>CM051238.1:448871782-449532025 GCA_027917425.1 Gastrophryne carolinensis | reverse complement strand
CCCGAAAGGGAGGTTCCTTCACCTTAGCAGAATAGGCTTGCACCACCGCCTGACGGATCCATTTGCTAATAGTGGATTTAGCCGGAGGCAAACCCTTACTAGGACCAGAAGGAAGAACAAAGAGAGCATCAGATTTTCTGAAAGACTCAGTAGCAACCAAATAAAACTTCAGAGCCCTGACAACATCCAGAGAATGAAGGGTCCGCTCCTTAGAACTGGTAGGGTTAGGACACAAGGAAGGCAGAACAATGTCCTGATTGAGATGAAAAGCAGACACAACCTTAGGCAAGAAATCCGGCTTAAGACGAAAAACCACCTTATCCTGATGCCGCTCAAAATAAGGAGGTTTGATGGAAAGCGCCGCCAGCTCAGAAACTCGCCTGACAGAAGTAATTGCCACCAAAAAGGCCACTTTAAGAGTCAGAATGGGCAAGATCGCCCCATGGATAGGCTCAAAGGGAGGACCCTGCAGAGCAGACAACACCAGATTCAAGTCCCAAACAGGCAGCATGGGCTTGCCCGCACATGAGTGACTCCCTGGAAAAAAGTCTTGACCAACCGGTGATTTGCAAAGGATCTTTGGAAAAAAATAGCCATAGCTGACACCTGTCCCTTGAGAGTACTTAGTTGAAGACCCGAATCCAAGCCCTGCTGCAAAAATTCCAGAATCCTGGGGATGGAGAACACCCGACAAGGAAGGGACTTGGACTCACACCAGGCAATGTAAGCATGCCAGACCCTGTAATAGATAAAAGACGAAGACTTCTTCGTCTTGTCCATCAAGATGGAGGTTTCAGCAGCCAAGCCGTCAAAGCCAGCGTTTGTAAATTGGGACGGCGCAGCTGTCCCTGAGTGAGAAGATCTGAATCCTTGGGCAAGACGTACCGATCTACTGCCAACTGCACGATGTCTGCGAACCACACCCTCCTTGGTGAACAGGGGGCCACCAGGATGTTTGGTACCCCCTCCTGGACTATCTTGCGCAACACCCTGCCCAACAGAGGAAAGGGAGGGAACACATAGAGGAGCCGAAACTCCGTCCAAGGTATTGCTAGCGCATCCATGGCGAAGGCCAGAGGATTCTGCGACAGGGAGACAAACCTGGGAAGCTTGTGGTTGTGACGGGGCGCAAACAGGTCCACATCCGGCTGACCCCAGCGGTGACACAGGGAGTGAAATACTTCGTTGTTGAGGGACCATTCCCCCATCCGAGATGTCCCCCTGCTCAGAGAGTCGGCCTCCAGATTCTCCACCCCCGGAATGTAGACTGCCGAGATGCAAGGGACATTCTCTTCCGCCCAAGACCGAATGATTGACACTTCCTTGAGGGCTCGCTTGCTCCGAGTCCCTCCGTGATGATTGATGTAGGCAACCAATGTCTGGTTGTCCGAACTGATCTGCACAACCCGACCCCGAAGGTGTGGGGTCAACTGAGAGAGAACCAACCTGATCGCCCGCAGTTCTAGAATGTTGATGGGTGCATGGGCCTCCTGGGGGCCCCACTGACCCTGGAAATTCAGAGACTTCCAAACTCCCCCCCCCAACCAGTCAGACTGGCATCTGTGGTGACAGTCTCCCAACACGGAGGCAGAAAGTTCCTGCCCACTAGGAGATTCCTGGAGTCCAACCACCACAAGAGGGACTGCCTGGCCAGAGGGGACAAAACAAATTCCTGATTCAAGGACACATGGTCCCGATCCCAAACCGACAAGAGGTGCAACTGAAGAGGTCTCATGTGAAACTGGGCAAAGGGGACTGCCTCGAAGCAGGGCCCGTGCCTGCTTCTGAAGGCCCTCCACCTTCTGCTGAGGGAGAAACACCTTGACTTGAGAGGTATCCAGAGTCATGCCCAGAAAGGACCTCACCAAAGACGGAGACAGTGAAGACTTGGGATAGTTGATCACCCAACCGAAGGACTCGAGAGTGGAGGTCACCAGCTGAGTGTCCTGCTCGGCCTGGTGAAGAGACTGGGCCACAATCAGAATGTCGTCCAGGTAAGGAAGGATGCGTAGAACTGCTAGGCGTAGGCCCTGAGCTGACAGGATTTTGAGAAATCGGGATCTGAGAAATCTTGGGGGCGGCCAGGCTGCAAACTCTATCTTGTACCCAGAGCCCTACCTCCCAGCCGTACAGCATCATCCATGGCAGTGAGGATAAAGGCAACAAAATCAGAGCAAAGCAAGAGGGCCCTATACTCCCCCCTTCTACCAGCCGTAGCGCCATCAGCAAGACGCTTGAGCAGTTTCTTAAGGGCATTAGCTGTAATGGCAGCAGCACAGGCCGGGCGCAGTCCAGCTCCCACACATGTAAAAGCATGGCATGCCAGCTGATCCATGCGCCGGTCCTCGCTGTTCCGCAGAGTGGTAGTCTCAGGGGAAGGCATTACCGAGGTGTTGGACAGCCCTAGAACGGGAGCGTCCACCTCAGGGGGACATGACCTTCGCTTTACCAGGTCAGCAGGAAAGGGATGCCTCTTATCCAATCCCTTGGGCACCGCGGGCAGTCAGTTAGGACGTTCCCACTCCTTAAGCACCATATTGGTGAAATGTCCGCTCAGGGAACTCCAGACGCTGTTTGTCAGGACGGAACAGCTCACCCTGCTTTTTCTTAGCCACCTCAGGAGGGATAATGTGCAAGATTTCAAAAGTATGAGACAACAGACTATCAGTGTCCTCAGGGAACCATGGTTCCTCCCCGGACGCAGACCCAGGGTCACTCTCGCCACCCTGCTGCTGGTCCCCAGAGGAGTCGGAGTCCTGGAAAAGTTCCCCTTCCTCTAGGGAGTAACGGCCACCAAAAGCATCAAATTTCTCATATTCCTCAGTGGAGAGGGAGGGAGTGGAAGTCAGGTGCCGCTTCTTGCCAGAGGCCTTCATAGGAACAGGCCTGGCAAGCTGCCTTTCAATGCTGGCCACACGAAGTGCCAGATCAGACTGGGACCCCCTGCCATTATCCCCCTCCTGGGGGCTAACTGCAGGAGCGGGGGGTAGGTGATGCCGAAGGAGGCTCAGAGCTGGGAAGAGGTGTGTTCAACCCAGCCTGGGCCGCAACGATACCCTGGACGCACGGCACGCACTCCGCGGCACTGTTACTCAACGGGGATACCCCACACATGGCACACAGCCGGGATAGCCCCGAAGGACCCCCAAGCACGCTATCCCCAGAAGCCTCCATATGGTGATTACAACAGGCGCAAAAGGCCAGCACAGGGTAAAGGCTAACACAAAAGCCACCCAGGATGCCCTTCCCACGGGATGCCCCCAGAAGCCAGTAAAGGGAAGATGAGGGGGAGGAAGGAGTAGAGCCGGGAGAAACCACAACCCACAGGTGTCCCGCCTGAAAGACATAAGTAAAAAAGGCACATGAGCATCCCGCAATACATGCCCCAGGAAAGCAAAACCCCCGAGGGGGACTCACGGACCAAGCAGACAGAAGGATCACCAAGCCGCATACCGCTGGAGGACGCGACCGCAGGAAAGGAGTCACCGCCGCAGCCAGAAGGGAGACAGTCCCGGACGAGCAGCAGACACAAAATGGCGCCGGCAGAGGAACCTCGAGGGGGGGGGGCGATGCGATACGCGTCATCTCCTGGCCCCGCCCCCGAAGAGCGCAAAAACGGCACCCACGTGACCTTGCCGGCGCCATGACAGTACAAGTGAAAAACGCCACAAGTTATAGCGGCGCCCGCCGCGGAGCACAGTACAAAGCGGCGGCGGCGGCGGCTAAAAACACCTAGAACACAACACTCGCCACCGCTATTTGCCCCCCCCCCCAAACACCCGGCAGGGAGAGGGGGGAGGAAGAGAGGCGAGCAGCAGCGTCAAGACCCAGTCCATAAGAGAGGGGGGGGACCCCAGAAAAGAGAAGAAGGGTTACAGTCCCCGAAAACACTCACCCCCTCAGAAGCCAGGACAGGAACTCCGCATCCCTCAGTAGGCTCACCATAAAGCCTATGGCCGGCTACCCTTTGTGGTACAGGGTCTGCGGCCTGGAGCAACGCTCCCCGAGCACCTGAACCTAGTGCTCTTCTATCCTCACCCGATCTGTCAGCCAAGGCTGGGAGGCACGGAGGGTCTGGAAACGGGTGGAAATAGACTTGCAGGGCCACAGGCTTGGTTGCCCCGCTCACCTGCGCAATATAAAGAGCCATCTTCTATCTTCACAGTGTCACTGCAGAGGAAACACTGGAAATGGTATCAGGTGATCCTGTTTTTATAGGGTAGTGGGAGGAGCCACAACTCTTCTGCAGTGCTCTGCGCCACCTTGTGGCGGAATATCCCAGATGTTATGATTATTGAAGCAGGGCGTGCCATGCAATAGGAAAATACAATTCTGTGATTACTCACCTGTAGAATTGTTTTTACTGTGTACAGCACGGCCTGTTTCATCCCTCCCTTGTTATCGTTATCCTTGGTTGCCTCTTTATGGTGATTTGTTCAAAAGTTTATTTTGTGAGGCTGTGAACTTTCTTTTCATGTTTATCTCCCGGCTTCTTGCACAACTGCTTTTCAACACTGGGGGTCTATGGGTGATTCCTGGCATTTTATAGGGCCGGGAGGAGCCACAAATCTTCTGCAGTCAACTGCGCCACCTTGTGGCGGAATACCCAGAAGTAATGATTGAAATGAAACAGGCTGTGCTGTACTCAGTAAAAACAATTCTACAGGTGAGTAATCACAGAATTGTATTATTTTTGAGTTGGAGGCAGCTAGTGCCTGAAAGTTTGGTGTAAATGAGAGCCTGTGTGAGAGCAGCTTGACATAAGTGCAGCAGGACAGAAGGGTGTAGTTTTAAAAACTGCAGTAGTTTGAAAACAGCAGGGGTTGTACACAAGAAATAGTGGTGAATACAGCATTTACTTTTTAGCCGTACCTATTCTTATTATCTAGAATGTCTGGTTTGGTGCAGTGTAACTCTTGCCTGGCCGTTGTGTTTCGTAGTACTCTGTGGAACTTGCGATGCTGTCCAATTTGTATGCAAATGAAGGGGTTGTGTGACAAGACTTCAAAATTACAGTCTTCAGTCTGAAGTTATGAAGCTATCCCGGCCAGTAAAGCAGCTTGGTATACAGCCACCACTCCCACAAAGACTTCACAAGAGAGGGGCAGAGTGGAAGACTGTTGGCTCTGGAAGATTGCGCAATGTAGAACTAAAACATCAACATTTTGGACTAAGCCAATATAACCCATTTGCTGTATTTTCTGAGCTTGATGTGGTCTGCTAATGTATCTGCTAATGCTCAGTCTGGGCAGGATTTGGTAAGATCAAAGGAAGTGGACTTAAGTAAGGGACCATATAAATTGAGTACAAAAGGGCAGCAAGGAACAGTTACCAAGCCAACCAATAGGAAAAGGCATATTCTGGTTGGTGACTCAACAATTAGAGGTGTGGACTTTGGACAGGATAAAGATGAGCTAAAGGAAGTGAGGTGTCTCCCAGGTGCCACGGTTAATAGGGATAAGAAACGTATTATAAATATTGTGAAGTCTGCAAGCAAACATAACCGAGTGGACATTGTGCTACATCTTGGCACAAATTACTTATCCCAAAAAGATTTGTTTGTTGTACAGAGGGGCTTCCAAAATTTTAGTCAGTAACTTTGCAAAATAACAGGTTCCATTACCTTTTCTGAAGTTTTGCCAGTATGTAATCAGGGAAAAAAGGCACTCAACATCGCCAAGTTCAATTTGTGGTTACGTCAGTGGTGTGAAGACAAAGGCTTTGGATTTATTAGTCATGATGTTAGAAGGTGGTCAAGCAAGGAGTTGTTCAAGAGGGATGGCACAGAAGAACTTGGAGTGGAACTCAGAGCATTTTTTGATTTAAACTAGAGGAAGGGGACAGAGATGTAACTTGTAAGGGTGATTTTTGTCCCCTACCATTTAGGATGAAGCAGGACATTGAAGCAGGAAGCCCGGTCAGTGGTAGGCTAGAGGTGGAAAAGATCAAGGACACACTAAAATACAATACCAACAACATCCACATGATGTGTACCAATGCTCGCAGCTTGGGCAACAAGCTCTGTGAATTAATGGCTATCATATCCAGAGATGAATTGGATCTTGTTGCAATAACAGAGACTTGGTTCAAGGATCACAATGACTGGGAGATAGCCATACCCTGATACACATTGTACAGAAAAGACAGATTGGATAGAAAGGGCGGTGGAGTAGCCATTTATGTCAAGACTACACTTCAATCAACAATAATTCAGCATACACATAATGAACTAGAAACTCTCTGGGTTACCATGCAGACTAAGGAGGGAGCTGTGGTCAGAATTGGTGTGATATATAGGCCCCCTGGACAATCTGAGGATCTAGATAACCTATTAATAGATGAAATCAGTGGAATGGCAGAGAAGGAGGACATTGTAATTACAGGTGACTTCAACATGCCTGATGTGTACTGGAATATCCCAAGTGCATCGACATGCAAGAGCAGGAATATATTAGAGGCACTTAATGAAGTGTCCCTAAAACAACTTGTGACATTGCCAACTAGAGGAGATAACATTCTGGACTTAGTTCTGACCAATGGGGATCTGGTGTTTGAGGTCAGGGTTGAAGAAAATCTGGGTTCCAGTGACCATCAATGCTTATGGTTCCGAATAAAAACAGACATTGTGCAATCACACACCAGAACCAAAGTGCTAGACTTTAGGAAGACAAACTTCATGGAAATGGCGGAGTATGTAGAAAGAAAATTAGGTGAGTGGAACAGAGTAGCAGAAGTGAGTGCCCAGTGGTCACTATTAAAAATGGCCATCTTAAAGGCAACTAAGCAATATGTGAAACAAACTAGCAAGAATAAAAGGAAGAAGAAACCATTATGGTTTACTAGGGAAGTCAGCACTATCATAAAAGATAAGAAGTCTGCCTATATGAAGTATAAAGTAAGTGGAAGTGTAGCTGACAGAGAGGCGTATAAAATTAAACAGAGGGAAGCAAAACTGATTATAAGGACTGCTAAAGGGCAAAAGGAGGAAGAAATGACCAAATCTATGAAGAGGGGAGATAAAACCTTTTTCCGATATATTGGTGACAGAAAGAAGAAAAACAATGCAGTCTCAAAAATTAGAAATAGGGAAAATAAATATATTGACGGAGATAAGGCTGTGGCTGACCATCTGAATAGCTACTTTTGTTCGGTATTTTCAGATAGTAGCAGGCATGGCCATAGCACAGCATCCCGCTGGGAGGGCACAGCTCCGGAGTTTCTGGAGGCTGATGTCCTATCCGAGCTGGCACATCTAAAGGTAAGTAAGGCGATGGGTCCAGATGGAATCCACCCCAGAGTTCTAAGGGAACTTAGGTTTGTGATTGCAGCCCCTCTGACTGATTTACTTAACCATTCCCTTTCAACTGGTGAGGTTCCAGATGATTGGAGAATGGCCAATGTCGTACCAATCCATGAAAAGGGGAGTAGAGAAGAGGCCAGTAATTACAGGCCAGTTAGTTTAACATCTATAGTGGTCAAATTAATGGAAACACTCTTAAAAAAACAGATAATTTCCCATCTAAAAATTAATGACCTATTGGACCCAAAACAGCACGGCTTTACTGAGGGCAGATCATGTCAGACCAATCTTATTGATTTCTTTGACAATGTCACTAAAGTGTTAGATGAAGGTGGTGCTGTGGATATCGCCTATCTGGATTTTAGCAAAGCCTTTGACACTTTACCACATAAAGAGCTCATAGATAAGTTATTGAAGGTAGGACTCAATCCCTGGATAGTTCAGTGGATTTCCAGTTGGCTGAGGGATCGGTATCGGAGCATTGTTGTAAATGGTGTGCAATCTGAACAAAGGCGAGTTACAAGTGGTGTGCCGCAAGGCTCTGTCCTGGGCCCCATTCTTTTTAATATATTTGTAAGTGACATAGGAGAAGGCTTGGGAGGAAAAGTTTGTCTGTTTGCTGATGATACAAAGGCTAGTAATAGGGTGGATATTCCTGGAGGTGTCTGCAACATGGAAAATGATTTAGCTTTACTGGATAGATAGTCAAAACTGTGGAAACTAGAGTTTAATGTCTCTAAATGTAAAATCATGCACTTGGGTAGAAGGAATCCCGGCTCTGAGCACTGTATGGGCAGCACTGTGTTAGCCAGGACCTCGGAGGAGAGAGATTTAGGGGTACTGATTACTGATAGCTGCAAGATGAGTGGACAGTGTAGCCAGGCAGTGGGAAAAGCAAGCAGGATGCTCGGCTGCATAGCTCGAGGCATCACCAGTAGGAAGAGGGAGGTTGTGATGCCGCCGTATAGAGCACTGGTAAGGCCACAGCTAGAATACTGTGTGCAGTTCTGGAGACCTTACCTGCAAAAAGACATTATTCAAATAGAACGTGTCCAAAGGCGGGCAACGAAAATGGTGGAAGGACTTAAACGTAAAACTTATCAGGAGAGACCTTTAAATATGTGAAAGGATTGAATAAGGTTCAGGAGGGAAGTGTTTTTAAGAAGAAGCTTAATGATAGAACAAGGGGGCACAACCTGAAGCTAGTCGGGGGGAAGATCAGGAGCAATGTTAGAAAATATTATTTTACAGAAAGAGTAGTAGATGCTTGGAACAAACTTCCAGCAGAGGTATTTGAAAAATCAACAGTCACTGAATTTAAACATGCCTGGGATAAGCACACATCTATCCTAAGATAAAGAGTATACATACAGTACACACATAAGGGCAGACTAGATGGACTGTATGGTCTCCTTCTGCCGTCAACCTTCTATGTTTCTATGAGAGTCCAGTATAACCCTGAGACAACATGCTTGAGGAGCTGCCGTGATAAAGAGATCACTGACAGATATATTTATGTTGGAGATAGGAGCAGAATTGGATGGTGGGAAGATGACAAGATCTGTTTTGTCTATGTTCAGTTTAAGGGAGTGAGAGGACATGAATAAAGAGAAGAGCCATTACAGTCCGGGACCCGAGATAGGAGGAAGAAAAGTTCAGGGCCTGAGAGATAGATTTGGGGGTCATCTGAGAGGCATAGGCATAGATTAAAGGGTATAGATTAAAAAGAGTAGGGTCCAAGGGCAGATCCTTGTGGTACCCCAACAGATAAAGGGTGAGGAGAGGATACTGTGTCAGGGTGGGATACGCTAAAAGTGCAATCTGAGAGGTAAGAAGAGCCATGAGAGATTTTTGTGAGGAATATAAAACCTGAGAAGGAAGCAGCATGAAGAATAAATAGGAATTTCCTCTACAGATCAGCCCAAATAATACATATTTTCCTATTCCCACGATTCGGTCTCTCCTCTCACACACTTGTGCCCCTCGTAAATCTACGCTATAGATCCTCATAGAACTTTTTAGATCTAGAATTATTGGAGGAGGATGGCGTCATCTGTGCCGGTGACTACAACTACATGCAAATAGTTCCCACTTATCGCACACTACTAAGGCAATACGTGTGGGGGAACTATTGAGTATGAAAATAAATATCCTTTACCCCCAATATTTCGAGACCGATTTTTAAACTTTAGAAAGATTACGTCAGAGAGGTTACACAGAATGGACACTTTGTAGATGAGATAGATATTCACTATTAATCAATAAGAAGAAAAGAAACCTGCAGTATATAAATTGATATTTTTATCGCCTCGTACAGTATGGAATATAAGAATGAGGATGAAATGAGTCATGAAAATTATGATTAAAGGTTAGAGCCTTTCCCTAGAAGGGACATTTGTAAATTATTACAATAGGGTTAGGGTTGGTACAATAGGGTTGATTCAGAGCCTTCTATGTGCCATCTCGTTTTTGTTCCTAAATGTGGACATTACACATAGCTTTCGTAGTATAATTGCGTTCGCATGATTCACAGCCTCCATCGGGTGCGTGTTGTACTAGTTTCGGAGCTGCGTAAGCCACCAAGAACGCTTTGAGTACAGCTCTCAAAGCCTATTTCACAGACGATGCATACGTTGTATACGTTGCTGTGAAACGTCTCGTAGCGTTTTTTCACGTACCTTGTAACCAAATGTTTCAGTGTTTGAGATCCTACTAGTTCCCACCGAAAATTACCTGTTTATACCCTTCATTTAGCCCCTAAATTGTCAGTTTTTGTGAAATTTATACACAGACACTGGCTTGTTTGCTGGCTTGTACACATATGTGAACCTCTTTTTTTTAACTGTCCCCTATACCCTGGCCATGCTAATCCATTACTTACTTATTGCTGTGCCAACTCTCTTCTGTTCCAACTACTTAGCATGCCATGCATTCTACTTTTCTTCTTCTGCTTAATGCATACCTTAACCACTTTCCACTTTGCCATGCATTCTTCTTTACTTCTTCTTCCTAATGCTTACCTTAACCACTTTCCACTTTGCCATGCATTCTTCTTTACTACTTCCTAATGCTTACCTTAACCACTTTCCACTTTGCCATGCATTCTTCTTTACTACTTCTTCCTAATGCTTACCTTAACCACTTTCCAATTTACCATGCATTCTTTGATTTTGTACCTCAATTCTTCCTGTGGCTTGGTTGTTTATCTTTGGCCAGGCAGTTCCCGCACCTGGAGCCCCACCATGTGTCCCATCACAAGCACGGCCAATCCTCATTTTATACCAGTGAAACTTAGCCCCATAGACCTTACAGTACAGGACAGCCAGCGTGAGCTTTTGTGGGGGGAAAAAAAGGCCTCCAATGCCTTTTTTCACCTGCTCACATTGTTCACTCTTGTGGTCCAAGATTGGCAAGAGGGACTGTCTACAGCTTCTATCCCAACCTAAAGTGCTCTAGGGCCAACTTACTCCAATCCTGGATTCAACTCCACCTGATGCCAGTGCACCAGCATCTCCAGCTCATGCTCCTGCCCAGGCTTCCAAAGACACTTTTGGTGCCGGACCCCATGAAATATTCTGCGTCTTGCAGAACTAACTTCTTTTCAGTCCTCAGTCTTGTACCTACTCTATAAAGGAGGACCATAATCTCACTGCTACAATGATACAAACTTGAGAGCACCATCTGCTAGAACAGAAAAGCCCAATCCTGGCATCTTTGACTACAATGTTTGTGGGTAGCCTTCACCAAGTCAGCCTTTCAAAGCAAATGGTGCAAGAATATATTTCACAATTTCACTGTGGGAGCACCAACACACTCTGGAATGATCCTGAAACACCAGTTCCCTTTGGGATGATCCAATCAGCTGAAAGATAAACTGGCTCAGGTCGTCTCTCCAGAATCTTAAGAGTAAATAATTTTCCTCAGTATCCAGAGGGACCATCAGTTGAGGGAACAACCTGGTGAATACTGTGGAGCAGTCTGCTGGTCCTCATCTCGGCCCCTTTTGGGTAGGTTTCAATTGCTACACCAGAGAGGAGCCAGTCTGAGCCCTATCCACGAAGCATTGGATCAAATGTTTTCCTAACACATAAGCTGGGTGTAGTCAGCCATATTACTCTCTGGCCAAGCAGCCCCACCCTCTGATGCTTTCTGGTGATTATCCATTTAGTTACAGTACACACAGCTCAGCACTGGGGAGCACAAACCTGCACCCCTTGCAACTGCACAAGTTTAAATACCTTTACATTTGTGACCCAGCAAAAAATCGTTTGCTGAGTTTTGTTCTTAGTTCCTGTTCTGCCACACCAGCCTAGACTTATCTTTCTGGAATCCTCACTACCACCTCTGACTTCTGCTAATCTAACTAGGCCTCTGCCTCTTAAATTCGGTACCATACCTCTGTACCATGTTGGTTCCTATACTATGTGGGTGCATGGCCTTGGTGGCTGAATCCCAGCCCATCCTTCCTTTAGGGGGCTCCAGTGAAGACCAGGCCTTTCAGTAGACTTTGGGCCTTGTAGATTATTCATTTATCTTTAAGCACATTTATCTGCCTGTCTGTGAAGCTATTCCACTGTCACTCAAGCACCTCCGAAACTCCACATAAGCACTCTTCAGCCAGCTGACAATATTAAAGACACTTCTGGGTAGGTAACCTCTGAAAATATACCTCTTTATGTATTGTATGCTAGGATCTGTGTTCGGAAGTATCACTATATATGAATTTGTAATTTGTATATAAATATGTAATTATGTTTGACATATAACAGAATATTTTCTATTTGTTTATTTAAATATGTGGGTGTGACTGGTTTCAGATCAGGGTTTTGCAATCCCATTCTATGTCTTTCCTTTAGCTGGTGTTAATACTTACCTTGCTCCACTAATGTGGTAACTATTACAGGATGCCTTGCACTTGTCTGTCCTGTAGTGATTCTGGATGGGGCAGTGGAACACAGCATATAGTGACAGCTTGAGTGAGTCCCCCTCCAATGTGGGAATGCCCTGACTGCCCCTGCTGTCTGCAATGTCCCTCCTTACAAGTGATCCCAGGAGCTGGTTTATGTTCAGCAAGGTTTCTTTTTAACCTTCTTTAATCCCTCGATTTCTTATTTTCTCCAGGTGCTGGTTCAAGCCTGAAAAATATGGACCAACATGCAGTAATCTCTTTAAATGTTAAAATAAAAGATGAAGACATAACAGCAAAGGTTACGGGAGACCCAGAACTGCACCCTGTACATCTCCTATTTCACCCTTCTGCACAGGAGGAAAGTCAGTCTGTGTTCCCTACACATCATACAGCTCATAGATCTAAGAAGCCATATTCATGTTCTGAATGTGGGAAATGTTTTTCTCAAAAATCGGCCCTCTCACATATAAAAGTTCAAACAGGAGAAAAGCCATATTCATGTACTGAATGTGGGAAATGTTTTTCTGAGAAATCAAACCTTATCACACATGAAAGAGTTCACACAGGGGAGAAACCATATTCATGTTCTGAATGTGAGAAATGTTTTTCTCAGAAATCACAGCTTATCTCACATGAAAGAGTTCACACAGGGGAGAGGCCATATTCATGTTCTGAATGTGGGAAATGTTTTTCTCGTAAATCACACCTTATCGCACATGAAAGAGTTCACACAGGGGAGAAGCCATATTCATGTTCTGAATGTGGGAAATGTTTTTCTCAGAAATCAGCCCTCATCACACATGGAAGAATACACACTGGGGATACATCATTTTCATGTACTGAATGTGGGAAATGTTGTTCTCGGAAATCAGACCTTATCAAACATGAAATAATTCATACAGGGGAGAAGCCATATTCATGTTCTGAATGTGGGAAATGTTTTTCTCGTAAATCAAGCCTTATCTCACATGAAAGAGTTCACACAGGGGAGAAGCCATATTCATGTTCTGAATGTGGGAAATGTTTTTCTCGTAAATCAAACCTTATCTCACATGAAAGAGTTCACACAGGGGAGAAGCCATATTCATGAATCCTGGATTCAACTCCACCTGATGCCAGTGCACCAGCATCTCCAGCTCATGCTCCTGCCCAGGCTTCCAAAGACACTTTTGGTGCCGGACCCCATGAAATATTCTGCGTCTTGCAGAACTAACTTCTTTTCAGTCCTCAGTCTTGTACCTACTCTATAAAGGAGGACCATAATCTCACTGCTACAATGATACAAACTTGAGAGCACCATCTGCTAGAACAGAAAAGCCCAATCCTGGCATCTTTGACTACAATGTTTGTGGGTAGCCTTCACCAAGTCAGCCTTTCAAAGCAAATGGTGCAAGAATATATTTCACAATTTCACTGTGGGAGCACCAACACACTCTGGAATGATCCTGAAACACCAGTTCCCTTTGGGATGATCCAATCAGCTGAAAGATAAACTGGCTCAGGTCGTCTCTCCAGAATCTTAAGAGTAAATAATTTTCCTCAGTATCCAGAGGGACCATCAGTTGAGGGAACAACCTGGTGAATACTGTGGAGCAGTCTGCTGGTCCTCATCTCGGCCCCTTTTGGGTAGGTTTCAATTGCTACACCAGAGAGGAGCCAGTCTGAGCCCTATCCACGAAGCATTGGATCAAATGTTTTCCTAACACATAAGCTGGGTGTAGTCAGCCATATTACTCTCTGGCCAAGCAGCCCCACCCTCTGATGCTTTCTGGTGATTATCCATTTAGTTACAGTACACACAGCTCAGCACTGGGGAGCACAAACCTGCACCCCTTGCAACTGCACAAGTTTAAATACCTTTACATTTGTGACCCAGCAAAAAATCGTTTGCTGAGTTTTGTTCTTAGTTCCTGTTCTGCCACACCAGCCTAGACTTATCTTTCTGGAATCCTCACTACCACCTCTGACTTCTGCTAATCTAACTAGGCCTCTGCCTCTTAAATTCGGTACCATACCTCTGTACCATGTTGGTTCCTATACTATGTGGGTGCATGGCCTTGGTGGCTGAATCCCAGCCCATCCTTCCTTTAGGGGGCTCCAGTGAAGACCAGGCCTTTCAGTAGACTTTGGGCCTTGTAGATTATTCATTTATCTTTAAGCACATTTATCTGCCTGTCTGTGAAGCTATTCCACTGTCACTCAAGCACCTCCGAAACTCCACATAAGCACTCTTCAGCCAGCTGACAATATTAAAGACACTTCTGGGTAGGTAACCTCTGAAAATATACCTCTTTATGTATTGTATGCTAGGATCTGTGTTCGGAAGTATCACTATATATGAATTTGTAATTTGTATATAAATATGTAATTATGTTTGACATATAACAGAATATTTTCTATTTGTTTATTTAAATATGTGGGTGTGACTGGTTTCAGATCAGGGTTTTGCAATCCCATTCTATGTCTTTCCTTTAGCTGGTGTTAATACTTACCTTGCTCCACTAATGTGGTAACTATTACAGGATGCCTTGCACTTGTCTGTCCTGTAGTGATTCTGGATGGGGCAGTGGAACACAGCATATAGTGACAGCTTGAGTGAGTCCCCCTCCAATGTGGGAATGCCCTGACTGCCCCTGCTGTCTGCAATGTCCCTCCTTACAAGTGATCCCAGGAGCTGGTTTATGTTCAGCAAGGTTTCTTTTTAACCTTCTTTAATCCCTCGATTTCTTATTTTCTCCAGGTGCTGGTTCAAGCCTGAAAAATATGGACCAACATGCAGTAATCTCTTTAAATGTTAAAATAAAAGATGAAGACATAACAGCAAAGGTTACGGGAGACCCAGAACTGCACCCTGTACATCTCCTATTTCACCCTTCTGCACAGGAGGAAAGTCAGTCTGTGTTCCCTACACATCATACAGCTCATAGATCTAAGAAGCCATATTCATGTTCTGAATGTGGGAAATGTTTTTCTCAAAAATCGGCCCTCTCACATATAAAAGTTCAAACAGGAGAAAAGCCATATTCATGTACTGAATGTGGGAAATGTTTTTCTGAGAAATCAAACCTTATCACACATGAAAGAGTTCACACAGGGGAGAAACCATATTCATGTTCTGAATGTGAGAAATGTTTTTCTCAGAAATCACAGCTTATCTCACATGAAAGAGTTCACACAGGGGAGAGGCCATATTCATGTTCTGAATGTGGGAAATGTTTTTCTCGTAAATCACACCTTATCGCACATGAAAGAGTTCACACAGGGGAGAAGCCATATTCATGTTCTGAATGTGGGAAATGTTTTTCTCAGAAATCAGCCCTCATCACACATGGAAGAATACACACTGGGGATACATCATTTTCATGTACTGAATGTGGGAAATGTTGTTCTCGGAAATCAGACCTTATCAAACATGAAATAATTCATACAGGGGAGAAGCCATATTCATGTTCTGAATGTGGGAAATGTTTTTCTCGTAAATCAAGCCTTATCTCACATGAAAGAGTTCACACAGGGGAGAAGCCATATTCATGTTCTGAATGTGGGAAATGTTTTTCTCGTAAATCAAACCTTATCTCACATGAAAGAGTTCACACAGGGGAGAAGCCATATTCATGTTCTGAATGTGGGAAATGTTTTTCTCAAAAATCGGCCCTCTCACATATAAGAGTTCATACAGGAGAAAAACCATATTCATGTACTGAATGTGGGAAATGTTTTTCTGAGAAATCAAACCTTATCACACATGAAAGAGTTCACACAGGGGAGAAGCCATATTCATGTTCTGAATGTGAGAAATGTTTTTCTCAGAAATCACAGCTTATCTCACATAAAAGAGTTCACACAGGGGAGAGGCCATATTCATGTTCTGAATGTGGGAAATGTTTTTCTCGTAAATCAAACCTTATCTCATATGAAAGAGTTAACACAGGGGAGAAGCCATATTCATGTTCTGAATGTGGGAAATGTTTTTCTCGTAAATCAAACCTTATCTCACATGAAAGAGTTCACACAGGGGAGAAGCCATATTCATGTTCTGAATGTGGGAAATGTTTTTCTCGGCAATCAGACCTTATCAAACATGAAATAATTCATACAGGGGAGAAGCCATATTCATGTTCTGAATGTGAGAAATGTTTTTCTCAGAAATCACAGCTTATCTCACATGAAAGAGTTCACACAGGGGAGAGGCCATATTCATGTTCTGAATGTGGGAAATGTTTTTCTCGCAAATCACACCTTATCTCACATGTAAGAGTTCACACAGGGGAGAAGCCATATTGATGTTCTGAATGTGGGAAATGTTTTTCTCGGCAATCAGACCTTATCAAACATGAAATAATTCATACAGGGGAGAAGCCATATTCATGTTCTGAATGTGGGAAATGTTTTTCTCGTAAATCAAACCTTATCTCATATGAAAGAGTTAACACAGGGGAGAAGCCATATTCATGTTCTGAATGTGGGAAATGTTTTTCTCGTAAATCAAACCTTATCTCACATGAAAGAGTTCACACAGGGGAGAAGCCATATTCCTGTTCTGAATGTGGGAAATGTTTTTCTCATAATTCAGCCCTCATCACACATGGAAGAATACACACTGGGGATACATTATATTCATGTTCTGAATGTGAGAAATGTTTTTCTCAGAAATCACAGCTTATCTCACATGAAAGAGTTCACACAGGGGAGAAGTCATATTCATGTTCAGAATGTGGGAAATGTTTTTCTCAGAAATCAGGCCTTATGAAACACAAGATTTCATGCAGGAGAGAAGCCACATTAACCCTTATAGTGCCAGTAGTCTCACAAAGCTACCTCTTTAACCACTAAGTGCCAGCTACGCGAGACTCACAGAGCTGTCACTTAACGGTTGGAGAGGCAGCTACACTTTAACAGCCAGCATACCTAGAGGTTTTTATCACCAGATCATTTTTTACTATTTTGCGCTACACATGTTCAACTGTGATTTCCAGGGATTTTCCAGGAAAATTATATATTGTTCTTTGCAGCAGAGTCTGGGCTTTTTATGTGAAATGCCTCATTTGTAATTATTTTAATGTCAATATTTTGGGGTGACATATGAACAAAAAAAAGGCCTTTTTCTCCCGGTTCTAATGGTACCACATATGTATAGTAGACACCATTTCTTGTCCAGGAGACTCCCCCAAACTGAAACAGCGCTTTAGGAGATTTTCAGATAAAATATGACTGCTATAAGCACCTTGCAGTTTTTTCTTTCTAAAAAACATTACATTTGAAATACCCCCCACAAACTATATGTTCCCTGAAAGTACACACCTCAAGCTTTCTAGGTGTACCAGGCTTGTTGATGTGGGCACAGTTTTATGGAAGTAATCCCTCAATTTATTTTTGGTTGCAAAAAAAAAAAGAATTAAAAAAAGCAGAATCAAAGCTACATTTTGCCTAAAAACAATATGCCAATGAGCAAAGTCTGAAAAAACAAGGTCCCCTGAACAAAACAATACCCAACATACATAGGTACTGTTAAGGGAAGAGTTGCCAAACACTGCAAAGTAAAGCATGTGCGTAAGGGTAATTTTACTTGAACATTTCAGCTCTGCAGACGAAGTCCACAACCAAAACAACCCTTTACATTTGGAATACCCCTCAAAACCATATAGTCCCTAAAAGTACACACATTAAGCTTTCTATGTGTACCCAGCTTAATGCAGTGGCTTCATCTTTCTGGAAGCAATGCCTCAAATGAATTATTTGGTTGCACAGGGTTTACCTAAAAAAATGTATAAAAAAACAAATTTTCCTAAAAGATCAATATGCAAACAAGAAAACAAGGTCCCCGAGCAGAACAATACCCAACATGCATAGCTACTTTTAACTGCCAGCCTACTTGAGATTTTGTCACCCTCTGTTGACAGGTCATTTTTCACCATTTTGCAGAATTTAAACTTTAACATGAATTGTCTTGTTAGCAATTATTCCACTGTTTTTTTAAAACCTTCAACTATACCACATATGTATCGGTAGCCCCTAGCTCCTGTTCAGGAGACTCCCCAAACTGAAAAGAGCATTTTATAACATTTACAAATAAAATACAACTACTATCCACACTATAAAGGGTTAAATAAAAAAAAATTGGCATGAGGTTTCCCCTACCCAGCATAACGAGCCCAGGGACTCAAGCCTGCACAGCCTAAATGACCCCTGAGCTCTTCTGTCTCAAGGTAGTGAGAGGTAATAGGTGGTGCTCTGCAAAGCTGAACGCCGGCGCTGTACGCTGAGCCTGGGATAATGATGAATCGGACACTACATGACGCTGTTCCAGTCGCTCACCAGATTCGGCTTCATAAATGTGTAATTGCTGCCATGTCTGGCGTTCACCTGCCGCTACCAGACGCTACCTGCCACTTACAAGGCACTACCTGGTGCTTATGCTTCATGAATAAGGCCCAAAGTATAAATAGCACAAAAGAAAAAAAATTGCATAGCGTGATACCATGTCTAAAAATGTAACTTGCTACATATAATAGGGGGCACCTGATGGGTTCAAAAGTATCCTCCCTGTCTAATAACCGGTTAATAATAAAGGAAAGGATGTCACCACCAGCTCGCACTCCACATTCAACGTTGAAGCCTCCGCCGATGTGTTTCATTGTTGAACAACTTTAACTAGTCTGGTTAGTTAGGCTGGAGCCTAGTTAAAGTTGTTTAGCAACAAAACGCATCAGCGGTGGCATTGCGGTGGCTTCAACGTTGAATGTGGAGTGCGATCTGGTGGTGAGATCCTTCCTCTACAAATAACCGGTCGTTATATGGAGAAGGTTCCGTGTAACCATATATCCCAGGTGCCCCCCCATTACATGTATATACTGTCAGGGAACCGCGAGTCACATGGTCCAACTACAAACCAGGGACCTCCTGACACACTGACCACGTTCCCAAAACCCTTGTCCGACCCCTCCTATCAGGGATACCAGGCTCACAGCCTGCGGATACACAGATTGGTTCTTGGTTTAAGGCAAAGCAGATCGCTCAAGTTAAATATACGTTTTAATGCTATAAGCACACTAGGCAGTGATAACAAACATTTAACTATGATGTAATATGAATTGCTACAGATGATACAAATATGCTGTTCTGAGATGGTTACAGGATAGAGTGCGTTACACAGAGAAACGATAAGCAGTTACCTTATATGCAGTTGCAGATTAGTAGTGATGACGGAGCTCTCACAAGGGGTATGTCAAGAGCTTATTGATGATGATGGGCACCTCCCGGTATGCTGACCGCATATCCCCTCCAGATAAGTGACAACTACCTGGCTCCGGATTACCCTATTTATGCTGTGAGAGCCCTCCACCCCCTCCCCTCTGTGGGACGGGTTGTCACCTCCCACTGTTCTGGGAGCTCGCTCTAGCCCCTAAAACCCTTTTGGGGTTATAACTTGGAGCAGGGGGGTCGTATGGCCTTGGAAGCGGTACCAAACTATTGGGCTGGATGCCGGGCATCCACTGAGTCCAGAAATGGGGTCCCTAAGCGGGTCAGAACCTTAGATCCCCGTTTTCCGGGTTTTCCTTTATTTCTGAACCCGCCATAACCTATCCCCTTGTGCGGTTTTGTGAGCCGGTTCTGATTCTGTACCTGGTTTGGTGCTGGGACACATGGGGGCACAGCTATGGTCCAGTTTCTGTTGGTGCTGGATGTCTGTGGCTCCCCTGTTTCATGTGACAAATTCACAGCCAGGGATCCAGCGAGTTGCAGACCAAGTGGAGTCTTACTAGTCTAAGGTGTGACAATCAGCAGGAAAGCAGCAGGGGGGGTCTGTGATCTGTGCTGTTCAACACATAAATGCTAATTTCTTTTACTGAATATTGTGGTGTGGGGAGGCAAGTAGACCATGATATAACATCAGAACAGGGAAGTGGCTGGGATCAGGAGGAGAAGTATGATGATCTGGACATGACCTGGGAACCATGTACAATGTAGTTGGGGCCACCAGAAAGGTCCCTATGGGGCAAGGTATGCAGCCGCACACCCACAGATTGATGTCAAAAATTAAATTTTATTAGGTAAAATTGTATAAGTTACATATATATATAGAGAATTAGTCCATACACATACAATCAACAAACATTTAAAATAAATTAAAACATAGAAGGCTGGCGGGAGGGTTCAGCTGAATAATGATGCTCTATTATAATTATTAAGTATAAATTATCAATGTGATAATACCAATGTTATCAATGTGATATTAGAGGTCGCCCCAAAGAAATTTAAGAGTTAAAGACCAACATATCAAAAAGTGTATCCATCAAACAAATAAACTCTATATGGCCAATATCTATGGTGAAAAAAATGAGACTTGGGCCATTAACCACCAGGTCCGAGAAATATATAAAGTGTATAAGTTGCAGCTGTGCCAAAAATTAATAGTACTATAAATAAGAAAATCAATGGGATAAAATGGATCAAAAATGAATAACCTAAGTGCTCAAAAACTGCCGGACGAAGAACTAAAGTGCTAAGTGCAAAACCGCTATTATATCAAACACATATGTGATAACAGACCTTTAGAAGACAAACAATGTAAAGAAATTGCAAAGATTAGTATCCAGAAATATGGCGGCGACTAACAAGCAATAGATAATAAGAAAGACAACAACATCACCAGTATGTATGAGAGCTCAGCACCGACGCCTACACAGCCCAACAACACCGACGCGTTGCGTGGTCCCAACCAATAACCACTTTGTCAGGGTGTCCTGGGAACCAGGCAACAAGGAAGGCACATCGTCAGAGCAGGAGGGTACTTCTGGCACTGGCAACGACAAAGAGCAGAGCCAAGGTTACTAAAGACTTAAAGGAGCCGCAGCACTCAACCCTGTTAGCTTGCAGACCAACCTATAATCTGTCTCTAAATCTAGTAACAACAGAGGCTCGGTCACACACATCTGCATAAGTATGCTAAGCTGCACCACCACGCCAAGGTGCCTCTATGGGTGCAGTCCTAACTAATAGATGAGAGCCCCACTTGGGACATACAATGCAAGAGATATAAATGGGAGCAGCTTACATGAGGTTGCCCTAAACCTCATGTGCAAGCCATGGGGTGGAAGGGTCAAGACCTTGCAATACAGCCTAGACCCCACACCCCATGTGCTTGCACAAATTCAAAGTGGACAAAAGGGGAGTGGCAGCTGCTCAGACCATTTTATAACCTGGGAGGTGCAAGTCAGCAGGGCAATTAGGTTACTAAAGACTTAAAGGAGCCGCAGCACTCAACCCTGTTAGCTTGCAGACCAACCTATAATCTGTCTCTAAATCTGGTAAAAACAGAGGCTTGGTCACACACATCTGCAGAAGTATGCTAAGCTGCACCACCACGCCAAGGTGCCTCTATGGGTGCAGTCCTAACTCTAATCTATGAGAGCCCCATTTGGGACATACAATGCAAGAGATAAAAAGGGAGCAGCTTACCTGAGGCTGCCCTAAACCTCATGTGCAAGCCATGGGGTGGAAGGGTCAAGACCTTGCAATACAGCCTAGACCCCACACCCCATGTGCTTGCACAAATTCAAAGTGGACAAAAGGGGAGTGGCAGCTGCTCAGACCATTTTATAATTAACCTGGGAGGTGCAAGTCAGCAGGGCAATTAGATTACTAAAGACTTAAAGGAGCCGCAGCACTCAACCCTGTTAGCTTGCAGACCAACCTATAATCTGTCTCTAAATCTGGTAAAAACAGAGGCTCGGTCACACACATCTGCAGAAGTATGCTAAGCTGCACCACCCCGCCAAGGTGCCTCTATGGGTGCAGTCCTAACTCTAGCAGAGCCAAGGTATAGCCAAATAATCTGCAAAATGGCACAATTGCTGCTATGGTCCACTAAGGAGCAGATGAAGGTGACACTGATGCTGCTTTTGCAGACTCCAGAAAAAAGCCTGCCAGAGGAGGAGCAAAGTCTGATGGTGGTGGGGATTGTTGTGGTGGAAAAGCTAGCTCTGAATGGTACTCTGTCATGTAGCAATTCTTTTGTACCTTCCCAGAGGAACAAAACCAGGCACAGTGCTGAATTTGCAAGCAGAAAGTTAGCTGTGGCCAGGGCTCAAATCTAGGAACTATATCTATACATAATAACTTGGAGCGGCATCACAAGGCTGCCTAGGACAATCAAAATGCCTCGCAATTACCCCATCAAAACCTTATTGCTCTTGCTGATGCTGCTGTTGATGGTTAAGCTCCAATAACCTGTTATCCTTCTAGTAGCCAGGCCTCATCTACAGGCAGTACAGTCACATTCTTGTCTACCTCATCTTGTGCTCCTTCTCCATTTCGTCAGTTATCCATAATAGAATCTATAGCCACCAGACAACAATATGCACACAGTCATCCGGTTGCTGTGCAACTGATCTCGCACCTGGTCAAGTTGTAGGTGGTGCAGTGGCTGCCATAGCAACTGGTTGAGTCCACCACCTTTAGGTAACAAATTGGGTGCGCCCAGCCCAGATGATGTGTCCCCAGTCACCTTTTCCAACAAGGCCATCCCCGCCTTGCACAGTTACGTGAAAGAGAAAGTGGGGCTTTCTATGCAACTGTCAGTGTGCAGAAAAGTATATGCAACAGTAGATACTTGGAGCAGTAGCTACAGTCAAGGGCAATACATGTGTGTCATGGGTCAACCTTGTGCAGCACAATGCTCCGGCGCAACAAGGTCAGGCGTTAGTAACAAACTATGCATTTGTGCCGATCTACTTCAGCTTTGGATGCCAGGCATCCATCCTCCTTTTCCTCCATCCTTTAATCACTGCAAGGCGCAGCACCGCTATGCCATATTACACATGCTGAGCCTGGTCGAGAAAAGCCACACTGCCAAGGAGTTGCTGCCATGCATGCATGAGAAAATCTTCCACTCGCTGTCTTCACTAGAGATGAGCGAACTTTTAAAAAATTCGATTCGGCTGATTCGCCGAATTTTCCGACAAAATTCGTTTCGGTCCGAATTTATTCGCGATGAATCACTATTAAAAACGGCTATTCCTGAGCCTTCTAGAGCCTCAATACGGTTGTAAACCATTCTGCCTTGCTGTAACACGCATAGGATGCGTGCTGGGTTACTGAAATAATACTGTAAATTATTAGGACATGCAGATCAGAGGCATCGCTATTAGAATCGCAGAGTGGCACAATTACAGAGAGTTGAGGTGGCATCACTATGAGGGGCCCCTATATTGCCTGAAAAACACACCCTGGAGCTGGCAGCGGCAGGAGCCCAAACATTGGATTTGGCTCAAAGAGACATTGGAGTTGGCAGCAGGAGCCCAAAAATTGGCTGAATGACACCCTGGAGTTGCAAGCAGCAGCAGCAGGAGCCCAAACATAGCTTGAAAGAGACACTGGAGTTGGCAGCAGGAGCCCAAAAATTGGATGAATCACACCCTGGAGTTGCAAGCAGCAGCAGCAGGAGCCCAACATTGGCTAAAAGAGACACTGGAGTTGGCAGCAGGAGCCCAAAAATTGGATGAATCACACCCTGGAGTTGCAAGCAGCAGCAGCCCAAACATAGCTTGAAAGAGACACTGGAGTTGGCAGCAGGAGCCCAAAAATTGGATGAATCACACCTTGGAGTTGCAAGCAGCAGCAGCCCAAACATAGCTTGAAAGAGACACTGGAGTTGGCAGCAGGAGCCCAAAAATTGGATGAATCACACCCTGGAGTTGCAAGCAGCAGCAGCAGCCCAAACATAGCTTGAAAGAGACACTGGAGTTGGCAGCAGGAGCCCAAAAATTGGATGAATCACACCCTGAAGTTGCAAGCAGCAGCAGCCCAAACATAGCTTGAAAGAGACACTGGAGTTGGCAGCAGGAGCCCAAAAATTGGATGAATCACACCCTAGAGTTGCAAGCAGCAGCAGCAGCATTCCAAACATAGCTTGAAAGAGACACTGGAGTTGGCAGCAGGAGCCCAAAAATTGGATGAATCACACCCTGGAGTTGCAAGCAGCAGCAGCAGGAGCCCAACATTGGCTTAAAGAGACACTGGAGTTGGCAGCAGGAGCCCAAAAATTGGATGAATCACACCCTGGAGTTGCAAGCAGCAGCAGCCCAAACATAGCTTGAAAGAGACGCTGGAGTTGGCAGCAGGAGCCCAAAAATTGGATGAATCACACCCTGGAGTTGCAAGCAGCAGCAGCAGCCCAAATATAGCTTGAAAGACACACTGGAGTTGGCAGCAGGAGCCCAAAAATTGGATGAACCACACCCTGGAGTTGCAAGCAGCAGCAGCCCAAACATAGCTTAAAAGAGACACTGGAGTTGGCAGCAGGAGCCCAAACATTGGATGAATCACACCCTAGAGTTGCAAGCAGCAGCAGCAGCCCAAACATAGCTTGAAAGACACACTGGAGTTGGCAGCAGGAGCCCAAAAATTGGATGAATCACACCCTGGAGTTGCAAGCAGCAGCAGCCCAAACATAGCTTGAAAGAGACATTGGAGTTGGCAGCAGGAGCCCAAAAATTGGATGAATCACACCCTGGAGTTGCAAGCAGCAGCAGCCCAAACATAGCTTGAAAGAGACACTGGAGTTGGCAGCAGGAGCCCAAAAATTGGATGAATCACACCCTGGAGTTGCAAGCAGCAGCAGCCCAAACATAGCTTGAAAGAGACGCTGGAGTTGGCAGCAGGAGCCCAAAAATTGGATGAATCACACCCTGGAGTTGCAAGCAGCAGCAGCAGCCCAAATATAGCTTGAAAGACACACTGGAGTTGGCAGCAGGAGCCCAAAAATTGGATGAACCACACCCTGGAGTTGCAAGCAGCAGCAGCCCAAACATAGCTTAAAAGAGACACTGGAGTTGGCAGCAGGAGCCCAAAAATTGGATGAATCACACCCTAGAGTTGCAAGCAGCAGCAGCAGCCCAAACATAGCTTGAAAGACACACTGGAGTTGGCAGCAGGAGCCCAAAAATTGGATGAATCACACCCTGGAGTTGCAAGCAGCAGCAGCCCAAACATAGCTTGAAAGAGACATTGGAGTTGGCAGCAGGAGCCCAAAAATTGGATGAATCACACCCTGGAGTTGCAAGCAGCAGCAGCCCAAACATAGCTTGAAAGAGACATTGGAGTTGGCAGCAGGAGCCCAAAAATTGGATGAATCACACCCTGGAGTTGCAAGCAGCAGCAGCAGCCCACATATAGCTTGAAAGACACACTGGAGTTGGCAGCAGGAGCCCAAAAATTGGATGAATCACACCCTGGAGTTGCAAGCAGCAGCAGCCCAAACATAGCTTGAAAGAGACACTGGAGTTGGCAGCAGGAGCCCAAAAATTGGATGAATCACACCCTGGAGTTGCAAGCAGCAGCAGCTGCAGGAGCCCAAACATAGCTTGAAAGAGACACTGCAGTTGGCTGCTGGAGCCCAAAAATTGGATGAATCACACCCTGGAGTTGCAAGCAGCAGCAGCAGCCCAAACATAGCTTGAAAGAGACACTGGAGTTGGCAGCAGGAGCCCAAAAATTGGATGAATCACACCCTGGAGTTGCAAGCAGCAGCAGCAGCCCAAACATAGCTTGAAAGACACACTGGAGTTGGCAGCAGAAGCCCAAAAATTGGATGAATCACACCCTGGAGTTGCAAGAAGCATCAGCCCAAACATAGCTTGAAAGAGACACTGGAGTTGGCAGCAGGAGCCCAAAAATTGGATGAATCACGCCCTGGAGTTACAAGCAGCAGCAGCCCAAACATAGCTTGAAAGAGACACTGGAGTTGGCAGCAGGAGCCCAAAAATTGGATGAATCACACCCTGGAGTTGCAAGCAGCAGCAGCTGCAGGAGCCCAAACATAGCTTGAAAGAGACCCTGGAGTTGGCTGCTGGAGCCCAAAAATTGGATGAATCACACCCTGGAGTTGCAAGCAGCAGCAGCCCAAACATAGCTTGAAAGAGACACTGGAGTTTGCAGCAGGAGCCCAAAAATTGGATGAATCACACCCTGGAGTTGCAAGCAGCAGCAGCCCAAACATAGCTTGAAAGAGACACTGGAGTTTGCAGCAGGAACCCAAAAATTGGATGAATCACACCCTGGAGTTGCAAGCAGCAGCAGCAGCAGCTGCAGGAGCCCAAACATAGCTTGAAAGAGACACTGCAGTTGGCTGCTGGAGCCCAAAAATTGGATGAATCACACCCTGTGGAGAATCCTGTGGAGAAAAAGTAGCTTAGTTAGTAATATCTACATAAAATTATGAATAAACAAATGCAAAAGTATTGCCAAAGTGAAGTTTTGTTTGAGGGTGTGTTTCCACTTTTTAATTAAATCAGAAACAACCAGGTATCATTGCCTCTGACTAATTAGCCCTCAAAAATTCTTGGAATTTTTAAGTTGCAAGCAGTTGCAGTTTGGAGTTGCAAGCAGCAGCAGCAGCCCACATATAGCTTGAAAGACACACTGGAGTTGGCAGCAGGAGCCCAAAAATTGGATGAATCACACCCTGGAGTTGCAAGCAGCAGCAGCCCAAACATAGCTTGAAAGAGACACTGGAGTTGGCAGCAGGAGCCCAAAAATTGGATGAATCACACCCTGGAGTTGCAAGCAGCAGCAGCTGCAGGAGCCCAAACATAGCTTGAAAGAGACACTGCAGTTGGTTGCTGGAGCCCAAAAATTGGATGAATCACACCCTGGAGTTGCAAGCAGCAGCAGCAGCCCAAACATAGCTTGAAAGAGACACTGGAGTTGGCAGCAGGAGCCCAAAAATTGGATGAATCACACCCTGGAGTTGCAAGCAGCAGCAGCAGCCCAAACATAGCTTGAAAGACACACTGGAGTTGGCAGCAGGAGCCCAAAAATTGGATGAATCACACCCTGGAGTTGCAAGCAGCAGCAGCTGCAGGAGCCCAAACATAGCTTGAAAGAGACCCTGGAGTTGGCTGCTGGAGCCCAAAAATTGGATGAATCACACCCTGGAGTTGCAAGCAGCAGCAGCAGCAGCTGCAGGAGCCCAAACATAGCTTGAAAGAGACACTGCAGTTGGCTGCTGGAGCCAAAAAATTGGATGAATCACACCCTGTGGAGAATCCTGTGGAGAAAAAGTAGCTTAGTTAGTAATATCTACATAAAATTATGAATAAACAAATGCAAAAGTATTGCCAAAGTGAAGTTTTGTTTGAGGGTGTGTTTCCACTTTTTAATTAAATCAGAAACAACCAGGTATCATTGCCTCTGACTAATTAGCCCTCAAAAATTCTTGGAATTTTTAATCTGGATGTCTGATCCGTCTTATCTGAAGAATATTTATAAAAAGTAAGAGTAACGTAAAGGATTTTTTATCAATACTTACTTGTGGTCCGATGCGGAGCAATGTCTGTAACTGGAGAGCAGCGCCTTAAATCTGTTTTGCACGATCCATATTTCTTTAGTGTTGGTCTGGCCCCGTCATCAATCTACTGGAATACATCAGGCATTGTTGGGAGGAAAGCTTGGCTGATCCATGCGCCATTCATTTCCACGCAGGGCAGTCTCTGGAAAAAAAAATTTATGTATAAACCAGGGTCTTTTTCATATAAAACAAATGGTTATTCTTGCTTTTCAACCATATGTTCCACAGCTTTACCAGTCATTGTGTCAGCCAATGAAGCAACTTTGTCTGGAGGTGCTGCAAAAGCAGTCCACTGCATCACAAGTGGCATCTGACACCCCAAGTCAACTTTCTGTTGTCTGTTGTTATGCTTTGGGTTCAGTTCCACTATCCATTGATGAAGATCTGATAATCATAATGTGATGCCCAGCGGGACACCAGCCTTCTGTAAGCAGGCAACCCCCAATCTCCACCGCCGCTTCTGCCTATAGTCAAGCCCCCGCTTGCCAGGACGCTAGGCACGCCTCACCGGACACGGTTGCCCCCAGGTCTTAATAGGCGCAAAGGATGGCTGCTTACGGTAAAGGCCGATGAACCACGAGGGTATCCCGAAGCCGAGGTCGTTCACAGGTAGTCAATCCGGAGGGTGCGTCAGAGTACAGGGATGAGACAGGTGCGCAGTCAGGGGTAGCCAATGGGTCAAGCCAGGAGGTCAGAGATCGCAGGGCATCCAGAGGGGCAGGCAGGTTCGCAGTCAGACAAAGCAGAGGTCGGTACAGGCAGCAGACAGGGATGGTCGATCAAGCCGGGTCAGGATCAGATAACAGCTAACAGAATCACACCCTAATCACAAGAGACTATCACGGGCACTGAGTGCTGGGCTGACTCCATATTTATTTGGGAATCGACCAATGACCACCCTGGGGGGGAGTGTATGTGCTGATTGGTGTAACTTACAACACTGTGAGTGATTGGACACACTATCCAGGGGCTGGTCAGTCTTGGCTGCAGGGCTGATCAGCCCCTGATTCCCATCAGGTGTGGAGCACTCTGCGCTGCCTGCCACTCACAGCACAGCGCCTCCTAGTGGCAAAATTTACAGACTGCGAGACGCGCGCCTGCACAGCTAGAGAGGGGCAAGGGAGGCTGCCAGAGTGACGCGCCGCGCTCCCAGCAGCAGGAGTGCTGCGTCGCCCCGCGGACGCTCGCCGCCGGCCCCCTGGCAGAGGTAAATTCCTTACATTACCCCCCCTTGAGTAGGGGCCCCAGGACCCTCCACCCTGGGTTTAAGAGGATTTTCTTTATGAAATCTTTTAATTAAACGGTCTGCATGCACATCTCTAGCTGGAACCCAACTCCTCTCTTCTGGCCCATATCCCTTCCAGTCAACTAAATATTGCAAGGAATTCCGGAGGAAACGGGAATCCAGAATTCGTGCGACTTCAAACTCCTGCTCACCATCAACTAGGATAGGAGAAGGAGAGGAATCCTCCTCCACTCCCCTGGCAGGCTTAAGGAGGGAAACGTGAAAGGAATTACAAATCCTCAGAGATGGTGGAAGTTTGAGTCTGTATGTGACTTGGTTAATTTTCTGTAAAATGGGATAAGGGCCGATATATCGTGGTCCCAATTTTACAGAGAGTTGGCGTAGCGCAAAATTTTTGGTAGAGAGCCAGACCAAATCCCCCACTTTATAATCTGGATTATTGGATCGGCGACGATCCGCAAAGACCTTCTGCTGACTCGATGCCTGGACCAAATGCCGCTGAATCTTGGCCCATAAATCTGGCCACTGGGACAACCAATCGTCTAAAGAAGGCAAACCAGAGGACGAGCCTGAAAGTGCTGAGAACTTAAGATCCCTCCCATATACACATCGGAAGGGCGATACCCCCGTGGAGGAGTTAACTGCATTATTGAAGGCAAATTCAGCAAAGGGAAGAAATTGGGACCACTCTGACTGAATATCAGAGGTGAAGCAACGGAAATATTGTTCTAATGACTGGTTGGTCCTTTCCGTCTGCCCATTGGACTGAGGGTGAAAAGCTGAAGACAGAGAAACAGTGAAGCCTAGCCGGGTGCAGAATGCCCTCCAGAAGCGTGACACAAATTGGACCCCCCTATCTGAGACCACATCTTCTGGAATTCCGTGAAGTCTAAAAATATAATCTAAGAAATATTGAGCCAATTCTTGGGCTGTGGGCAGCTTTCTTAGGGGGACAAAATGCGCCATTTTGCTAAATCGATCTACCACAACCCAGATAACGGTATATCCCTGGGACTGTGGTAAATCAGTAATAAAATCCATTGCCAAGTGCGTCCAAGGCTTTGAAGAAGTGGACAGGGGCACCAGAGGTCCGGCAGGAGCTGACCTGGGGGTTTTGCTACGGGCACAGATCTTACAGGCCTGAATAAAGGCCTGGGTATCTCTCCTGTAAGATGGCCACCAGACATGACGGGCTAGAAGGGCCAAAGTCTTTTTAACCCCTGGATGACCCACCGTCTTGGAGTCATGAAACTGCTGAAGTACTGCCAAACGGTGGGACAGGGATACAAAGAGGAGGTGATCGGGTTTGCCCGGAGGAGAATCCGATTGAAACCGACTTAGTTCACTTGACAGGTCAGGTTCGATGACAGCTATGACCTTGTGTTGTGGGATTATGGGAAGGATCTCCTCTACAGGGACTTTATCAACTCTGAAACTTCTGGAGAGAGCGTCAGCTTTAACATTCTTTGTTCCTGGTTTGTATGTTATGGTGAAATTAAAACGGGAGAAGAAAAGAGACCATCGGGCCTGACGGGGGGTTAACCTTTTAGCTGATTCGATGTATTCTAAATTCTTGTGATCTGTGAATACCGTAATTGGGAACTGGGCCCCCTCTAACCAATGTCTCCATTCCTGAAAGGCTAATTTCACAGCTAGAAGATCTCGATTGCCAATATCATAGTTCCGCTCAGCGGGATAAAGGCACAGGGATGTAGCCGTTCAGGAGACCCACTGTACTGTGAGAGAACTGCCTCTACCCCGAGCTCAGATGCATCTACTTCGACTATGAAGGCTCGGTGGATATCAGGGTGGGTCAACACAGGTGCCGAACTAAAGGCAGACTTAAGGTTCTCAAAGGCTTGAATGGATCGGCCCGACCAAGTAGGGGTAAACGCCCCCTTCTTAGTGAGGTCGGTGAGTGGGGCTACCAAGGTGGAAAAGTTTTTTATAAAGCGCCTATAAAAATTAGCAAACCCCAGAAACCTTTGTAAACCCTTCAAATTTTTAGGTTGTTCTCACTGGAGGACTGCAGACACTTTGGCCTGATCCATTGTTAACCCAGTATCGGCAACAATGTATCCCAGGAACGGAACCTCAATTTCTGTAGAACCATCCGCACATGCTCTCTATGCTCGGTTAAGGTCGGGGAGAATATTAGGATGTCATCTAAGTAGATGACCACAAAACGGCCCAAGTATTCTCTAAAAACTTCGTTAACAAAGTCCTGGAAGACTGCTGGGCCGTTACATAGGCCGAATGGCATAACAACATATTCATAGTGCCCATCCTGAGTATTGAAGGCAGTCTTCCACTCGTCTCCCTGACGGATCCTGATTAAATTGTAGGCCCCCCTCAGGTCAAGCTTAGAAAAAACCTGGGCCCCAATGACCTGGTTAAAGAGTCCCTCTATTAAGGGAAGGGGGTATTTATTTTTAACTGTAATTTTATTCAGGCCCCTATAATCAATACAGGGGCGCAAGCCACCATCTTTCTTTTCCACAAAGAAAAATCCGGCACCCGCTGGTGAGGTAGACGGCCGAATAAAACCTTTCTGCAGATTCTCAGCAATGTATTCTTTCATGGCCTTATTCTCAGCTTGGGTTAAATTATAAATCTTTCCCCGAGGCGGCATAGTTCCTGGGAGAAGATCAATTGGGCAGTCAAAAGGCCTATGAGGAGGGAGTTCATCAGCGGCTTTTTCAGAAAACACGTCTGCGAAATCTGCATAGGGGGTAGGGATGCCCTCAGCAGTCAAGCGAGTGGCACGTACAGGGAGCTCAAGACAAGACTGGAAACATTGTGGCCCCCACTTGATAACCTGCCCAGAGACCCAGTCAATTTGGGGATTGTGTTTAGACAGCCAGGGGAGTCCCAGAACCAAAGGGGTAAGTGGCATCTTAAGGAGCAGGAAGCTCATTAGCTCGGTATGTCCCGCCCCCACTCTAACAAACACTGGTGGAGTACGGTACTGAATCAGGCCCCCGACAAGGGGGGTATTATCAATGGCTTTGACTCTAATTGGATTGACTAAAGATTGCAGCGGAATCTTTAATGCTTGAGCCAGGCCCCAATCAATAAAATTCCTGGCGGCCCCACAATCCAAAAGAGCCTCCACAGACCTGGACTCAAAATCATGAGTAATCTCGACAGGCAATGTAATTTGTGTGCAACACAGAGGAAATACCTTGCAGCCTAGGTGGGTTTCCTCGACCCCACCTAGGCTCTGAAGTTTTCCGATGCCTGTTTCCGAGGGCAGGAGCGGACCAGGTGACCGACTTCTCCGCAATAAAGGCATAGACCTTGCGACAGACGCCGACGCCTCTCAGCTTCAGAAAGCTTGGTGGCCCCAAGCTGCATGGGTTCTTCAGAAGAAGAAGGGACTAAGGCCTCAGGCTTCATACTGACTTCAGACTGGGCCCCTTTTTCCAGGCGTCTTTCTCGTATGCGTCGGTCGATGCGGATAGCCAATTGCATGGTTTCATCCAAGGTGTTAGGTACTGGGTGATTTACCATGACATCTTTTATGACCTCTGACAGACCTAGCCTGAACTGCCCACACAATGCTGGGTCATTCCAGCGAGAATCCACTGCCCAGCGTCGGAATTCCGAGCAATATTCTTCTGCCGGTCTTCGCCCCTGTCTAAGAGATCGTAGCTTGGCATCAGCAGTTGCCCCTCGGTCTGGGTCATCATACAGGATCTCCATGACCTTGAAGAATTCCTCAACAGATTGGGGAGAGGCTGAAAGCCCAGGATTGGGGATCCCCATGCAGAAGGGAGATGATAAGTCCCACCCGTTGCTCCTGGGAGCCGGAAGCATGAGGGCGAAGCTGAAAATAGAGCTTACAGGCATCCCGGAAGTTGGCAAATTTACTCCGGTCCCCTGAAAACTTCTCTGGAAGGGGAATCTTGGGTTCAACTGGAAAGGCGGCTATTGCCCCCTGGGTCACACAGGGTGCAGGAGCTGGACGGTTCTCCTGAGCCGCCACTCGAAGTGCCAGGTGCTCCACGGCCGCGGTCAGGGCCTGCACCTGTTCCAAAATTTGGTCCATTTATGAGGCCCGTGATAATGTGATGCCCAGCGGGACACCAGCCTTCTGTAAGCAGGCAACCCCCAATCTCCACCGCCGCTTGCCGGGACGCTAGGCACGCCTCACCGGACACGGTTGCCCCCAGGTCTTAATAGGCGCAAAGGATGGCTGCTTACGGTAAAGGCCGATGAACCACGAGGGTATCCCGAAGCCGAGGTCGTTCACAGGTAGTCAATCCGGAGGGTGCGTCAGAGTACAGGGATGAGACAGGTGCGCAGTCAGGGGTAGCCAATGGGTCAAGCCAGGAGGTCAGAGATCGCAGGGCATCCAGAGGCGCAGGCAGGTTCGCAGTCAGACAAAGCAGAGGTCGGTACAGGCAGCAGACAGGGATGGTCGATCAAGCCGGGTCAGGATCAGATAACAGCTAACAGAATCACACCCTAATCACAAGAGACTATCACGGGCACTGAGTGCTGGGCTGACTCCATATTTATTTGGGAATCGACCAATGGCCACCCTGGGGGGGAGTGTATGTGCTGATTGGTGTAACTTACAACACTGTGAGTGATTGGACACACTATCAGGGGCTGGTCAGTCTTGGCTGCAGGGCTGATCAGCCCCTGATTCCCATCAGGTGTGGAGCACTCTGCGCTGCCTGCCACTCACAGCACAGCGCCTCCTAGTGGCAAAATTTACAGACTGCGGGACGCGCGCCTGCACAGCTAGAGAGGGGCAAGGGAGGCTGCCAGAGTGACGCGCCGCGCTCCCAGCAGCAGGAGTGCTGCGTCGCCCCGCGGACGCTCGCCGCCGGCCCCCTGGCAGAGGTAAATTCCTTACACATACAATTCAGCAGCTACTGGCCAGCCAAGAAGTGGAGGAGACACTCGCCTCTTCTTCCACTAGCCGGGCAATTAGTGATGAGGAGAGTGTCGTGGGAGGAGGTGTTGCAAGCGGAGGTAGTGGAAGAGGGTCCCTGGAGTCCGCGGCGGTGGCGGCGGCAGCAGCAGCAGTGAATTATTGCGGACTGTTGGTAGGAAAAATCAGCTAATCAGCGATGTGTCAGTTTTTCATGCAGCATCCACAATCCTGTGGAGAAAAAGTAGGTTAGTTAGTATATATACATAAAATTATGAATAAACAAATGAAATAGTATTGCCAAAGTGAAGTTTTGTTTGAGGCTGTGTTTCCACCTTGTAATTAAATCAGAAACAACTGGGTATCATTGCCTCTGAATAATTAGCCCTCAAAAATTCTTGGAATTTTTAATCTTGATGTCTGAGGGATTTCTCCTCTCAGACAGCGTCACCATAAGTCCAGCCTGCTGCATTACCCAGTGGTGGACCTTTCAGAGAACTGATGGCTTGTGCCGTGCCGAGCCGAGGTGGAGAGTCCCATGGTATCATTGCTTTGCGAAGATGGCAGTACCTGCCCTGTAAAATGTTGTTGAACAGAAGGTGGGCCAGTCCTTTAGCCTGTCAGTGTGTACCAAAGTGCACAGTGTTGTCTACGTCTGGAGCTGTAACTATGGACTCATGGTGGACAATATATATCCTTTTAGGCCCCCTTGGCGATTGTGGTTTCACGCTGTTCTACACATGGTTTTCCTTGAGTCACACATGGGAGGAACTACTAAAAATGAGAACTCAATCCATGAAATCATTGCTTAATCCACGAAAACTGCAAATTTGGACCCATGGTGACTGACACTTGGAAGAACATCTTGTTTGCGCTGCGACAAGGAAGCCAGAGTCATGCGTCCTGACATGGCACACGTGTTCAGTCTAGTTGTCAAGCATTTTCTGAAGTCTTCCCCCCATCTGAAAGACATCCGAACAACAGGAAAGAAAGTTAGCATGCACTTCTGGCACTCCTACACCACCAAGCACAACCTTACTGAGCTTCAGCGTCAGAACGGTGTACCCCAACATAGTCTGATTTGCGATGTTTTCACCCGTTGGAATTCCACCCTCCATATGCAGGATCCACTATAGGAACAGAGAAAAGCCATCACGGATTTCTGGATGATCCAAACGGATAGGGGGACACCCCTGTGTAAATTCAATGTAAACCATTGGCAGCTCATACTTGACACCGGCCGTTTGCTCAGGCCCTTTGAGGAAGCTACTTCATTAGTCAGTTGCCAGGACTATGAGATGAACGATGAGATTCCACTGCTTCATGTACTACAACACATGTTGGAAACCATGGCTGGTCAGGGCACTGGAGACATGGCACATACATTTCACAGCCACATGAAGCCTGTGGGGGCTGAAGTGGAGGAGGAGGAGGGGGTGGGGCACAGCAAACCACAGTTTAGGTTTCACAAAATGACCATTTTATCTAGTCATCTGACAGGAGAGGAGGAGCAGGAGCAGCCACAGGAGCTAGAGGGTTGTGAGGAAGGCGAGACAGAGGACCCAGACACACCATGGCAGTTTACAGTGGAGATGGAGACAGGTAGTCCCTCCGAGTCACTTGCACAAATGGCACGATGCATGCTCACATGCTTGCGTACTAGTGAGCGCAGAATTGTCTCCATTTGTCAGCGGGATGACTTCTGGCTCTCCAACTTATTGGACCCTCGCTTCCGGCACAAAATGGGGGCATTTTTTACGCCCACTGAGAGGGAGGACAAACTGACCTACTACTGAGACATCCCACGTAGTCAGTTGGGCGATGTCTATCTGGGCCATGGCCCATACTCCCGCAGGTCTGACTCCGGGGGACCTCTGCGATCACCTTCCACTGCCATGGCTGCTGGGGGGGTGGAAGGAGCAGTAGCTCCATCAGCAGCAGCCTCAGTCTTCAGTCGCTAGTGAGTAGCTTTCTACACACGCATAGTGAGTCTACTCATGAGCAGCAGGAAGACCTGGAGCTGGACCTCAAACAGCAGGTCATGTCATACCTTGACATGACCATGCCAACACACCTTCAGGATCCACTGGATTTGCTGGGAAGCCAAACTTGACTTGTGTCCGCAACTAGCAGAGTTTGCCCTGGAAAAGCTGTACTGGCCGGACAGTAGTTGATTTAGATGGCAACTGGGCTGCTCTATATAATGAAGCAAAATGGCAAATTTACCTCACAATATAAGCTATTGCCCCTCAGATTAGCTAGTGAATTGTAATATAGCTTTTTCCCCCCAATAAGAGACAGGACTCAGTATGCTGGGATATTAGACCATACAGTGGATCCTTAAACACACCTTACCCTGACTCATGAACACGAGCCAAAACAAAAGATGGTACTTGGCTGAAAAGCAGAATATAAATGTCCTATTAGGAGCAGGTAAATATACAGATTGGGTCGTATGTCACAGTCAATTTCCCTTGAAAAATCCTCAAACGCGCTGCAATTAACGTGAATCATTTACACCCCAGAGCTCTCCAAGTGCAAACTGAAGTAGCTTAATAAAGCAGCTGATGCTGATCAACGCTTATGTTGTATAACAGATAGGGTGCAAGGTGCAGCTTTGGGGTGCCCTGCGGCCTGGTTTATTAAAAGCAGTCAAAAACAAGTGCAAACTGAAGTAGCTTAATAAAGCAGCTGATGCTGATCAACGCTTATGTTGTATAACAGATAGGGTGCAAGGTGCAGCTTTGGGGTGCCCTGCGGCCTGGTTTATTGAAAGAAGTCAAAAACAAGTGCAAACTGAAGTAGCTTAATAAAGCAGCTGATGCTGATCAACGCTTATGTTGTATAACAGATAGGGTGCAAGATGCAGCTTTGGGGTGCCCTGCGGCCTGGTTTATTAAAAGCAGTCAAAAACAAGTGCAAACTGAAGTAGCTTAATAAAGCAGCTGATGCTGATCAACGCTTATGTTGTATACCAGATAGGGTGCAAGGTGCAGCTTTGGGGTGCGCTGCGGCCTGGTTTATTGAAAGAAGTCAAAAACAAGTGCAAACTGAAGTAGCTTAATAAAGCAGCTGATGCTGATCAACGCTTATGTTGTATAACAGATAGGGTGCAAGGTGCAGCTTTGGGGTGCCCTGTGGCCTGGTTTATTGAAAGAAGTCAAAAACAAGTGCAAACTGAAGTAGCTTAATAAAGCAGCTGATGCTGATCAACGCTTATGTTGTATAACAGATAGGGTTAAAATAGCATGTGCCTTGGGAAAAAATCCTTAATTTCATGCCGATCAATCCAAAGGTCAATGCCCCCAACAAAAATAGTGTTCGGCATAAGTTTTCCTTCTGGAAGGACGTAACCTTTAGTTTACATGGTTGGGGTAGGTTATCTTACAAATTGGGATACCCCAGGCAGCAGTGTCATTGAAAGAGACAGATTGTAATGCAGACCATACGCAAGCAGAGAAACTCAGGCTGCAACAGGCCTCTTTAGTTTACATGGTTGGGGTAGGTAATCTTACAAATTGGGATACCCCACTGTATATGAAACCGAATATAATGCACACCCAAAAGTGGACAATCAGCCTCCAAGAGGCCTGCTTAGTTTAAATAAGAGAGCTGCTTAGCTTAAATAAGAGAGCTGCTTAGTGTAAATAAGAGGCCTGCTTAGTTTAAATAAGAGAGCTGCTTAGTGTAAATAAGAGAGGTAGGTTATGTTATGTTACAGAATGGGATACCCCAAGCAGGCTTTAGAACAGTATATATGCACAGCAACAGTGGATAAGAAGGCTCCAACAGGCCAAATTACTTTAAATAAGTGTGCAGCTTAGAGGAAATACAGAGGCTAATGGTATGTTATAGAATGGGATGCCCCCACAGCAGACCTGAGATCAGTATATATGCACAGCAAAAGTGTCTAAGCAGGCTCCAACAGGCCAAATTACTTTAAATGAGTGTGCAGCTTAATGAAGATCAAGAGGGGTATGGTATGTTATAGAATGGGATGCCCCCACAGCAGACTTGAGATCTGTATATATGCACAGCAAAAGTGTCTAAGCAGGCTGCAACAGGCCAAATTACTTTAAATAAGTGTGCAGCTTAGAGGAAATACAGAGGCTAATGGTATGTTATAGAATGGGATGCCCCCACAGCAGACCTGAGATCAGTATATATGCACAGCAACAGTGTCTAAGCAGGCTCCAACAGGCCAAATTACTTTAAATTAATGTGCGCAGCTTAGTGAAGATCAAGAGGGGTATGGTATGTTATAGAATGGGATGCCCCCACAGCAGACTTGAGATCAGTATATATGCACAGCAAAAGTGTCTAAGCAGGCTGCAACAGGCCAAATTACTTTAAATAAGTGTGCAGCTTAGAGGAAATACAGAGGCTAATGGTATGTTATAGAATGGGATGCCCCCACAGCAGACCTGAGATCAGTATATATGCACAGTAAAAGTGTCTAAGCAGGCTCCAACAGGCCAAATTACTTTAAATAAGTGTGCAGCTTAGTGAAGATCAAGAGGGGTATGGTATGTTATAGAATGGGATGCCCCCACAGCAGACTTGAGATCAGTATATATGCACAGCAAAAGTGTCTAAGCAGGCTGCAGCAGGCCAAATTACTTTAAATAAGTGTGCAGCTTAGAGGAAATACAGAGGCTAATGAGATCTTACAAAATGGTAATGTTCCCACAGCAGACTTGAGATCAGTTCAGTATATATGCACAACATCAAAAGTGTATAAGCAGCCTGAAACAGCTAACAAAGCCAGCCAGCCGGCCAGTAACACTCAGGCTGGATGAAAAAAAAAATCTCCCTGTCACTGCCTCCGATTTTTCCTAACTTTCCCTGCTTCTCGCTGACTTCCTGCCTGTCCCTGGCTCTCTAACTGTCTCTCCCTGAATACAGCAGTGTCCTGTCTCTCACGAATGCAATAGAGAAATGAGGAAAAGCAAGATGTCCGCCGCCTTAAATAGCGCTGTGACGTCATCGGGCTTGCTGGCTGCTGATAGGCTGCATGTGACTGCCCCAGTATGCACTGGAGCGGGGTAGATGTCTGGACATGTCCCGTCCACCATCTTAGAATGCCTGTAATGTAAATGAATGAATGTTAAAGAAAAACTTCGAGCGATCGAAGCATGGGGAAATTCGGATTCGATCCGAATCGAATTTTTCATGAAATTCGGATCGAATCCTGGTTCGTCCGGATCGATTCGCTCATCCCTAGTCTTCACGTCAACTTAGATTGGGCAATGTGGTTTCAGATTACGGGACGAACATTGTGGCTGCTCTGTGTGTAGGTCACATGGCACAAGCTCCTTGCCTGGCACACGTAATCAAACTGGACGTTAAACGTTTCTTAACACATATGTTGGTCTGACGGATGTTCTGGCCATGTCCAGGAGGGTATGTGTTTGCTATAGCTGATCCTATGCCTTTAAACACGGTCTCCTAGACTTGCATTTCCAGAATGGTCACCACTTAATCTGCCCTGTCCCCACGTGGTGGAATTCCACCCTACATATGCTGGACCACCTCTACCACCAGCGCAAAGCAGTGAATGATTTATTTATGCAGTAAAGGCCAGCTTTTCCAGCCAGTGTGATTTTCAGCTCTGGTATTTGCAGATGCTTAGAGACACGTGTTGCATACTGAGGCCTTTTGAGGAGGCAACAAGAATTGTCAGCAGGGACAACAGCGGAATGAATAATGTCATGTGGCTAATATTCATTTTGGAGCAAACGCTCACAGCCATGATTTCGCAATTGATGGAGGAAGGAAGCCGTCTGTCTCCTGGCTCTTTGGATCTACAAAAAGGGATGGAGGAGGGTGAGGAGGAGGAAATCAGACCTCAAGAGCTGTATTTGGAGATGAAAACAACCAACCTATCACAGGAAGGGATAGGGGAACAGGCACATGATGATGATGATGATGAAGACTGCCATCATGATGGTGGTGGTGATGACAATGATGAATAAACACTGCAATATGGAGCAGAGGTGGAACCAACCGGACCCTCGGAAATGCTGGTGAGGATGGCGAGCTGTATGCTCAGGTTCTTGCATGGTGACATTGCATTGTTAGCATGAAGCAAAAAGATGAGTACTGGATCGCTACACTTTTAGACCCTTGGTATAAAGCCAAAATGGGGGAATTATTTACACCTTCCGAGGAAGTGAGGAAGGCAAAAATTGCTTATTACCAAGAGAAGACATGCAGCCAGTTAGCCATGGCTTTCAAATGGCATACCTGCCACAAGTATGCCTGACCGGGTGTCCAGTCTCCACTCCCTGCAGTCAATGCACTACCTCCCCAACAGTCAGCAGCAGCAGCATGCAACTGACTCTTGAGAATATGATGTACACGTTTTTACATCCCATAAGCCCACCTGAAACACATCGTCATGGAAAGGATGTTCATCACCGGCAACACCAACACCACCTGAATAACCAGGTGCACTCCTACCTCGACTGCCATTTCTCCAGGAGATACACTGAGCTCAGGCCCTTTGAACTTCTGGGTGAGCAGATTGGACCACTGGCCAGAGCTAGCACAGTTTGCCCTGGGGGTCCCATCTTGTCCACCCTAAAGCATAGCGTCGGAAATAGTTTTCAGCGCGGGAAAGTGGTGTCGTCACCCCTAAGCAAGACAAGATTGTCTGCCAAAAGCGTCGAGAAACAAACTTTTGCAAAGATGAATCAGGTGTGGCTAGGTGATGACTTTTAAACCCCTGCTGCTGCCTGATGCCACTGATTAGCATGCCACTACTACCACCAACAATGCCTCCGCTGCCAGCCTGCCACCCTCTGCTACTGCCAGGCCAACACACACACAGGTCATCCCTGTGATGCCCAAAATGGGCACATTTTTCAGCACTTGTAAAAAAGCCATTGCAATTTCCTCAGCTAAAATGTAAGGGTGGCAATCCCACTGCTACCCCCTGTTATGAGTGGGACAATTTTTTGAGGGCTTGCCTGGTACTGCCAGGCCTACACAATTTCCAAAGTTTTCTTGTGCCACGTCCTAGTCTTTCTTCAACAGTTGCAGCCTCTGATAATGCTTCTACTACTTCTATCAACAACAGCGCCACTGCTACCAGCCTGCCACCCTCTGCTATTGCCAGGCCAACACACACAGGTCAACCCTGTGATGTCCAAAATGGGCACATTTTTCAAGGCTTGCAAAAAGCCATTGCTTCTTCTTCAACTAAATTGTCAGGACGCCAAACTCACTTCCGCTGCCCTTTACAAGTGGGTCTATTTTTTGAGGGCTTTCCTGCTTCTGCCAGGCCTACACAACCGCAGTTTAACTCTGTGAAGCCCAAAATGGGCACATTTTTCAGCGCTTGTAAATATTCGTTGCTTCTACTTCAGCTAAAATTTAAGGGTGCTAATCCCCCTGCCCCCCCCCCCATTGCAAATGGGAATTTTTTTGAGGGCTTACCCACTTCTGCCAGGCCAACACAACCACAGTTTAGCCCTGTGCTGCCCAAAATGGTCAAAAAAATAAGTTGTGCACTAGGAAATGCCATCAGCTCCAGTGTCCACATCACCACTGAAACATGGACAAGTAAATATGGACAGGGACAATACGTCTCACTAACTGTTCACTGATCCAATTTAGTGGTGGCTGGGAGTGAGGCAGGAAGCACTGTGGCGCCTATCCTTCCGCCACCCAGGATTGCTGAAAATCAGCCAGCTCCTCCTTCTCCTCTGCTTACTCCTGAAGAGGTCAGAGCAGCCCCTGCACCACCAATTTGAGCACTGCCATGGGGAAATGGCAGCATGCGGTGCTAAAACTCATCTGTCTGGGCGAAATACCCCACACCGGCTGCTGCCGTTACACCTGAAGCCTGGCAAGGTGCTGTGTAACAATAGGCGTAACTAGGTAGCAGACTTGGGTCAAGACAGGTTGACTCACATCCCTTGTCTGGCACATGTGCTCAACTTGGTGGTGCAGAGCTTCCTCGTCCATTATCCAGATATGCCGGAGCTTCTGCATAAAGTACGTAGAGTGTGCACGCTCTTTCTATGTACCCACCATGCTGCCGTCTGACTGCACTGCAGAGAAACTTTGGACTTTCCAATCACCGCCTAATATGTGACTCTCCACCAGATGGAATTCCATGTTGTCTATGCTGAAAAGGGTTTGAGAGCAGCAACAGGCAGTGGTGGAGTTTCAGCTCCAAAATGCCTGTGTGAATAGCAGTGCAGATCAACAGCACTTCCCCACCAATCAACGGGCCTCCATGAGGGACATATGCGCGATGCTGGAGTGCTTCCAATACGCCACCAATATGGCCATCGCTGATGTCGCTATTGTCAGCACTACCATCCCCATCCTTTGCCTGCTGGAAAAAACCTTCAGGCCATGATGGAGGATTTGATGGAAGCAAAGGAGGAGGAAGGCCCATTTTCCCAGCTGTCACACATGGCTCGCAGGGTGGGTTGCTGGGCTAACAGTGGCCATGTATGCCACTGTCCAGCCAGCAGACAGTTTTGGAGGATTCAGGGGATGAGGTGGTTTAGGGGAGGACTTTCTCTCACAGCAGGGTAGTGCCCAATGCAGCTCACTGGTGTTGATGGTGCATGGCTGGAGGGAGAAGCAGGAGGAGACACCTGACACTGAGAACAGCTTCTCCTTGACTTAGGGCAGCCTGGCTCACATGAGCCACTACATGCTCCAGTGCCTGCAAAACGACCATAGCGTTTCCTGCATAGTCACCAATGTCGATTACTGGGTGACACCATGCTGGATCCATTCTATAATCACCTTCTTGATACTAGCACTGGACCGGGAACGCAATTTGAGGGCTCAGTGGTGGCACAAAGGCAATGAGGAGGAGTAGCAGCAGGGGCACTAGCACCACTTCTCTGGGAATGGTGAGCATGGCCACAATGTGGAACAACTTATTCCATTATCCACCACATCCACTGCCATCAAACAAGGCCAAAGTACCAGGAGGCAGACTTTGACTTGAATGGTGGATGACAACCTGTCCATGCATCTCCTGGTAATGAGCGAAGGCTCCTACACGTTCAATTTCAGGGTTGCTAAATTGCACATGTGACCTTAGCTTGCCCTCTATGCCTTGGAGGTGCTGGCCTGCCCTGCGGAAAGTGTCCTATTAGAACTACAGAGGTGTCATCACCAACATGAGGTTCCGCCTATCCACAGGCAATATGGACATGCTTACATTCCTTAAAGCGGACCTTCACTCTAAATAAGAGTCTATCTTATATGTTTCCCACACCCTGTACATACAGATTGCTCACATTAAAAATCATCCTACCTGCATCTACTGCATTTTATAAGCCTTTAAACATCCAAGATGGCGGCTTATGGAAGCTGCCATTTTTGCAGGCAGCCTGCAAACAGGAAGTGCCTGCAAACAGGAAGTGACTGTGCTGCTCTGCATTCTGGGACTGCTGACCTTTCCCTGACCCCAGCTCTGCTCTGTCTGAGCAAAGCACAGCTATAACCCGCCCCCCTGTACCTTATCCCACTCTCCTCTCCTCAGTAAGTGTGATGCTTCTGAGTCAAGATGGCGGCGCCCGTATCCTAAATTCCCGAACAGAGTTGCAGCCCAGTGGGGGAAAGTATAATAAATTAGTGACTAAACATGTAAAATATATTAATTTTAGATGCTGAGGAATTGTTTTTTAAGATTTGGGGCTTTTCATTAAATCAAGGTGAAGGTCCGGTTTAAGGTGAAGAAGGCAAAGATCCCATGGGACTTGGCTGTGTCAGCCCCTGAGTGAGTGGTTAAAGTATTTGCTAACTACTCCTCCTCCTCTGCCACATCCACCCCCCCTTCTTTTCTGCCACATCCACACCCCACCCCAACCTCTGTCACCTGTAAAAAAAAGTATTTTTTTTAATGTATGAATGTATTTATTTATGTATTTATTTATGTATAAATGTATATATTTATTTATTGATGTTAATCTTCATTTATGTGTATAGTTATCTATTTACTAATTTATATATGTATTGATTTGTGGATTTATTTATGTATGTATTTCCTTCTTTGTTCTCTGTTATTATTTTGAGTTCTTTACCCAGCCCATTTTTTGTAAGGGCAATTGCCCAGGTGCCCCCACCCGCATTTTGGCCCCCAACCCCTGTAAACACACTAATATTTAGTTTTTTCTTATTTATGTATTTCTGTATTTCTTTAATTTTTGTTTTCTGTTATTATTTTGAGTACTTTTCCTAGCCCCTTTTATGCAGGGCAATCGCCCAGGTGCTCCCCACTCCCAATTTCGCCTACACCCCCCTAAAAAAATGAATATTTCTTTTTTTAATTATTTATGTATTTCTTTTGTTTCTTTTTATTAATGTATGTACCGTATTTTCACCCTATAAGACGCACCAGCCCATAAGACGCACCTAGGATTTGGGGGAGAAAAATACGAAAAAAAATATTTTAAACCAAAAACGCACCATTACAGACAGTGTGCCATTCCCCTATCCCATTCCCATAGACCGTGTGGGATGGCCCCATTCCATAGACAGTGTAGCATGCCCCCATTCCATTCCCCGTATACCAGTGAGGCATTCTCCCCCCTCCCATTCCCCGTATACCCAGTGTGGCATCCCCCTCCCATTCCCTATATAGGCAGTGTGGCATTCCCCCCTCCCATACCCTGTATACCCAGTGTGGCATCCCTCCTCCCATTCCCATATAGGCAGTGTGCACCCCATTATCATAAGCAGTGTGGCATTCCCCCCTCCTATTCTCCATATAGGCAGTGTGCCCCCCCATTCCCATTGGCTGTGTGGCATCCCCCTCCCCCCATTAGTATAGGCTGTGTGGCATCCCTCTCCCCCCATTCCCATTGGCTGTGTGGCATCCCCTCTCCCCCCATTCCCATTGGCTGTGTGGCATCCCTCTCACCTCATTCCCATTGGCTGTGTGGCATCCCTCTCCCCCCATTCCCCCTCTCCCCCCTTAGGCTGTGTGGCATCCCCCCTCCCCCATTAGTATAGGCTGTGTGGCATCCCCCTCTCCCCCCATAGGCTGTGTGTAATTCCGCCTCCCCCCATTAGTGTAAGCTGTGTGGCATTTCCCCTCCCCCCCATTAGTATAGGCTGTGTGGCATCCCCCTCTCCCCCCATAGGCTGTGTGTAATTCCCCCTCCCCCCCATTAGTATAGGCTGTGTGGCATTCCCCCTCCCCCCCCATTAGTATAGACTGTGTGGCACCCCCTTCTCCCCCATAGGCTGTGTGTAATTCCCCCTACCCCCCATTAGTATAGGCTGTGTGTTATTCCCCCTCCCCCCATTAGTATAGCTGTGTGGCATTCCCCCTCCCCCCCCATTAGTATATGCTGTGTGGCATCCCGCTCTCCCCCCATAGGCTGTGTGTAATCCCCCCTTCCCCCATTAGTATAGGCTGTGTGGCATTCCCCCTCCCCCCATTAGTATAGGCTGTGTGGCATCCCCCTCTCCCCCCATAGGCTGTGTGGCATCCCCCTCTCCCCCCATAGGCTGTGTGGCATTCCCCTTCCCCCCCATTAGTATAGGCTGTGTGTAATTCCCCCCCATTAGTATAGGCTGTGTGGCATCCCCTCCCCCATTTGTATAGTCTGCGTGGCATCCCCCTCTCCCCCCATAGGCTGTGTGGCACCCCCCCTCTCCCCCCATTTGTATAGGCAGGGCGGCATAATAAAAAAAAAAAAAAAGTAAAACTCACCTCTTCGCTGACACAGCTCCGGTGAGCGTCCGGCTCCGTGAATGGGGTGGGCGTGGCCTGTGCATCATCGTCGGCGCAGGCCACGCCCACCCCATTCACGGAGCTGTCCGTAAGTAGCAGCGGTGGCCTCTGTCCCGGCCCCGCCTCTGCGATCGCTGTCTTTTAGCGGCAGCGATGACAGCGGCGGGGCCAGAGACAGCGCCCCCGCCGCTCCTCTATCTGCTGCCTCTTCCTGGGCACATGCGAGCACCTAGGTCAGGGCAGCAGGTGGGCGTGGAAGAGGCAGCAGATGGAGGGGCGGCGGGGGCGCTGTCTGTGGCCCCGCCGCTGTCATCGCTGCCGGTAAAAGACAGCGATCACAGCGGTGGGTCCGGGACGGAGCTCCTCTGGGCTCCCGCAGTGTGACAGGCAACGCGGGAGCGCCGGGAACGGGTGAGTTTTTTTTTTTTTTTTGGTTTTCATTTGCCTGATAAGGCACACGGACATTTTCCCCCCACTTTTGGTGAAAAATAGGTGCGTCTTATAGGGCGAAAAATACGGTATTTATTTCTTTCGTTTTTTGTTTTATGTTAATATTTTGAGTACTTTCCCCGGTCCATTTTGTGCAAAGCAATCCCACTGGTGTTCCCCTCGGTTTGCAGCCCTGTATCCTTTGCTACCCCCATATTTGTTCCCCCAAATTCAGGTTCACATTGACTTCAATAGGACTCAGGTTCGGGGTCGAGTCCAGAGACTCAAACTGAACTTTAGAGGCAAGAGGCAAACTCATCAAGCCCAAATTTTAGGGAGTTTGCCGATCCCTAATTGTGAGCTAGGCCAACCTCACAAATGCTCTTGTCCTTGTGGAAGGCAGGCCCGGAGGTTACTTCAGCTGCTATCGCCCAAGTGCCCCCACCCCCAATTTCGCCTCCAAACTCCGGAAAAAAATGAATATTTATTTTTTATTTACATATGTATGTATTTCTTTTTTTTTTCTGTTTTTATTTTGAGTACTTTCCCTAGCCTATTTTGTGCAGAGCAATTACTCTGGTGTTCCCCTCGATTTGCAGTCCTGTATCCTTTGCTACCCCAATTTTAGATCCATTTTTGTTCCCCCAAATTTGGGTCCCCCAGACCTTTACAGGCAGGAGGCAAACTCATCAAAGCCCAAATTTTAGGGTTCGCCCATCCCTAATTGTGAGCCACTCTCTTTTGGCCAACCCCACAAAAACTCTTGACGTTGTAGAAGGCCGACCCAGAGTTTGCTTCAGCAGCAAATGGAGGACTAACCACTTATGAATGCCCATGGATTTGGGATGAGACACAAAAAGAAAACTTAAAATACAGCCCCCGGAAAGCACCTTCCAGTTCAAGGACCCGTCAATGTCATTCCTCACAATGAAACACAAAACAAATTCTGCGGGCACCATTGTTTCTTATGTAACCTGAAGCAGGGCTGGCGTCAGCACCCGGCAAGGTGGGGCTGCTGCCGGGGGCCCACTGACAGGGCTGGATTTTGGGGTGTCATCTCCTCGCTGCGTGCCAGCGATGACCAAGGTGGCGGTGTAAATTCTTTTCCCCCTGGGCGTGACAACACTCTGCAGCAATAAGATTCTGCTGCTGCCTGGGCTGTCCCCGTCGGGGAGAGACGAAGGGGCCTCCACAGCACGTGACAGGTGCACCGGCGGACTAAAGGCAATCAAGCAGCAGGCGGAAACGAAGCCGGGAGTGTGAGCCGGGAGCCAAAGTACTGTAGAGTTAAGTTTTTTTCCTTTAAAGAAGGTTATTTTTTCTTTTCTCAGGTCAGGTTTAAAGGGGTTTGGCTCATTTCAAAGTAGACCAAAAGTTTTGGTCCAAATAGCACGATCGAAGGAAAATTATCATAAATTCAAAACTTTTTCTGTCCTTTTTATAAGGACTGTTTCAGCTGATCTCGGGGACCAGCCACCTAGTTGTCCGAGCTGTATATTTTTACTTTTATACCGGTTAACAGTTAAAATATAATCATAATCCGAAGGACTTGTAAATTGTCCCCTTGGTTCACTTCTAATTATTCCTCCCGGTGCCTGATTGCATCACCTTCGCGTTTGTATAATAATATAAATCTGGCTGATTTTATTATAAAAGCACAGTTGCTCTACACATTTATTACACCGGACCAACAGCCTGGGACAGTAGGAAAAGATAGGTAGAGGCCATTTTGGAGCTTCCTCTCCCAGCATCTCAGTCATGCCTCTTATTATATTTATAAGGGGAAGGCCCAGCTGTTTTTAATCTGTTTGTCTGAATGTCTGATGTGTTGTGTTTAGTGGTTTTGTGTATGTCTTGGTGTTATCTTTTTAAATAAACATTTAGATTTATTTTTACATTGTGTGAGGCAGGTGTGGCAGTTGGTCCACACCCCCTTCTTTTGTTGTTCATTCACAAATGCTGGCGCTGTTCTTGCACGCGCTGTGGGACCGTGATTAGGTGAGTTGAATGTGGTTATTTGGGGGGGGGGGCCCACACAGCTGCAATTTTAAGTGGCAGACAACCCATTTGGACCACCCAGGTAGTACTTGAGATTATTAGAAACGGTAAAGTGGTAGCTGATGACAAAAAGCTTATTTCTACAATTTTAGAACTCCAGATCTTATGCAGTGATATTTAAGGAAAATTTAAAGAAAATTAACAGATAATAATAATAATAATAATAATAATAAAGCAACATAGAATTGGACAAATAAAGTAATAATAAAAATGCAATGTTGAAATCTATTTATTCCAATAATTCAGAAACAATGTTATGTCTTATTCAGAAAACAACGAGTCCCATGAGCAGGGCTGGCTCTAGGTTTGTGGGGCAAGAGAGTCTAAGTGGGCCCCTAAGTAGTGTCACATGATGTCACCTTTCAGCTCCGCTGCCTCGAATGGGTCATCTTCTACTGCTGATCTCCCCTCAGTCCTTATTGCCTTCCCTATAGCCACTAACCGTCCTCAAGTCCTTATTGCCTTCCCTATAGCCACCAATCGTCCCCCAGGCATCATTGCCTTTCCTATAGCCACCAATCACCCTGCAGTCCTTTAAAGAAGCAGAGGACCGGCACTCCATTCATTAACCCTTTTGTTGCCAAGCACGTAACACCTACGTGCTGGCTTGGCTGGGCCTTAAGTGCCAAGCACGTAGGTGTTACGTGCTTGACTTTCCTCGCTTGTAGTTTAAAAAGTAAAAACAACAAATACTCACCTGACCCCTTGTTGGATCCGGCCGGGTCTCCTCTTTAATTTGGTGCCATCCGATCCCCCGTGGGGGGTCGGATGGCTCCAGGAGAGCCCCCGGAATAGGCCGCCCCCCCCCCGCTTCTGCAGCAGCAGCTTCTAACTGTAAAAAAAAATAAAAATAAAAATGACATTCACTTACCTGTGTGTGCGCTGGCTCCCGCTGTCCCTCCTCTTCACCTGGGGGGCCTCCGATCCCCCCCCAGGACTTACCGATCTTCAGGAGAGAGCCTGGGAGGCTCTCTCCTCTCTTCTGCACGATGGCGGCCGCCATCATGCCTCTAAGCCCCGCCCCCTTGGGGGCGGGGCTTATGAAGTCATCCCGGCCCCGATCTCAGGCTTCAGCCTTCTCAGCTTCTCAGATGCCGGTGATCGGTGCCCTGGAAGGAGGTGGCAGGAGATCCTCTGATCTCCTGCCTTCTCCTTCTCTGGATGCCGATCACCGGCATCTGTCAGCTGAGCGGCGAGGGACAAGAGCTTGCAATCGAAGGTAAGTACAGTAAAAAAAAATTTTTTTTTTTTCTAATAAAATACTTTTTATTATTGTGTGGTGTTTTTTTTTCACATTAACCCTTTGTGAGCTGGTAAGGGGTCCATGAGACCCCTTATACCAGTTCACAAGGCTGGGGGGGTGGCAAGTCACCTGCCCTAGCGGGTGGCTTGCCATTAACCCCCGCACCCCCATTACCTGCCTCCCCAAAGGCCAGGGGGGGGCAGAAGAGCCCGGGCCCACATAGGCTATGTGGGCTCGTAGGCTGCAGGGTGGGGGGGCCACCAAAGCTGGCCCCCCCACTCTGTGCCTACAAGCCCCCATAGCTGGTCCCGGGCTGGTTACTTTGGGTAAGGGGGACCCCACGTCATTTTTTTTTTTGGATTTTGAAGGGTTTTTAACCCTTCAAAATCCAAAAAAAAATGGGGTCCCCCTCCCCGGGAAGGGGGACCCTATGTCATTTTTTTTTTTAATTAACCATTTGTCATCCAGCAGCTATAAAAGGCTTCTGGGCAGGAAAGGGTGTCTACCTATACATATGTGGTATCGCTGTAACCGGGAGAAATTGGGGTTTCTCACGCAATAAGATTTTATTGACAAACTTACATTTTTTATTACAAAAAAACTCTACAAATTGTAAAAAAATGTTTTTTTTTTGTTTTTTTTCACACATTTCACCCAAAAAAATTGAGAATACACCTAAAAAATACAAACAAGACATTTCATGTTAAAGCCCAGACTCTGTTGAAAAAAACAATATATAATTTTCCTGGGAAATCCCTGGAAATCCCTTCAAAAATGACAGTTGAATATGTGTAGCGCAAAATGGTGAAACATCGTCTGGCAACAGGGAGTGGCAAATGCTGCAGGTAGGCTGGCAGCGAAAGGGTTAATATAAATGCTTGTATTGGGTAAATATTCCATGAAGTAACAAGCAGTAGATTCAAGTTCAAATGATGGCATAGAAATAGTCCAATGTACCAACGTTTCGGGGGTCAGAAGCCCCCTTTATCAAGGTGGACTACCAAACCGTGCCTCTGGTGCCCTGAGCTTATATGTACAACAACATTCAAAAATCCCGCCTGACGTCATAGTGACGTCAGCGGGGTATGCGCATCAGAAATAAACATAGCATACATCAATTAAACAATAAACAAGATAATGTATGTACCTGAGGGGCTCCAGACCTCTGGAGCTCCTTCCCCGCCATCCACCGCACGCTGAGGCTGTGTGCGGCGGTAGCCCCGTCTGCTAGGGGGGGTGAGGGGCGCCCTCGGCCAGGCTGTGGAATCTGCCTGGTAACTACTGACACGACGAGTGCCGCGGTCCTATTGGTCCGCGGTCACTGTCTGTGTCAATGACCCGGGCTGCAGACAAGGCGCTCACCGGGGCCGCAGCTCCATAAGAGGAGCTGTGGTAACCCGGGGTAACCTCACACGGGTCTGGAGGCGTCCCTTGGGTGGCGGGGAGAGCATTGCTCTAGGGTACAATGATAAATGGGTATGCACAGGATCGTACAATGTGCGGATTACATGTGAAATCGCGCCAGCGAATACAAAGTTAAAATAAAAGACAAAATATGTATTGACTAAGGGCTGCGGACTAGGGGAGAGACCTACATGCTAATTACTCTAAAACAGGAGGGGATACAATCAAAGCAGGGATTAAAGGGAGCACAGAATATGTGTTATGTAAAAAGGTTAGGCATAATGAGAGGAAACCCCATTAGCATGTGAGAAACCTACATGCTAGTTAATCTAAGGCAGCAGGGGGTACAGTCAAAACAGGGATAAAGAAACACAGATCATGTGATATGTAAAAAAAAGATCATGTGATATGTAAAAAAGAAACCTGTTATATGAAACTAGTCCGCAGCCCTTAGTCAATACATATTTTGTCTTTTATTTTAACTTTGTATTCGCTGGCGCGATTTCACATGTAATCCGCACATTGTACGATCCTGTGCATACCCATTTATCATTGTACCCTAGAGCAATGCTCTCCCCGCCACCCAAGGGACGCCTCCGGACCCGGGTGAGGTTACCCCGGGTTACCACAGCTCCTCTTATGGAGCTGCGGCCCCGGTGAGCGCCTTGTCTGCAGCCCGGGTCATTGACACAGACAGTGACCGCGGACCAATAGGACCGCGGCACTCGTCGTGTCAGTAGTTACCAGGCAGATTCCACAGCCTGGCCGAGGGCGCCCCTCACCCCCCCTAGCAGACGGGGCTACCGCCGCACACAGCCTCAGCGTGCGGTGGATGGCGGGGAAGGAGCTCCAGAGGTCTGGAGCCCCTCAGGTACATACATTATCTTGTTTATTGTTTAATTGATGTATGCTATGTTTATTTCTGATGCGCATACCCCGCTGACGTCACTATGACGTCAGGCGGGATTTTTGAATGTTGTTGTACATATAAGCTCAGGGCACCAGAGGCACGGTTTGGTAGTCCACCTTGATAAAGGGGGCTTCTGACCCCCGAAACGTTGGTACATTGGACTATTTCTATGCCATCATTTGAACTTGAATCTACTGCTTGTTACTTCATGGAATATTTACCCAATACAAGCATTTATATTAATGAATGGAGTGCCGGTCCTCTGCTTCTTTATTGGATAGATAGCGGCGCCACCGCGGTCCTGGCACCCGCCGAACGCGAATTGTAAGTGTGCACCAGCCACAGCGAAAGACCCTGCAGTCCTTATTGCCTTCCCTATAGCCACCAATCACCCTCCAGTCCTTATCTCCTTCTCTATAGCCACCAATCACCCTCCAGCCCTTATTGCCTTCCCTATAGCCACCAATCATCCTCCAGTCCTTATTGCCTTCCCTATAACCACCAATCACCCTCCAGTCCTTATCTCCTTCCCTATAGCCACCAATCACCCTCCAGTCCTTATTGCCTTCCCTATAACCACCAATCACCCTCCAGTCCTTATCTCCTTCCCTATAGCCACCAATCACCCTGCAGTCCTTATTGCCTTCCCTATAACCACCAATCACCCTCCAGTCCTTATCTCCTTCCCTATAGCCACCAATCACCCTCCAGTCCTTATTGCCTTCCCTATAACCACCAATCACCCTCCAGTCCTTATCTCCTTCTCTATAGCCACCAATCACCCTCCAGTCCTTATTGCCCTCCCTATAGACACCAATCGTCCTCCTGTTCTTATTGCCTTCCCTATAGCCACCAATCGTCCCCCAGTCCTTATTGCCTTACCTATAGCCACCAATCACCCTCCAGTCCTTATTGCCTTACCTACAGCCACCAATCGTCCTCCAGTCCTTATTGCCTTCCCTATAGTCACCAATCGCCCTCCAGTCCTTATTGCCTTCCCTATAGCCACCAGTTGTCCTCCAGTCCTTATCTCCTTCCCTATAGCCACCAATCACCCTCCAGTCCATATTGCCTTCCCTATAGTCACCAGTCATCCTCTAGTCCTTGTTGCCTTCCCTATAGCCACCAAGCACCCATCAGCCCTTACTGCTTGCTTCGCTGCCACTATATCTTGTGCCGATGAAGGTCAAAGAGGCCCAAAAAAATGTGTATACAAATGGGAGGATTTTGGCTGTATAAAATATAAAAGCAATATCTGGGCCATTGTTCATCCTAGATTAGGGGTTTCCAACACACAAAACAACCATTTACATTTCATAAAATTCTCATAAATGGTTTTGGGAAACCTTTTGGAGCAGGTTTTTACAGGCTTGGGTTCTGTATAGATTGCAAGAGATCGGTTCGGGTTACAGATCATTTGGCAACCTTGCTGAGTACTTCCTAATATGATCTAAGCACCTGTATCACTGGTTGGGAATCCCCATCCTAGATGCTTGGAATGCTTAACTGGAGCTTAAAGAAAATCATTTGCATTGCTCCAATTGTCTATGAATGATGGGAAATTCTGTAACACTTGGTCAGTATCCGACAGGTAACTACATTCTGTAAAGTAAAGCAAGGCTTCTTAAATTCTTTTCACGGTGGGATTTTTGGTTTTTATTGCATTTAGGCCTTCAAATGGTCTCCCTAGGATGAATTTCTACACCTTCTTATAAATTACCTTTATCATGATCACAAGGAGATTATTTATTCAAGTGTAAAGAACATCTCAACTCCCTTGATTTGGTATTGGCTTTGTTTGGAGAACATTGCTACATCATTTATCAGTGATGTCCTTAGTAGTGGCAGCATCCATTTGCCCAGGCCCGCCACTGCTAGTAGTAGCAGCAGCAGCAATGTACATGGTAGTAGTAGCAGCATCAGCAAGCTAGAGTTGTCCATTTCCTCCAATGGGCGTGTTATTCGGACAATGCATCCATTGTGGACTAGTTGACTCTCTAGCTCATCTCAGGAAGAGAAAGACTGATGCAATGACTTTGAGCTAGGTTTCAGTGGATTTTTCCTCCACTACAGCTACATGTCACAGTAAAATAAGTCTTTCTCTTCCATCATTTGTCTCTTTATTGCCCCCTCCTAGTGGGGCACTAGCTTTTCTCAGCAGCCCGATTGCAATTGATAGTGATGAGGAGAATTTGTTTGATGACAGTCAGCCTTTGGAGTGTGTTGTGGAGGTGGCGGAGGTGGAAGCGGTGTCCAAGACGCATAGAAACATAGAAACATAGAAGGTTGACGGCAGAAGGAGACCATATGGTCCATCTAGTCTGCCCTTATGTGTATACTGTATGTACTCTTTATCTTAGGATAGATGTGTGCTTATCCCTGGCATGTTTAAATTCAGTGACTGTTGATTTTTCAACTACCACTGCTGGAAGTTTGTTCCAAGCATCTACTACTCTTTCTGTAAAATAATATTTTCTAACATTGCTCCTGATCTTCCCCCCGACTAGCTTCAGGTTGTGCCCCCTTGTTCTATCATTAAGTTTCTTCTTAAAAACACTTCCCTCCTGAACCTTATTCAATCCTTTCACATATTTAAAGGTGGGAGTGATAGACATGGACATACGGGCAGTTTGGGTGGTGCTAGACATGGACATACAGGCAGTTTTGAAGGTGGTTGTGGTGTGGGGGGCAAGTAGACCATGATGAAACATCAGAACAGGGAAGTAGCGGGGATCAGGAGGAGGAGTATGATGATGTTGTTTTGGACAGGACCTAGGAACCAGGCAACAAGGAAGGGACATCGTCGGAGCAGAAGGGGACTTCTGGCACTGGAAGCGATAAGGAGCCAAGCCAAGGTAGGGCCAGATCATCTGCAAAATGGAACAGGGCTAGGTCTACTCAAACTCCAGAAAAAAGCCTGCGAGAGGAGGAGCAAAATCAGGTAGTGGTTGTGTTGGAAAAGCTAGCTCTGTATGGTACTGGTGTGTGGCAATTCTTTTGTACCTTCCCATAGGAACAAAACCTGGCACAGTGCCAGATCTGCAAGCAGAAAGTTAGTGGTGGCCAGGGCACAAATCTAGGAACTGAGGCTCTGTGTAAGCACTTGGAGCAGCATCACAAGGCTGCCAGTTCAGTCTTGTCATCATCATCTACTGCTCCTCCTCCATCCCATCAGATATTTATAATAGAATCTATATCCACCAGACAACAATATGCGCCCAGCGATCCAGTTTTTGTGCAGCTGAACTTGCACCTGCCACATGCAGATCAACCCAGTGGTGCCCAAATTGGGCAAATTTTTCAAGGCTTGAAAAAAGCCATTGCTTCTTCTTTAAATAAATTGTCAGGATGCCACACCTACTGCCACTCCCTTTTACAAATAGGACACTTTTTTGAGGGCTTGCCCGCTGCCAGGACTACACAACCACCACAAGTTTCCTGTGCCACAGCCTAGTCTTTCTTCAACAGTTGCAGCCTCTGCTAATACTGCTACTACTACTACCACCAACAGCCCCTTCCACTGCCAGCCTGCCACCCTCTGCTACTGCCAGTCCAACACACACGCAGGTCAACCAAAATGGGCAAATTTTTCAGTGCTTGTAAAAAGCCATTGCGTTTTCTTCAGCTAAAATTAAGGGTGCCAATCCCCCTGTTATCTCCCCCCCCTGTTACAAATGGGACAATTTTTGGAGGGCCTGCTTGATACTGCCAGGCCTACACAACCGCAGGTCTGTAAAAACCCATTACTTCTTTTCACTTTCCAGGAATGCAACCCTGTTGCTTCTCCCCATTCTTTATGTGCTTTAAACTATCAAAGACAGTTGCGGGCCATTGAAATGCAGGTTATTCAAATGCTAATTAGTTAACTAAAACATTTTTTTTAGACAGCCATGAGTGACTTCAGAGTGTCACAGGACTTATCAGACATTGTTGACAATATGGCCTTCATGGAAGCATAGTAACAAGGTTTATGGCAGAAGAATAGCACGTCATCCATCTATCTGCCCTTGTGTGTAAAAGTTCTCCTTCCCAAAGATACAAATCGGCAACATATTTCTCACCAAATAGTCCTGCTTCAAATCTGCAGTGGACTTGGATCACCTGCATGAAATTTTGTAATGTTTTTTCTCATGGAAGCACACTAACATAGGTTTATGGCAGAAGTAGAGCTTTTCATCTATCTATCTGCCCTTGTGTGTAAATGTTCTCTTTCTCTAAAGATGGATGGAGGCTTACCCCATGTTTAAATTCAGGTACTGTTGATTTTCCAACCACCTCTGCTGGAAGTTTGTTTCAGTTTGATCGAGTTCAAATTATTTTCAGCAAATTGACAAACATAGGTCTAATGCTCTCTTCTGCGGTAATGTTTGAGGAAAATGCCACCTCCATCACCACCATTCTCCTCTTAGGGTTTCAATTCCCCCCGAATCTTACAGTTTTGGCCTTCTGTGTGTTACTCTTGATCTCTGGTGTAACAGTAAGTGGAAACCTCCTGATCATCACAGTGGTGTCCTACAGCAAGACCCTCCATTGCCCCATGTACTTTTTTCTCTCCCAGCTATCTGTGTTAGATATCTTACTGATAGTGATTATTCTTCCTAACATGTTACATACAATGTTGGCAAAGGAGGCTGTACTATCATTCGCTGCTTGTATCACCCAGTTTTACTTCTTCGCACTCTCAGAAGGTGTAGAGATGCTTCTCCTGACAGTGATGAGCTATGACAGGTATTTGGCCATCTGTAAGCCCTTGCATTATATTCTAATAATGACGCACCAGGTTTGCTGGAGGATGGTGATCACATGCTGGATTTTTGGATTTGTAATAGTCTCGAATGACACAGTGACTATATTAACGCTACAATTTTGCGGTCCAAATATTATTGACCATTTCTTCTGTGACTTTGAGCCAATCCTGGAGCTCTCCTGCACAGATACCACCATGGTTCAATTAGAAGTGAAGTTGATAGGGGCAGTGGCTAGCGTCATCCCATTTTGGATAATCATTGCATCATACCTATACATTATGGTCACCATTTTTAAAATCCCGTCTGTTACTGGGAGAAAGAAAGCTTTTTCTACGTGCAGTTCGCACCTAACCATCGTTTGCGTCTTTTATGGCACTCTGTTTGGTGTTTACTTGGTTCCTCGTAAAGGGCAATTACAGCACATTGCTATGTTCCTACCTTTACTGTACACTGTAGTCACTCCAATAATGAATCCAATTATCTACAGCTTTAGGAATAATGATCTGAAAAATGCCATAGGAAAACTTATCGGTAACTTATGAGTATTATGTTATAATTGATTTTTATTTCCAATGTTTTTATTGATTTTTAAATGTTAATACATGGCCCAACAAGCCCGAGGGCCTTCAGCAAACTGTAATTTAACTATAAAGACTGTGGAATCACATCGCAGTGAAAAAAAAGGAAGAAAAAGAAACATATTATTACATAAATGCCAATAGTTATATCTTAGATTTTTATAGACTCTCATCATTGTTGGTGAGTGTTAACTGTAGTGCGAACTACAAAAAAAATAGAGAGAAAGAGAGATTTGATGGAGAGAAGAGAGAAAATAGTAAGAGAAGAAGGAGAAAAGAGTAAAAAGAAGAGTTCTGGGATACCAGGGCATCATTCATTTTTTATTAGGAATTACAAGTGGTACTTCAATAGATGTGTTAGTATGGAATCTGTAGAGACATCATAGGGTTGATTCAGAGCCCCTTTCTCACTATTTTTTTGGATAAAAATTTCCATCTTCGTCTATTTTTTCCCCTCGTCTGATTCAGCAGAGCCTTTTTTCTGCGAGAATTTTTGTGTGAAATGTTTTCATCTTGAGCGTGATTTTTCGTTGACAAGTCCTCCAAAAAAATGGCCAGAAAGGGGCTTTGACTCAGCCCTCAAGAAAAATACTAGTAGGCAATCATATAAATAATGTGCAAAGAACTGTAGCAGCAATTTAAACAGACCAAGGAAAACACCCCCTGGCACGGCTGCTACAAAACAAGGCTACACCGCTCAATGCATAAAATTACATATAATACGTCTGCTGGCAAAACATTACACACTACATAGACATAAAATAAAGCGGGGGCTTACAACAGCCCACCCACTGCCATAGATGTACCATTAAGCATCACAGTATCCAAAGTGCATCCAAAGTTCTATATAAATTAATTAATGTAACAAACTACAAGACCAACCCTACTTCAACCGGACCTTCACCCTGAATAAGAGTTTAGCTTATATGTTTTCCCCACCGTACATACAGATTGCCCACATTAATCCGGACCTTCACCCTGAATAAGAGTTTAGCTTATATGTTTCCCTCCTTGTACATACAGATTGCTCACAGGAAGTGGCTTTTGACTGTGCTGCTCTGCATTCTGGGATCGCTGTACTTTTCCTGAGCCCGGCTCTGCTCTGTCTGTAACCCCGCCCCCTGTACTTTTGCCCCCTCTCCTCAGTATGTGATGCTTCTGAGGCAAGATGGCAGCTCCCGTATCGTAGAGTCCTGAACAGAGTTGCAGCCCAGCGGGGAAAGAATAATAAGTAAGTGACTGAAAAAGTAAAACATATTAATTGTAGATGCTGGAGAATAGTTTTTTTAAAGGTTTGGGCTTTTCATTAAATGATGCTGAAGGTCCGGTTTAAACCGGAACAACACACGCAAGATATGTTTTGTGCATCTCGATTGCCCACCCGCACTATCCAGTTTGCTGTCAATAAAAAAGTGCTCACTTTTTTTTCTTTATGTTTCAATGTTTTTACTGAATTTTTTTTTCTTTTTTTGCAAACTCGCTTATACATACATCATATGGCATTGGTGATATCCAATATTGGTCATCGAACATCCTATATTACAGACTAACAGATCAGGGGGCATATCACTGCCCTTATTTACACTCTACATGATAACCTCTCTCATCCTCTACTCTTGACAACCTTGACGTCCTACGTGGGCCGAGGAGTGGGTCAGTCCTTTATGTGTGCTGTATTGTCAATTATTCTGTGAAATAGTATCGTATGTAAATGCAATAACATGCAATTATCTTTAGTTCTGGACAGAAGATGTCAATAGAGAGAAGAAACCCGCCTGACATAAGTGAGCTTCCCTTCATAATGAAGTGGAAGGGGGATCTAAAGGTTTCACTCACACCTGAACAATGGAAGAGAATCTTGGTGATGCTGCATAAAACCTCAATTTGCACCGGGTACCAGGAATGCAGCTACAAAATACTAACGGTGGTAGAGGGTTCCAGTGATAAACAGATGCTTCCCTGAGGCTGCGGTGGAGTGTTGGAGATGTAGAGGTGGGAAGGGAGACCTACTGCACATTTTCGAAATTTTGGGAGCACGGTCAGAAGGATGGCGGGGAAGATATTAGATGAAGAGATGAAGAGGACCCGGCCTTATGTCTTCTCCATGTGTCAAAGGTTCCACTGAAGGTGTACTAGAGATCTCTGCTGTGCCATCTCTTATGCAGCAAAGGCCTGCATCCCCCAAATGTGGAGAAGGGAGGAACGACCCTTGCCAGCAATGTGGGTCCTGAAGGTTAACAAGATCATGGGCTTCAAGAGACTTACTGTAAGCAACCTTCCGGTTTCCAGGGGCCCACGGCGAGCGTCAGCTGGGTGGCGCGGCGCTTGCCGGCTTTCTGCTGCTGAGCACGACCGCGGCTCCCGGATGACGGGGAGCATGGCGCTCTGCTTAGGCAGCTTGCTCCCCTTTAGCTGAGCGGGCACGCGCTCAGGTGCGTGCCTCGCAGTCTGTCAGTTTTTATGCTAGGAGGCGCTGCACTGCGATTGGAAGGCAGCGCAGCGTCCTCCACACCTGTTAGAATCAGGGGCTGGTCAGCCTTGCTGCCAAGACTGACCAGCCCCTGGAAAATTCACCAATCACTCACATTTTTCTAGTTGCCTAGCTGCACCAATCACCACACACACTCCTTCCCAGTTTGCCATTGGTCAGGTCCCCAATAAATACAGAATCAGCCCAGTGCTCAGTCTATAGTCTCTTGTGCTTTGGGTGGGATTGTAGCCTCTTGTGCTTTGGGTGTGATTATACTAGCGATTATCAGTTTCCAACCTGACTTGATCGACCATCCCTGTCTGCTGCCAGAACTGACCTTTGCTTGTCTGACCTCGAGCCTGCCTGCCCCTTTGGATACCTCGTTACCGTTGACCTCCCGGCTTGACCCTTTGGCTATTCCTGACTATGCACTTGTTTTATCTCTGTGTTCTGACGCACCTTCTGGACTGACTACCTGTGAACGACCCCGGCTTTGGAATACCCTCATGGTTCATCGGCCTTCACCATAAGCAGACATCCCTGATGACTTCCCATACAAGACATGAGACCCATTTATATGCAACAGAGGTCAGAATTCCATAATTCTTCTTTAAGTTCAGCCACTTGCCAACCTTGTAGAACAGTGAAAGAAAGAGTAAAGTTTGCTAAGCTCATTCAGTGTGCAGGAATGGATAGCACCTGAACTGAATATCTTTTATTTTTTTATTCTATTCATCCCAGTCCCAGTATTTAGTTCTTGTTGTTTAAGACAAAAAGCAGGTTAATACATCAACGAATGTAAAAAACATATTCCAAGGACAAAGCGTTCTTCTTCAATGCAGTTCTAATTTCTTGGTTCTTTAGGCTGTATATGATTGGATTGAATAATGGCGTCACCACCGTGTACATCAGGGAAAAAAACTTTTTGGGGCTGGAAAATGTTTTGCTAGATGGAAAGACATAGACTGCAATGAGAGTTGCATAGTAAGCGCACACCACTGCGAGGTGGGAGCTGCAGGTGGAGAAGGCCTTCTGTCTTCCTGTCTTGGAAGACATTTTCAGAATCGCTGATACAATGCAGGCGTATGTCGATAATATGAATAGTGTTTCAATGACGGTTTCAGGAGCGGCTAGACCAAGTAACACCGTTTCTAGAATTGTTGTATCCGTGCATGAAAGTTCAACAAGTGGATCAATGTCACACGAAAAGTGGTCGATGTAATTGGATCCGCAAAAGCATAGGGTAGACAAAAAAAAGACTGCTATGAGTGTAATCAGAAACCCTACTGCCCAACACAGTCCGGCTATACGACAGCAAGAGGTGGAGCTCATACTGACGGAGTAATGCAAAGGCTTACAGATAGCCAAATATCGGTCATAAGACATGGCGGTGAGAAGAAGACATTCCGTAACTGAGGTGACACCTCGAGCATACACCTGAACAATGCAGCCACCCACAGAGATTGACCCGCCATCATTTAATATGACATGTAGCATGGTTGGGGAAATGCATGTAGTGAAGGCTACATCACAGACGGAAAGGTGGCTGAGAAAAAAATACATGGGAGAATGAAGCTGACGACTTGTTAAAACTAGAAAGACAATGAGAAGATTGCTGGCCAATGTTGCACAATAGATCACAAGAAGGTTAATGAAAACTAAAATGCGTGTGTTGTGAAGACCCTGGAACCCAAGAAGAAAAAAATCTTGGATGGTTGTCTTGTTTATTCTGGGGTTCATCTGAAAGCAAAGGAAAGAAATATCAATTGCCTAGGCCTGATGCTAGTGTTGTAGGAATATCTCCAACCATCTCGCTCAGATGCGATTTAGCCTGGTTTTGCAGGGATCCAAATCAAATCATATACCATCCTTCTGGCAGACCACAAGCAGGTATTACAACATTCATGGCTGAAGAGTCTAACATGACATACATTTTATTCATAGAGCAAACAGAACAGCGTTGACCTTTGAGCTAAGTAAAAGCTTCAATTGCTAGGTATTTTTAATAGAGACTTTACCATACATTCAGCAGGTTTTGAAGGGTCTGTCACTATCACTGTCCAATTGGGGTAATCTACTTGACACCTGAGGGATGACACAGAGTATCTATCATTATATGGCCAGGCTACTTTAACTTCAAGGAAAACCTGGATATTGAGACTTGACTTATGACCTGGTTTCATGAACAATTTAACTACCACCAAATGCATTATTTTCCAGCAACTCCTACATTTTATCATATAGGGCATTCCTAATGGGTTTTTCTAACATACATGGTTGCCCTAGATATGGTACAGAGGAGGCAAGAAGAGAATGTGTCTCAATTAAGACATCTTGGCAGTTGGTGATGAACTGGATGCATTCTGACCTTTTTAGTTTCAAAACATATGGTGCACTTGAGGCTCAATTAAGAAATGTTGGCAGTTGGTAAAAAACTGGATGCATTCTGACCCCCCCCCCCACCCATTTTAGTTTTGAAACTAGTTCCTCTTCACTCTTGAAAGCAACAAAGGCAGCATCACTGAATGGACTAAATATCAGACTGAGATAATTTTACCTTGTGCTGCAGCATTGTTTTCTCTTGCTGTGCAATGTATCGAGTAAAGATGAGTCCTGGAACCCAAGAAGAAATAATTTTTTGGTATGCTGTTTCACTTAGTCTGGAGTTCATCTAAAAGCAAAGCAAAAATATGTAAATGGCTCATCTTGTGACATGCGTCTTACCATTCTTTGGCAGGAAGCAAAGAAACCAGCACTCCAAAGATGCGATGAAAATACTCACCCCTGGAGTCCCCCCTGAGCAGGCCGCAAGCTGCAGCACTATCGGATGGCTGCAGCGCCGCAGAGAACAGAGCCGGTTGCATAGCAACCGGCCTGTCAAAATCATCCTATCAGAGGTGGCGGAAGTGACATCACAGGCAGGGCAGTGATGCCCTGCTACAGTAATATCCACCCTTAAACAGCCACTAGCTGTGGAGGGCGCAGCACCTGTCAGAGCTGTCAAAGCTCTGCTCAGGGCTGAAAATCCGCCAGGTCGCGGTGTTTGTCAGCGGGGGAGACCAGGTAAGTGTCTAGATAAACAAAGAACAAAGCAAACCTTCACCATATGGTGGAAAAAGGTGGCACAAAGCAGAGTAAAAATCCATACAATACAACAGCAACATTGCAAGCGCAGCCTACTCAATTGCGCAAATAAATAACAAGCCCTACAGTTAATAGTATAGATAAGATTGGAGAGGGGTAGGGACTGGTGGGGTAGTTAACTGGGGATCCCCATTTACCAGTCCTGTGCCCAGCTGTACACGCGTCCAGTTGTGGCAGCAGGAACCGCCGTATGAGCGTGGCCAGTTGCAAAGAACCAGCTCACCACTCTCCTCCGTGGGGAGGAAGGTGGAGAGGTTACCGGTAGGGTGCAAAACGCAAACCCCACTCGGTGACACCTAACCTTCCATTACAATGGGACCAGACCCGCTGGGGCTAAAAATGTCCAACCGGGGCTGGTGACCACCGACGGCGGCGGATGGTAAGGAGGAGGCCAGGTTCGTCCCGGAAAGTAGGAGAAAGCTGGCAAGCAGAGTAGGCCCGGCAAAAGGGTAAAAACATATGAATGGACCTAGGTAGCTGTGTAGGACTACAAGGCGAGGCCAATAGGAGGGGGACAAAGGGGGGCGCCAGGGGTGGGCAACAAGGAAGGGGGAGAGGAAAGGGAAAGAAGGGGAGAGCAGGGAGGAAGGGGAGGGATGGAAAGGGGGGAAGAAAGAAAGGGAGAAGGAAGAAGTAGCGCAGATGGCAAGTGACCGGAGAGAGGAGGGAAAGCCAGAGCGGAGGGGGGGAAGGGAAGGAGGGGGGAAATAATAGCGCAGATGGCAAGTGACCTAGCGGGATCATTGTCTTAATTCCAGGAAGCTTTGAAAACCAAATGAGGTGTTAAGTCCACGGGGTGCTACAGTGTCCATCCTGTGTATCCAAAACTTTTCTCTCTGAAGGAGGAGGTGTTCTCTGTTGCCACCTCTGTGAGGTCTGGGGACCCGATCGATCACCATTCCTCTGAGTTCATGGACCTGATGTTTATGTAGCAAGAAATGTACAGCGACCGGTTTGTCCATATCCATATTGTCACCGCGTTCAACTTTTTTTTTCAGGACCTTGATTGAAAAATTCCGACAGGTCTGTCAAGATTATAAAGAGGGACGCGTATACCTCTTGCTGACTGGAAAGGAGCCCCGTTCTTCCGAACCACCAAGACCACGGCGACACTACCCCAGACATTTTGGAACGACACATAAACCACAGGCATCATCTGACAGTGATCCCCCAACTGAGGATTTGGCGTCTGACGCGGAACCTGGACAAAGCATTAAAACGGGCGGATCTCAACAACCCTATTTTCGAGTGGCCACAGAACTCACCAACCCAGGAGGGGCGGTAGGAGGCACCACCGCACGTCCAGACATACCCAGGACACAAAGGCTGACCCGCCGGGGACACAGGAAAGCCCCGTGATGAACTTGGCATCTAGACCATTAACTACTGAAGAGGTGAGCCTGCTCTCCCGAGGGTTGTCATTATGCCCGGCGTCCAAATTTGATCTTTTTAAATTTGAAGTAGAACTATTCAAGTTTGAGCGACGTCTGAAACTCAAACAGTTCTTTAAGTACCATCCCACAGAGATACCATCCCACCAGATAATAAAGATAGGATGTGTAAATTGAAAAGTCAATTCACCCCCCATGGCCAGTTTGGGGCTATTTAAAGCTACACACGCACCATCAGGGCAGACACCATTGCGCATGTCCTCCAAGAAACATGTATACAGTAACCTGACCTCTGGTGAAATAGCTGCATTGAAGTGCCTTAAGTCTGACCCACAGATTATAATCAAACTGGCCGACAAGGGGGGTGCTATTGTTGTGTTGAACTACCATGACTATAAAAATGACATTGAGGATTTACTCAAGGACAATGAAAGCTACTGACCATTGCAAAGTAATCCCATGCCCCAGGTACAGGCCAATGTCCAGACATATGTTGAAATGGGGCTCTCAAATGGCTGGATATCCATTGATACGGCCAAGTTCCTACTAATGGAACACCCCATCATCCCAGTCATTTACGGACTACCCAAGATTCATAAAGGGTTCAACCCTGTGAAGTACCGTCCGATTGTGGCGGGCACCAACTCCGCAACACAACCTGTGGCACAGTGGCTTGACACGATACTCCAACCCTATGTCAGACAGTTACCCTCCTACCTAAAGGACACGGTAGCTTCCCTCCTGAAATTGCAGGATATCCCCACACATGAGATCACACATATGGTCACTATGGATATCACATCCTTGTATACCAATATCCCCAAATACATTCCCACCGAATACATTTTGGATGGACTTGAATTGGAACTCAAAGGAAATTTTTTCAAGTTTGAAAATACTTTCTATTAGCAGATCAGGGGCGTGGCCATGGGCAGTGCGGTCGCACCATCTTTTGCCAACCTATTTGTAGGATACCTGGAGGAGAAGAATATATACTCCTCGGTGTTGTTTCGAGATAACGTTGTTTCATGGGGTCGTTATATAGATGACGTGATGCTATTCTGGAAAGGTGATAACACATCTCTGCAACAGTTCATTACCATGATTAATTTGATATTTCATTCCATTCAATTTAACCCTGAGATCTCCACCGAGTATGTTACCTTCCTGGATGTGGCCCTCACAAAGAGAGCCCACGATCCCAATTCTACCAGCTTGTTCAGCAAACCGACCGATAGAAATACCCTATTGTGGTATGAGAGTTCACATCCGAAAAATTTGCTTGATAACTTTCCCATCTCTCAGTTCCTGAGAGTTCTCAGAATCAACTCGGACGAACATGTCCGGACCGAGCAGCTAAAAATTATGTATGATAAACTCCGCACAAGGGGGTATCCCGTATCTGTCATTGAGACGGCCCTACAAAGCACAAGACATTTTCAGGGTTAAACCAGAAAGAAAGATTAAGACCGATAACATTCCATTTATCCAGACTTTTAATGTAGTTTCGCCGAAGATCGAACGGATTTGTCGCAGACATCATAATATACTCACCGCGGATCATAATTTGGCGTTGAGCCTAAAGAAACCCCCCCCCCGAAGGGTTTATCACAGAAGCCGCAATCCAAGGGACATACTAGTGAGAGCGGATCCTATGGAGAAATATAAAAAAACAACCCAGCCACTGTCTACGAAAACGGGTTGCTACAGATGTTTCAACTGCAACATCTGCAATTCCCTAATAACAGGGGAATCCTTTACACACCCACATACCGGTTACCGCTTTAAAATTAAGGACAATTTCACTTGTAACACCGACTTTTAAATTTATATACTGAAATGCCCATGTGGCTTAGTATACATGGGCAAGACGGTGGGTCCCTTTAAACGCCGTTTTTTCAGAAGCTTAGGAGCGACATCAGGGTGCTGAAAGAAAAAGTTGAACGAGGTGACTATATGGATATGGACAAACCGGTCGCGGTACATTTCTTGCTACATAAACACCAGGTCCATGAACTCAGAGGAATGGTGATCGATCGGGTCCCCCACATCACAAAGGTGGCGACAGAGAACGCCTCCTCCTTCAGAGAGAAATGTTTTGGATACACAGGATGGACACTGTAGCACCCCGTGGACTTAACACCTCATTTGGTTTTCAAAGCTTCCTGGAATTAAGACAATGATCCCGCTCGGTCACTTGCCATCTGCGCTATTCTTTCCCCCCTCCTTCCCTTTCCCCCCCCTCCGCTCTGGTTTTCCCTCCTCTCTCTGGTCACTTGCCATCTGCGCTATTTCTTCCTTCTCCCTTTCTTTCTTCCCCCCTTTCCGTCCCTCCCCTTCCTCCCTGCCCTTCCCTTCTTTCCCTTCCCCCCCTTCCTTGTCGCCCACCCCCTGGCGCCCCCCCTTTTTCTCCCCCTCCTATTGGCCTCACCTTGTAGTCCTACACAGCTACCTAGGTCCATTCATATCTTTTTACCCTTTTTCCGGGCCTACTCTGCTTGCCAGCTTTCTCCTACTTTCCGGGATGGACCTGGCCTCCTCCTTACCATCAACCGCCGTCGGTGGTCACCAGCCCCGATTGGACATTTTTAGCCCCAGTGGGTCTGGTCCCATTGTAATGGGAGGTTAGGTGTCACCGAGTGGGGTTTGCGCTTTGCACCCTACCGGTAACCTCTCCACCTTCCTCCCCACGGAGGAGAGTGGTGAGCTGGTTCTTTGCAACTGGCCACGCTCATACGGCGGTTCCTGCTGCCACAACTGGACGTGTGTACAGCTGGGCACAGGACTGGTAAACGGGTTAACTGGTTAACTACCCCACCAGTCCCTACCCCTCTCCAATCTTATCTATAGTATTAACTGTAGGGCTTGTTATTTATTTGCGCAATTGAGTAGGCTGCGCTTGCAATGTTGCTGTTGTATTGTATGGATTCTTACTCTGCTTTGTGCCGCTTTTTTCCACCATATGGTGAAGGTTTGCTTTGTTCTTTGTTTATCTAGATACTTACCTGGTCTCCCCCGCTGACAAACACTGCGACCTGGCGGATTTTCAGCCCTGAGCAGAGCCTTGACAGCTCTGGCAGGTGTTGCGCCCTCCACAGCCAATAGTGGCTGTTTAAGGGCGGATATTACTGTAGCAGGGCATCACTGCCCTGCCTGTGATGTCACTTCCGCCACCTCCGATAGGAGAATTTTGACAGGCCGGTTACTATGCGTTCTCCGCCGCTGCAGCCATCCGATAGTGCTGCAGCTTGGCGGCCTGCTCAGGGGGGACTCCAGGGGTGATTATCAGTACATTTATCTTCATTATTGCTTGTTTATATTTTATTCTCATTGCTTATTATTATGCCTGTCAGCGAAATATGCTGTGACGTCATTATGACGTCAGGCGTGCTTTTCCTTGCTTTTCACTGGCTATTAGCTTTTATTTAATGTTCCTTTGCTGTGTACCACTTGTTGTTTGCTATCCCTGATGAAGGGGGCTCGCTGTAACCCCCGAAACGTTGGATTGATTGTTCCTGTCTGCTGTTGTGCAGCTTGCACGAATACACTTCTATTAATTTTCATCGCATCTTTGGAGTGCTGGTTTCTTTGCTTCCTGTGGATTTGCGGCATCACCGCTAACCATGCACCCCTTTCAATACCTGGTAGGTGTGCAACGGAAAACGAGATTGTTTGGATTTACAATTCTTTCACGTCTATTACCTCCATCCCAAGACCCTACCTTATCTTACAGCGGCGATGAGTTTTCCGGCGGCAGCCAACCTTGTCTCACACCTGTCTAAGCGTTAAAATGTGCTCTGCCAGTGTCAGGAATGTCATAAGAGAGATGCTGACCATTACTGATGGGAGTGCAATACCTTGTAAAATCAACATTCATGCACATCACTTGATATAAAGAATATATTTTATTTATAGCGCAAACAGAACAGCTTTGACCTCCTTTGAGCAGGCTGAGTAAAAGCTTCAAATGCTAGGTATTTGTAATAGAGACTTCCCCATACATTCCCCATACATTCAGCAGGTTTTGAAGGGTCTATCACTATCACTGTCCAACTGGGTTAATCTACTTGGCACCTGAGGGATGACACATAGTATCTATCTATGGCCAGACTAGTTTATCTTCAAGGAAAATCTGGAGACCAGAACTCCTGCCCTGATTTCATAACCAGCTTAACTACTACATTTGACCAACAACTCCTACATTTTATCACATAGGGCATTCCTAATGGGCTTTTCTAACACATATGGGGCAGTGGAGGCTCAATTTAGAAACTTTGGCTGAAACTAGTTCCTCTTCTGCACGGCACTCTTGAAAGATGCTTTTACCTCGTGCTGAAGCATCTCTTTCAAGGGCAAAGCTTTGAAAGCTTTGAGGGTTGGGGATTGGTGGATTGGGTGTGGGAGGGCAATTCAGAAGATGTGCCAAGTCCTGGAGGTGAACATGAAAGGAGGTAACCAGGGTGGCGGACAGGAGAAGGCCGCCAGCAGAGCGGAGGCTGTGTCTAAATTGATATTGTTGGATAAGAGATGAGATGTAGAAAGGGACCTGGCTGGAGAGAGCTTTGTAGGTGAGATTTTTTGAACAGCGTTTTGAACAGGATCCGCTGTGGGACTGGCAGAGAGGAGCTGGACTGGATGAGTGAGTGGAAAGATGGACGAGGCGAGCAGCAGAGTTCAGAATAAATTGGAGGGGTGCCAGTCTGTTAGCTGGTAAGCCACAAAGAAGGATTTTGCAGTAGTCCAGTTGGGATATAACCTGGGCATGCACTAACATTTTAGTGGTATCAGGTGAAAGGAAGGGACGGATGCGGGAGATGCTTTTGAGTTGGAGGCAACAGGAGGTGGTTAGGGAGTAAATATGAGGTTTAAATGAGAGGGCAGAGTCTAGAATGACTCTCAGGCACCGAGCTTGGGGAGTTGCAGTTATTATAAGTTTGTGTAGATGTGTTTGGGAGGGGAGGGGAGTTAGATGGTGGGAAAATAACTTCTGTCTGGTCCATGTTTAGCTTGAGGTAGCGAGATGACATGAATGAAGAAATTGCTGCAAGGCGGTTGGGGAGGCGAGAGAGGAAAATTTGGGGAGAGAGGTATATTTGAGTTTCATCTGCATAGAAGTGGTATTGAAAGCCAAGTGAAGTTATACGTTTGCCAAGACTATAGGTGTAGACTGAGAAAAGTAGGGGGCCTAGGACAGAACCTTGCGGCACACTGAGAGAAAGGGAACAGGAAGAAGAAACCATGTTAGAGTAGGATACACTAAATGATCTGTCAAAGAGGTAAGAGAGTGCAAGATCTTGAGCTCCAAGAGAGGAGAGAATATCAAGAAGCAGGGAGTGGTCAACAGTGTGAAAGGCTGAGGAGAGGTCAAGGGTGATGAAGATGGAGTAGCGACCTTTGGTTTTAGCAGCGAGCAGATCAATAGGGACTGGAGTGAAGAAAGCAAGAGAGTAAGGCAAGAGGGGTTGTTTGGAGTGGTAAGGGATTCTGAGGGGCAAAGCCAGGATTTCGAAAATTCTTCTGCCGTTATTTGGGAGGTTGGAGGAGGGGTTGGTGGGATGAGTAGGAAGCTGAAAGTGTTGAGTTGTTGTTTGGGATTCCAGGCTTGTGCAGAAAGAATTAAAGAGAAATATGCTTGCTTAGCAAATGAAAGGCCATTCCTAAATTCCTGAAGGGCTTGTTTATAGAACAGAAACTGACATTTTATTCTGGTGAATATTTTAGCCAGGGTTGCCGTTTTTTGTGGCGGGGATAGCTATAAGTGGGAGGGGCAACAGAGTCTAGCGCTGAGGTAAGTGTATTGTGGTAGTGTGATGATGCAGCATCTATGTCTGTGAATGAGGTCAAGGTCTAGTGAGATGGAAAAAGACTGAAGATGTAGGTTTCTTAAGTCCCTGCGTTTAATTCTAGGTTTGTGTGCAGGGGGGTGGAAGGAAGCAGAGAGAGGGTCAATGTTAGCAGATTATGGTCAGAGAGGGGGAGCAAAGAGGATGATAGGTTTGATACAGAGCAGAGGTTAGTGGAGAGTAGGTAAATTGCATGGCCGTCTTTGTGGGTAGGGGCTGCAGACAATTGTTTGAGTCTGTAAGAGGAGGTTAGTGATAGTAATCTGGTGGCAGCAGGGTTGCTAGTGTCGACAGGTATTTTGAAGTCACCAATGATGATTGCGAGGATGTCTGTGGACAGAAACTGAAGGAGCCAGGTAGAAAGGTGGTCGAGGAAAAGGGTAGTAGTTCCAGAAGGGCGGTAAATGACAGCAATTTTTAGGTTACAGGGAAAATATAAACAGACACAGTAAACTTTGAAAGATGAAAAGGATAGTGAAGGCAGGGCAGGGATTGGGTCAAAGGAGCAGAGCACACCCCCACCCTGTTTGTTGTTGAATCTCGTGGTCTGGCTGAGATGTAGTCCCCATGTGAGAGGGCAGTGGATGAGAAGGTTATTTTTCTGTGACCCCGTAAAGAGTTAGAGAGAAACAGGTCATGGATATAGGCAAGTTTATTTCGCACTGAGCGTGCATTTCACAGTACGCATGTGGAAGTGGCAGGAAAATGTGGGGACGGAGTTTGACGAAGAGGGAAGCATGCTGAAGGAAATGGCTGGGGAGAGTTGCCCCGAATTATGGCCAATTTAGTTATTACTTTCATGTACATATTATATCATATATATTGTAAACCTGTAATGTTCTGTTTATCTGTTCATCTATTGTTAATCCTAAGATCTTTTTTGTATTTGCGGACAATAGTAAAAAATTTCTGTGTATGACAAATAAACCTTGACTTATACCTTATACTTTCATCCGCTTTTTGCCTAAAACAGTTGCAGTAGTAAATGGGCCATTTGAAAAAAACAAATGTTAATTCATATAAGACAGTTCAAAATAAATCGTTAAATGGTAGTTATAATAAAGGATTATAGGACATGATAAAAGCTTGAACAACAAAACATAAGTGGTAACGCTAATAACAGCAGATTAGAGATAAGTTCCATTGGCAGTCTCTGGAACGCTTCTTATAATGTGTATGTAAGGCAGCCTCGGGAGGCTGGAGGAGGAGGTTGGAGGGGGTAAATCCTCTGAGAAAAACAATTCACAATAGGCTTATGAATTATCAATTTAGTTCAAACTTTTTTTAATGATTAGATTTATATTTCTTTCTAAAGGGGGGAATGAGGGTTATAGTCGGTCTTTAGTGAAAGGTTGGTGAATGGTTCAATGAACTGGTGGCAGGAAATCGTTTTGTCAAAATTATAATCAGAACGACTGTTAAGGTGAACAGCTAAGCAAGTTGAAGATGAAATGGTCTCCAAAAAGCATGAAGTTAAAGAAGTCTCCCCAACATTTTTAGCTTTATAAGTGTTTTTTTGTGGTTTGTTGCGAAAAAAAAGAAAAGAGGACCTTGCAAAAGTATGGGAAGCCAAGGAGATGTGTAGATGTGGATTGGATAATTGTTGAAGGCCAGTTGGTGAATGAGATGAGGGGTTTAACCACCTAATATTTAAACAGGGCTAAGTTTATATTTAGTTATGTCATTATTAAGGACCCGTGGGTTTACATGTTGACTCTTGTGGAACTTAAATCTTATACATTGCATCTGCTATGCTGCAGCTTTTCAACATTTTAGAATAAAGATTTTGGACTTCCACGGCTGTCGATCTTTTTCTGGACTGGAGTTAGTGCACTGATAACCTGAGCCAGGAAGCCTTTTTTCTAGAGCCTGCAGCTATCATCTGATACAAGCTAGAGCTGACTTTTTCTTTTGTGCTAATTAAAAGAAGATAGCAAAGTGTTTTCGGGTTGTCATTTCCTCAATTAGGAATGTAATAAGGAAAAGGGAGTTTACAGGTTGATGGGAACACTGGAGGTCAAGCGAAGGTCTGGAAGGCCCAGACACACTTCAGAGCCAGCTGCTTGTAGGATTGCTAAAAAGGCAAATCAGAATCCATGCTTGAATGCATTAGATCTTTAGGGCGCTGACTGTCCAACCCCCAAATCAGCAGCAGCCGCTAGGAGACTGCCTGCCCTCATGCCCCCCCCCCCCCCCCCCAATGAGAGAACAGGTGGGAAGCTCCAGTAAGATAAGCTTTGTGTTTTATTGTTAATGCCCCAATCTAGGTCAGCACCATGCAAGGGCATATTGGAATCCAGCGGAAGTGGGACTTTAGCAGATGTTGCACATACTAATCACACAGGACAGCGTTTCATTTGTAACAAACAATTGAAAACAATGTGATTGATTCAACAATGGCTGTTTTTTTTTTACTAATGACCATTTTTTGGGAGTACTAAATGCAATTTAGTGTCCCTGGCACCCATGGAAGAGCATCCTGGCCTATGCCAAGGGGCGTAGGTGCTGGCATACCAGCGAGGTCAATGGCCTTGCATTTTGCCTTTGGGAGCTGGGTAACACTTAAGCTATTTATGCTGGGGGGCTGGGGGTCCTATCCTCCTATCCTCTCTGTATGGACTCCCCACACAATTTAGTGTCCCTGCCAAGGATCCTGGCATACCAGCAAGGTCAGAGGCCGGGCATTTTGCCTAAGGGAGCTGGGTAATACTTAAGCTATGTACACTGGGGGCTTGGGGTCCTATTCTCGCTGTGTGGACTCCACACACCTCAGTCTTCTCATTTTCCCTGCAACTCATGATGGCTCTGCTTCACTACAGCCATGTTCTCCTACTTGTTTCCAACTGCACACGGCCCTTGTCCCTGTAGTAACTCCACCAGCCGTGTTACATGTGTAGGTTACACCAGTTTTCCCCTTAGCATGGGTATAGACCCAAGGGTATCTCCCTATCTCCCTGGCTTCCCCTTCTGCTCAGTCTCTGCTCAATATGTTGTAGCCTAAGATTTTCCTCCAAAAAGCGACCAACCAACCTTAGCAGTTTCCTGTTGTCCCCCAAGTGTCTCTTATGCCAACTGACTCACACTAAAGGGGAGTCCTACACCCAGATTCCTATGTGTCTGATTTAAAATCTCTTTTGTATTTGTGGTCTTATACTCCCATCTTGTGACCATTCCTGCGTGGGAATAGCAACACATGCCTACTACTGAGGGCCCATATGCCTTCGGGTCATGCAAAACAGTGTCACGTTGACTTAAAAATGAAATCACGTGATTAGAGATGAGCGAACCCGAACCGCAAAGTTTGGGTTGGTACCGAACTTTGCGAATTCGGTTTTCCAAACCCGAACACCGACTTCAGCCAGAAGTCCATGTTCGAGCTGGTTGATGCCCATCAATCAACTTCACCTAAGGCTGGCACTAAAAGTTTCCTCACTCATATGAGCTGGCGGCCATCTTTCTGTAGCTCCGGCTGGGGACAGTTTCAAACAGCGCTACTGCTGCCGCTGACAGGAAGAGGATCGCAGACAGGTGAGTGATGACTTTTTCAGAACTGAAAGGGTGAAATGCTGGTGGCAGTCTTTTGGTGTTGGGGAGTTCTGAACAGTCCCCTTCTATAAAACTGGCCCTACAGATATCCACACCTTCTCGGGAACTAATTAGAGATGAGCAAACTGAATTCATCATCCCGGAACTCGGTGTTAATTTAAGGGAAAATGTATTCTGCATGAATCTGAATCCAATTCTTCCCTGAAATACATAATAAAAAAAATCACCCGCAGCCTTGTAATCCATGCCACTTCTCGCTCTGCTGCCTGATTACCAGCACCCAAGTACTTACCTCCTCCCCTTACAGTGATTTCACACACCAGAAGCAAGGGCATGCCCATCCACCAAGAAGCTGGCAGGATCACCCCATCCATCGAGAGGCCAGAGGCAAACTGCCCACCCAAACAATGCCTGAAAAGCTAGCTGAGGCAGACCACCCCACACTCGCCGCCTGAGAACCCAGCCAGAGGCAGACCAGCGCCAGGGTCACCTCCAAGTTTTTGTGGGCCCTTGGGCGGAATGTTCTCAGTGGGCCCCATTGGGATGGAGAGTCGTGGGTTGTGGGTCTATAAATCTCATGGCCACAACTAAGAAGGGCTGCTTGCTCTCCAACCCCCTATTGCAGCTGTTTTTAGTTTGGTTCCACATGAATAGGTAGAGTATTGAGGAAGAGGGATGGACGTAACAGGAAGGGACAGGAAGGACAGGAATGGATGGGGCAGAGAGACAGGGATGGATGGGGCAGAAAGGCCGAGAAAGGTAGTGTGTGCACTGTGTAGCTTGCATTACCTTTTGCAGTACTTTCACCATCCACAAAAACGTGGATCTTGGCCTGGAGATTGGGTCCCCTCATCTTCCAGGTTTAGCCCCACCTGTCCCCCTTCCCTGTGTGTTCCCTGTGTATCATGGGGCTCTCCACTAAAGTGGAACTCTGCACTTGGATCTCCTCTTCAATCTGACAGTCATGTCCCAGCTGGAAAACCCTGCAACTCTCAGGTTACAAGAAAAATTCTCCATCACCAGGCTATAGCTGTCCCATAGGCTATAGGTGCCTCATCATCAAAGGTCCTTAATTCAGTCATAAATAAACACCTGGAAGAATACAATTTATTATATATAATAATAAATATAATAAAATGGTTTTATATGGACTTTACACTAATTTTTGTCTATAGAGATCTGTAAGAAGTTCTCAGAATGTTATGTTGTCCAAGTGTGATGTAGGACCTGTCCAACAGTCCTAGATCTAATAATGTGCAACAGACAGGCCAGTCCAGAACCTGAACTCTTCTTCTGGGAAGATGCGCTGTTGTGAAAGATGCAGTAGGTAGTTTAGCATTGGCTTTCTAAAATATGAAAGAACTTATTTGGATCAGAGCATATGTTGCTCTAAAACCTCTTTTTACTGCTCAGCATTGAAAGTGCCTTTCTGGATGTGTAAGCTGTCTTGTGCTGACCCCACCAGATCGACTCCTCCAGTTGAGAAAGTCACTATTTTTTACAAGATTCCCTTTCACTTTCATTGTCAATTTTGAGGCTTTGGGTTACTGAATCACCCTCGAATTAGTGAATGTCAGTTTTCTCTCCCAAAAGCATTGACTTTTCTCACCTGGTGCTGAATAAACCCCAATAGCCAATTTGACCATGGGCAGCAGGCTCTTCTGCTCCCCACTGACCATCAGAAATGGGGGTTGGGTGAGCGTTGGGGGAGGAGCATCCTTCACAACATTTCTGTTGAGAAATTGGCTATTTTATTTTTGCATCACTATCGGAGTTTGAACTACATCCAGTCTTTTTTATTTAGTCTTATCCATTTATCCAGTCGTTTTATCTAATATTATCCATTTACCCATTCTTTTTATCTAGTCTTATCCATTTATCCAGTCGTTTTATCTAATAGTATCCATATAGCCAGTCTTTTCATTTAGTCTTATCCATTTTGCCAGCCTTTTCCGAACAGCAGTCTTAATTTCTTGGTTCTTCAGACTGTAGATGATTGGATTGAATAACGGGGTCACTACTGTGTAAATCAAAGAAATAAACTTTTTGGTGTTGGAAGATTCTTTACTAGATGGAAAAACATAGACCGCAATTAATGTTCCATAGTATGTACACACCGCTGCAAGATGAGAACTACAAGTGGAGAAGGCCTTCTGTCTTCCAATCACAGAGGACATCCTTAGAATTGTTAATGCAATGCAGACATACGTTGATAAGATGAACAAGGTTTCAAGCACAGTTTCGGGTGCTGCTATACCAAGGACTACAAACTCTAGAACAGTTGTGTCAGAGCAAGAAAGTTCAATGAGTGGATCGATGTCACAAAAAAAGTGATCGATAACATTGGAACCACAAAAATGTAACCTAGACATAAAAATAGTCACAATGAGTGTGAAAAGGAACCCTAAAGCCCAACACCACCCAATAATATGAAAGCAAAAGTTGGAACTCATTGTGGTAGAGTAGTTTAGAGGCTTGCAGATAGCTAGATATCTGTCATAAGACATCACGGTGAGAAGTAGACATTCAGTAACGAGGGTGACGCCACGGACATAGAACTGAATAATACAACCTGGTACGGTAATCCTCCCACCATCGTTTAATATGACGTTAAGCATTAAGGGATAAATATCTGTAGTGAAGGCCACATCGCAGATGGAGAGGTGGCAAAGAAATAAGTACATGGGTGACCATAGAAGACGAGTTGTTCTAACTAAACAAATGATCAGAAGGTTGCTGGCCAGGGTTGCACAATAAATTATAAGAAGGACAATAAACAGTAGAGTATGCGTGTTTTGAAGACCCTGGAACCCAAGTAGAATGAACCCCCTGATGTCTGTCTGGTTCTGTCTTGTCATCTGGAAGTAAAACATGGCACATTGCAATATTTTAGACCATTGCCAATGCCATATTGCCATTTAGAACTACAAATTTATACTTAACACTTTAAAAGGGATTTCCACTCTCTTTATATATGATGGGGTGGGTGAGATGAGAGAATTAAATGGAAGCAAATCCAAGGGAATGATTCCAGAATTCAAGACTTAGAATGGAAAGGGGAACGTGAGTGAATTCCCCAGTTTTGAGCCTGAGGCTAAATCATAAATATGGGGCCATAACCTTGTACAAACAGGAGGAATTTCATAACGTAACACAAATCCTCTACCTAAAAAACTCACCCTTTGGACCTATCCAACACAACCAACTACTCTAATCTTCCCTTTATCTCAAAACTACTAAAATGCCTGGTCTACTCCTGCCTTATCCACTACCTCTCAGACAGCTCACAACTTGACCTGCTGCAATATGGATTCCACACTTAATACTCAACAGGAACTGCTCTCACCAAAGTAAAAAATGACCTCCTGACTGACAAATGCAATGGTGACTCCTCACTGCTCCTTTTTCTTGAGTTTTCAGCATCTGACACAGTAGACCACAATGTCCTACTTGGCATGCTCCAACCTATTGGCCTTAAAGACACCGCTCTCTCTCTCCGTAACTGTCAGTTCAAAATCATCAGGGGAGAGATAAAACAAACAGCACATAGTGTAACATCGTTTAGGATTGAAAGCTTATAAAACTTTAATTGCGCTTACCAGACCCTTAAGTCAAAATGCGTATCATCAGATAAAATGTTGTACACTTTCAAGTAAGGACGTTGCCTTGCAATTTTCCTCAGAGCTTATTTCTCAAGCCAAATAACCACGCTGCTCCTATTACGGAGCCTACAGAGACTCAAGACGGTTTATAATCAGAGGTTGCCCTATGTGGTTGATTTGATTGTGATGCGCTGGATAAAAAGAAAGTTTCTGGTACTTGCATTTACACTCCGGTGGCTGGTGAGCATTGTTTTTTTATAAGAGCACCGCTGGTGAAGTCTTCTTCAGAAAAATAAAAAGTGGAAGAGTTTCGGACTAATTAACCCTTTGTTTAATCCCGCGGAGTCATGCTATGCTCTATACATAGTTTTTTCTTTTTGTATTAATACGGACTGATCTGACACGGTCCTGGGACTCCCAGCGCAGGATTCTGTCTTTGTATAAATAGAAGTGTAGGAGATAGAATTGTGAAATTTCATTTGTGTGTGTGATAAAATAAGCGTGGCTTTAAGGTGATGGAAATAGGAGGCTCTCCGCCCTACTTCTCTTCTCCTGTAATAGTACAAAGCACTTATTACCTTTTGTGCCACCCCCATTCTCCTCTTAGATTGTAAAGCACTGCGGAATATGTTGGTGCTATATAAATAAATATTATTATTATTATTACAAAGAGGTATTTTGAGTTGTTGATTTTTGGAATAGAGGTAGATAAAATAGTCATTAAAAGACTGTACACCTGGTGGGGAAATGCATAACTGTATATTCTAAATGAAATTTAGATGGACCACTTTTTACACTCAAAAGGCCAAAATTAAAGTAAAAAAAGAAAAGGTAAAGCAAAAAGAAGTTTGTCCATACTAACGGTGACACTCGCTGAGCCATTGACCCCAGTGACACAATCTTAACCTATAATATCACACAAGCTGGTGCCTCCATGTCTGTGCCTCCGATGTCTCCATCTGCTATTTTCCATATTTCCTATGTTTCCTACTTTGCAGAGTGGTCACCCCACAGAGCGTCCGGAGGGGAGTTTTGGGAGCCCCCGGCACAGTTGTTTAGCCTAAGTTTGTACATTTTAGTCTGCATGCGCAGATTTCTCCAGATTTCAGGTGGCAACTTCTGTGCATGTCAGAATGGGAGCAATTGACTTGAGCAGGTTGTAAATGGATACTAGAGGCTCAGGAAAGGCAGACACAAGTACTAGAGGATTGGGCAAGGCAGACACATACACTAAAGGCTTGGGCACTGCCGGTATGGGAACTAGATGCTGGGACAATGTGGTCACAGCTAATGCAGGCTTATACCATGGCTGGCCTAGGTGCTAGGGACTCAAGCAATGTTGTTACAAGTACTAGGGGCCTAGCAAATTGGGGCATAGAACCTCCATTCATGGGCAAGTCAGACACAGTCACTTTATCCATGGGCAAGCCAAAGACATGAACTTCTTTCTCAGGCAAGCAAAACACATGCACTTCGTCCTCCTGGAAACCAGATGCAGGCACTTTATCCTCAGGCAAGCCAGACATAAGCTCTCCAACCTTGGACAAGCCAGGCATAAGCAGTTTATCCTCACACAAGCAAGGCAAATGCACTTCCTCCTCCTGTAAATCAGATACAGCCACTTAAACTTTGAGCAAGCCAGATTCAAAGCTAGAATCAGGATCAAACTTGAAAACAGGTTCAGATCCTTATTCTGGAACAGGTTCAGACTCAAACTTGGAACAGGTTGGAAGCAGTGGGTGCAATAGAGTCCTCGTGCTGCTGACAAGCAGAAAGGGTAGGGGGTGGAGACATCAGGGTCACAGACATGGAAGGAGACACCAGCTTGTGTGGAGTTATTGGTCGTGTAACTGTCAGACTACCTGGTATGAACCCTGATTGCGGAGATTAAAAACCATCTCACCTCTTGCCTGGGAAGCCTGGAATCTAAGGACCAACCTGGTTTTCACTAGCACCTCTAAAGGTGAGGATAGGATGGGCTGCAGGAAGGCCTCAGGTCAGGCAACCTAGGAGTGAGTATTGCTAAGTTCTAGGTATAGGACAGACCAGAGTCGTGGTAAGACATGCCAAAGTCGTGGGCAGGCAGAACTGAATCGAGGTCGTAGACAAGCCGAGGTCGTGGGCAGGCAGAATTGGATCAAGGTCGTAGACAAGCCGAGGTCGTGGGCAGGCAGAATTGGATCGAGGTCGTAGACAAGCCGAGGTCGTGGGAAGGCAGAATTGGATCGAGGTTGTAGACAAGTCGAGGTCATGGGCAGACAGAATTGGATCGAGGTTTTAGACAAGTCGAGGTCGCAGGCAGGCAGAATTGGATCGAGGTCATAAACAAGCCACGGTTGTAGGCAGACAGAACTGGATTGAGGTCGTAGCAAAGCCGAGGTCCTGGCCAGGCAGAACTGGATCAGCATTGGTGCTGATTCAGAGCCAAGTGAGAAAACTCACTTAATAACTATAACTATTAACCCTTGCCAGGACTACTGTTTTTGGACTAACTACATTGGAGATGCTTTGAATCTGATCTAATAGAGGAATGTTTTTACCACATGGAGTGCTGCCATCTACTCTTCCTGAATCTGTATGGGATTGAGACAACTCAGGGTTGAGCACCCAATCATCTCACGGTACAGCATTAACATTTTTCTTTTGTTTCAGTACCTGGAATTAACCTGGAATAAAATGCATGTACAGTAAGTTTAGGCAGCAGTTCAACATCCAGTACATAGTTTGAGAAAAGTTCCTGTTGTCTTAATTCAAACTTCACATAAACAGTTACTAACAGATTTTAGCATTTTAATTATACGGTTAAACCCGGCAGCTGATGGGAGCAACAGCCACTGCCTCAGACATCCGTCCTCTTTTATGCTACTTTGTAACTCGGTTTGGGTCTCATGGGCCAATTATTAAAGATTCACTAGACCCGAAGGATTTCCAGAATGTTGTTAGTTTCAATAAGCATTTTATATTTATTCTTTTTTATGTCTTCGATATTAAAGACCTGCTCAAACTTTTTTTCGCCTTGAGAGGCTATATCCTTAAAATATAGGAATAGTTTATACTGTGAAGTAAATTTGCCATTTTGCAGCATAATATAGAGCAGGCCCTGTGTAAATCTGAGGGGCAATAGCTTATATTGTGAGGTAAATTTGCCATTTTGCAGCATAATATAGAGCAGCCCCTGTGTAAATCTGAGGGGCAATAGCTTATATTGTGAGGTAAATTTGCCATTTTGCAGCATAATATAGAGCAGCCCCTGTGTAAATCTGAGGGGCAATAGCTTATACTGTGAGGTAAATTTGCCATTTGGCAGCATAATATAGAGCAGCCCAGTTGCCATCTAAATCAACTACTGGCCGGGCAAGACAGCTTTTCCAGGGCAAACTCTGCTAGTTGCGGCCACAAGTCAAGTTTGGCTTCCCAGAAGTCCAGCGGATCCTGAAGGTGTGTTGGCATGGTCATGTCAAAGTATGACATGACCTGCTGGTTCAGGTCCTGCTCCAGGTCTTCCTGCTGCTCATGAGTAGACTCACTATGCGGGTGTAGAAAGCTACTCATTAGCGACTGAAGACTGAGGCTGCTGCTGATGGAGCTGCTGCTGCTGCCACCCCCCCCCCGGCAGCCATGGCAGTGGAAGGTGAGCACAGAGGTCCCCCCAAGTCAGACCTGCGGGAGTATGGACCATGGCGCAGATAGGCATCGCCCAACTGACTATGTAGGATGTCTCTGTAGTAGGTCAGTTTGTCCTCCCTCTAAGTGGGTGTGAAAAATGCCACCATTTTGTGCCAGAAGCGAGGGTCCAATAAGGTGGAGAGCCAGAAGTCATCCCGCTGACAAATGGAGACAATTCTGTGGTCACTACGCAAGCACATGAGCATGCATCGTGCCATTTGTGCAAGTGACTCGGAGTGACTACCTGTCTCCATCTCCACTGCAAACTGCCACGGTGTGTCTGGGTCCTCTGTCTCGCCTTCCTCACAACCCTCTAGCTCCTCTGGCTGCTCCTGCTCCTCCTCCTCCTCTCCTGTCAGATGACTAGATAAAATGGTCATTTTGTCAAACCTAAACTGTGATTCGCTGTGCCCCACCCCATCCTCCTCCTCCACTTCAGCCCCCACAGGCTTCATGTGGCTGTGAAATGTATGCGCCATGTCTCCAGTGCCCTGACCAGCCATGGTTTCCAACATGTGTTGTAGTACATGAAGCAGTGAAATCTCATCGTTCATCTCATAGTCCTGGCGACTGACTAATAAAGTAGCTTCCTCAAAGGGCCTGAGCAAATGGCAGGTGTCACGTATGAGCTGCCACTGGTTTACATTGAAGTTACACAGGGGAGCCCCCCTATCCGTTTGGATCATCAAGAAATCCGTGATGGCTTTTCTCTGTTCCTAAATTCGATCCTGCATATGGAGGGTGAAATTCCAACGGGTGGAAACATTGCAAATCAGACTATGTTGGGGGATACCGTTCTGACGCTGAAGCTCAAGAAGGGTGTGCTTGGCGGAGTAGGAGTGGCTGAAGTGCATGCAAAGTTTCCTTCCCGTTGTTAGGATGTCTTGCAGATGGGGGGAAGACTTCAGAAAACGCTTGACAACTAGATTGAACTCCGCTGACACGTGTTTCAGGAATGATCCTTTCTTCAGAGCGTTAGATCCGGTGAAGGTAGCTGGTGCGGAGGTGCAGGGAGATGCGGTGCATTCACCGGATCTAACGCTCTGAAGAAAGGATCATTCCTGAAACACGTGTCAGCGGAGCTAGCCACAGGACAACTTCTGCCACACTATCTTGCTTGATTAACCCTGTGCGGACCACTCAGCTTTGGTATCAGCCCTTTAACTCAGCAGGAGTGCCTCAGCATATGTTTGCCAGGTATAGCAATCTTTTGACAAGACTCTATTGCAAGAACAATATCCTTCTCTGCATGGCAACAAGCCTCATTACTTCTTGAAATCCATTCAGCTGATATAGCACTTCTGACAAATATCTCTCTTCCGAATACTATTTGCTTTTGAGGAATCATTATTATCAGCAATTTTTTCACACAGTATTCGGTTTTTCATTTGTATATAGTGTACTTATTGGCTAAGCTAATTGTGTCTTTTTTCACCCAGTGTCCATATTGCTCTCAAGTGGACCTTAACCTTTACTTATCTTTGTATATATTGTACTTCTGTATAAAATAAATTACTTTGTTACTTTTTGCATCACATAGAGTTGTAGGTGTGCTTCTATTCATAGTTCTATATAAGTGCAAGTGCACTGTCACAGGCACAAAGGCCTAGGAGCGTGGAGGCCACAGCGGAGGGACCTGTTCAAGTTGCTGTTGTGGTTGTGCAGGAACCACAATCACCCAGTGGTCCTTAAAGGATATGTATTGTCCCTGACCGTAGTTACAGCTCCAGACGTAGGCACTGCTGTGCACTTTGGTACACACTGACAGGCTAAAGGACTGGCCCACCTTCTGTTCAACAAAATTGTACAGGGCTGGTACTGCCTTCTTCGCAAAGAAATGACAGCATGGGACTCTCCACCTCGGCTTGGCACAAGCCATCAGTTCTCTGAAAGGTCCACCAACTCAAAAGGGAGGAACTGCAGCACCAGCAACTTATACAGGAGCACATTTAGCTTCTGTACGTTGGATGAGTGGGCACATACTGTTGTCTCTTGGACATGGCTTGGCCAATGAATTGCTGGCGGAATGACTGACTCGGATTAAGAGGAGGAGGAGCACCTGGAGCGACAGAGGATGGGTATGACACACAGGAGGTGGTGGAGCCTTTGCTGGCTGGAACAGAGAGCGGCGTGCCACTGGGTAATGCAGCAGGCTGGACCACCACTTTGGAGCCAACTCTCCCAGGCCGCTTTATGGTGACGCTGCAAATGTTGACGCAGGGCTGTGGGTCCAACCCTGGCCACACTTCACCTTCTGCCTACACATCTTTCATATAGCCATGTTAACCTCCTGCGGATGCTTGATGAAAAACTGCCACATGGCCTTGTAGCTGATTTTTCCTACCAACAGTCCACACTAATTCACTGCTGCTGCCGCCACCGCCGCCGCCAGCTCCAGGGACCCTCTTCCACTACCTCCTGGGAAGATCTACCCCGAGCACATTTGCCTCCATACTTTCCCCTTCTGCCACCATGCTGGCCGCTAAATCTGTCACTCTCCATCACTCCAAGCCTTTAAAAGTGCCCTCAAAACTCACTGATGTCCTCCTCAGGTTCCTCAACAGTGTCTGCTTAAGAAGCCAAAACGCTTGCAACACCACCTCCCACGCCACTCTCCTCATCACTACTTGCCCGCCTAGTGGAAGAAGCGGCGAGTGTCTCCTCCACTTCTTGGCTGGGCAGTAGCTGCTGATTTTTCTGATTATCAGATCATCCTCACTGAATAGTGGAGCTGAACTCTAAGCATAAGACATAACCGACAGTTGACTGGGGGTGTCAGATGTCACTTGTGATGCAGTGGATGATCATGTTAACCAATCGGTGATGGCAAATGGGTTGCTGGTCGAGACACGAGCGCTAGCTGATACCGGGAGATCAGACCTCTCACTGAGACTCCTGCTGCCACTCACCCCTAGTCTGCTGCAACCTCTGCTTGATGAATTTAGGCCTCTGCAACTTCTCTGTGCCCATCCTGCCACTTCTCTGCCTGACATACTTAGTGCGTATATGAGGGGAGGACAAAACGCTACACTACACTTAAAACAGGATTTGTCGAAAAGAGCAGCAGGTGTGTAACTATCTATGGTCTTTAATAACTAGGCCCTGAAGACTTTAACACAAACAAAATGATGAATCTCTTAGATGTGCGTAAGTGATGCTCTGATGAGAGCAATTCAATGTGCTCCAGTATGCTTCAAAAATGTTTTTTTTTTTTCATAGACTGGCCTGCATGTAAATGAATCGGGCATGGATCAGCCAAGATTTCCACCCACCAATGCCTGATGCATTAGAGTAGATTGATCATGGGGCCAGACCAACACTAAAGAAATATGGATCGTGCAAAACAGATTTAAGGCGCTGCTCTCCAGTTACAGACATTCCTCCGCATCAGACCACAAGTAATTACTGAGAAATTGCTTTACGTTACTCTTACTTTTTATTAATATTCTTCGGATAAGATATCTGTGCCAAAAATCTGTATATGTTCTCTTAATGCTGCTGCCAACTCCAGGGTGTGTCTTTCTGGCAATTTTGGGCTCCTGCTACTGCTTGCAACTCCAGGGTGTGATTCATCCAATTTGTGGGCTCCTGCTGCCAACTCCAGTGTCTCTTTCAAGCTATGTCTGGGCCCCTGCTGCTGCTGCTGCTGCTTGCAACTCCAGGGTGTTATTCAGCCAATTTTGGCCTCCTGCTGCTCCTGCTGCCAACTCCAGTGTGTCTTTCAAGCAATGTTTGGGCTCCTGCTGCCAACTCCAGTGTGTCTTTCAAGCAATGTTTGGGCCCCTGCTGCTCCTGCTGCCAACTCCATTGTGTCTTTCAAACAATGTTTGGGCTACTGCTGCTCCTGCTGCCAACTCCAGTGTCTCTTTCAAGCAATGTTTGGGCTCCTGCTCCTGCTGCTGCCAACTCCAGTGTGTCTTTCAATCAATATTTGGGCTCCTGCTGCCAACTCCAGTGTGTCTTTCAAGCAATGTTTGGGCTCCTGCTGCTCCTGCTGCCAACTCTAGTGTCTCTTTCAAGCAATGTTTGGGCTCCTGATGCTGCTGCCAACTCCAGTGTGTCTTTTAAGCAATTCTGGCCTCCTGCTGCTGCTGCTGCCAACTCCAGTGTCTCTTTTAAGCAATGTTTGGGCTCCTGCTGCTGCTGCTTGCAACTCCAGGGTGTCATTCAGCCAATTTTTGGCCTCCTGCTGCTCCTGCTGCCAACTCCAGTGTCTCTTTGAGCCAATGTTTGGGCTCCTGCTGCTGCCAGCTCCAGGGTGTGTTTTTTAGGCACTATAGGGGCCCCTCATAGTGATGGCACTTCAACTCTCTGCAATTGTGCCGCTCTGTGATTCTATTAGCGATGCCTCTGATCTGCATGTCCTAATTATTTACAGTTTTATTTCACTAACCCAGCACGCATCCTATGCATGTTACAGCAAGGCAGAATGGTTTACAACTCTATTGAGGCTCTAGGAGGCTCAGAAATAGCCGTGTTTAATAGCGATTCATCGCGAATAAATTCGGACCGAAACAAATTTTGTCGGAAAATTTGGCGAATCCGCCGAATCTAATTTTTCAAAAGTTCGCTCATCTCTATTGCTGACCAACCTACAATCTGTCTCTAAACCTGGCTACAAACAGAGGGCTCAGTCACACACATCTGCAGAAGTATGCTTAAGCTGCACCACCAGTGCCAAGGAGTGATTCAGCAACCTGGAACCATTGTAAAACGCGAGTCACTCGAATTCAATTTGATTGTGATTGTAAAAGTGTGAAATAAATTAGTGGATCGAAAAATTTACTACTGCATTTTGCGATTCGAAAATTTTACTACTGATTCAGGTGGACTTGATGAGCCGCACACATGATATAAATTAGAGTGATTCACACTAGTTTTTTGATACAGCTTTCAGCAGGAGAAAACTCATTTGGCTCTTTCTCACAATGGAGCCCTTCTACTTTCTTTGCAATGGTAGTAAACTCTAATGGTTGTAAAAAATTCAATTCATAAGAAAAAAGCCTGAGAATTCCACTGTTTGTGAATCACTAGTTGGGAAGACAATTAAAATCAATGGCACTTTTTTACTCCTGAAAAAAATATTGAACTTTTTACCCCTTTTTACTAGTAGTAAAAAGTTCCATAAGAACAGGGGAAGGTACATGGGAGTGGTCGACCTTTGGGTTTTTACACTGCGAGGCACCAAAATTCAGTCAAAATCCTGGGTTTTTGTCCACGTTATAGTGTAAGCATAAGAATGGCGTACCATGAGGTTAAAGCTAGCAAGGAGCTGCACCCTGCACCCTGCACCCAAGGACACGTGGTGCTATGTGAGCAAGCTTTGTATAGAAAACAATGGCCACATTTATGGATTAAAGGAAACATTTTTAATACAGGTCCCTGGCAATCCAACCAAACACCCACCAAAAAAACAACATACATGCCTCTTACAAATATTACTGTTTAATTAGCACTTTCACTACAGCATACCTTGCCTCTTTATTACATGTATCCACAATGTAAGCCATGTACATACGGCTACACAGGCAACTTAAAAAGTTGAAAAAAATATGCATTTACATTTATCCATTAAAAAGCCTTACAACACCATGCAACAGTCAGAAAACAATACTAAACAATCGAAAATAAATTATGAGTACATTTTCCAATCATTTTCACTTGCGACAGCCTTTTTACAAGCATTTTGAAAATTTTACAAGTGATGAGAAAATTTTACAATTGTATTGTATTGTATTTCGAGTGCACGTATTTAATTCAACCCCTTTTCTGAATCACTTGAAAAAGTTTAAAATTTACGCATGCAACACGAATTTATGTCTACCTTTGTTGAATCGAGCCCTACATAACCAAAAGTATTCTTCCCCGTATCTAGTAGCTCACAGAGTCTGACTGCTTACAGACTCCATGTGTCTTACAAAGAGAATGCATCAGACAGAGTTTTCTAGAAGCTTACATATGCTCATACACATACACTATACTACAAGTATTGTATACACTATGGAGTTGATTCAGAGCCATTTTCAATAATCTCATTGGGGTTCTCAATGCAACTCACCGGCAAGATTTTTCGACAACTCACCTGATTCCAAGCCACTTCCAAGATTTTTTCGTTGGTGTGGATTTAAGCGAACATTCATGGTGAGAATTCTTGCTTTGAATCTGTGATTTGAATAAATCACTGTCAGTGACTTGAACTAGTTGTCATTGATAAAAGGAATGCCGTCCTAGGTGGCATTCTTTTTATCAATGAAACTGACAGTGGGGCATTATTTTTTCTTTTTTTAGTTAGATCTGTATTTCATTTGTTAAAAAAATTTCATGGGGATCCTCCACCCAGGCACCAGGCTTAAGGGCTTGTAACCCAGGGCACAAAAGCTATGCCAGCCATCCCCTGGCCCTGCAAATTACAATCCTTTATGCAGTTAGGGATTCGGGGACCTCTTGCAAATGACCTAACAACTGCAACTCTACAGCTATGTAAGTACGACAGGCTGCTCCACAAACGTTGTGGAAGGATCATGGAAGCGATGAGTATTCGGAAGGCCTCGTTCTCTTGTGTAGTGGCGCCAATGAACAGAAAGGGATCCTGAAATGGGCTGCCCTACTGATGCATACTGCAGTCTCTAGGTAACCTTGGGTCCTGGGCACAGCCATATTGTGATAGCAGTGTGACTGTACTGGTCATTCACTCAAGCCCAACTGTCACTCGGGTCAGCGGCTGCCATTCTGAGTCTTGCACCATGCAAAAATCTGGAGAGGATTGCGGTGATCAGCGGAGGAGTTTAAATATTTTAATCCCCAAATTGGGCTTAGCAAAGACAAAGGGAAGGGTGGCTGCAGGGTCACAAAAAGCTTGGAGTTCCTCTTTGAAGAGGGAGTCTCGACATTTTTACAGACATCAATCTTCTTGTGAAGCGCACAACTTCACTAGCATTGGCCGAAGAACATTTAGAATGTCTTGATTTCTGAGACTATAAATGATGGGATTTAATAATGGGGTCACCACACTGTACAGCAAAGATAGAGTTTTGTTCGCTTTACCAGATTTCCTCCCTCGGCCACTAGGGGTGACGTACAACGAGATCATAGATCCATAATACACACAAACAACCGTGAGATGGGAACTGCATGTGGAAAAGGCTTTCTGACGGCCAGCCGTTGATATCTTCAAGAGAGAAAGAACAATTTTCACATATGTTGCAATAATGAAGATAACAGTAAACAGAAAGACCGGAACTGTTTGAGCAAACACTTCCAGCTCCACAATGGAAGTGTCGGAGCAAGACAGTTCAAGAACAGGAGCGAAGTCACAAAAGAAATGGTCTATCACATTGGAGCTACAAAAGTCTTGCAAGAAGATGAACGTGACGGTGATAGCTGGGGATACAAATGCATACAGCCATGAAAAGCAAACAAGGCAGAGATAATGCCTGACGTTCATGATGTACGAATAATGCAAAGGTTTAGCGATGGCCAAGTAGCGATCATAAGACATGGCTGTTAAGAGAAGACAGTCTGCGATCACAGTGGCAGCAAAAACGTAGAGCTGACCGGCACATCCTAGGAAAGTAATTTTGCTTCCGCTCCGAATGATGACGTCAAGCATTTTGGGGACAGTATTCGACGTGGAAAGTATTTCACACACAGAAAGGTTTCTGAGAAATAAATACATGGGGATTTGGAGACGTTGACTAGCGGACACCATTACAACGACAACGGCATTTCCAAAAATAGTCAGTATATAGACAACCAAAAATATTGTAAAAAGGAACATTGCCCAGTTCCCACTTAAATTAAAGCCATAAAGAAAAAACTCAGTGATCTGTGTTCTGTTCTGTCTACTCATGGCCTGTTGAAGATGGAACATGACATTAGTAGAAATATTGTTGGTTCTGGAGACCCTTCCCTACAGTGATGGCCTGGTGCTAAATTAATCTGGGGTTTTACCAGCCCATTGCCGGCCCATAACCATCCAGCAAATTTGATTTACAGCTGATCAGAGAGTGGGCTTCAATAGGTGTCATAGGAGCAGATACTGTGACAAGGGGGTTATACCCGCACCCTCAGGCTGCTCCTTTACTTCGATCCTGATCTGCCTACCCATGACCTCGGCCTGCCTCTCGAATTCAATCCTTACCTGCCTGCCCACAACCTCAGCCTGCCTCTAGACTTTGATCATGATCTGCCTGTCTACAACCTCAGCCTGGTCTGTCTGTTGATCCTGATGTGCCTGCCCACAACCACCACCTGCCTCACTACTTCGATCCTCATCTGCCTGCTTATGACCTTGGCCTGACTCTAGACTTTGATCTTGATCTGCCTGCCCACAACCTCCACCTGCCTCATTACTTTGATCCTCATCTGCCTGCTTACGACCTTGGCCTGTCTCTAGACTTTGATCCTGACCTGCCTGTTCATGACCTCAGCCTGCCTCATGTCTTCGATCTTCATCTGTCTGCCCACGACCTCAGCCTGCCTCATAACTTTGATCCTGATGTGCCTGTGCACGACCCCGGCCTGCCTATCGACTTTGATGCTCATCTGCCTGCCCACGAACTTGGCCTGCCTCATAACCTCTTTCCTGATGTGTCTGCCAATGATGATGGCATTTCCAAAAAAAGTCAGTATATAGACAAGGTTTCTGAGAAATAAATACATGGGGATTTGGAGACGTTGACTAGCGGACACCATTACAACGACGACGGCATTTCCAAAAATAGTCAGTATATAGACAACCAAAAATATTGTAAAAAGGAACGTTGCCCAGTTCCCACTAAAATTAAAGCCATAAAGAAATAACTCGGTGATGTGTGTTCTGTTCCGTCTACTCATGGCCTGTTGAAGATGGAACGTGACATTAGTAGAAATATTGTAGGTTCTGGAGACCCTTCCCTACAGTGATGGACTGGTGCTAAATTAATCCGGGGTTTTACCAGCCCATAACCATCCAGCCAACATTTCTGCTGAGCCTCCCCCGGTTTGATTCTCAGATGATCAGAGAGTGCTCTCCAAGGCTGAAGCTGTATTATTGTTTATACAGTTTATGGTGGATTTGGCCTCTTTTAAAACAATGGTACTAAAGCTTTGGTGTTGTAGGAGAAGATACTACGATGGGTGGCTATGCCCCCCACCCTTTATGCTGAGGTTATATAATTCAAAGGCAAGACATAGGCTGGGGATTCTTGACTGGAGGGTTACAGTTGGGCCATTAAGGCTGGAGGGAAGGCAAGGGGTACAGGAATTGTGGGTGTTAGAGGTAGCAGTATCCTGGGTCCCCTATGGCCAGTCGAATCAAGGAGAGCCACTTCTGTCACTGAAAAGCAGCTAAGCCAGTGTGGGCCAGCAGCACACAACTTTACTGGCATTGGCCGAAGAACAGAGACTATAAATGATGGGATTTAATAATGGCTTCACCACACTGTACATCAAATATACTGTTTGCTTTACCGGATTGCCTCCCTCGGCCACTAGGGGTGAAGTGCAATGAGATCATAGACCCATAATACACACAAACAACCGTGAGATAGGAACTGCATGTGGAAAAGCCTTTAGTACAAATGAGGTCTGTCGTTAGTCTTTAAGGCCACTAACCCTGATGTCTCAACAAACAAAAGATTTTTCTTTCAAAAATATAAAGGTTCTAATCAAAAAAAAAACAATCCTCTAAGGCTCCTACTCATACAAGGATACAATGCATGAGTAGGAATCGTATATGATGGATACGATGGAATAATATATGGAATTAAATTGTTGTAACATTTTAACATGAACACTTTAATACCAGACCTGTAATGACAATTCTGCATAAAAATATTATAAATCCAAAAAGTTTTCAAAAATGACTCTTTCTAGGCCATGAGAGGTGACACAATAATTTAACAATTAAAAAAAAAAAAAAACCCTGTTTAAAGAGAATAAAAGGAACGTCCATTGAAATGTATGGGAGAGCGACAGGTAGCGACAGGTAATACCAGGCGCTCTAGAAGCCAGAGCGCCGACAGTATACGGTGAGCCATCTGTGACAATGAATCGGTCGTAACGTGTCACTGTTGAAGTCGCTCACCACATTCGCTTTGATAAATGTGGTATTACGTACAGAGTCCGGTGGTCATCATTCGCTACCTGGCGCTGCCAGTCGTCACCTGGCGCTATAGCTTGATGAATAAACCCCGTTGTGTACTATTTTTATGTCATATTGGATTAAAAAAAAGCTGTGGTTCCAACGGTTATACGCATGCTACAGCATTTGTCCATGAATGTGTACTGTATGACCGTAATAGCTGTTTTGTAATCGAATTCTGTTAATAAAAATGATTGAACAAGAAACAATAGTGTCAAGTAGTATTTCTTCGATAGTATATGCATGAAATATATATAGTAATTACAATGGCTTCTGATCAGTATGCACAAAGTTTAAATGACATCATACCAGAAAGGTGAATCAGTATAAAGACATATGGTGCAATAAGGCAAAAATCATGACATGCATTATATAGCAATATGTCACATAGGTATGCATAAAGATTACCAAAGTAATGATAATCGTGATCACAATATTAGCCCACGTTTCAAGGCCCACGGCCCCTTTGTCAAGGCTGCAGTTTGTCCTGTATGTCCTTATGTATTTTAGTAGTTTTAAACATGTCGGGATGTATATGTTTTGTGTGCAATTTTGATGAAATAAAATCTTATATAGATTGGGATATTGATGTGCCTCGCTCTATGCGTTTGTGTTTCTAATAGAAATTGTTGGGATAGAAAATCTTGGGAGTGGTACCCTTTAGATTACTTTACAAAAGGGGATAGTGCAAGCTTTTGTAGGTATTGTTAGGGGAGGCACATGAGGAAGGTTGGTGCAGACAAACCGCATCATGGATGATAAGATAATCCTTCACAAACAGTATTGAGGTTACAATGGGGGCACCGACCATACATTCAAGCCTGCAAAATGCTAGAACTGGGCTTAGGTTGCTGTCGTGCAATACAGTAGCTTAATCACATTGTAAGCTCTGAGAAAAATTGCTCAGATGCCACGTTGAAGGGCCTCCCAACAATCTTTTCCTACAGTATAAAGTGACCTACTCAGGCTGAGAAAACACATGCAGATGTGCAATGTCCCTCAGTTTTAACGTTTTCTGCACTTGGTGGATTGACTGGCAAACTGTGTTTTTGGACAATGATTTCTGGAGGGATTTCACAGCCCATGGAAAGATTTGCATTACTGATTCATGCCTTTTTTTTTATGCAGGAACCCGAGGGGGTTCAAGATTGACTGGCAAATAAACCCTTTGTATACATGGATTTCTCCAGATTCTCTAAATCTTCAAAACTACGAACCGCCAAATCCAACAAGACAGTAACAAAATCAATCTACAATTGACTCAAATTATCTAAAAACCTTCCTTCATCAAATAAAAAACAATCAACAGGATGATCAGCAAAATGTATTTAGTAAAAAACAGCGACCCCATTGGCTTTTGGATTTATCAGTAGAGACATTTGTGGCCTTTGGTCTAAATAGTTACAGAAAATGTTATAAAACATCAGCAAGACAGACAAAGCAAAACACATGAGCTTTACACATGTTGTACAGAACGTATGCAGCATATAACGCCAGCTCCACATATATACCAGTGAGAGCTGACAGAAAATTATCAGAGGAGAACTATAAATCCAGGGAGACGCACCCAAGACTCGAATACGAAAACTGTAAAGGGAGTAATTTCTCTAATAAACAAAATAAAAGAAAACATCACTGAATAAAAAAAAAAAAAAAACTCTTCACTAGCTGTAAAATGAGCACACCTACAGAATATAAAATTGAATTTCGACAAGGTTAAATTGTGCATTACCAAAGGCATTATAGAGTCATTACAGTGATGTCAGAACAAGGTCAAATACAAGAGGTAATTTTCAAATATTGGGAAAACATCTCCCTCTTTTGAAGAGTAGGAATGAGCAAACCTGAGACATTTGGGTTTGACAGGTTCGGGATTTATTTGGGATTACAGTGTATTTATTGTTGCTATGCAAAAATTAGCAAAGTGGAAGTAAAGCTTAATGGATCTACTCTATTCCTGTACTCTTCTTGACAGGTGGTGCTAAAATACATCTGTATTATATTTAATAAAATACCATATAAAAATACAATTCTGTGATTGCTCACCTGTAGAATTGATATTATTATATTAACATATATTATGAGTATACAGTGTGTCCTGCTCCAGATAAGAGTCATTACACTTGGGTATTACTCCATCAGATGCCGCTGGACTGCAGAGACAGCGAAATTGGCTCCTACCGGCCCCTCAAATTCCCAGGACCTCCCACAATCCCCAGCATTGAAAAGCAGTTAACGAGAAGCCAGCAGAATTAAAACAGAACCAACTAGTGACTATAACAATGATAACAATCACCATACAGGGGATCCAGGATAATGCAAAACCAAGGGTGGGGTGGAGCAGGGCATACTGTATACTCATAATACCAATTCTACTGGTGAGTAATCACAAAATTGTATTATTCTAAGTATACAGTACGTCCTGCTCCAGATAAAAGTCATTACACTTGGGACATCCAATAGCAGTGTCTAGAGATGAGCGAACTTTTGAAAAATTCGATTCGACTGATTCGCCGAATTTTCCGACAAAAATCGTTTCGACCCGAATAAATTCGCGACGAATCGCTATTAAAAACGTCTATTTCTGAGCCTCCTAGAGCCTCAATAGGGTTGTAAACCATTCTGCCTTGCTGTAACACGCACAGGATGCGTGCTGGGTTAGTTAAATAATACTTTGAATAAATATCACATGCAGATCAGAGGCATCGCTAATAGAATCGCACAATTGAATTCAAGAGAGTTGAAGTGGCATAACTATGAGGGGCAGGAGCCCAAACATTGCTTTAAAGAGACACTGGAGTTGGCAGCAGCAGGATCCCAAAAATTGGATGAATCACACCCTGGAGTTGGCAGCAGCAGCAGGAGCCCAAACATTACTTTAAAGAGACCCTGGGGTTGGCTTCAGGAGCCCAAAAATTGGATGAATCACACCCTGGAGTTGGCAGCAGCAGCAGCAGGAGCCCAAATATTACTTTAAAGAGACCCTGGGGTTGGCTTCAGGAGCCCAAAAATTGGATGAATCACACCCTGGAGTTGGCAGCAGCAGCAGGAGCCCAAATATTACTTTAAAGAGACCCTGGGGTTGGCTTCAGGAGCCCAAAAATTGGATGAATCACACCCTGGAGTTGGCGGCAGCAGCAGCAGCAGCAGGAGCCCAAACATTACTTTAAAGAGACTCTGGGGTTGGCTTCAGGAGCCCAAAAATTGGATGAATCACACCCTGGAGTTGGCAGAAGTTGGCAGCAGCAGCAGCAGGAGCCCAAATATTACTTTAAAGAGACCCTGGGGTTGGCTTCAGGAGCCCAAAAATTGGATGAATCACACCCTGGAGTTGGCAGCAGCAGCAGGAGCCCAAATATTACTTTAAAGAGACCCTGGGGTTGGCCTCAGGAGCCCAAAATTGGATGAATCACACCCTGGAGTTGCAAGCAGCAGCAGGAGCCCAAACATTACTTTAAACAGACCCTGGGGTTGGCTTCAGGAGCCCAAAAATTGGATGAATCACACCCTGGAGTTGGCAGAAGTTGGCAGCAGCAGCAGCAGGAGCCCAAATATTACTTTAAAGAGACCCTGGGGTTGGCCTCAGGAGCCCAAAAATTGGATGAATCACACCCTGGAGTTGGCAGCAGCAGCAGGAGCCCAAACATTACTTTAAAGAGACACTGGGGTTGGCTTCAGGAGCCCAAAAATTGGATGAATCACACCCTGGAGTTGGCAGAAGTTGGCAGCAGCAGCAGCAGCAGGAGCCCAAATATTACTTTAAAGAGACCCTGGGGTTGGCCTCAGGAGCCCAAAAATTGGATGAATCACACCCTGGAGTTGGCAGCAGCAGGAGCCCAAATATTACTTTAAAGAGACCCTGGGGTTGGCCTCAGGAGCCCAAAAATTGGATGAATCACACCCTGGAGTTGCAAGCAGCAGCAGGAGCCCAAACATTACTTTAAACAGACCCTGGGGTTGGCTTCAGGAGCCCAAAAATTGGATGAATCACACCCTGGAGTTGGCAGAAGGTGGCAGCAGCAGCAGCAGCAGCAGGAGCCCAAATATTACTTTAAAGAGACCCTGGGGTTGGCCTCAGGAGCCCAAAAATTGGATGAATCACACCCTGGAGTTGGCAGCAGCAGCAGCAGCAGGAGCCCAAACATTACTTTAAAGAGACACTGGGGTTGGCTTCAGGAGCCCAAAAATTTGATGAATCACACCCTGGAGTTGGCAGAAGTTGGCAGCAGCAGCAGCAGCAGGAGCCCAAATATTACTTTAAAGAGACCCTGGGGTTGGCCTCAGGAGCCCAAAAATTGGATGAATCACACCCTGGAGTTGGCAGCAGCAGCAGGAGCCCAAACATTACTTTAAAGAGACACTGGGGTTGGCTTCAGGAGCCCAAAAATTGGATGAATCACACCCTGGAGTTGGCAGAAGTTGGCAGCAGCAGCAGCAGCAGCAGGAGCCCAAATATTACTTTAAAGAGACCCTGGGGTTGTCCTCAGGAGCCCAAAAATTGGATGAATCACACCCTGGAGTTGGCGGCAGCAGCAGCAGCAGCAGCAGCAGCAGGAGCCCAAACATTACTTTAAAGAGACACTGGGGTTGGCCTCAGGAGCCCAAAAATTGGATGAATCACACCCTGGAGTTGCAAGCAGCAGCAGGAGCCCAAACATTACTTTAAACAGACCCTGGGGTTGGCTTCAGGAGCCCAAATATTGGATGAATCACACCCTGGAGTTGGCAGAAGTTGGCAGCAGCAGCAGCAGGAGCCCAAACATTACTTTAAAGAGACTCTGGGGTTGGCTTCAGGAGCCCAAAAATTGGATGAATCACACCCTGGAGTTGGCAGAAGTTGGCAGCAGCAGCAGCAGCAGGAGCCCAAATATACACTGGAGTTGGCTTCAGGAGCCCAAAAATTGGATGAATCACACCCTGGAGTTGGCAGGAGTTGACAGCAGCAGCAGCAGCAGGAGCCCAAATATTACTTTAAAGAGACACTGGGGTTGGCTTCAGGAGCCCAACAATTGGATGAATCACACCCTGGAGTTGGCAGAAGTTGGCAGCAGCAGCAGGAGCCCAAATATTACTTTAAAGAGACCCTGGGGTTTGCCTCAGGAGCCCAAAAATTGGATGAATCACACCCTGGAGTTGGCGGCAGCAGCAGCAGCAGCAGCAGGAGCCCAAACATTACTTTAAAGAGACACTGGGGTTGGCCTCAGGAGCCCAAAAATTGGATGAATCACACCCTGGAGTTGCAAGCAGCAGCAGGAGCCCAAACATTACTTTAAACAGACCCTGGGGTTGGCTTCAGGAGCCCAAAAATTGGATGAATCACACCCTGGAGTTGGCAGAAGTTGGCAGCAGCAGCAGCAGCAGCAGGAGCCCAAACATTACTTTAAAGAGACTCTGGGGTTGGCTTCAGGAGCCCAAAAATTGGATGAATCACACCCTGGAGTTGGCAGAAGTTGGCAGCAGCAGCAGCAGGAGCCCAAATATACACTGGAGTTGGCTTCAGGAGCCCAAAAATTGGATGAATCACACCCTGGAGTTGGCAGGAGTTGACAGCAGCAGCAGCAGCAGGAGCCCAAATATTACTTTAAAGAGACACTGGGGTTAGCTTCAGGAGCCCAACAATTGGATGAATCACACCCTGGAGTTGGCAGAAGTTGGCAGCAGCAGCAGCAGGAGCCCAAAAAATGGCCTAAAGACATAAATATGTTTTGCACCATTTGGAAAGTGTAAAACGTGGCACCATGCTGAATCTAGTCGCATGCATCAGGCATTGGTGGGTGGAAATCCTGGCTGATCCATCCCTGATTCATTTTGACAAAGGTGAGTCTCTCCACATTTTTAGTTGACAGACGAGTTCTCCTCGCCGTAACTATGGCCCCCGCCGCACTAAACACCCGCTCAGATGGCACGCTACTTGCCGGGCAGGACAGCTTTTCCAGGGCAAACTCTGCTAGTTGCGGCCACAAATCAAGTTTGGCTGCCCAGAAGTCCAGCGGATCCTCAAGGTGTGTTGGCATGGTCATGTCAAAGTATGACACGACCTGCTGGTTGAGGTCCTGCTCCAGGTCTTCCTGCTGCTCATGAGTAGCCTCACTATGCGGGTGTAGAAAGCTACTCATTAGCGACTGAAGACTGAGGCTGCTGCTGCTGATGGAGCTGCTGCTGCTGCTCCTGCCAACCCCCCCAGCGGCCATGGCAGTGGAAGGTGAGCGCAGAGGTCCCCTCGAGTCAGACCTGCGAGAGTATGGACCATGGCGCAGATAGGCATCGGCCAACTGCCTACGTAGAATGTCTTTGTAGTAGTTGAGTTTGTCCTCCCTCTCGGTGGGTTTAAAAAATGCCCCCATTTTGTGCCGGAAGCGAGGGTCCAATAAGGTGGACAGCCAGAAGTCATCCCGCCGACAGATGGAAACAATTCTGGGGTCACTACACAAGCACGTGAGCATGCTTCGTGCCATTTGCGCAAGTGACTCGGATGGACTACCTGTCTCCATCTCCACTGCATACTGCCACGGTGTGCCCGGGTCCTCTGTCTCGCCTTCCTCAAAAACCTCTAGCTCCTCTGGCTGCTCCTGCTCCTCCTCTCCTGTCCGCTGACTAGATAAACCAGCCATTTCGCCAAGCCTAAACTGTGTTTTGCTGGGCAACTCCTCCTCCTCCTCTTCCTCCTCCTCCTCCAGTTCAGCTCCAACGGGGTTCATGTGGCCGTAAGATGTAAACGCCATGTCTCCAGTGCCCTGACCAGCCATGGTTTCCAACATGTGCTGTAGTACATGAAGCAGTGGAATCACGTCGTTCATCCCGTAATCCTGCCGACTGACAAATAAAGTGGCTTCCTCAAAGGGCCTGAGCAAACGGCAGGTGTCACGTATGAGCTGCCACTGGTTGACATTGAAGTTACACAGGGGAGTCCCCCTATCTGCTTGGATCATCAGGAAATCCGTGATGGCTTTTCTCTGTTCATATAATCGGTCCAACATGTGAAGGGTGGAATTCCAACGGGTGGAAACATCGCAAATCAGACTATGTTGGGGGATACCATTCTGACGCTGTAGCTCAAGAAGGGTGTGTTTGGCGGTGTAGGAGTGGCTGAAGTGCATGCAAAGTTTCCTTGAAGTTGTTAGGATGTCTTGCAGATGGGGGGAACACTTCAGAAACCGCTTGACAACCAGATTGAAGACGTGAGCCATGCAGGGGGCATGGGTCAGGCTTCCTTGGCGCAGCGCAGACAAAATGTTCTTCCCATTGTCGGTAACCATGATTCCCATTTTAAGTTTTCTCGGAGTAAGCCATGTTTGGATTTCCTGATGAATACATTTAAGCAGTTCCTCCCCTGTGTGACTCCGTTCGCCAAGACAAACCATGTGAAGCACTGCGTGACACCTCCGTGCCATGCACACATGGTAGACTGGAGGGGCACTGAGACTTGAGCCTACAGTGGAGGGTGAGGAGATGGCGGAGGATGAGGAGGCCGAGTCGCACGGTGTCACAGGTCCAATGGGCAGAGAGCGCGGAGGCCGAAGCGGCGTGACCTGTCCAAGTTGCTGCTGCTGCTGCAAAGGGACCACATTCACCCAGTGGGCCGTAAACGACATGTACTGCCCCTGACCGTAGTTACAGCTCCAGATGTCGGCGCTGCCATGTATTTTGCTACACACCGACAGGCTCAAGGACTGGCCCACCTTCTGTTCAACAAAAGTGTGCAGCGCTGGTACTGCCTTCTTGGCAAAGAAATGACGGCTTGGGACTCTCCACCTCGGCTCGGCACAAGCCATCAGTTCTCTGAAAGGTGCAGATTCCACCACCTGAAAAGGGAGCGACTGCAGCACCAGCAACTTGGACAAGAGCACATTCAGCTTCTGCGCCGTAGGATGAGTGGGCGCATACTGCTGTCTCTTGGACATGGCTTCGCTGATGGATTGCTGGCGGGATGCATGACTTGGAGGAGGAGGAGCAGGAGCAACAGAGGATGGGTATGACGCACAGCTGCCTTCGGCTGAGGTGCTGGAGCCTTGGCTGGCAGAAATTGGGAGCTCACTTGGTGAGGAAGCAGACTGGACCACCCCTTGGGAGCCTCGGTTCTCCCAGGTCGCTTTATGGTGACGCATCATATGTTGACGCAGGGCCGTGGTGCCAACATTTGGACCCTGGCCACGCTTCACCTTTTGCCTACATATCTTGCATGTGGCCATGTTACCCTCCTGCGGATGCCTCAGGAAAAACTGCCACACTGCCGAGTAGCTACTTTTCCCACCCCCTGGCCTCACTGATTCACTGCTGCTGTTGCCAACTCCAGGAACCCCTGCTCCACTACCTCCTGATAAGGTAGACTGCAGCACAGCAGGTGCTCTACCCCGGCCCCGGCCCCGGCCGGATCCAGCCTTTGGAATTGTGCCCCCATGCTGACTGCTACCACCTTGCTGCCTCAGCTGCTGACTCCGGGGCAACCTGCGCCCCTCTTCTCCTGATGATGACGATGAAGCCCCTTCCTCACCCGGCTCCCAAGTGCGATCGGCTTCATCGTCATCATCATCATCACCGAGTTGTGGCTGTACGTCACTGATGTTCGTGGATTCGTCAACAGTGTCTGGCGCAGGAGCTGGAACGCTCGCAGCACCCACGACACTGTCCACATCACTATTTGTCTGCCTAGCTAAAGAAGCCACCTCCATTTCTTGGCTGGGCAGTAGCTGCTGACTGTCCTCTATCTGATGGTCCTCCTCACTAAAGAGTGGAACTGAACCCAAAGCATAGGATACGTCGCAGGGGGAGGGAACGGCGTAGGACAGAGGCAATGGGAGGACAGGGACTGCTCTCGGGGCATGCCAACTCAGGGTTGTGTCAGAGGAACCTACCGACCCTAGACTGAGGGTCTCAGACGTAAGTTGTGATGATGTTGTTGATGAGCGCGTCAACCAATCTACCACGGCAGATGCGTTACTGGTGGAGACCCGACCGCTAGCAGATACTGGCAGATTAGGTCTCTCAGCGTGACTCCTGCTGCTACTGGCCCCCAGTCTGATGCGAGCTCTGCCTGCGGAATCTTGGCCTCTGCCACTCCTCTTTTCACTTCCAGCCACTTGTCTGCCCGACATAGTCTAACTGGCGTGGTAGTAGGTGATATTTTAAGATCCCCCGGGCAGCGGTGGGTCTATATGAAACAGAATATAATGCACACCAAAAGTGAGCAGTAACACTCAGCCTCCAACAGGCCTGCTTAGTGTAAATAAGAGAGCTGCTTAGTGTAAATAAAGAGGGGTATGCTATGTTACAGAATGGGATGCCTCAACAGAAGTGCACCTGGCAGGCAGCAGTAAGCCTATGCCCAGCAAAAGTGTCCTTATCAGGGCTAATTTCAATTATAATAAGTGCAAATGGTTATATGGTCTTAAACAGAGGCTGCTGTAGTCACAGAATGGGATGCCCCCAAAAAAGATCCAGTAGTGCTATGCCGAGCAAAAGTGTCTTTATCAGGCTAATTTCAAATATAATAAGAGCAAATGGTTATATGGTCTTAAACAGAGGCTGCTGTAGTCACAGAATGGGATGCCCCAAAAAAAGATCCAGTAGTGCTATGCCCAGCAAAAGTGTCTTTATCAGGGCTAATTTCAATTATAATAAGTGCAAATGGTTATATGGTCTTAAACAGAGGCTGCTGTAGTCACAGAATGGGATGCCCCAAAAAAGATCCAGTAGTGCTATGCCGAGCAAAAGTGTCTTTATCAGGCTAATTTCAAATATAATAAGAGCAAATGGTTATATGGTCTTAAACAGAGGCTGCTGTAGTCACAGAATGGGATGCCCTGGCAGGGTCCAGAAGTACTATGCCCAGCAAAAGTGTCTTTATCAGGCTAATTTCAAATATAATAAGAGCAAATGGTTATATGGTCTTAAACAGAGGCTGCTGTAGTCACAGAATGGGATGCCCTGGCAGGGTCCAGAAGTACTATGCCCAGCAAAAGTGTCTTTATCAGGCCTAATTTCAATTATAATAAGTGCAAATGGTTATATGGTCTTAAACAGAGGCTGCTGTAGTCACAGAATGGGATGCCCTGGCAGGGTCCAGAAGTACTATGCCGAGCAAAAGTGTCTTTATCAGGCTAATTTCAAATATAATAAGAGCAAATGGTTATATGGTCTTAAACAGAGGCTGCTGTAGTCACAGAATGGGATGCCCTGGCAGGGTCCAGAAGTACTATGCCCAGCAAAAGTGTCTTTATCAGGCTAATTTCAAATATAATAAGAGCAAATGGTTATATGGTCTTAAACAGAGGCTGCTGTAGTCACAGAATGGGATGCCCTGGCAGGGTCCAGAAGTACTATGCCGAGCAAAAGTGTCTTTATCAGGCTAATTTCAAATATAATAAGAGCAAATGGTTATATGGTCTTAAACAGAGGCTGCTGTAGTCACAGAATGGGATGCCCTGGCAGGGTCCAGAAGTACTATGCCGAGCAAAAGTGTCTTTATCAGGCCTAATTTCAATTATAATAAGTGCAAATGGTTATATGGTCTTAAACAGAGGCTGCTGTAGTCACAGAATGGGATGCCCTGGCAGGGTCCAGAAGTACTATGCCGAGCAAAAGTGTCTTTATCAGGCTAATTTCAAATATAATAAGAGCAAATGGTTATATGGTCTTAAACAGAGGCTGCTGTAGTCACAGAATGGGATGCCCTGGCAGGGTCCAGAAGTACTATGCCCAGCAAAAGTGTCTTTATCAGGCCTAATTTCAATTATAATAAGTGCAAATGGTTATATGGTCTTAAACAGAGGCTGCTGTAGTCACAGAATGGGATGCCCTGGCAGGGTCCAGAAGTACTATGCCGAGCAAAAGTGTCTTTATCAGGCTAATTTCAAATATAATAAGAGCAAATGGTTATATGGTCTTAAACAGAGGCTGCTGTAGTCACAGAATGGGATGCCCTGGCAGGGTCCAGAAGTACTATGCCCAGCAAAAGTGTCTTTATCAGGCTAATTTCAAATATAATAAGAGCAAATGGTTATATGGTCTTAAACAGAGGCTGCTGTAGTCACAGAATGGGATGCCCTGGCAGGGTCCAGAAGTACTATGCCCAGCAAAAGTGTCTTTATCAGGCTAATTTCAAATATAATAAGAGCAAATGGTTATATGGTCTTAAACAGAGGCTGCTGTAGTCACAGAATGGGATGCCCTGGCAGGGTCCAGAAGTACTATGCCCAGCCAAAGTGTCTTTATCAGGCTAATTTCAAATATAATAAGAGCAAATGGTTATATGGTCTTAAACAGAGGCTGCTGTAGTCACAGAATGGGATGCCCTGGCAGGGTCCAGAAGTACTATGCCGAGCAAAAGTGTCTTTATCAGGCTAATTTCAAATATAATAAGAGCAAATGGTTATATGGTCTTAAACAGAGGCTGCTGTAGTCACAGAATGGGATGCCCTGGCAGGGTCCAGAAGTACTATGCCCAGCAAAAGTGTCTTTATCAGGCTAATTTCAAATATAATAAGAGCAAATGGTTATATGTTCTTAAACAGAGGCTGCTGTAGTCACAGAATGGGATGCCCTGGCAGGGTCCAGAAGTACTATGCCGAGCAAAAGTGTCTTTATCAGGCCTAATTTCAATTATAATAAGTGCAAATGGTTATATGGTCTTAAACAGAGGCTGCTGTAGTCACAGAATGGGATGCCCTGGCAGGGTCCAGAAGTACTATGCCGAGCAAAAGTGTCTTTATCAGGCTAATTTCAAATATAATAAGAGCAAATGGTTATATGGTCTTAAACAGAGGCTGCTGTAGTCACAGAATGGGATGCCCTGGCAGGGTCCAGAAGTACTATGCCCAGCAAAAGTGTCTTTATCAGGCTAATTTCAAATATAATAAGAGCAAATGGTTATATGGTCTTAAACAGAGGCTGCTGTAGTCACAGAATGGGATGCCCTGGCAGGGTCCAGAAGTACTATGCCCAGCAAAAGTGTCTTTATCAGGCTAATTTCAAATATAATAAGAGCAAATGGTTATATGGTCTTAAACAGAGGCTGCTGTAGTCACAGAATGGGATGCCCTGGCAGGGTCCAGAAGTACTATGCCCAGCAAAAGTGTCTTTATCAGGCTAATTTCAAATATAATAAGAGCAAATGGTTATATGGTCTTAAACAGAGGCTGCTGTAGTCACAGAATGGGATGCCCTGGCAGGGTCCAGAAGTACTATGCCCAGCAAAAGTGTCTTTATCAGGCTAATTTCAAATATAATAAGAGCAAATGGTTATATGGTCTTAAACAGAGGCTGCTGTAGTCACAGAATGGGATGCCTCACAGCAGACTTAAGATCAGTTCAGTATATATGCACAGTTAGTTAGTATAAGCAGCCTGAAAACGCTAACAAAGCCTGTCAGGCTGGATGAAAAAAAAAAAAAAACTCCCTGTGACAGGCTGACAGCCTCCGATTTTTCTACCTTTCCCTGTTTTTCGCTGACTTTCTGTCTCCTGTCTGTCTCCTGCCTGTTTCCAGCCTGTCCCTGTCTGTCCCTGCCTGTCTAGCTGTCTCTCTCCCTGCCTACAGCAGCGTCCTGTCTCTCACGAATGCAATAGAGAAATGAGGAAAAGCAAGATGGCCGGCCTTAAATAGCGCTGTGACGTCACCGGGCTTGCTGGCTGCTGATAGGCTGCATGTGACTGTCCCAGCTTGCACTGGCGCGGGGTTGATGTCTGGACATGTCCCGTCCGCCATCTTAGAATGCCTGTAATGTAAATGAATGGATGTTAAAGGAAAACTTTTTCCTGAAATTCGGATCGAATCTGGGTTCGTCCGGATCAATTCGCTCATCCCTAGCAGTGTCCATAAAGTAGGGTGGGATCCCCAAAGGCAACAACAGACAGGTCAGACCACTGCTGCCTGCAGATCCTCTGGGGCCCTAACATCAACTTTGTAAAACTTTGAAAAGGTATGAACAGAAGACCAAGTAGCGGCCTTGCAAACTTGTTCAACAGAAGCCTGGTGCTGAAAAGCCCAAGAGGCACCAATAGCACGAGTAGAATAGAGTAAGGCGGAAGGGAGGATTCTTCCCCTTAGCAGAGTAGGCCTGAATCACAGCCTGACGGATCCATTTGCTGATAGTAGATTTAGCATGAGCCAGACTCTTCCTAGGACCAGAAGGGACCACAAAAAGAGCATCAGTTTTCCTGAATGGAGCAGTAGCCACTAGATAGTACTTCAGACACCTAACCACATCCAAAGAATGCAAGACCCTCTCCTTAGCATTACTAGGATTAGGGCACAAGGAAGGAAGAACAATGTCCTGATTCAAATGAAAGGCAGACACGACCTTAGGCAGAAAATCTGGCTTGAAGCGAAACACCACCTTGTCCTGGTGTCTCTCAAAGTAGGGGGGCTGGATGGAAAGCGCCGCCAGCTTAGAAACACGCCTAACAGAAGTGATAGCCACCAAAAAGACAAACTTGAGAGTAAGAATGGCCAGGGCAGCCTCCTGCACAGGTTCAAAGGGAGCACCCTGCAAGGCAGACAAGACCAAGTTTAAATTCCAAACAAGCAACATAGGCTTACGTGGGGGACGCACATGAGAAACCCCCTGGAAAAAAGTCCTGATCAGAGAATGCTGGGCTAAGGACCTCTGGAAGAAAACAGCCAGCGCAGAGACATGACCCTTCAGAGTACTGAGTTGGAGCCCCAGCTCCAATCCATGCTGCAGGAACTTCAGAATCCTGGGAATAGAGAACACACGACAGGGAAGAGACTTAGACTCACACCAGTCAATGTAGGCACGCCAAACCCTATAGTAAATAGAAGAAGAAGACTTCTTCCTAGCCTTCATCAGGCGTAAGTGACCCTGAGTGAGCAGGTCTGGCACCCTGGGCAGAGTGTACTGATCTACTGCCAGCTGCACCACGTCTGCGAACCACACTCTTCTTGGCCACCTGGGGGCCACCAGTATTGCTGGCACCCCCTCCTGAGCACTCTTGCGCAGAACCCCGCCCAACAGGGGGAATGGAGGAAAGACATACAGGGGCTGAAAGTCCTGCCATGACATTGCTAGAGCATCCGTGGCCAAGGCCAGAGGATCCTGGGACAGGGAGACAAAGGCCGGGAGCTTGTGATTGTGACGGGACGCAAACAGATCCACATCTGGTTGGCCCCAACGGTGACACAGAGATTGAAACACCCTGTTGCAGAGGGACCATTCTCCCAGGCGAGAGGTCCCCCTGCTCAGAGTGTCTGCCTGCAGATTCTCCACCACCGGGATGTACACAACTGATATGCAGGGAACATTGTCCTCCGCCCAGGCCTGGATCAGAGACACTTCCTGGAGGGCCCTCTTGCTCCGGGTCCCTCCCTGATGATTGATGGTTTCCGAGCGCACCTGAACAGGCAGGCCCCGAAGGTGATGAGTCAATTGAGTCAGAACCAACCTGATCGCCCGCAGTTCCAGAATGTTGATAGGTGTGTGGGCCTCCTGAGGGCCCCACCTCTCTTGGAACTGCAGGGACTTCCAGAAACCCCCCAACCTGTCAGACTGGCATCCGTGGTGATCGTCTCCCAGCAGGGGGCCAGAAAGGATCTGCCTATCAACAGGTTCCTGGAGTCCAGCCACTACGAGAGGGACCGCCTGACTAAGGGGGAAGCACAAGGACCTGGTCCAGGGACGCAGGATCCTTGTCCCATACTGACAAGAGGTGGAGTTGCAGAGGCCTCATGTGAAACTGGGCATAAGGGACCGCCTCGAAGCACGACACCATCAGGCCCACCAGCTGCATTCCCTGCCTGATGGAGGGATGAGGGAAAGATAGCAGGAACTGAACCTGCGCTAGCAGACTGTCCACCTTCTGCTGAGGAAGAAAAATCCTTGCCTGAACTGTATCCAGATTCATTCCCAGAAATGGTGTCACCAAGGAGGGAGACAGGGAAGACTTGGGATGGTTGATCACCCAGCCAAATGACTTCAGAGTGGACACTACCAGCTGAGTATCCAACTCTGCCTGTTGGAGGGACTGGAAAGTGATGAGAATGTCGTCCAGATAGGGCAGCACGCGAATGCCCTGAGACCTGAGCAAAGACATCACTCCTGCCAGCACCTTGGTGAACACGCTGGGAGCTGAAGTGAGGCCGAAGGGCAAGGCCACAAATTGGTAGTGCTGATCCTCCAGAGCAAACCTGAGGAACATTTGATGACCTGGAAACACAGGAATATGAAGGTAAGCATCTGGATGGGTGAGGGCGCCCCTTCATGCCCGAGGGGGCTTGGGAGAAGACTTAAGCTTGGAGCCCCAGGAGGAGCCAAGGCATCCCCTACCCCAGAAATCTCCTCGGGCCCCGGTAAGGGAGACCCCCCTTCCCTGTCTGGCACCACGGTAGGGAGAAGAAAAGGAGCCCTGTCCCCGAAAGGGCCGAGACTGCCGCCTGCGCTGGGGTAACCTGCCTTCCTTAGCAAACAGGCAGTCCCCAAACAGGCGTAGTCCTTAGAAGGGAAAACCAGCAAGAGCTTTCTTGGCAGCATTGTCAGCAGCCCACTGGCGCAGCCAAACCGAGCGGCGTATAGCCACCACCAGGGCAGAGGTTCTGCCACACATCCTAATGGTATCATCCAAGGCAGAGAGGACATAAGTCACAAAAACCTCACAACGAGAGAGTGCATTAAACTCCTCACTAGACACACCATCAGGGGCACCATTTAGGATACTTCGAAGCAGGGTCCTAATAGCCACAACCGTAATGGCAGAGGCTCCACACATGCAAAGGCATGGGACGCCAGCTGATCAATAGGCCGGTCCTCACCATCCCACAGCATAGTAGAGTCAGGGGAATGCATGACATAACCCTAGGACCAGGGCATCCACTTCAGGAGGGGATGACCAACGCTTCACCACTTCAGCAGGAAAGGGATATCTCTTATCCTAACTCTTAGGTATACAGGGAAGCCTGCTGGGGTGCTCCCATTCCCTCAGTATGAGATTATTAAAATGGGCTTGCTCAGGAAACTCTAAACGTGGCTTAGCAGTGTGAAACAATTCCCCCTGTTGCCTGGCGGCCGCAACCGGGCAGGTGATAGGCAGTACCTCAAAAATCTGAGCCAACAGCCTATCAGTATCATCTGAGGCCCAGGGGTCAAAGCCAGAATCATCATGACCCCTGGGCCTCTCATCAGATGACTCAGAGTCAGAGAATAACTCCCCTTCTTCCGAAGGGGTATAACCAGACAGTTCCAAAAACTCATCAGCCTCCATAGGGAAAAGAGTGACATCAGGCGTCAAGTGCCGCTTTTTAGCAGAGGCCTTACGCGCCAAGGTATTAGCAAGCAACTTCTCAACACTAGCCAGTCTGGAAGACACATCAGGCTGAGAATCCCCACTGGCATGCAACTCAATGGGAGTCAAATTTAAGCTAGGGGGAGTAGGCGAAGCCATACGAGATGCAGGCCCAGCCAATGGTAAACCAGGCTGCAGCGCAAGCACCTGCTGGGCACAAGGTACACAGACCCGCACATTCTCAGCACTAGTAGGGGACACCCCACAAGCTACACACAGCCGGGCTTGTCGCGAAGTAACCCCGAGCACATTATCCTGAGACACCTCCATATGGTGATTATAGCGGCACAATAGGCCGATATGGATTCACGCTATAAAAGCAACCCGGGATGCCTCAATAGCCCGCTAGGGAAGTGTGAGTAATTTACACACTAGGCCTCACAAGTTTAATAACTAAATAGAGGGAGTAGGGCCGGGAAAAACCAATAGAGGTCGGCCCGTCTGAAAGACATAAGCGAAGAGAACTCCGTAAGTGACATGCATAATGACATAGGGTAATAAAAACTGCCCGCGAGGGCTCTCACGGACCGTGGTAGGTAGACGCCAGTCACACAGCAGCCGAATCCAGAAAAAATGGCGGCGGGTATACCCCGAGGGGTGAGCCGCGGAGACAGTGAGGCGGAACGCGCCAACTGCGCCCCCCCCTCGAAGAGCGTGAAGCAGCACACGTTACAAGCAGCCAATAACTGAGGTAACGCCGCCGCCAAGCGGGGAGCACAGTGGAAGCGCGCGAGGCGGCATATTTAAAGACGCAACCAGTGCAACCAAGTCAGCGCGGCGACTGACACCAACCAGAAAAAACATAATACAGTGAAGCACCAAGGCATATACACATACAAACAGTTTACAGCGGCCACTTAACATAGGACCCACCGATAGACAGGGGCAAGGGCCATAGGGCGGGAGGGGCAACCCATAGAGGCTCACCATATGCCTGTACCGCCTAAACTTTGGTGGGGGATTGCGGTGGAGCAGCGCTCCTAAGCACCTGACAGCGGTGCTGCCTACCATCATCCGGACCAGCGCAGCCAAGGCTGGGAGGCACATTAATCATGGAACCGGTGGGAATAGTCCTACAGGGCCGCAGGCTAATAGCCCCGCTCACCTGCAAGAAGAGAGAGCCATATTCTTGTCCTTCGCAGTCCAGACTGCAGAGAAATTCTGGGGATTTGTGGGAGGTCCCGGGTATTTGAGGGGCCGGGAGGAGCCAATTTCGCTGTCTCTGCAGTCCAGCACCATCTGGAGCAAGACGTACTGTATACTAAAAATAACAAAATGCTATTGTCCTAATTTAAAACAGTATAAAGTGACCTACTCGGGTCAACCCATTTTGACTATCCTGGGGTTTGGTCCTTTCCCCCTGTGGTCCTACAGCGCATGCGCGCCCGCTCATCCAATCAGAATGCTCTGAGCCGCTGACGTCATGTCATCTAAGCCTTTGTCTAAGGCCAGTGGCTCCAAACGCGCTGGTGGCTGCTTCCCCCGCTTCCCTCTAACAGGGAGCGTGCACGCACTGGCCGTTCACAAATGCCCGCCCTAAAGAAAAAGCAGCTATGTGGTTTGTGCATGCGCTGCTGGATCGGGAAGCAAGGTAAGTGAATTGGCGACTTGGGGGGTTTCACACAGCCTCACGCATTTTTTACAGTATATTTTATATATTTATTGATATTCAATTTAGCCCATCAACCTCGCTTCAAGACTTCTATGTCTGGAGTTGCTTCATGCATTTTTTACAGTATATTTTATATATTTATTTATATTAAAAATATTAGCAATTTAGACTGTGAACCTCGCTTCAAGACTTCTATCTCTGGAGTTGCCTCACACATTTCTAAAGTATATTTTATATATTTATTTATATTAAAAATATTCACAATTTAGACCATAAACCTCACTTTAAGACTTATACCATTAAAATATTACAATTTTATTTTTTGCTTTATAAAAACAATGAATGTTCCCAATACATATATCATCCCTGTTAAAACACTTATATCATGCCATATCGGCTAATCCATAGTAACTGGTTCAATTTCATTGGAATCCTCTATAGGACAGACGCGTTTCGCTGCTTAGCTTCTTCTGTGCCCTCTAGTGGTTTAATATAAGCCAAATACAAGTCAAAAAATTAAAAAAAATACTAGGATGCCCACATGCCTGTGTATTGAACTGCAGTGTTGTTTACTTAGAATTACTGTCCACCCAGGGCTTAGGTGGTCTGTTGTGGTGGAGAAATATCATCCTCGCACTGGCTACTCTATCTGATATGTGGCCTTTTATGCTCCATACGATGTCATTCAGCTGCTAATTTTAGTGTCGGGATCAATCTAAGGCGTGGCTGCCGCTCACGCTGTGTATTTTCTCCACTGTGTTGTCCACTGTTGGTTGGGGGTTATTTTTCCCTCTACAGCCAAAAAGTTAGAGGCCAATTCATTAATAGCGGCAGGTAGCGACAGATGAGCGACTGTAGCGGTATTTTCACAGCGCCCGCTAGTATTCGCTGTGCTTGGCCGTTGTTCGGCTGTTGACAGCGACTCAGTCGGTGTGCGGTAATGTTGAATACGGGGTTAGGAGTCGCTGTTTGACAGGTTCCGCGCTGTATGGGAGCGCATGACAGCGAATGGCCATAGCGAACGGCTCCCAGCATATTCATTAACAAATCACGCTTAAAAAATTCTCGCGCTGTGAAATGCTTGTTTAAACCCCAGAGCGCTGGCGGCGATGGGTTAAAAGTAGTTTTTTAACCCCTAAACAACCATATTTTTGGGGAAAAAAAAACAAGTTTTTCAAAACATTTAGTAATATGAATACATTAATATCAGACCTGTAATATCAATTCTGCACAATTTTTTTTTTTTTTTTTTTACCTTAAAAAAATATCTAACATTGCAGAAGTGGTCACAGAATTTTTGCCATTTAAAAAAAAAAAAAAAAAAAAAAACATTAATAGCAATTAATTATGAATATTTAAAGATTGCTCCATTGAAATGCATTGGAGAGCGCCAGGTAGCGAGAGGTCATACCTGTCGCTGTTCAACGTCGCTCGCTGGCGCTGTGGGGTGAGGCTGGAATAATGATGAATGATTCGCTATCTGGCGCTCTGTCAGTCGCTAAGCAGGATCGGCTTGATAAATGTGTGATTGCGGAGGGGAGCCGGCGTTCTCGTGGCGGTGACCGTCATTACCGTTCGCTCACCATTCGCTACTTGGCGCTATCCCTTGTTAAATAAGGGCCTTAGTGTCGTCTGGTGAGGTAAGAAGTGTCGTCTTACAATGGATTAGCCAACATGGCATGAGATAAGTGTTTTAACAGGGATAAAATGTGTATTGGGAACATTCATTGTTTTTTTAAAGCAAAAAATAAAATTGTAATATTTTAATGGTATAAGTCCTGAAGCGAGGCTCAGGGCACCTTGAGAAAGTGGTCCGTTATGACCACGGAATGCGTGGGCAAACGTACCCCAGCAGAGAGCAGCGAGGATACCTTCTGAGCTACACAGGTGATATTGTTACATGTTTATTGTACACTGTATATTTCCTCTTCATTGGTTTAATATCGGCAATTGGAACACATTGTATATGAGATTAATACTGAATGGCATATATATATATATATATATATATATATATATATATATATATATATATTTATATATACATTTGAATGGTGTATACATTTTTGGAGATAATTTGTGGTATTAGTGTTGTATTTCCTTATGCTAGGGTTTTTGTAGGTGTGCAGAGCAGGGAATGAGAGCGGGAGATCCGCTGAATAACACATTGGGGGAGGGAGCGCTGGACAGAATAAACAAAAGATCATAGCCACAATCTTTCGACGACATCTTTTCAATCAATTAAAGCGGATCTTCATCCTAAATAAGAGCATATCTTGTGTGTTTCCCCCCTGTACATACAGATTGCCCACATTAAAAATCACCTACCTGCACCTAGTGCATTTTCCGAGCCTTTAAACATCCAAGATGGCGGTTCATGGAGTCTCAGCCGCCGCTCAGCATTCTGGGATTGCTGTGCTTTTTCTGACCCCTGCTCTGCTCTGTATGAGCAAAGCACAGCTATAACCCGCCCCTGCACTCCCCCCTCCCCTTCTCAATATGTGATGCTTCTGAGACAAGATGGCGGCGCCTGTATCCTAGAGTCCTGAACAGAGTTGCAGCCCAGCAAGGGAAAGGATGATAAGTAAGCGACTAAAAACATAAAATATATTAATTTTAGATGCTGAGGAAAAGTTTTTTTGAAGGTTTTGGTCATTAAAGTGGACCAACACACAGGATTTTAACTATCCTGGGTTTTGGTCCACTGCGTGAAACCCCCCAGATCGCCTAATAATACTCACCTCACCCCGGTCCTACGGCACATGCGCGTCCGCTCGTGCAATCAGCGCGCTCAGAGCCGCTGTGGTATGCGCGTCAAAGCAGCATCAAACCACAGCGGCTCCGAGCACGCTGCCCCCTCATCTCGCGCTTCCCCTGCTAGAGAGAAGCGCGAGATGCGGCCGCGGCCCGTGCATGCGCCATTAGACCGGAAGTAAGGTAAGGTTAGAGGGCGTCCTGGGGGGTTTCACACAGCGGGGCGTCCCGATTTGGGAAGCCCCGCTGTTGGCAGAGGCAATAGGCCTCATGGATCTTGCTAACAAAATGGCTGAAGCGAGCAAAATGGCTGCCAGATATAGTTACATGCAAGGCTTTACAAGATAGAATATTTTGTAAGCTTCTTAGTGGAAATTCATTGCAGAAGTGTATGCTAGCGAAATTTAACTGTCAAACCGCAATAACAGCTAAATAGAGTAACTTCTCGGTAACTGCATACGTGCTGACCTTTTTCTTGGTGGAAACTGTGAGCTTGCACTTCTCTGTGGTTTTGACATATATGTCGCAAATGTGGAACAAGTACATACTGTGTCTGTGGTTTCTTGCTTTATAAGTCCACCCTAAAGCGGAAGTAAAGTAGAGTTTGCACCGGGAGATTGAGTGTGTGTCGTTATTATTGAATCCCAGTGCAATTCTCTCAGATATCTGAAATCACACATCAGACTTATTATAATTGCAGGACAGCGTGCCTAAAAGAGGATCCAGAGAGATTGCTCTAGAGCAGAAAGGCTCATTCTTTCACCCGCAGAAAGGGATCGGCCTGGGAATCTTATAGATTCCTGGGCCAATCAAGGAGGGTGTTGGTCCACTTTAAATGATGCTGAAGGTCTGGTTTAAATAATTTTCTATTAGATTCACACTCATGGGTTGCAGGCCACCTGCAAACAGGAAGTCATGCTGGGGTTCCTGTTACTGTGTATTGTCAGTTATGTCATTTGGGAGAGGAAGCTTCAAAATGGCCGCTACCTTTCTTTTCCAAGAAAGGCTGTTGGTCCAGTTTAAGATGTGGGGGTACATAGAGAGTTGACAATCTGCCACATTATCAGTGCCCATTGTTTTCACTGAGAGCCGGCCATACCCAGGCCACCCACGAACTAGAACCCGGAAGGGAAGTTTCTGACTTCACAAACCAAGGTCCTGGAGACAAATTGGCGGACCGGGTGTGGTCGACCCTGAAGCCTATAAGACCCGGCCATTGACCTTCCCCCTTGGGCATCCTAAATCGGGATGCCCCACTATGTGAAACGACCCCTGGATAACCACAGTTCCCCCCATTTTTCTGGCGCACTCACGCAGATAGTCATTTAGACAGGCCGGGCGGCCAGGAAGGTTACTGCTCAGGCTCCCCATCTGCGTGCAAACAGCGCTGATTGGATGAGAGCCCACGCATGTGCTGTGGGACAGGGAAAGGTACGTTTTCACAGGCGAACTTGGGGAATTTCACATATCAGGGCATCCCAAGTCGGGATGCCCCTAGGGGCACAAAACAAAACTCCAGATAGTGAAAATCCTGGGTCGAGCTTTGCTCAAAACACACAAAGCTGAAAGAAAGATCATATGGAAAAATGAAAAATAAGAATATGAAAGAGAAAATGGTAAACTGAAAGATTCTGCAGCAGAGCCAACATGAAGGGAAAACTGTCAAAATCAGCTAAATGACTTCTAGAGCTTTTCTCTCTGTTTTAGATATATAAGTTCTGGACAGGCAATGTTGCAATGTTGTTATCTTATGCTGGACGGCTGCCAGCACTGAACAGCTGATACTTTGATACATTGTTTCACCCCTCTCCTCAGCGTGGAACAGGCCAGAGTGTTGAGTCCCGACACTCAGCAGACATAAACATGAGCTATTAGTCTCCAGCTGCTCAACACACACATCATTTTTTTCTACATTTGTCATTCTTACTCCAACACTTACCTACATTCAAATTACCATTTAAATATGTCACCAAGAAAAATTTGCGATACTGCTCCTTTAAAGTGGAGCAAGATTGGGAATTTAACTCCCTGACTTTCCTGGCCCCCCAGATCACCTCTTTTCACTTACATCTTCCTGGTCCCAAAGTCACATGTTCTCGTCCAATGAGAGCCGTCTGTCGTGACGTAATAACCATGTGCAATACCATTAAAGTGCAAAACACCTGTTTCATAAATATGATAGTAAAACAATGAACTCAATTACCAATGGTGCACAGTGTAGTGTCTGCCTCCCACACTTTGCCCTGATGAAGTGACGGGGGCACTGCACTGTGCACCATTGGTAATTGAGTTCATTGTTTTACTATAATTGTTGTTCATGGTTTCCCCCTCCCGGTTTTGCTCCAAGGGGTGCCTTAACAGGTTAGTAATTGGAAGCACTTTATTTGAAGTTTGGGTGATTTATGAAACAGGAGGTTTGCACTTTAATGGTATTGTACATGGTTATTATGTTTACACATGCATTTTTTGCAATTTTTTTTGGGAAAGAAATATATACAAATAGGGATTAACATGGATGGAAAAGAGTGGGGCTCATATGATCAATTGTTATTAGAATTAAAGGGGAGTATATGGTGCAGTGTCCCCTACAATACATGGTGTCGTTTGTGTATTATATGTTTTTTAATACATTTTAATTGTGTATGCCCAATATAAATTATAATAAAAAATTTTGTACAGCTAGTTTTTATGGTGGTGCAGCAGTGCTTTCTGGTGTGGCTGTGGGGGGTTGGGGCTCTCCCCACATGTTTTGGTTAATGTTTGAGATTGCTTCACAACACTACTGCACACTGATTGGAATTTTGGTGTAATTTGGGCCGGTGAATAGCAGTGTATTTTCTATTGATTTGGTTTACAGCTAATGAAAACCGATAATTTAGTATCTCTGACAATATGACTATTCAAAAAAAGCTCAAGATGTTTAGTTAATAAACCAAAGACACCTTCAAAGCTTTCCTCAGCTTTGAAAGTGGACCAACACCGGCCCTGGAATCTATGAGACTCCAGGGCGGCTGATTTCCTCTCCCTGTGGCATTCCAAACTGAGATGCCCCGCTTGGTGAAACCCCGCCGTTCACCTGCAGATCTTACCTCTCTCTCGAACCCACTGCGCATGCGTGGCCAGCCGCGGCATCACTCAGATCTGCTTTTGGCTGTGGACAGAAAAAAACACTGTAGACTGCTTGTTGTTAGCGCTTCTAATTGATAAATGCGCCTCCTAGTGATGGGAAAGAGAAATGGTATTCCTTCAAAACAAATGCCAGCCTTGTGAATTACGTACAGGGCCGGTGCCAGCACAGGGCAAACCTGGGCAATTGGCAGGGCCCCTGGTATCTTCAGGGAATCACTCAAGCTTACACTTGGAAATGGTATTATTATACAGTGGACCCGAACCACTGAATGCCGGGTGCTGTGTGCAGACGTGCTCATGGCTACCCTCAGCAATAATGGAGGAGGTGGCTTGGAATGGAGGGCAACTGATGGAAGCTCAGAAGGTGGTGAAAACCAGGTGACAACTGACAGCAATGATAAAGTCTTTAGTGGCAGTGGAGCAAGCAGTAAGGCCGGAAGGGTGTTTGGCAGCAGTTAAGATTGCAACAAGGACTAGAGGGTGATTGGTAGCTATAAGGAAGGCAATAAGGACTGGAGGGCGATTGGTGGCTATAGGGAAGGCAATAAGGATGGGAGGGTGATTGGTGACTATAGGGTAGGTAAAAAGGACTGAAGGGTGATTGGTGGTTATAGAGAAGGCAATAGGGACAGAAGGGTGATTGGTGGCTATAGGAAAGGCAATAGGGACAGGAGGGTAATTGGTGAATATAGGGAAGGCAATAGGAACAGAGGGGTGATTGGTGGCTATAGAGAAGGCAGTAAAGACAGGGGGCTGATTGGTGACTATAAGGAAGGCAATAGGGACAGGAGGGCGATTGGTGGCTATAGGGAAGGCAATAAGTAGAGATGAGCGAACTTTTGAAAAATTCGATTCGACTGATTCGCCGAATTTTCCGACAAAAATCGTTTCGACCCGAATAAATTCGCGACGAATCGCTATTAAAAACGGCTATTTCTGAGCCTCCTAGAGCCTCAATAGGGTTGTAAACCATTCAGCCTTGCTGTAACACGCACAGGATGCGTGCTGGGTTAGTTAAATAATACTTTGAAGAAATATCACATGCAGATCAGAGGCATCGCTAATAGAATCGCAGAGCGGCACAATTGCAGAGAGTTGAAGTGGCATCACTATGAGGGGCAGAAGGAGCCCAAATATACACTGGAGTTGGCCTCAGGAGCCCAAAAATTGGATGAATCACACCCTGGAGTTGGCAGAAGTTGGCAGCAGCAGCAGCAGGAGCCCAAATATACACTGGAGTTGGCTTCAGGAGCCCAAAAATTGGATGAATCACACCCTGGAGTTGGCAGGAGTTGGCAGCAGCAGCAGCAGGAGCCCAAATATACACTGGAGTTGGCTTCAGGAGCCCAAAAATTGGATGAATCACACCCTGGAGTTGGCAGGAGTTGACAGCAGCAGCAGCAGGAGCCCAAATATACACTGGAGTTGGCTTCAGGAGCCCAAAAATTGGATGAATCACACCCTGGAGTTGGCAGGAGTTGACAGTAGCAGCAGCAGGAGCCCAAATATACACTGGAGTTGGCCTCAGGAGCCCAAAAATTGGATGAATCACACCCTGGAGTTGGCAGGAGTTGACAGCAGCAGCAGCAGGAGCCCAAATATACACTGGAGTTGGCCTCAGGAGCCCAAAAATTGGATGAATCACACCCTGGAGTTGGCAGCAGCAGCAGCAGGAGCCCAAATATACACTGGAGTTGGCTTCAGGAGCCCAAAAATTGGATGAATCACACTCTGGAGTTGGCAGGAGTTGACAGTAGCAGCAGCAGGAGCCCAAATATACACTGGAGTTGGCCTCAGGAGCCCAAAAATTGGATGAATCACACCCTGGAGTTGGCAGGAGTTGACAGTAGCAGCAGCAGGAGCCCAAATATACACTGGAGTTGGCTTCAGGAGCCCAAAAATTGGATGAATCACACCCTGGAGTTGGCAGCAGCAGCAGCAGGAGCCCAAATATACACTGGAGTTGGCTTCAGGAGCCCAAAAATTGGATGAATCACACCCTGGAGTTGGCAGCAGCAGCAGCAGGAGCCCAAATATACACTGGAGTTGGCCTCAGGAGCCCAAAAATTGGATGAATCACACCCTGGAGTTGGCAGGAGTTGACAGTAGCAGCAGCAGGAGCCCAAATATACACTGGAGTTGGCCTCAGGAGCCCAAAAATTGGATGAATCACACCCTGGAGTTGGCAGGAGTTGACAGTAGCAGCAGCAGGAGCCCAAATATACACTGGAGTTGGCCTCAGGAGCCCAAAAATTGGATGAATCACACCCTGGAGTTGGCAGGAGTTGACAGTAGCAGCAGCAGGAGCCCAAATATACACTGGAGTTGGCTTCAGGAGCCCAAAAATTGGATGAATCACACCCTGGAGTTGGCAGCAGCAGCAGCAGGAGCCCAAATATACACTGGAGTTGGCCTCAGGAGCCCAAAAATTGGATGAATCACACCCTGGAGTTGGCAGGAGTTGACAGTAGCAGCAGCAGGAGCCCAAATATACACTGGAGTTGGCCTCAGGAGCCCAAAAATTGGATGAATCACACCCTGGAGTTGGCAGGAGTTGACAGTAGCAGCAGCAGGAGCCCAAATATACACTGGAGTTGGCTTCAGGAGCCCAAAAATTGGATGAATCACACCCTGGAGTTGGCAGGAGTTGACAGTAGCAGCAGCAGGAGCCCAAATATACACTGGAGTTGGCCTCAGGAGCCCAAAAATTGGATGAATCACACCCTGGAGTTGGCAGGAGTTGACAGTAGCAGCAGCAGGAGCCCAAATATACACTGGAGTTGGCTTCAGGAGCCCAAAAATTGGATGAATCACACCCTGGAGTTGGCAGAAGTTGGCAGCAGCAGCAGCAGGAGCCCAAACATTACTTTAAACAGACCCTGGGGTTGGCCTCAGGAGCCCAAAAATTGGATGAATCACACCCTGTGGAGAGTCATGTGGAGAAAAAGTAGCTTAGTTAGTAATATCTACATAAAATTATGAATAAACAAATGCAAAAGTTTGCCAAAGTGAAGTTTTGTTTGAGGGTGTGTTTCCACCTTTTAATTAAATCAGAAACAAGAAGGTGTCATTGCCTCTGACTAATTAGCCCTCAAAAATTCTTGGAATTTTTAATCTGGAATCATGTCTGATCCGTCTTATCCGAAGAATATTAATAAAAAGTAAGAGTAACGTAAAGGATTTTTTATCAATACTTACTTGTGGTCCGATGCGGAGGAATGTCTGTAACTTGAGAGCAGCGCCTTAAATCTGTTTTGCACGATCCATCTTTCTTGGTCTGGCCCCGTCATCAATCTACTGGAATACATCAGGCATTGTTGGGAGGAAAGCTTGGCTGATCCATGCGGCATTCATTTCCACGCAGGGCAGTCTCTGGAAAAAAAAAGTCTGTATAAACCAGGGTCTTTTTCATATAAAAACAAATGGTTATTCTTGCTTTTCAACCATATGTTCCACAGCTTTACCAGTCATTGTGTCAGCCAATGAAGCAACTTTGTCTGGAAGTGCTGCAAAAGCAGTCCACTGCATCACAAGTGGCATCTGACACCCCCAGTCAACTGTCTGCCTGTTATGCTTTGGGTTCAGCTCCACTATCCATTGATCTGATATCCAAGATCTGATAATCATAAAATTCAGCAGCTACTGCCCAGCCAAGAAGTGGAGGAGACACTCGCCTCTTCTTCCACTATCCGGCAACTAGTGATGAGGAGAGTGTCGTGGGAGGAGGTGTTGCAAGCCGAGGTAGTGGAAGAGGGTCCCTGGAGTCTGCGGCGGTGGCGGCGGCAGCAGCAGCGAATTATTGCGGACTGTTGGTAGGAAAAATCAGCTACTCAGCGATGTGGCAGTGTTCCATGCAGCATCCTGTGGAGAAAAAGTAGGTTAGTTAGTGTATATACATAAAATTATGAATAGACAAATGCAATAGTATTGCGAAAGTGAAGTTTTGTTTGAGGGTGTGTTTCCACCTTGCAATTAAATCAGAAACAACTAGCTATCATTTGCCTCTGAATAATTAGCCCTCAAAAATTCTTGGAATTTTTAATCTTGATGTCTGAGGGATTTCTCCTCTCAGACAGCGTCACCATAAGTCCAGCCTGCTGCATTACCCAGTGGTGGACCTTTCAGAGAACTGATGGCTTGTGCCGAGCCGAGGTGGAGAGTCACATGGCATGGTTGTTGAACAGAAGGTGGGCCAGTCCTTTAGCCTGTCAGTGTGTACCAAAGTGCACAGTGTTGTCTACGCCTGGAGCTGTAACTATAGACTCATGGTGGACAATATATATCCTTTTAGGCCCCCTTGGTGATTGTGGTTTCACGCTGTTCTTCACATGGTTTTCCTTGACCATCAGAGTCACACATGGGAGGAACTACTAAAAATGAGAACTCAATCCATGAAAGCATTGCTTAATCCACGAAAACTGCAAATTTGGACCCATGGTGACTGACACTTGGAAGAACATCTTGTTTGCGCTGCGACAAGGAAGCCAGAGTCATGCGTCCTGACATGGCACACGTGTTCAGTCTAGTTTTGAAGTCTTGCCCCCATCTGAAAGACATCCGAACAACAGGAAAGAAAGTTAGCATGCACTTCTGGCACTCCTACACCACCAAGCACAACCTTATTGAGCCTCAGCGTCACAAAGGTGTACCCCACCATAGTCTGATTTGCGATGTTTCCACCCGTTGGAATTCCACCCTCCATATGCAGGATCCACTATAGCAGTGGTCCCCAACCCTGTCCTCAAGGCCCACCAACAGGCCAGGCTTTGCAGATCTCCACAAAGATGCTCAGGTGGAGTAATTAGTGCAGCTGCAGAGCAATAGAGCTGGCTATTTGGAGATCCAAAAAACATGACATGTTGGTGGGCCTTGAGGACAGGGTTGAGGACCACTGCACTAGAGGAACAGAGAAAAGCCATCACGGATTTCTGGATGATCCAAACGGATAGGGGGACACCCCTGTGTAAATTCAATGTAAACCATTGGCAGCTCATACGTGACACCGACCGTTTGTTTAGGCCCTTTGAGGAAGCTACATTATTAGTCAGTTGCCAGGACTATGAGATGAACGATGAGATTCCACTGCTTCATGTACTACAACACATGTTGGAAAGCATGGCTGGTCAGGGCACTGGAGACATGGCACATACATTTCACAGCCACATGAAGCCTGTGGGGGCTGAAGTGGAGGAGGAGGAGGGGGTGGGGCACAGCAAACCACAGTTTAGGTTTCACAAAATGACCATTTTATCTAGTCATCTGACAGGAGAGGAGGTGCAGCCACAGGAGCTAGAGGGTTGTGAGTAAGGCGAGACAGAGGACCCAGACACACCATGGCAGTTTACAGTGGAGATGGAGACAGGTAGTCCCTCCGAGTCACTTGCACAAATGGCACGATGCATGCTCACATGCATGCGTACTAGTGAGCGCAGAATTGTCTCCATTTGTCAGCGGGAAGACTTCTGGCTCTCCAACTTATTGGACCCTCGCTTCCGGCACAAAATGGGGGCATTTTTTACGCCCACTGAGAGGGAGGAAAAACTGACCTACTACAGAGACATCCCACGTAGTCAGTTGGGCGATGTCTATTTGCGCCATGGCCCATACTCCCGCAGGTCTGACTCTAGGGGAACTTTGCGATCACCTTCCACTGCCATGGCTGCTGGGGGGGTGGAAGGAGCAGCAGCAGCTCCATCAGCAGCAACCTCAGTCTTCAGTCGCTAGTGAGTAGCTTTCTACACCCGCATAGTGAGTCTACTCATGAGAAGCAGGAAGACCTGGAGCTGGACCTCAAACAGCAGGTCATGTCATACCTTGACATGACCATGCCAACACACCTTCAAGATCCACTGGATTTGCTGGGAAGCCAAACTTGACTTGTGCCCGCAACTAGCAGAGTTTGCCCTGGAAAAGCTGTACTGGCCGGACAGTAGTTGATTTAGATGGCAACTGGGCTGCTCTATATAACGAAGCAAAATGGCAAATTTACCTCACTATATAAGCTATTGCCCCTCAGATTTACACAGGGGCTGCTCTATATTATGCTGCAAAATGGCAAATTAACCTCACAATATAAGCCATTGCAGCTCTATATAAATAAAAGTAAATAAATAAAAAAAGGGCCTGTAGAAGCTTATTTAGTATAACAGATAGGGTGACATGTGCTGGTTTGGGATGCCCATATGGGCTAGTGTTTTGGCAGCAGTACAAAAACCAATGCAAAATGCAATAGCTTAATAAAGCTGATGCTGATCAACGCTTATTTAGTATAACAGATGGGGTGCAACATGCAGGTTTGGGATGCCCTGCGGCCTGGTGTATTTAAAGCAGACCAAAACCAATTCAAAATGCAATAACTTAATAAAGCTGAGGCTGTAGATGCTTATTTAGTATAAACAGGTAGGGTGCAAGGTGCAGCTTTGGGGTGCCCTGCGGCCTGGTTAAATGAAAGCAGTCAAAAAGGAAGTGCAAACTGAAGTAGCTTAATGAAGCTGATGCTGATCAACGCTTATGTTGTATACCAGATAGGGTGCAAGGTGCAGCTTTGGGGTGCCCTGCGGCCTGGTTTATTAAAATCAGTCAAAAACAAGTGCAAACTGAAGTAGCCTGATCAACGCTTATGTTGTATAACAGATAGGTTTAAAATAGCATGTGCCTTGGGATGCCCGTGTGGCCTGTTATATTTCAAGCTGAACAAAAAGTAACAATAATCCAAGTATGAGACATCATTTTGACCTTCTTCACAGCGCCATACTTTGAAAAAAAAAAATTAATTTCATGCCGATCAATCCAAAGGTCAATGCCCCTAACAAAAATAGTGTTCGGCATAAGTTTTCCTTCTGGAAGGACGTAACCTTTAGTTTACATGGTTGGGGTAGGTTATCTTACAAATTGGGATACCCCAGGCAGCAGTGTCATTGAAAGAGACAGATTGTAATGCAGGCCATACGCAAGCAGAGAAACTCAGGCTGCAACAGGCCTATTTAGTTTACATGGTTGGGGTAGGTTATCTTACAAATTGGGATACCCCACTGTATATGAAACCGAATATAAATGCACACCCAAAAGTGGACACTCAGCCTCCAAGAGGCCTGCTTAGTTTAAATAAGAGAGCTGCTTAGTATGGTAGGTAGGTTATGTTATGTTACAGAATGGGATGCCCCAAGCAGACTTGAGATCAGTATATATGCACACAGCAGCAGTGTGTTAGCAGGCTCATACAGGCCAAATTTCTTTAAATAAATGTGCAGCTTACAGTAAATGCAGAGGCTAATGGTATGTTACAGAATGGGATGCCCCAAAGCTGACTTGAGATCAGTATATATGCACACAGCAGCAGTGTGTTAGCAGGCTCATACAGGCCAAATTTCTTTAAATAACTGTGCAGCTTACAGTAAATGCAGAGGCTAATGGTATGTTACAGAATGGGATGCCCCAGAGCTGACTTGAGATCAGTATATATGCACACAGCAGCAGTGTGTTAGCAGGCTCATACAGGCCAAATTTCTTTAAATAAATGTGCAGCTTACAGTTAATGCAGAGGCTAATGGTATGTTACAGAATGGGATGCCCCAAGCAGACTTGAGATCAGTATATATGCACACAGCAGCAGTGTGTTAGCAGGCTCATACAGGCCAAATTTCTTTAAATAAATGTGCAGCTTACAGTAAATGCAGAGGCTAATGGTATGTTACAGAATGGGATGCCCCAGAGCTGACTTGAGATCAGTATATATGCACACAGCAGCAGTGTGTTAGCAGGCTCATACAGGCCAAATTTCTTTAAATAAATGTGCAGCTTACAGTAAATGCAGAGGCTAATGGTATGTTACAGAATGGGATGCCCCAGAGCTGACTTGAGATCAGTATATATGCACACAGCAGCAGTGTGTTAGCAGGCTCATACAGGCCAAATTTCTTTAAATAACTGTGCAGCTTACAGTTAATGCAGAGGCTAATGGTATGTTACAGAATGGGATGCCCCAAAGCTGACTTGAGATCAGTATATATGCACACAGCAGCAGTGTGTTAGCAGGCTCATACAGGCCAAATTTCTTTAAATAAATGTGCAGCTTACAGTAAATGCAGAGGCTAATGGTATGTTACAGAATGGGATGCCCCAAAGCTGACTTGAGATCAGTATATATGCACACAGCAGCAGTGTGTTAGCAGGCTCATACAGGCCAAATTTCTTTAAATAAATGTGCAGCTTACAGTAAATGCAGAGGCTAATGGTATGTTACAGAATGGGATGCCCCAAAGCTGACTTGAGATCAGTATATATGCACACAGCAGCAGTGTGTTAGCAGGCTCATACAGGCCAAATTTCTTTAAATAAATGTGCAGCTTACAGTAAATGCAGAGGCTAATGGTATGTTACAGAATGGGATGCCCCAGAGCTGACTTGAGATCAGTATATATGCACACAGCAGCAGTGTGTTAGCAGGCTCATACAGGCCAAATTTCTTTAAATAACTGTGCAGCTTACAGTTAATGCAGAGGCTAATGGTATGTTACAGAATGGGATGCCCCAAGCAGACTTGAGATCAGTATATATGCACACAGCAGCAGTGTGTTAGCAGGCTCATACAGGCCAAATTTCTTTAAATAAATGTGCAGCTTACAGTAAATGCAGAGGCTAATGGTATGTTACAGAATGGGATGCCCCAGAGCTGACTTGAGATCAGTATATATGCACACAGCAGCAGTGTGTTAGCAGGCTCATACAGGCCAAATTTCTTTAAATAACTGTGCAGCTTACAGTTAATGCAGAGGCTAATGGTATGTTACAGAATGGGATGCCCCAAAGCTGACTTGAGATCAGTATATATGCACACAGCAGCAGTGTGTTAGCAGGCTCATACAGGCCAAATTTCTTTAAATAACTGTGCAGCTTACAGTTAATGCAGAGGCTAATGGTATGTTACAGAATGGGATGCCCCAAAGCTGACTTGAGATCAGTATATATGCACACAGCAGCAGTGTGTTAGCAGGCTCATACAGGCCAAATTTCTTTAAATAAATGTGCAGCTTACAGTAAATGCAAAGGCTAATGGTATGTTACAGAATGGGATGCCCCAAAGCTGACTTGAGATCAGTATATATGCACACAGCAGCAGTGTGTTAGCAGGCTCATACAGGCCAAATTTCTTTAAATAACTGTGCAGCTTACAGTAAATGCAGAGGCTAATGGTATGTTACAGAATGGGATGTCCCAAAAACCAGAGAGCACCTGGCAGGCAGCAGTAAGACTATGCACAGCAAAAGTGTCTTTATCATGCCTAATTTCAATTAGAATAGGTGCAAATGGTTAGGTTCTTAAATAGAGGCTGGTGTAGTCACAGAATGGGATGCCCTAAAAACCAGCAGTAAGTACACCTGGCAGGGACAAGTAGTGCTATGCCCAGCAAAAGTGTCTTTATCAGGCTAATTTCAAATATGATAAGAGCAAATGCTTATATGGTCTTAAACAGAGGCTGCTTTAGTCACAGAATGGGATGCCCCGGGCAGGAATCGAGCTGCCAGGGTACAGTAGTGCTTTGGCCAGCAAAAGTGTCTTTATCAGGCCTAATTTCAAATATGATAAGAGCAAATGCTTATATGGTCTTAAACAGAGGCTGCTTTAGTCACAGAATGGGATGCCCCGGGCAGGAATCGAGCTGCCAGGGTACAGTAGTGCTTTGGCCAGCAAAAGTGTCTTTATCAGGCCTAATTTCAAATATGATTAGAGCAAATGCTTATATGGTCTTAAACAGAGGCTGCTTTAGTCACAGAATGGGATGCCCCGGGCAGGAATCGAGCTGCCAGGGTACAGTAGTGCTTTGACAAGCAAAAGTGTCTTTATCAGGCCTAATTTCAAATATGATAAGAGCAAATGCTTATATGGTCTTAAACAGAGGCTGCTTTAGTCACAGAATGGGATGCCCTGGGCAGGAATCGAGCTGCCAGGGTACAGTAGTGCTTTGGCCAGCAAAAGTGTCTTTATCAGGCCTAATTTCAAATATGATTAGAGCAAATGGTTATATGGTCTTAAACAGAGGCTGCTTTAGTCACAGAATGGGATGCCCCGGGCAGGAATCGAGCTGCCAGGGTACAGTAGTGCTTTGGCCAGCAAAAGTGTCTTTATCAGGCCTAATTTCAAATATGATTAGAGCAAATGCTTATATGGTCTTAAACAGAGGCTGCTTTAGTCACAGAATGGGATGCCCCGGGCAGGAATCGAGCTGCCAGGGTACAGTAGTGCTTTGGCCAGCAAAAGTGTCTTTATCAGGCCTAATTTCAAATATGATTAGAGCAAATGCTTATATGGTCTTAAACAGAGGCTGCTTTAGTCACAGAATGGGATGCCCCGGGCAGGAATCGAGCTGCCAGGGTACAGTAGTGCTTTGGCCAGCAAAAGTGTCTTTATCAGGCCTAATTTCAAATATGATTAGAGCAAATGCTTATATGGTCTTAAACAGAGGCTGCTTTAGTCACAGAATGGGATGCCCCGGGCAGGAATCGAGCTGCCAGGGTACAGTAGTGCTTTGGCCAGCAAAAGTGTCTTTATCAGGCCTAATTTCAAATATGATTAGAGCAAATGCTTATATGGTCTTAAACAGAGGCTGCTTTAGTCACAGAATGGGATGCCCCGGGCAGGAATCGAGCTGCCAGGGTACAGTAGTGCTTTGGCCAGCAAAAGTGTCTTTATCAGGCCTAATTTCAAATATGATTAGAGCAAATGCTTATATGGTCTTAAACAGAGGCTGCTTTAGTCACAGAATGGGATGCCCCGGGCAGGAATCGAGCTGCCAGGGTACAGTAGTGCTTTGGCCAGCAAAAGTGTCTTTATCAGGCCTAATTTCAAATATGATTAGAGCAAATGCTTATATGGTCTTAAACAGAGGCTGCTTTAGTCACAGAATGGGATGCCCCGGGCAGGAATCGAGCTGCCAGGGTACAGTAGTGCTTTGGCCAGCAAAAGTGTCTTTATCAGGCCTAATTTCAAATATGATTAGAGCAAATGCTTATATGGTCTTAAACAGAGGCTGCTTTAGTCACAGAATGGGATGCCCCGGGCAGGAATCGAGCTGCCAGGGTACAGTAGTGCTTTGGCCAGCAAAAGTGTCTTTATCAGGCCTAATTTCAAATATGATTAGAGCAAATGCTTATATGGTCTTAAACAGAGGCTGCTTTAGTCACAGAATGGGATGCCCCGGGCAGGAATCGAGCTGCCAGGGTACAGTAGTGCTTTGGCCAGCAAAAGTGTCTTTATCAGGCCTAATTTCAAATATGATTAGAGCAAATGCTTATATGGTCTTAAACAGAGGCTGCTTTAGTCACAGAATGGGATGCCCCGGGCAGGAATCGAGCTGCCAGGGTACAGTAGTGCTTTGGCCAGCAAAAGTGTCTTTATCAGGCCTAATTTCAAATATGATTAGAGCAAATGCTTATATGGTCTTAAACAGAGGCTGCTTTAGTCACAGAATGGGATGCCCCGGGCAGGAATCGAGCTGCCAGGGTACAGTAGTGCTTTGGCCAGCAAAAGTGTCTTTATCAGGCCTAATTTCAAATATGATTAGAGCAAATGCTTATATGGTCTTAAACAGAGGCTGCTTTAGTCACAGAATGGGATGCCCCGGGCAGGAATCGAGCTGCCAGGGTACAGTAGTGCTTTGGCCAGCAAAAGTGTCTTTATCAGGCCTAATTTCAAATATGATTAGAGCAAATGCTTATATGGTCTTAAACAGAGGCTGCTTTAGTCACAGAATGGGATGCCCCGGGCAGGAATCGAGCTGCCAGGGTACAGTAGTGCTTTGGCCAGCAAAAGTGTCTTTATCAGGCCTAATTTCAAATATGATTAGAGCAAATGCTTATATGGTCTTAAACAGAGGCTGCTTTAGTCACAGAATGGGATGCCCCGGGCAGGAATCGAGCTGCCAGGGTACAGTAGTGCTTTGGCCAGCAAAAGTGTCTTTATCAGGCCTAATTTCAAATATGATTAGAGCAAATGCTTATATGGTCTTAAACAGAGGCTGCTTTAGTCACAGAATGGGATGCCCCGGGCAGGAATCGAGCTGCCAGGGTACAGTAGTGCTTTGGCCAGCAAAAGTGTCTTTATCAGGCCTAATTTCAAATATGATTAGAGCAAATGCTTATATGGTCTTAAACAGAGGCTGCTTTAGTCACAGAATGGGATGCCCCGGGCAGGAATCGAGCTGCCAGGGTACAGTAGTGCTTTGGCCAGCAAAAGTGTCTTTATCAGGCCTAATTTCAAATATGATTAGAGCAAATGCTTATATGGTCTTAAACAGAGGCTGCTTTAGTCACAGAATGGGATGCCCCGGGCAGGAATCGAGCTGCCAGGGTACAGTAGTGCTTTGGCCAGCAAAAGTGTCTTTATCAGGCCTAATTTCAAATATGATTAGAGCAAATGCTTATATGGTCTTAAACAGAGGCTGCTTTAGTCACAGAATGGGATGCCCCGGGCAGGAATCGAGCTGCCAGGGTACAGTAGTGCTTTGGCCAGCAAAAGTGTCTTTATCAGGCCTAATTTCAAATATGATTAGAGCAAATGCTTATATGGTCTTAAACAGAGGCTGCTTTAGTCACAGAATGGGATGCCCCGGGCAGGAATCGAGCTGCCAGGGTACAGTAGTGCTTTGGCCAGCAAAAGTGTCTTTATCAGGCCTAATTTCAAATATGATTAGAGCAAATGCTTATATGGTCTTAAACAGAGGCTGCTTTAGTCACAGAATGGGATGCCCCGGGCAGGAATCGAGCTGCCAGGGTACAGTAGTGCTTTGGCCAGCAAAAGTGTCTTTATCAGGCCTAATTTCAAATATGATTAGAGCAAATGCTTATATGGTCTTAAACAGAGGCTGCTTTAGTCACAGAATGGGATGCCTCACAGCAGACGTAAGATCAGTTCAGTATATATGCACAGTTAGTTACTATAAGCAGCCTGAAAACGCTAACAAAGGCTGGATGAAAAAAAAAAAATCTCCCTGTCAGCCAGCTCCGTTTTTCCTACCTTTCCCTGGCTTTCTGTCTGTCTCCTGTCTGTCTCCTGCCTGTCTCCTGCCTGTCTCCAGCCTGTCCCTGTCTGTCCCTGTCTCCAGCCTGTCTCCAGCCTGTCTAACTGCCTCAGCTACACAGCGTTCTGTCTGTCTGTCACGAATGCAATAGAGAAATGAGGAAAAGCAAGATGGCCGCCGTTAAATACCGCTGTGTGACGTCACCGGGCTTGCTGGCTGCTGATAGGCTGCATGTGACTGCCCCAGCTTGCACTGGCGCGGGATACATGTCCAGACATGTCCCGCCCGCCATCTTAGAATGCCTGTAATGTAAATGAATGGATGTTAAAGGAAAACTTCGAGTGATCGAATCGCGGGGAAATTCGGATTCGATCCGAATCGAATTTTTCCTGAAATTCGGATCGAATCCGGGTTCGTCCGGATCGATTCGCTCATCCCTAGCAATAAGGACTGGAGGATGATTGGTGGCAATAGGGAGGGCAATAAGGACTGGAGGACGATTGGTGTCTATAGGGAAGGCAATATCGACTGGAGCACGATTGGTGGGCATTTTTGAAGGCAATGAGGACTGGAGGATGCTTGGTGGCTATAGGGAGAGCAATAAGGACTGTAGGACGATTGGTGTCTATAGGAAAGGCAATCAGGACTAGAGGGTGATAGGTGGCTATAAGGAAGGCAATAAGGACTGGAGGGAGATTGGTGGCTATAGGGAAGGCAATAAGGACTGGAGGGTGATCAATGTCTATAGGGAAGGCAATAAGGACTGTAGGGGATTGGTGGCTATAGGCCTATACCTTACCTATAGCCAACAATCACCCTCCAGTCCTTTTTGCCTTCCCTATAGCCACCAATCACCCTCCAGTCCATAATGCCTTCCCTATAGCCACCAATCATCCTCCAGTCTTTATTGCCTTCCCTATAGACACCAATCGTCCTCCAGTTCTTATTGCCTTCCCTATAGCCACCAATCACCCTCCAGTCCTTATTGCCTTCTTTATAGCCACCAATCATCCTCCAGTCCTTATTGCCTTCCCTATAGCCACCAATCACCCTCCTGTCCTTATTGCCTTCCCTATAGACACCAATCGTCCTCCAGTTCTTATTGCCTTCCCTATAGCCACCAATCACCCTCCAGTCCTTATTGCCTTCCCTATAGACCCCAATCTCCCTCCAGTCCTTATTGCCTTCCCTATAGCCACCAATCATCCTCCAGTCCTTATTGCTTTCCTTATAGCCACCAGTCACCCTCCCGTCCTTATTGCCTTCCCTATAGCCACCAATCACCCTCTAGTCCTTATTGCCTTCCCTATAGCCACCAATCACCCTCCAGTCCTTATTGCCTTCCCTATAGCCACCAGTCACCCTCCCGTCCTTATTGCCTTCCCTATAGCCACCAATCGCCCTCCTGTCCTTATTGCCTTCCCTATAGCCACCAATCACCCTCGAGTCCATATTGCCTTCCCTATAGCCACCAATCACCCTCCAGTCCTTATTGCCTTCCTTATAGCCACCAATCGCCCTCCAGTCCTTATTGCCTTCCCTATAGCCACCAATCATCCTCCCGTCCTTATTGCCTTCCCTATAGCCACCAATTGCCCTCCTGTCCTTATTGCCTTCCCTATAGCCTCCAATGGTCCTCCAGTCCTTATTGCCTTCCCTATAGCCACCAATAACCCTCCAGTCCTTATTGCCTTCCCTATAGCCACCAATCGCCCTCCAGTCCTTATTGCCTTCCCTATAGCCACCAATCGCCCTCCAGTCCTTATTGCCTTTCCCATAGCCACCAATCATCCTCCAGTCCTTATTGCCTTCCCTATAGCCACCAATCGCCCTCCAGTCCTTATTGCCTTCCTTTTAGCCACCAATCGTCCTCCAGTCCTTATTGCCTTCCCTATAGACACCAATCGTCCTCCAGTCCTTATTGCCTTCCCTATAGCCACCAATCATCCTCCAGTCATTATTGCCTTCCCTATAGCCACCAATCGTCCTCCAGTCATTATTGCCTTCCCTATAGCCACCAATCACCCTCCAGTCCTTATTGCCTTCCCTATAGCCACCAATCATCCTCCAGTCATTATTGCCTTCCCTATAGCCACCAATCACCCTCCAGTCCTTATTGCCTTCCCTATAGCCACCAATCACCCTCCAGTCCTTGCTGCCTTCCCTATAGCCACCAATCACCCTCCCGTCCTTATTGCCTTCCCTATAGCCACCAATCGCCCTCCTGCCCGTATTGCCTTCCCTATAGCCACCAATCACCCTCCAGGCCTTATTGCCTTCCCTATAGCCTCCAATGGTCCTCCAGTCCTAATTGCCTTCCCTATAGCCACCAATCAGCTTTGCGCCCTTATTGCCTTCCTTATAGCCACCAATCACCCTCCAGTCCTTATTGCCTTCCTTATAGCCACCAATCGCCCTCCAGTCCTTATTGCCTTCCTTTTAGCCACCAATCGTCCTCCAGTCCTTATTGCCTTCCCTATAGCCACCAATCGTCCTCCAGTCCTTATTGCCTTCCCTATAGCCACCAATCATCCTCCAGTCATTATTGCCTTCCCTATAGCCACCAATCGTCCTCCAGTCATTATTGCCTTCCCTATAGCCACCAATCACCCTCCAGTCCTTATTGCCTTCCCTATAGCCACCAATCATCCTCCAGTCATTATTGCCTTCCCTATAGCCACCAATCACCCTCCAGTCCTTATTGCCTTCCCTATAGCCACCAATCACCCTCCAGTCCTTGCTGCCTTCCCTATAGCCACCAATCGCCCTCCTGCCCGTATTGCCTTCCCTATAGCCACCAATCACCCTCCAGGCCTTATTGCCTTCCCTATAGCCTCCAATGGTCCTCCAGTCCTAATTGCCTTCCCTATAGCCACCAATCAGCTTTGCGCCCTTATTGCCTTCCTTATAGCCACCAATCACCCTCCAGTCCTTATTGCCTTCCCTATAGCCACCAATCATCCTCCAGTCCTTATTGCCTTCCTTATAGCCACCAATCACCCTCCAGTCCTTATTGCCTTCCTTATAGCCACCAAGCATCCTCCAGTCCTTATTGCCTTCCTTATAGCAACCAATCTCCCTCCAGTCCTTATTGCTTTCCCTATAGCCATCAATCACCCTCCAGTCCTTATTGCCTTCCCTATAGCCACCAATCGTCCTCCAGTCCTTATCATCTTACCTATAGCCATCAATCACCCTCCAGTCCTTATTGCCTTCCTTATAGCCACCAATCGCCCTCCAGTCCTTATTGCCTTCCCTATAGCCACCAATCAACCTCCCGTCCTTATTGCCTTCCCTATAGCCACCAATAACCCTCCAGTCCTTATTGCCTTCCCTTTAGCCAGCAATCACCCTACAGTCCTTATTGCCTTCCCTATAGCCACCAATCGCCCCCCAGTCCATATTGCCTTCCTTATAGCCACCAAGCATCCTCCAGTCCTTATTGCCTTTGCTATAGACACCAATCGTCCTCCAGTCCAAATTGTCTTCCCTATAGCCACCAATCACCCTCCAGTCCTTATTGCCTTCCCTATAGCCACCAATCATCCTCCAATCCTTATTGCCTTCCCTATAGCCACCAATCACCCTCCAGTCCTTATTGCCTTCCCTATAGCCACCAATCATCCTCCAGTCCTTATTGCCTTCCCTATAGACACCAATCGTCCTCCAGTCCTAATTGCCTTTCCCGTAGCCACCAATCATCCTCCAGTCCTTATTGCCTTCCCTATAGACACCAATCATCCTCCAGTCCTTATTGTCTTTCCTATAGCCACCAATCATCCTCCAGTCCTTATTGCCTTCCCTATAGACACCAATCATCCTCCAGTCCTTATTGCCTTCCCTATAACCACCAATCGCCCTCCAGTCCATATTGCCTTCCCTATAGCTACCAATTACCCTCCAGTCCTTATTGCCTTCCTTTTAGCCACCAATCGTCCTCCAGTCCATATTGCCTTCCCTATAGACACCAATCGTCCTCCAGTCCTTATTGCCTTTCTTATAGCCAACAATCACCCTCTAGTCCTTATTGCCTTCCCAATAGCCACCAATCGATCATTAGTGGCTATAGGGAAGGCAATAAGGACTTGAGGGTGATCAGCAGCAGAAGATGACCCATTTGTGGCAGCGGAGTTGAAAGGTGATACACTACTTTGGGGTCCACTATGACTCTTTTGCCCAAGGGCCACCAAAAACCTGGAGCCGGCCCTGATTACACAGCATGGGTTTCGTAGCTTGCTTTAAGGAGAATTGCATCTGTTTATGATTAGGGATGAGCAAACCGGTTCGGACGAACCGGAATTCGCTCCGAATTTCAGGGAAAATTCGATTCGGCGCGAACTCAAATTTTTTTGGGTTCGTGCCGATCGAATTTTCCCTGAAATAAAAAAAAAATGCCGGCATGGTGGGAGCAGGCAGCCGCCCTGCCCGCTCCCACCATACCGGCATTTTTTTTTAAAGCAAACACTTACCTGCATGGTCGGAGCGTGGAGGCCGGCGCCGTTGGCATGGTGGGAGCGGGCAGGCCGCCCGCTGACAGCATAGCCGGCCTACCCGCTCCCACCATGCCGGCATTTTTTTTTTTTTAGATGAGCGATTCGTGAAAGTTCGATTCAGGCGAACCCGAATTTCTTGGGGAAATTCGGCGAATCGCCAGAATCGAACTTTCAAGAAGTTCGCTCATCTCTATTTATGATGTCTGGGGCCATGTGCTATTTATAATGGACAGGGTGTATGGCTATTTTTACAATGTAATAGCAGAAGGCACGGCCACTGTTACAGTTTAACAGCGGCCATATATCCTACTGTTAAAGTAGTCCACTGACTGGCTTTTTACAACTGTAGCAGGGTATTCCATCCCACTTGTTACATTATACAGCAGGATTCTGTCCTGCTTGTTACATTATGCAGCATAAGAGGCAAAAGGCTGCTGCATGAGTTTTAAAACTCTTAGTGCTGTTACTTCTGTAGCTTGGTAAACCTTAAAGTGAGCCAAAACCCACGCCGATCGATTCTCTCCCCCCAGGACATCCAAAATTGGGATGTCCCGCTGTGTGAAACCCCCAGGTCGCCCCATACACTTACCTTGTTTCCCAGTCCAACGATGCGAGCCACGGCTGCATCACCGCTATCCCTCTAGCAGGGGCGTGCCTGCACCAGGCATTTGGGATTGGCCGGTGCGGGCATGCTCCCTGTTAGAAGGAAACAGGGGTTGCTGCCGCCAGCATGCTCGGAGCTGCTGGCCTTAGACACTGGCTTAGACGATGTGACATCAGCGGCTGCGAGCACGCTGATTGGACGTAGGACCTGGAGGAGATAAGGTCACATCGGAGATCTGGAAGAGCGGGGGGAATGGACCAAACCAGGATAGTCAAAATTCTGGGTTTTGGTCCACTTTAACTCAAATTGTGTCGCAACCCACTTCTTACATAGGTAGAAGCTAGCAGCCGACCATCATGAGGATTATTTTCCAGACACATTAGTTTAAATCCAGTCTAAATAACTCTGCCATTGAGGACTGGAAGACGATCAACAGAAGAGGAGGACTCATCGGTGGTAGCAGAGCTGAAAGATGACATGAAACCATAAAGGGGCCCACTGAGAATCTCTTGCCCAAGGGTCCATATAAGTCTGGAGCCAGCCCTGGCAGATAAAACCCTCTGGCACCAGATGGTTGAATGTAGGTATGTGTCTATGATATAACTTAGAGCAAAGAAGAACCAGCACTCCAAATAGATTCAAATGATTCAGCTAATATTCAATATAGAATTAATTAATTGGTTGACGTTTCAGGGGTATGTGTGCCCCCTTCCTCAGGACAATAAACTAACAGTCAGGCACGTACCCCTGAAACGTCAGCAAATTTACCATTCTGTATTGAATATAAGCTGGATCATTTGAATATATTTGGAGTGCCGGTTCTTCTTTCCTCTTGGAACTGCGGTGTCTCTGCGGACCGTGCACCCACATACTATTCGCTGAACTTGGGGTAGGAGTGTGGTGGTTACCGATTTTATGATATATCCTTAGTACCAGGATGGCTACAGTCTATCACTGCAGACACAACTGATTGGAAGGCTTATTGCTATTATTTGATTTTAGCATAGATTTCTTAAAGCGATTCAAGAGCCAACCAAAAAAAAAAAAACAAAAAGAGTTCTTACTTTTCCTTCTCAGCTGATCTGGCCTAGTCCAGCGATCAGCAACTCGCCCGATCCCTGGATTCCCTCAAATGTTTAGAAGGGTGGCAGTAGGCTCTTCTGAAGGACTGTAGAAGGATACTGCTTCTTTAATCAGGTTCACGGTAACAGACACGGGTCAAGGCCACAAGAGACCACAATGCTTAGAAGGTTGCCAGAACACATGCTCAAATTGTGTGTTACTTTACATTGACACTACTTCTGAACTGGTAAGGTGCCACAAGGGAAAATATACATAATGGGAAAAATGAACACCCGATATAAGAGCTATGCATGTAAAAAAAGGTAATTTAATAGTGATATGAAACCATCAATCATACAACGAGTCCCAAGCAATAAGTGATACATGTGTACATCTATACAATAAGTAGCCGCTAGGTGGCGTAAGTAAGCTGGTCCCAATCTTAATTTTGCGTTTCTCCAACAAAGTTTCAAAAAGAGATATGACCGCTACTCCTGAGGAAGGCACACTTGCCGAAACGTTGAGTATGTTTTAGATGTTATCTGCTGTGTCTCTGCCTGCAAACTTGCCTTTACTGTCTGTTCTAGTATATTGCTTGCTTTGCATTTACCATTAGGTATTGGAATTGCGATTCTCACTCTTATCTGATCTCTTGGGACTATTCCCTACATGCTTTAACTACATTAAGTTGTGCTGTTTATATCTCTTTTTGAAACTTTGTTGGAGAAACGAAAAATTAAGATTGGGACCAGCTTACTTACGCCACCTAGCGGCCACTTATTGTATAGATGTACACTTATTGCTTGGGACTCGTTGTATGATTGATTGTTTCATATCACTATTAAATTACCCTTTTTTACATGCATAGCTCTTATGTCGGGTGTTCATTTTTCCCATTATGTATATTTTCCTGTAGTATTCAGTACGCACCAAGCAGGCGCACTAGGGAATTATAGAACCCCTCTGGTTTATCTGGCTTTTCTTATTATACTGGTGTGCTTCAACCTACTTATTAACAAGGTGCCACAAGGGCACAGTTTGGGCATGTATTTGGAATACCATCAGGGCTGGAGGCTGGTTCTTCAGGCTCTAAGCCATCAGGACCCAATCTCCCTGCCTAGCTAGTAGGGGCACACCATTATTTTAAATTTGTTTTTAAAATAAAATAACATAAAATGTTGAAAAGGACTGTGCATTGTGTGCTTAGAGGAGATGTAAAAAACAGGTGTCAGATAGATACTAGATCACAAATTTGTTTTGCATTGAAACAGTAAATCACAGACGCATAAAAACTAAAAAAAGTTCAACATTTACTAAGACTCAATTGCGGGTCCAAGAGGGGACTAGAGGATATGGTTTCCTTATGACCAGTCTTGCGCCAAGAGTGAGGCCGGGAGCTGCACTTTGGGGTTATGGCTGGTGAGTATGGCTTGGAGCTGGCCATACACAGGCAATGCCCCCCCGTTAGTTGGAACCACACCTGAATCACCAGAATCACAGCTCCTAGCTTTCCAAACTAGGACTGTGTGAGACCAATCAGTGGCACAGGAGATGTGGTAATGTAAGTTAGTCCTCTAGTAACTTCTTGGACTGTGTGGCCCTGGAGTCTTAGGGAAAGTCCACAACTTTTCTTTGTGCTGGGGGGGGGGGGGGGGGGGGCAGAAATTGTCCTACAAGCTTGCAGACTATAAACCTTCTACATTAGAGGGCTCCAAAATACAGAGCTATAGTGGGAGCTATAGTTGTTGTCCTTAAGCTTTTGCCTCCCTTTCTGGGTCCCCCCCACAGCACAGACTGAGAGAAAGAAAGGGAAATCATTTAAACTATGCCAGGATGAGGGACTGGTGGCATAATGTGTGTTTTAGAATCTTTCTCCAGCACCTTTGCTGAAGTAGAGTTGCCAGGGAAGGTTTAAGTTTTAAACTATTTCTTTAACTTCAGGAGCACTGACCGAAGAATCTTTTGAATTTCTTGATTTCTTAAACTATAAATGATGGGATTTAATAATGGTGTCACCACACTGTACACCAAAGACAGGGTCTTGTTCACATTTCCAGACTGTCTTCTTTTCCCACTAGGGCTGACATACAAAGAGATCATAGATCCATAATATGCACAAACGACAGTAAGATGGGAACTACACGTGGAAAATGCTTTTTGCCGGCCAGTAACTGAGGATATCCTCAAGATAGCAATAAAGATGTTCACATATGTTCCTATAATGTAGATGACAGTTAAAACAAAGACAGGAATTGTCTGAGCAAACACTTCTAATTCCACAATGGAAGTGTCTGAACACGACAGTTCAAGAATGGGAGCAAGGTCACAAAAAAAATGGTCTAGCACGTTGGATTTACAAAAATCTAGCACAAAGACAAGCGAAACTGAGATGATGGGTAATATCAATGAACATGCCCATGAAAAGCTCACAAGGTACAAATAATGCTTGAAGTTCATGATGAATGAATAATGCAGAGGCTTACAGATGGCCAAGTAGCGATCATAAGACATGGCCGTTAAAAGAAGACATTCCGCAATCCCTGCGACAGCAAAAACGTAGAGCTGACTCGCACATCCCAAAATAGAAATTGTGCTTCCATGCTGAATAATGACTTCAAGCATTTTCGGATCTATATTTGTGGTGAAAATGATTTCACACAGAGAAAGATTCCTGAGAAATAAATACATGGGGCTTTGAAGACGTTGATTTGCAGACACCATTACGACAATGAGAGCATTTCCGACAAAAGTCAGTATATAAATAATCAAAAATAGTGTGAAAAGGAATGTCGACCATCTCTCGATTTGATCAAAGCCATAAAGAAAAAACTCTGTGACCTGTGTCTTGTTTTGTCCACTCATCGCCTGCTAAGGGAAAAATGTGACATTGAAGGAAACCTCGCTAAAATTATACAAAGTTCTGTAGGAGCACGGACAGGACAAGAAAGGCAGTTTACAAAAAATGAACAAACAATCTTTGACCATATGCCTCAGGTCAGGGGGAACCTTAACTTCGCCTTGCCAGTGTGGCTCTACCCATAAGCAGAGATTAGCAGATTTCTTATCAATTGATGATTTCGTCAAATTTTCCCAAGACATTTGGTTTGTTCTGTATTCACAACTGAAAGGTCAATACCACAAATGACCACAATGCTTCGAAGCTTGCCAGAAGACACGCTGACCAACAGGGGGAAATTGTGAACATCGGAATACCGCCAGGGCTGGAGGCTGTTTCCTCAGCCATCAGGATCCAAGCTCCCAGCCTAGCTAGTAGGAGGACTATTGTTTTAAACTTGTTTGTGTGAAGAGTAAAAACAGGTCTCAAATAGATACTAGTCACAAATCCATTGTGCATAAATGAAATTTTGTTTGCATTGCAACAGTATGCATAAAAACAAAAGCAAGTTTACTTTTACTAAGACCCAAGGGCGGGGAGTCCAAGAGGGGACTAGCGGATCTGCTTTGCTAACCACCAGTCTCACGCCAATAATCGGTCTCCCCCGGTCTGTGAGGCAGGGAGCTGGGGGTTATGACTGGTGTGTATTAAGGTGCCTATTATTTTAAATTGCAAATATTAAATATACAGGCAATGACCCCCCCATGAGCTGGAACCCGGCATCACAGCTCCTAGCTTCACAAACCAGGGTTGTGCACAGGAGCCATGGCAATGTAAGTGGATCCTCTAGTGACCTCTTGAACTGTGCGGCCCTGAAGTCTTAGGGAAAGTCCACAACTTTTCTTGTCCCACAACTTGCAGACTATAAACCTTCTACGACTATAAACCTTCAGTACTGAAGAAAATTAACTTACCAGTGGGTATTCTCTTGCCTCGGTGGTGGTGGCTCTGGTGTCCTCCTCTTCATACAGCGAGCTGTCTCTTTCTTCTTGACCTGGCGCGGTCCATTCCCCGAGATCCAGTTCAGTCTTTGAGAGTATTCAGCTGGTGGCCGGCAGTTGATTAGCTGCAAGGCCACCGACAATTTACAAACAGGGAGACAGAGTTCTCCCTTCTTTAGCCTGTAGTTAAACATGCTCAGGTTCAGACATTACGACACACTCCTCATCCCTGTGGTTGGTCAGGGAGGGTTGGCTCACTGACCTCAAAGCCCGCGCGCTTGTTGATGAAACAGGTTGGTTCCGGGAAAAGGTGGACCCTTGTGCCGCCTCCACCAGGGCCAGGGGGAGATCCACTAGAAGACGAGGACATTGCCCAGTGCTGGAAAGTGGAATCTGGATTTTTTAATTCGTGTTTTACTTTTGGGGTGTTTCTGGGAAAATTGCTTCATTAAAGAGGACCATCATAACTAAAATAAAAAGGGGGTGATCCCCCCCCATCAGCCTCAACTTACCTTTTGGATGCTGCCACTGCCTGCGGCGGTGACATCTGACTGCTTCACGGTCTGATCCTCACCCTGCCGCCGGCTTAGCCATCGCTTTTTGCCATCTCGCAGCTCCACTAAGTCTTGCGGATTTTGGGTGGCTCCATTGCATCCCATTCATGGGCACTGTGCAGGCGCCAGATTATGGGTCGTACGCAGTGCCTAATGGCGTGCTTCCCATTGGGAGGGCTCCCGGAATCCGAGGGACCCAGAAGATGGATGCCCTGGCGAGGTGAGTAAAAATTAAAAGTTAAAGCTGAAGGGAAGGGCAGCAGTTTGGTGAGGTTTGTGGGAGGTTTTAACTTAATGTTTCTCTTTAACACGAATCAGCAACAAATCCGGATTCAGGCAGAATCCAATTACAATTTTCCCTGAAATTTAGAGTTTCCCTGAAAATTCTGATTTGGTTTGTGCATTTCAGGTTCCCCTCTGGATGTCTATCTATAGATAAACAAACCATATGAGATTTGTTATGTGCCAATTTCTCTAAATTTGACTGTGCAATTAAATTTAATTTTTAGTTGACATGGATAAATGTCAACCACAAAATAAATGCCTCCACAAAAAAAGATAAAAGCTTCATCTTTGAGTTTTGTTTTGAGTCTGGATTGAATTTTGAATAATAGATTTTTTAACAGATTTTTCTTCATCTGACTGTTAGTTTTCTTGTGGGTCCGAATCATGTTGGCCGAATGGGTTTCTTATTTTAAAAAGTAGTAGCTTTGTCCCAATCTGACTGTGAGACTGTTTTTGGTGGGTCAGCATTGATATATCCTAATTGGCATACTTACAGTAGTTAGAAAGTAGCATGTTTGTCTGAATCTGACTTGAGATTCTGAGCTTTGTTTAGGGTCTATATCTGTTTAGAAGAAGCTGCTGGCTAAGAAAATGTATCAGATTGATTAAAAAAAATCTCGAACTTTTCAGAACCTTTTTGACTAAAATTGTAGGAAATATGGGCTGATTACATCCTAATCTTTCACTTCCATAAAATCTGTTCCTTAAACCTGAAGTCCAGCCTCTACTGATGCTGATGCCTCACCCGGTGTTAAAGTGGACCAAAACCTAGAGGCCGATTCATTAATAGCGCCAGGTAGCGACAGATGAGTGCCAGTAGCGTTATTTTCACAGCGCCCGCTAGTATTCGCTGTGCTTGGCCGTTGTTCGGCTTTTGACAGCGACTCAGTCGGTGTGCGGTAATGTTGAATACGGGGTTAGGAGTCGCTGTTTGACAGTTTCCGCGCTGTATGGGAGCGCATGACAGCGAACGGCCATAGCGAACTGCTCCCAGCATATTCATTAACAAATCACAAAAATTCTCGTGCAGTGAAATGCATGTTTAAACCCCAGAGCGCTGGCGGCGATGGGTTAAAATAGTTTTTTAACCCCCAAACAACCATATTTAAAAAAAAAAAACATGTTTTTCAAAACATTTTGTAAGATGAATACATTAATATCAGACCTGTAATATCAATTATGCACAAATTTATTATTTTTTTTTTTACCTTAAAAAAATATCTAACATTGCAGAAGTGGTCACAGAATATGTCACATTTAAAAAAAAAATAAATAAAAATTAATAGCAATTAATTATGAATATTTAAAGATTGCTCCATTGAAATGCATTGGAGAGCGCAAGGTAGCGAGAGGTCATACCTGTCGCTGTTCAAGGTCGCTCGCTGGCGCTGTGGGGTGAGGCTGGAATAATGATGAATGATTCTCTATCTGGCGCTCTGTCAGTCGCTAAGCAGGATCGGCTTGATAAATGTGTGATTGCGGAGGGGAGCCGGCGTACTCGTGGTGGTGAGCGTCATTACCGTTCGCTCACCATTCGCTACCTGGCGCTATCCCTTGTTAAATAAGGGCCCTAGTATTTTGACTATCCTGGGTTTTGGTCTTTTCCTCCAGGGCACATTGCCTTGCTGTGTGAGACCCCCCAGATCGCCAATGCCAACTCACCTCTTCCCAGTACGGTGGTGCTTGCACGGCCACTCGGCCAATTAGCGCACTCGGAGCCGCTGACATGACGCCGTCTAAGCCTTCTTCTAAGGCCAGCGGCTTCTTGCGCGCTGGCAGCCGCATTCACCACTTCCCTCGGCCATTCACAATGGCCTGGCACGGCACGCGCCCTGCTAAAGGGTAAGCAGGGATGCGGCCGCAGCTCGCACATGCTCCATTGGATCAGGAATCATGTGTATGGAGTAACCTGGTTATAGATTCCCAGGCCGATCGGCGTGGGTTTTGATCCACTTTAAAGTGGATTTGTCAGTTAAAAAAAGAATAGAGCTTACCTTGCTAGTAATTGCTGGCTCATTCCCCTGTCGGGAGCAACACTTCCACATTTTGAAAGCCATCCAGTTTTCAAGAGCCCCGCTACTGGCTGGCTAGGCCAAAGTGTCCTAGTGGCTGCCACTCATCAGTGGGGAAGTGGGCCTCCAGCTGTTTTAAAACCCCTCCGGTGGTGGCCCTAGAATATAAAAGGCTCCACGGCCATGGGTTTAATCTAAGTTCATTTTTTTAATTTTTTATCCCCAAATCTACCTCAGCACCAAGTGAGGGCCTCGGGAGTTCAGGGGCTAATCTAAAGAAGCCATTTTGTAATATATAGATATTAGGTTCCACTTGTCTTCTTAAATTTTCCAATCAAATGTTATGTACGCCCCCGCTGCCTCACTGATTGAAAAGACAGGCTGTACAATGTAAGAAGCAAAGTCTGATTGTTACACTGTAAAAAGTCAACCAGCTCCCACTGTGCTAGATTTTAAACAGAAAGCTGTGTGGCTGCTGTTATAGTATAACACTAATTGTACCCTGTTGTGTTACATTTTATAGCAGCCAGAAGCCTTGCTTACAATGTTACAAAGTAAATAGGAAAAACCTGTGTCACATCTGACTTCAATAGAGAGATCACGCCCCCAAAAATTCTAGCATTGTAAGTCCTGGACCAAGGGTTCCCAACCAAGTATCACTTTACATTTTCTAATGTCTCAAGTACCTGGGACATACGCTGTGTTTAAATGCACAAAAAAACCATTCAAATTTCATGAAATGCACAGAAATGAAGAGAGTTTTGGTCACCTTTTAGGTCAGTTTTGTTTTTTTTATGAAAGCCAGGCTTGGGTAAAGTATACATGACAGCAGATCTGGTTGGGATACACGTCAACCTGCAACCTTGCAAAGTACCACCTGATGGTCCCAAAGTAACACCAATGGTACTCGTACCACTGGTTGGAAACCCCTGTCCTAGACAATATACTTACTTAAATTCTGTCTCTGCTCTGGCTTCCACCTCCTCTGGGCCAGAGTGTCAGTGCACGCTGAAACCCTAGAGGCAGTGGCGGTGCCAGAAGCCAAAGAGGGGACAGCGGACAGTGTTCATTTACCTTGCCCGTCCACCTACTGCTCGGAAGGGCGAGACACGTGTAGGTATATATATTTTTTTCTTTTTTCTACATTCACCCAATAAGATGCACTGACATTTTCCCCTCACTTTTGGGGGAAAAATCTGTCTTCTGAAATCAAATGTTGTGTACGCCCCCCTCTGCCTCACTGATTGAAAAGACAGGCTGTACAATGTAAGAAGCAAAGTCTGATTGCTACACTGTAAAAAGTCAACCAGCTCCCACTGTGCTAGATTTTAAACAGAAAGCTGCGTGGCTGCTGTTATAGTATAACACTAATTGTACCCTGTTGTGTTACATTTTATAGCAGCCAGAAGCCTTGCTTACAATGTTACAAAGTAAATAGGAAAAACCTGTGTCACATCTGACTGCAATAGAAAGATCACGCCCCCAAAAATTCTAGCATTGTGAGTCCTGGACCAAGGGTTTACCAACCAAGTATCACTTTACATTTTCTAATGTCTCGAGTACCTGGGACATACGCTGTGTTTAAATGCACAAAACAACCATTCAAATTTCATGAAATGCACAGAAATGAAGAGAGTTTTGGTCACCTTTTAGGTCAGTTTTGTTTTTTTTTATGAAAGGCAGGGCTGGGGTAAAGTATACATGACAGCAGATCTGGTTGGGATACACGTCAGCCTGCAACCTTGCGAAGTAGCACCTGATGGTCCCAAAGTAACACCAATGGTACTCGTACCACTGGTTGGAAACCCCTGTCCTAGACAATATAGTTACTTGAATTCTGTCTCTGCTCTGGCTTCCAACTCCTCTGGGGCCAGCGTGCGCTGACCCCCGAGTGTCAGTGCACGCTGAAACCCTAGAGGCAGTGGCGATGCCAGAAGCCAAAGAGGGGATAGCGGACAGTGTTCATTTACCTTGCCCGTCCACCTACTGCTCGGATGGCGAGACTCGTGTAGGTATATATTTTTTTCTTTTTTCTACATTCACCCAATAAGATGCACTGACAATTTCCCCTCACTTTTGGGGGAAAAAATCTGTCTTCTGAAATCAAATGTTGTGTACGTCCCCCGCTGTCTCACTAATTGAAAAGACAGGCTGTACAATGTAAGAAGCAAAGTCTGATTGTTACACTGTAAAAAGTCAACCAGCTCCCACTGTGCTAGATTTTCAACAGAAATAAGACACACTGACATTTCCCCCCACTTTTGAGGAAAATAGTGCGTCTTATAGGGCGGAAATACAGTAATTAAGGGTTTTTAATAATGAGCAAGAGTTCATGTCTTACAGTGCACTGAATAAAAGTTTTTTAATTTGTTAAAGATTAAAGGAAGTAATAATCTATGTTTTCTATATGAGAGCAAACAGCCTGTCCCCAAAAATGAAAAAAAAATGTAGTTTTCTGAATTTGCTATGTTTTGCCAACATATGCAGTATTTGCATTGTACACTATATGTATTATCATTACATTTAAGTACAAAACTTTAATGTTCAATAACCTACTTTGGTTGCAAATGTTTCCCCCATGTATACAAATGCAAAACCCAAACTGTGAAACATAAGGCACAAAGCCTCTTGATATTCGAATGTTTCTGCACTTGTCTGCAAATATTTATTAATGCAATAAGAAATTAGGAAAATTGTGAATAGTCATCAGGAGAAAACATCATGTCGTGTAGCTTTTGCTCAAGATAGAACCCGGACCTGGAATAACGAGGGACCTCAGAAAACTTAAATGTTTAAATTAAAATATCAGCAAGGAATCTAAAAAATAAAAGCACACATTTTAGCTGTACATTTGCGGCATGATTTGCCGGCTCTAAAATCTTGCTCCTGGCCTTGTGTATTTATAGGCATGAACGGCTGAAACATCAATAGAGGAACAATTGTAATCCCTTGGAGAGGCTGTAGAAATGAATAAAGAAAATCGCTTAGGGAGCAATTAGTACACAAAAAACAAAAAAATAGAAACATCACGAAAATTATTCATTTCACAATATCCGCAAACAAATGGTAAAAAAAAAACATTTTAAATATAGAGTAGATTTATAAGGACCCTTTTTAGTGGAGCCTCTCCATCTAACCTGTTTAAAAAAGTACCTCCTGGTTGTCCCACGTTTGTGCAATATCCAAAGCCAAAGTAAAACCAAAAGGTTAATTTTTGCGCAGCTTCCTTTCCTAACGCACAGACACTGGAAGAGACTCCTAGTAACTCCTGGAAGCCTAGCTCCCATCTCTGTAAAAAAAAAAGGTTTCAGATACTGGGGAGTGGGTGCCTCCCAGTCACTTAACGGTTAATTGTTAGTCAATTAAGGTTAGTTGTGATAAGTACAGCCAACCACTTCTTGCCATTGGTGCCTGAGGTTATAGAGGAGAAGACCCAGGAAGTGCTCATAGAGAATGGAAGATATTGATTCCATGAATCTGAGAAGATATTGGGCACAGCTTGTGCCCATTGGGGGCTGGGCCGGTAGGGAGCCCGTGGAGGGGACCGAATAGTGTCAGTCTCTATTGAACACTGGCCGGGAGTTTTGGTACTCTGCATTACTTGAATAGTGGGCCTGTGAGTTGCCAGAAGATGCCATGGACCAGTGACCACCTTTGTCTAGGAAGGAAGAGAAGTTCACTGATCAGGGTCCTCAGAAGTTGGAGGTGTTGGGATGCATCCCCAGTAGCACATTTTAGTAGGGAAGCCTTGGATGACACCAGGTGTTAAATCCCTCACAGAACGGGGCAAGGATGCCTGAGGAAGGGATCACACAGTTGGGCAAAGATTCCTGGAGGGTACACCAAGCGAAGACAGAGTTACATAGTGGGCCCCTGTGATGTGCCAGGAATGGAACTGTACTTTGTATAATTTGTAGTTTGCCTAATAGAGTCCCCCTAATAACGACTTATGACTCACCCTAGATTTCTGCTACTTTAAAGACCTAAAGTCATTCCATGTCCCAGCTTGAATGCTTACGAAGGACCGGAGTGAGTACCCAACCCCTCTTGTTTTTCCCTCCCAACGCTAGGTCAGAGCTCTACATCCCCAATACATCCCAAAATCATACCATGGGAGTTTCCTACACATGCATGAATCCTTGCATTCTTTTTAGCACAGTTCTAAACGTAAGTCTCTGAGTATGTGTGGATTTAAACACAGCATCCGGGAACATGTGCTATCTTCCATGTACTTAAAGTGTGAGACTCATATACTATTCTACATGCCCTCTTCCTCACGTACATGTACTGGACACCCAGACACAAGGATTAATATGGTCTAAGAGGCTGAAAGATTTTTTCTTTCATACGCCACCATTTCGTCTAATATCTTTCACTCTTTGGATCCAAGAATATAGAGTAAGTTGGCATGGACTGAAATGGAATGTAGGTTCAAGCTAGTAATTCATTACTTTGTATCAGTGTTTTTATTGAAGTTTCAAAAGAGGTAGTTACTCTCCTGCATTCAAGAGGACGATTACACCTTAAAGTTACCGTTTTACAATTTCTAGGCTTCTTACAATAGATATAATTAAAGCTGTATTGTGTTGCGAACGGAACCTAATATACTTTAGTGGTCATCTGCTGTTATTCTTTCATTCATTAAAATGCCCAGGTTTAGGGGTTAGAAAAATCAATTTGAAACTGAAAGCATAATAGGTAGTTGGTTGTTATATGTTAGGGCCTATTTAGTAGGCCGTCATTGTTCTTAGGTTAATCAAGAGGAGACTATTGAAGAAAGAATGGATTAAGGAACGTGTAGGTGTGTAGAATTTTAGGCTATAGAAAGTGGGTTGGATGTGAGTTATAGGAAGTAATAGGGAGAGGGGACAGGACCCTGACTCCATGGAGTTGTTAAGAGTTATTATTGGTTTAAATAAAACAGGGGATCCAGGCAAAGTCAAATATTGATTGGCTATCGTTCAGCATACTAGTGAGTTTGTCATTCACCATTATCCAATTATGTTTTTTGGCCACAGTTGAGAAAAGGATAGATGTGAGTTTAAGATACCGCTATGGTTATTTTTATCAGCCAAAAGAATATAAGTAATTATCTTGCAGTCCATTCAGTGACTCCATGGGTTTTACTGTTAAATAAAAAATGGCTCTGGGGTTGGGGACATGCTGAATGCAGCTGCAATAGGGCAGGACCACCACAAGTAGTACATGTCTACCATCTGATTGCAAGTTCAGAAGCATAGAGGAGAGTTTTTTGGAAATGTTTTAGCAATTTTAGCTGGGACCATGTACCATCTCTAAATTACTTTATAGTTGGCTTCAATACGTGAAGAGAAGAGGCTGCAAGCCTGATTTTCCATCTGGACCCAGGCGGGCATTAACGATTTCGCAAAGGTTGAGGATAGTTGGTTGTTGATGGCAGCATGGTTTTAGTGTAATCCCCCTTGGGATTTAGGGGAAAATCCCCCTTGGGATTTAGGGGAAAATCAGGTCTCTTTTGCTCTGGGACTTGGTATCTAAAGACCCTTTTCTAATTGAGTTAAGGAATTGGTAGCTTTGTTGTGCTCTGAAGAATTTAGAGGGTGGAAGGTCTATATTTTTACTAAATTCTATGAAGGTACTCCTACCCAGGATTGAAAGGGGGTTGCCAATTCTATAGAAACCCTATTTAAAGCTAGTTTTGTGTAAGCCCGGCACAAAGGTGGGGGTTACCTAAAATAGTAGCCAGTGGAGTATGGGTGAATTTTAGGAGGAAATTTTTATTGCTTTTGTCCCATATAAAGATTGAAGCCGACAAGGATGGCGAGTGGATTTCACGTCTGGAGACTGGGGATATCCATAGCAACATACTTAAAGAGAAGGGGCTGCAAGCCCGATCTTTCATCTGGACCCAGGCGATCTTGGACGAATTTGCAAAGGTTGAGGATAGTTGGGCGATTGTGGCATCATGGTGGTAGTGTAGTAGGTTGGGGACACCCAGTTCCCCTTGAGATTTAGGTGCAAATAAGGTCTTTTTTGCTACTCTTCTACTCTTTTACCTTGCCATATAAAACTTATAATCTTTTCCTTGAAGTTTTTAATGTCTTTTAAGGGGATATGTGCTGGGAGGGGGTGAAAGTAGTATAATAGGCGAGGGAGAAGGGTCAATTTGAGTGCCGCAACTCTTCCGAACCATGAGCGTGGATCAGATTCTCAAGTCTTCAATTCGTTTTTTAAAGAGCTCATGTTATGTAAGATGTCATAGTTTTATATAGGTTTGAGAGGGACACCAGGGGTTGGGAGAGAAAGAGAAGTATATCATCAGCAAAGAGAGGGCACTTCTGCTCTAGACCCGCACATACTATAACTTTAATATTGATATTTTGTTGAATACTTAAAGCTAGTGGCTCTATAGCTAATGCAGAATGGGTGGAGACCAAGGCATGGAATTGCTATAAAGATTAGTGACCATACTTCTGTATATAGAGCCAAACCCGTATGTCTTCAAGGTATATTCCAAAATGTCCCATGAAAGGGAATCAAAGGCCTTTTTAAGATCTAAAGCCATATAGAAAACCTTGTCTTTGTCCATTCCCATCCCAGTCAGTATGGGTGGATGAGATAATGTCTACCGCTGTCCTAATCTGGTATAGGCCCTGTCTGCCAGGGACTAATCCAACCTGATCTACATGGATGACCGATGAGAAGAATGTATTTAATCTGTTTGCTAAGATTTTTAGAACATTTTTTATATGTGAAATTGGACAGTATTGACTGCAGTCAGTGGAGTCCTTGCCAGGTTTGGAAATGACATTTAAAAAGGCCAACATGGCTTCCTTGGGAATAGGGCCTCCTTGGCAGATATAATTGAACCACTTCAGAAGGTCTCCTGCAGGGAGAAGTCTCTGTCCATTAACTCTCTCTGTTTGTCAGATGGATGTTATCAAACCACTTTTTTGCCGACTGTATACTGAATGGGGTTGGGTTAGTATATAATGTAGAATAAAAGTTATAGATTTCTTTGGAGACTTTTACTGGGTTTTCAGTGAGAGTGCCATCTGGAAGTTTTATTTTGGGAACCAAGATAACCCTTACTCGAGGGGTAAGTTTCCTAACAAGAAGTGTGCCGGGTTTATATCCCCATATGAAAAATGTGTACTTGCTCCAGTTGATCTTTCTTTAAGCTTTGGCAGTTAGGAGTAGGTTAGTCTCGGTTCTCATTTTGCCTATTTTATCCCGGATGGCTCTGGTGGGGTTAGCTTTACGGGCCCTAGAAACTTCATGGAGTTGGCCTTCTGTTTTTGGGGCACGTCTAGAAGATTTGTTTTGGATTGGGTCAATCGCAAGGTTAAAGTCCCCTCCTATAATAATAGAGCCTTCCATTTGGGGGAGTACTTCCTTCCATAAATATTTGAAGAATTTAATTTGGTTAGTATTTGGGGTATAATTTGATACAAGGGTCTCCCCAATTTGCCATTTGACCGCAAGGTACCTGTCCTCTATTCCATATGCATTCCTTTAAAGAGAAGGGGATGTTTCTAGATATGCATTTGGCTACTCCTCATTTCTTTTCTCTCGAGCTGGTGCGATAAAAGGTAGGGTATTTAGAATAAAGAAATGTAGGAGTGGAGGACATGGTAAAGTGCGTTTCTTGGAGAAGAATAATATCTGTAGCTGCAGAATTAAAAAATCTGAAGGCCTTGTGTCTTTTTCTTGGTGAATTGAGGCCTTGGACATAATGTATGTGAGTTTAATCGATTTCTTAGTATGTCTAGTTGTCGGATAATGTATGGTGGTTCTGCCACCCCTTTGAAGTGTAGGGATAATGTATGGGGAAGGATGAGAATCATAGGCAAAGTGGAGAAAGGATAAGCCTAAGGGAAGGAACTGCCAATTTTTTTCCCTGCTTCCCTGCCCATTTGGGTGATGCTCAGGGTGTTTAAGGAGCACCTTGTCATTGGTGGGGGTTGTTAGAGGTGTGAAACGTGCTATAGGTGCTCGATTGTGCCAGCTGGTTGCAGGGCTCCCAGCTTATGCGGCCATCTTTTTTTAAGAAAAATAATTCCAATCAATTCAGGTCTGATATAAATCTTGTGGTCAGATTGGAATGAACTGGCACTAAACAGATCTCAAAATATACTCGTATCTCTCTACCTGTGAACAAAAAATGTTGCATTTTTATTTTTTGAGTACTTTTGTTGGTAACACAGCAAAAGTTTGGGGAGATGATCTTGGCACCTGATATAAGGGAGTTTATTTTTTAGCTATGGATAAGTATCCTTTATATTAACAACTAGGGATGAGCGAACCGGTTCGGACGAACCGGAATTCGCACCGAATTTCAGGGAAAATTCGATTCGGCACGAACCCGAATTTTTTTTGGTTCGTGTCGATCGAATTTTCCCTGAAAAAAAAAACAGCGCAGCCGTCCTGCCCGCTCCCACCATGCCAGCATTTTTTTAAAAAGCAAACACTTACCTGCATGGTCGGAGCGCGGAGGCCGGCGCCGCTCTCAGGCGCCCTCTGATGACGCGCCCTCTGATGACGCGTCCTCTGATGACAGCTGAGAGCGGCGCCGGCCTCCACGCTCCGACCATGCCGGCATTTTTTTTTCAGATGAGCGATTCGTGAAAGTTCGATTTGGGCGAACCCGAATTTCTTGGGGAAATTCGGTGAATCGCCCGAATCGAACTTTCAAGAAGTTCGCTCATCTCTATTAACAACCTAATATCAGTAAAAATGTATGCATGTAATTATATTGTCAAGTGGCTGCAGTATAAGCTAATAATAGATATGTATTTATCTATTATTTAAGCAAGCAATTTAAGCAAATTTAATGACTCTCCCTGGGGTTTTTGCTCGAAAAATGTGCACAGAGCTCACAGAGCATATAAATACTGTTTCCCGATGTCTAGCTCAATAGTGTTGGCTGGTGTTACAATGTGCATGTTACATATCATTGACTTTACCTTCTTCTGTTCTAGCCATGGTGAGGGCAATCAAGTCTTTGGGGTTTAGCCAAAACTCGTTTGGTGTGACTCCACCGTGGTGTGTTATTATATTGATGAAATTTGTTCTGTTTTGGGGCAGTTTGGCTTATTTATTTTTTTCATTCTCTTGGGTCACGCCAAACTATGGGGGTTATTTAAGAAAGGCTAGTGGCAGGTAGTGCCACATAAAGGCAAGTAGCGCCTGGTGAATGCTGGGCGCTGTACGGGAGACCACATTTAAGAAAGCGAATCTGGTGAGTGCCTCTAACAGCGCCATGTAGCGTCACGTGTATTATTACAGGCAGCTCAGCATATAGTGCCGGTGCTCTAGGTTCAAGAGTGCCACGTATTACCTTTCGCTCAGTGTCACTCTCCCATACATTTCAATGGCCGTTCATTTGTTTGTGTTTAAATAGCGTGTTGGCCAATTAAAATTTAAAATTTTTTGCGCAAATCATTGTGTGACCTCTCTGGCCACAAACAAACACTTTTGTTGTTTTCTTGTTTTTTTTATATTTTTATGCAGAATTGTCATTACAGGTCTGGCACTAAAGTTTTAATTGTCACCGTGTTATAACAATGTCTTTCCATGTGTTTTCGTTTTGTTACTGGTGGATATGTGTCGAGAAAAAGACTTTTGCCCTTATTCATCAAGCGATAGCGCCAGGTAGTGTCTGACGAGCGCCAAGTCCCGCCAGCTAACGGCGGCTACCGACTCGAGTACGCCCGGCGTCGGCCACAATGACGCATTTATCAAGCTAAATGAGGCTAGCGCCGGCGAGAGCATCAGCTGGCGCGGGATTCATCATGTAGCCGACTGCAACGAACAGCGCCGCTGCTAATCCCATCACAGCGCCAGGTATGACCTGTCGCTCCCTGGCGATGTTCAATGCATTTCAATGGAGTAATCTTTAATTAATCAGGAATTACTTGCTATTAATGTTTTTTTTTTTTTTTTTTTTTTTTTATGTCAAAAATTCTGTGACCACTTCTGCAATGTTAGGATTTTTTTTTTAAGGTAAAAAAAAAAAAAAAAAATGATTTTGTGCAGAATTGATATTACAGGTCTGATATTAATGTATTCATATTACAAAATGTTTATAAAAACTTGTATAATTTTACAATCAAAAAATATGGTTGTTTGGGGGTTAAAAACTATTTTACACCCATCGCCACCAGCGCTCTGGGGTTTAAACAAGGAATTCACAGCGCGAAAAAATTCGGAGCGTGATTTGTTAATGAATCTGCAGCAAGCCGTTCGCTCTGGCCATTTGTTGTCAGGCGCACCCATACAACGCGGAACCTGTGAAACAGCGACCCCCCAGCCCGTATTCAACATTACCGCACACCGACTGAGTCGCTGTCAACAAGCAAACCCCGGCCAAGCACAGTGAATACTAGCTGGCGCTGTGAAAATCATGCTACTGGCGCTCATCTATCGCTACCTGGCGCTATTAATGAATCGGCCTCTTTGATCACACAGCGTCTGGCGCTCTATGCTGCAGCGCTCAGTTTTAGAGCGCCGATGCTGTATATATGTCGTTTTTTGTTAAATTTGGTGTGGAGCATAGAGTTCTGGACGCACTGAGCTGGCGCTACCTCTCGCTTGCTGCAGCGCTTTCCTGTGTTAGATGTGGTAAAGTCTTGGGCGCTTTGACCTTAGGACACCACCTAACATTCTCTATTGGCTCTGCAGTCAATGAGGGAGAGCACTTCTACAGCGCCCACCACACATCACATGACATTAATGCCAGCCAGGATACTACAGCGGCCGCTACTCTAGGTTACAGCGCCCGGCACCGGTTTACAGCAACTACTAGCTTTCGTTCTAAGTGCCGCTATACAGATGCTGATATGTGGCGCTAGTAGTAAATTGGCCTCTAAGTTGGTAGCTTTAGCTTAAATATGAACAGCCTAACTTGAAAAATTAAAACATGTTAAGACATTGATGGCGGATAAAATGCTTTGTCTATTTATAGATGTGGCAATTGTTAATCGTCACATCACAGCTCAGCCTATAGTGATCTCTCACAATAAGCCATTGAAAAGCATTTTAGATTTCAGGATAGCGCAATGCGCTTGTGTAAGTTGACGGTCAAAGAAAGCTTCATCTGTACATACAGATTCTGCAGTGGTCCCTTGTGATGTAAGGTTGCTTTTTCCTGAACAGGGATGGGGGGAAGAGTTTTTTGTTCCGGTTTAGGGTTTTTAGACCCCTGGGACCTGGTGGTGGTTGTGTTTACAGTATTGGTCAGACGTTGGGGTCTTGCTCCCAAAAATATACATATAGAGGGGGGAGGTTTCTCCTGGTACCTGTTTGGGAGGAGAAATCTATGTGAGGGAGTTCTTTGTTAGACCCTAGAGGGACCTCCTTCTAGGGTCTAACAAATTACTTTCTCACATAGATTTCTCCTCCCAAACATGTACCAGGAGAAACCTCCCCCTTCTATATTTTTCTGAACATATTTTACATTTCTCTATTAATATTTAAAACTAAACTGAATTGAAACTGAACTGAAAGTATTGTGTTGCACCATGTTAACCAATGAGAATCGTAGAAGAATGAAGAAATATGACAATGGCCTTGATTCACAGCCTCCTTTTCCTTCACTTTCACATGTGTATGTGTATTTTTGTGAGTTTTTGCTGCCATTAATGGGATTTTCGTGTCTTATTTCATGCGTATGTGCGTCTACGTTAACGTGAATAAGCACATTCGATGATCGTATTTTTCGCGTAAATAGTTCGCTTTCTCAGGAATGTTACGTTATTGGTATGGACTTGCGCATGATTCAGAGCCTTGATTGTTGATTCGAACATGGCCAATAAAACGAGGGTGTTTCCGTTAAACTTACGGGGTGTATTTCCTGGTGAAAGTTTGCTGTCGTTGTGAGAGTTGCAGTGTGATGGAGGCGGGATTACGTGGAGGAATATGAGCGCCTACAGCAACTGACAGCTGCTGCTCATAGGCTGGCGGGCGAAATTGAGGAGCTTCAATATGGACCAAGGATTAGAATTCTGGGAGCCTGCCACTTTTTTTAAAATAGTTTTTATAAACCAATTTTAATATTTTAATTTTTCTGCAAAAAAAATAAAAACTAATAACAATTATTACCATAAAAAAATAAATATATACAAGTAAAAAAAAAAAAAAAAAGACTTTAAATACATTTTTTACTACTTTAAAATGTTTATGATGTCTATCATTTATTGATAATTAATATAAATGTAATACAAATGTAAATCCACTTATGCGCATAAAACCGAAAAAAGCCACAAGGAATTGAAAAATATCTAAAGAATAAATGAAATTAAGGTAAGCATGAAAATATGTGGATAAAGAAAGGGAGTAAAGCATTAATAGAGTGGGACAGAGGAATACATACCGTGACAAGGGAGTTAAGGAAAGCATGAAAATATGGGGAAAGAGTAGTAGACGAGGATTACAAAGCAACGTAAACGAAAACCTCGTCCTCTCGCCTACGCTGCGAGAGCCGTACACAGCCATTCTCATTGGCGTACGCAGCTACGAAAAGTAAATGGAAGGCTCCTGATGGCAGCTCTGCATCATGTGTACACACATAGACATGCGGGAGAAATGTGAAAAATGCATATTTCGAGACAAAAACAAGACGGTTTTGAGAAGGCTGTGCATCAGCCCTAATGACTTTTGAGGGATAACTGAGTATATTTTAAAGTGAGCTTTCGAGAATACCTCGTTCTTGTCATCAGATGAGATGTTCAAGAGCATCGTGTTGAGAAGGGCTGGATGTTCTCAGGATCTCATCTTAGGATGTGCTTAGTTGGTCTACGAAGGGTGGCTGGCATAGTACAAGATAATACTGCTTACCAGTAAGTCTGAAGACTTAAAGAGGAACATTGCAGGTATTGGAGAGGTAATAATAATTCCCCAAACATAGCTTGCTCGCCCCCCTGCCCCTCCGGTTTAACAAATTACAATTATGAAATTACCTCTCCGGTTGCATCATGCTCTGGCATGCCTCAGTCCCCCACCGTCTCCGTCGGGCAGTGGCATCCTGCCGTCCCTTCATGCTCTGCACCACCTCTCAGATCTCGTGAATGCGCAGTGTCGCTGTATGGGCTGTAATAACATTCAGCGCAAATCCTGCAATATTTGAAAAGTGGGGCATTTGAAAAGGGAAGGCGAAGGGTAAGTACGGCTAAGGCTTTTCAGCCATCACTCTGGGATGGCTAAAGGAGGAGGGGGTGCAAAGGGGCCAGGAATGCTGCCGGATGTTGGTGTTTTAGATCCAAACATCCATAGACCGACATCCAAAAGGCAGGGAGGGATGTTTAGAGGGGAACATCTCTTTATCCTTTTCTTGTAGGACATATGCAAATGAAATGTATTTCTGACAAATGAGTACAAGAGTTTGCGCTGAAAAAGCCCTTTTTCATGTGAAACAAGTACGTCATTACTCACCTTTTTTGTGATATTAATCATGTTATATATTATAATGTACATAAAGGCTAAATGTATTATGTTGTCCTAACATGATGTTTGTACAAGATTATTGTTCGTTATTTGAAATGTGTCAACATAGTACTGTTTCTTTTCTTTTTAATTTTATAAAATAGGTGTATTCTACATGAATTGCCATTTTTAAGAATATTCCAAATAAATGTAAAGAAAAAACTTTTTTAACAATCACTTGATCTTTATTGAATAAGGCGGGGTCACCCTAAAGGACCCAATATCCAATTGTTTTCCAACATCAGAAAAGGTCTGATATTCCTCTGTGGTGCCAGTTTTAGTTTTTCCTGACAATTAACAGACACCATCATGATTTAAGGTGGACCAACACCCACCGCTGATCAGCCCGGGAATCTATAAGATTCCCGGGCCGATCAGCTCCCTGCCTGCCGATCGGGGGGTGCCCCGCTGTGTGAAACCCCCCAGGACGCCCGCAAATCCTACCTGTTCCTCGTTCCAATGGCGCATGCGTGGGCCGCCGCCGCCTCTCGCACATCCCTCTAGAATGGCCGGTGCGGGCGCGGTCCCTGTAAGAGGGACGCGAGAGAGGCCGCGGCGGGCGCTCTCAACTTGTCCGTCGACGGACCTCGCATGTCCGTCGGCGGTGATTGGTGGAGCGAGTCACGTGGGAGCGGGGTCAGGTGAGTTTTTGGGGCTTTCTGGGGGTTTCACACAGCGGGGCACTGTGTGGATACTGAAAATCCTGGGTGTTAGTCCACTTTAAGGAGGACTCTTCACATCTGACTAAACTAAAATTGTTGTGTTGGGTAATTGTGGAAAAATTGCTGTAAATGACCCTCTTATCTCCTGATGTGTGCTGCTTTTAGTTCCAGTTTTGTCTAATGAAGGGAACTAGGTATTCTCAAACCTTAAAATATAGTTAGTTAGCCAACAAAAGGTATTGACTTATTTCATCACTTTTCTACTAAAACTAAAAATTTACTGACAAGAAATGGGCAGGCTGATTCATTACTAGCGCCAGGTATCAGCAGATGAGCGTCTGTACAGCGACGCTAAGAGCGACCGCTAGTGGTCGCTCTGATCGGCCGTGAGTCGCTATTGCAGAGCGCATCAGTCGCTGACCGCCATTGATGAATTTGATGTGTGAGTCGCCACTATATGGGAGCGAATGGTAGCGGCTGGTCAGTGTGATAGACTCAAACCATATTCCTCAAAAAAACACCCTCACACTGCGCCGGCGCTCAAAATTGTGTGTCGCTGTAGCCCAGAGTGGCAGAGGCTGTGTGATTAAAGTCTGTTTTTGAACACATATCCACCAGTAACAAAGCGAAAACATATGGAATGACGTTGTTGTAACACTGTGACTAGAGATGAGCAAACTTCTCAAAAATTAGATTCGGGCGATTCGCCGAATTTCTCAAAGAAATTGGGGTTCGTCCGAATCGAACTTTAACGAATCGCTCATCTCTGGTGGGGGATGAGCGATTCCGGCATGCCAGCATTTTTTTTTTTTTATTTCAGGGAAAATTCGGTCAGCACGAACCACTAAAAATTCGGGTTTGTGCTGAATCGAATTTTCCCTGAAATTCGGAGCGAATTCAGGTTCGTTAGAACCGATTTGCTCATCCCTAACTGTGACAATAACACTTTAATGCCAGACCTGTAATGACAATTCTGCATAAAAATATAAAAAATCAATAAAGTTTTAAAAAATGACTTTTTCTAGGCCAGGAGCGGTCACACAATTATTTGTTTAAAAAAAAAAAAAATTAACTGTTTGAACAGAAGAAATGTAACATCCATTGAAATGTATGGGAGAGCGACAGGTAGCGACAGGTAATACCAGGTTCTCTGAAAGCCAGAGCGCCGCGGTATACGCTGAGCCGTCTGTGATGATGAATCGGTCGCTGCGAGTCGCTCACCAGAATCGCTTTGATAAGTGTGGTATTGCGTACAGTGCCCAACGTTTACCTATCCATTCTATGACGCTATACATTGATGACTAAACCCCTCAGTTGGAAAAATTTCACACATATTTACGGGAATTTTCTCTTCCGCTTGAAAGAAATATTGGTCAAATCCATCCGTATCGGGGAAACAGATTGCTATCATCAGACAGGCTTATAATGGGGGGCTATACAGAGGCATCATCACTGAGTACACTGAAACTCAGGCTGGGTGGTTTATACCTCGCACTGCAGCATCTCTACCTCCTGCTCTGTAATGTATCGATCAGTGCTGAGTTATGATCTTACATGTAAAAGTTAGCTAACTTTTTGCTGTGTAACACATTGTAGCAACTATGCTATGGTTGGTTATTATAATGGTAATACCATTTTAAGAACGCATGGCACCCCTTGTCTAAAGCTCAACTGCTGGCCCTTGGCCTTAGTATTCACCAGGCCCTATGCCCTTTGGCACACGTTTAGTATTGTACAAAGGGGTACCCCTGAAACAACAGCAAGCCCATGGTGAGGGACACCAGGCTCTTCTGTAACCCCCTGGCTTATGGGGTGGCAGATAACGGGGTATAGGCAAGCTACCTGATGACCTGTTGGATGTGTGGCTTACAACACCCCTGCCCTAAGAATTGGTATAATGGTCCCTTGGACACCTTAGCAGTTTAAAATTAAAAATAAAAAAAAAACACCATTTTGTTTTTTATTAAACTAAATGTTTCTTGGGTAATTTTTACTTGTATGGCTGGACCATGGCACAAAGCACTTAGGCCCTTATTTATGAAGGAATAGCGACTGGTGAGCGGCCGGTAATGATGGGCACGGCCACGAGAACGCCGGCTCCCCACCACAATCACACATTTATCAAGCCAATCCTGCTTAGCGACTGAGATAGCGCCATATAGCGACTCATTTATCATTATTCCAGCCTCAGCCCACAGCGCCAGCGTCCGACTTTGAACAGCGACAGGTATGACCGCTCGCTACCTGGCGCTCTCCAATGCATTTCAATGGAACAATCTTTAAATATTAATAATTAATTGTTATTATTATTTTTTTTTTGTTTAATGTGACATATTCTGTGACCACTTCTGCCATGTTAGATAATTTTTTTAAGGGAAAAAAAAATAGTGCAGAATTGATATTACAGGTCTGATATTATTGTATTCATATTATTAAATTATTTAAAAATTTTTTTTTTTTTTTGGTTCCCAAAAATATGGTTGTTTGGGGGTTAAAAAACTACTTTTAACACATCGCCGCCAGCGCTCTGGGGTTTAAACATGCATTTCACAGCGCTTGAATTTTTTGAGCGTGATTTTTTGATGAATATGGTGGGAGCCGGTCGCTCTGACCAGTCGCTATCATGCGCTCCCATACAGCGCGGAACCTGTCAAATAGCGACTCCTAACCCAGTATTCAACATTACTGCACACCGACTGAGTCGCTATCAACTATCGAACAACGGCCAAGCACAGCGACTACTAGCGGGTGCTGTGAAAATACCGCTACAGTCGCTCAACTGTCGCTACCTGCCGCTATTAATGAATCGGCCTCCTATTACCTTTTGTGTCACCCTCATTCTCCTCTTAGATTGTAAGTGAGCAGGGTACTTTTCCTTTTGTTTCCAACTAATTCCCTTTTTTCCCTTTTGCTACATAATTTTTTATTCTGTTTGCACATGAACCCTTTGATTGTAAAGCACTGTGAAATATGTTGGTGCAATATAAATAAATATTATTATTAATAATAATAATAATATATATATATATATATATATATATATATATATATATATATATATATATTAATAATAATAATAATAATAATAATAATAAATATATATATATATATATATATATATATATATATATATATATATATACATATATATATATATATATTATAATAATAATAAGAAAAAGAAGAAGGCTAAAATCAATTGGTTAAACCCTTACATGATTACCCGCCTATCCCCCAAGAAAAGCCTGGTGCTCATAATTATTGGTCCAGGCTTTATTTGTCTAGGGGCGGCCCAGGTATAAGATCCAGCCTTACATTTTTGTTGAACGATTAAAAAAGAAAATGGTCAAAAATAACCTGGTGTTTCCCAAGAATCACCTCAGATCAAACTGAGCTGAATTTGCAAAATTATGGTTGAATTTGAATGCAAATCCAATGCTCAACACTAGTATTTTACTTTCCAATTGCAATTTTACTTTAGATATTATTATTATTATTATTATTATTAAAGTTTCATAAGCATTTTGTTTCCATTGATACAGTTTCAAGTGCCTTAGAAGCAGATGATTATAATGGAGTTAAATTAATATGAATGTTTTGGTCTTCATTTTAGTCATCATGCAAAACCTAACTGTCCAGAATTTCTTTCTCCGAACCTTTCAGGACCTTTACAGTGCAAAGCTTTTTTTCTCATTGTTGCTGTTAGTCTATTTGGCCATACTTTTGGGCAACCTTCTGATAATCCTCATAGTCCACAAAGACGTCCACCTACAGACACCCATGTATTTTTTTCTTGGTCACCTATCCTTATGTGAAGTTGTCTTCACCACCAACATCATCCCCAATATGTTGCATATGGTCCTACGCAATGGCGCATATATTGCTCTTAGGGACTGCGTGACACAATGTTACGTGTTTTCGTCCTCCACAACAGTAGAGTGTCTCTTGCTCACAGCAATGTCTTATGACCGTTTTCTGGCCATCTGTAGGCCGCTACATTATTCCTATTTGATGACACGACAGTTGTGTCTACAGCTAACCGGATGCTCTTGGCTATCAGGAATTCTGATCTCGCTACCAGCAGTTGTCCTTATCAGTATGCTGCCATTCTGTGGACCAAATGTCATTGACCACTTTTTCTGTGACCTTGCCCCAATTCTCCAACTATCATGCTCTGATGCGTCCTTTATAGAAACAGAAGTCTTTGTCTTGTCCTTCCCCGTCCTTGTGTTTCCTGTTATATTTATCATTATAACCTACATCCAAATCATTCTGACGATTCTGAAGATCCCTTCCACCAGTGGTAAACAGAAAACTTTCTCCACTTGCAGTTCGCACCTTATAGTAGTCTGTACCTATTTTGGTACTCTTATTATTGTCTACATGACTCCATCAGTGGATCGATCCATCAATAAAATGTTAGCTCTTCTCTATACCGTTGGGACCCCTCTGCTAAACCCAATTATATACAGCTTTAGAAACAAGGAAATAAAAGACGCCATTAAAAAACTGAGGAGGCTGTAGTGAGAGGCATGCTAGTTCTGGTGGAATGCTGAATTCCGTTCATGGAAATAACCTTGTATGTATCTCTTTTTGATTTATTCTTAAGCTTTTATGCAGCTTGTTGTACTTTAAGGGCCTGATTTATCCATCATTTCGACAGGCATTTAGCACGTGTTCATCAGTCTTGAAATGTAACTTAGTCATGTAAATACGCCCGAGCTAGCTCCACTTTTCACTAGGTCAGCAAAGTTAGACAAAGCACAAAAAAGACAAGATACCGCGCTCAACACTACAAGTAAAAAAGCTCAACGTGTAGCGAGTCCTTCGTCTCAAAAGTAGTCCAAAACTGTAGTAAAACACAGAGCTGGTTGAAAAAACCTGCCCCTATTTCCCGGCAGACACCTAAGAGCGACTCCCACTGAGTCCTCTACCTGGGATTACCTTATTTGTCTGTAGACCAGAGTTACCTTCACACTTCAGACGTCCGGAGCCCACACCAAGCGCAAGAAAAATACATAACAGCTATTCTTGGTGTGAACTGTTTATTACATCACGATTGTTATTATATAAAGCATGATAAGGCCTAGGCGGGGAAAGGCAGAAAAACAACAAGATGCTGCTCCAAATAAGGTTCTAAAGTGAACATTTGCCTTTTAATTGGAGTAGCTGTGTCAACACCTTGCTGTCCTAGGTATGTGCTGGGAGTGGCTATACATCACCTCACTGTAGGCTCGATTCAGAGAGACACAAACAAACTTTCGGTTTGGTGCCGACGTCGTAAGATTTTCAAAATTTCCCGCTCTCGCATGAACGTTCGATCGATTCTATGCATGCTTCGTAAACCTTCCGTAGCGCGTCCGTGTGCTCGTATGCCAGAGTACGCAGGCGAGGATGTCATTTTCCATCGAAAAGGTTCAGATTTATTTTGCCCAACTACCAACGTAGCCTTTCGTTTTTGCCCTTTTCCCATCGTATCCTCACACGAATCCTATCATTTTCCCGCTACATCCTGCTTCATTTTTTCCTAAAGTATCTGTCCAGACGAAATTCTTGCGATATTGCGCCTGCGCACTACAAACTTCTCTCATTAAAGTGTTCGCCTACATAATTTCACTTCCATCACTAAACTCACCCTAACCACTTAGCGCTCTCCTGCCTTTTCCCTGGAGCTCCCTTAAAGCTCACCCTAACCACTTAGCGCTCTTCTGCCTTTTCCCTTGACCTCCCTTAAAACTTACCCCAATCACTTAGCGCCTTGTTTCTTCTTCCATTTTCACACCCTCAAACTTACCCAAATCACATAGCGCCTTGGTTCTTCTTCCATTTTAGGTCCCTAAAACTTACCCAAATCACTTAGCGCCTTGGTTCTTCTTCCATTTTTGGTCCCTAAAACTTACCCCAATCACTTAGCGCCTTGGTTCTTCTTCCATTTTTGGTCCATAAAACTTACCCAAATCACTTAGCGCCTTGGTTCTTCTTCCATTTTAGGTCCCTAAAACTTACCTTGGGACCCCTCTGCTAAACCCAATTATATACAGCTTTAGAAACAAGGAAATAAAAGACGCCATTAAAAAACTGAGGAGGCTGTAGTGAGAGGCATGCTAGTTCTGGTGGAATGCTGAATTCCGTTCATGGAAATAACCTTGTATGTATCTCTTTTTGATTTATTCTTAAGCTTTTATGCAGCTTGTTGTACTTTAAGGGCCTGATTTATCCATCATTTCGACAGGCATTTAGCACGTGTTCATCAGTCTTGAAATGTAACTTAGTCATGTAAATACGCCCGAGCTAGCTCCACTTTTCACTAGGTCAGCAAAGTTAGACAAAGCACAAAAAAGACAAGATACCGCGCTCAACACTACAAGTAAAAAAGCTCAACGTGTAGCGAGTCCTTCGTCTCAAAAGTAGTCCAAAACTGTAGTAAAACACAGAGCTGGTTGAAAAAACCTGCCCCTATTTCCCGGCAGACACCTAAGAGCGACTCCCACTGAGTCCTCTACCTGGGATTACCTTATTTGTCTGTAGACCAGAGTTACCTTCACACTTCAGACGTCCGGAGCCCACACCAAGCGCAAGAAAAATACATAACAGCTATTCTTGGTGTGAACTGTTTATTACATCACGATTGTTATTATATAAAGCATGATAAGGCCTAGGCGGGGAAAGGCAGAAAAACAACAAGATGCTGCTCCAAATAAGGTTCTAAAGTGAACATTTGCCTTTTAATTGGAGTAGCTGTGTCAACACCTTGCTGTCCTAGGTATGTGCTGGGAGTGGCTATACATCACCTCACTGTAGGCTCGATTCAGAGAGACACAAACAAACTTTCGGTTTGGTGCCGGCGTCGTAAGATTTTCAAAATTTCCCGCTCTCGCATGAACGTTCGATCGATTCTATGCATGCTTCGTAAACCTTCCGTAGCGCGTCCGTGTGCTCGTATGCCAGAGTACGCAGGCGAGGATGTCATTTTCCATCGAAAAGGTTCAGATTTATTTTGCCCAACTACCAACGTAGCCTTTCGTTTTTGCCCTTTTCCCATCGTATCCTCACACGAATCCTATCATTTTCCCGCTACATCCTGCTTCATTTTTTCCTAAAGTATCTGTCCAGACGAAATTCTTGCGATATTGCGCCTGCGCACTACAAACTTCTCTCATTAAAGTGTTCGCCTACATAATTTCACTTCCATCACTAAACTCACCCTAACCACTTAGCGCTCTCCTGCCTTTTCCCTGGAGCTCCCTTAAAGCTCACCCTAACCACTTAGCGCTCTTCTGCCTTTTCCCTTGACCTCCCTTAAAACTTACCCCAATCACTTAGCGCCTTGTTTCTTCTTCCATTTTCACACCCTCAAACTTACCCAAATCACATAGCGCCTTGGTTCTTCTTCCATTTTAGGTCCCTAAAACTTACCCAAATCACTTAGCGCCTTGGTTCTTCTTCCATTTTTGGTCCCTAAAACTTACCCCAATCACTTAGCGCCTTGGTTCTTCTTCCATTTTTGGTCCATAAAACTTACCCAAATCACTTAGCGCCTTGGTTCTTCTTCCATTTTAGGTCCCTAAAACTTACCCAAATCACTTAGCGCCTTGTTTCTTCTTCCATTTTAGGTCCCTAAAACTTACCCCAATCACTTAGCGCCTTGGTTCTTCTTCCATTTTAGGTCCCTAAAACTTACCCAAATCACTTCACGGACATCACAATCTTGATTTTCAAATATGTCATTGTCCCCTTGTTTTTTTTCAATGTATGTGTGCAAATAAATGGGACAACATGTTTTTTTTTTTTTTTTGGTTTTTAATTGCTCAATTGCCATTTGTTGGCAAAATTTTTCTGGCAACTTTGGCCCAAAAAAAATAATAACTATATACAAATTGTTTTGGCTTTACTAAAAATATATACACAGTTTTTGTTAAAAACTTTAAAAACTATATACAATTTAAAACTTTTGAAAAACCAGAAAACTATATACAAAGAAATTTGGTGTTTAACCAAGAAAACTATGTACAAATACAACTATTTACAAATCTACAGGGCCAGGAACCAGGACACTAGTCTTCCTCTTCTGTTGTCCCCAACGTGTCCCGCATCGCCTGCAGATCGGCCACCAACTCAAGGACCCTCCGATTGATATCAGCAAGTCGCTGTCTTGTGGTCCCTTCCCAAAAATCAGAAATTCAAATTATTCGGAGAACAATACATGTTTATCACCTGTGTAATTAATGTATTTAAAGAAACAAATTAAGTATAATGCACATATGATTAATCACAGGAATTAAGGTTAGTAAGTGGCCACAGGACAGTTGGGCAACTAATTAAGCTAATTCAGTGGCCACAGGACAGTTGGGCAACTAATTAAGCTAATTCAGTGGCCACAGGACAGTTGGGCAACTAATTAAGCTAATTCAGTGGCCACAGGACAGTTGGGCAACTAATTAAGCTAATTCAGTGGCCACAGGACAGTTGGGCAACTAATTAAGCTAATTCAGTGGCCACAGGACAGTTGGGCAACTAATTAAGCTAATTCAGTGGCCACAGGACAGTTGGGCAACTAATTAAGCTAATTCAGTGGCCACAGGTCCCTCTTATATTGGCATTGACTAGGGCATTATGTGTTTTTGTGTTCATGGGAATTTAGACCGAAATCTCTAGAATGACATGACTACTTACTTGGTTGGTGGCCGAGAGATGGCTCGTTGGGGACAACACCCTGAGGTCCTGGTTCCTGGCTCTGCTGTGAAGAAGTGCCTGTAGAAACATGGGCCAAATGGTTAGTTTGGATGTCTGATTCCGCAGTCCTCCAATGTTTTGAGCTAAGTCTGGGTCACATCACTCACCTTCTCCAGGGTCTTGTGGGCTCCTATCTGCTGCCTCCTGACCCACTACTTCACCCGCAACCGAAACATCTACAAATACAGAATAAAGGATTCAGTTTGGTGATATCAGGAGCTAGCAATTCTCTTTTTTGGTGTAGACATGAAGAGTGACATACCCGAGGATCCCGCATGCGTGGCAGGGTACGACTGCCTGCCCACGCTGTGCCGCCCCTCCTCTGTGGTAAGGTCCAGGGGCTGGTCTGAGGAGGCCACAGAGGAGGGGTCGGCCCGTCGCCCTGGAGATCCACCACCTTCACTCCCAGCTGCAGAATCATGCAGCACTGGTCGTCCTCTGCGCCTCCGGGTGCGGCGAATTCGGTAATCCATTTCCAACACTAGAAAAGAAAAGGCATTCTAAGTAAAGTCCTACCTTCTGTCTTAGTTACATATTGCATGCAATCGCAATCTACTTACTTGGAAAATGGATTCCGAAGAACCTCCGCACCCGGGGCATGTGCAGCCGTTTGAGGTCCGACCAATGCTGCATGATCTGCGTGTGGGTGAAGGTGGTGTTGGTCTGCTGTTGGATGGTGGAGATTATCTCCAGGGCGACGTGGCGTTTTTCAAATGTGTTGGGCAGGTAGTCGTACCTGCGCTCCAGCATGGTCTACAAAACAGAAAGAAAACATCGACTTTACTTCTCAATACATATCAATATGTGTCAGCAAAACATTTTTTGGGGTAATTACATTAACACACACACATTTCTAGTGTTCATTAATTTCACAATATGGCCTAAATGTTGTTTGGCACGTGTGTTGCGTGCCTTTGGTTGTGCATGTAGTTTATCACATTTTTAACCAAAGCCATTTATTCCTGCGCTTCCTTCACATATAGAGCAGCATTTCCTAATCTAACAAAAGTCCATCGAATACACTTACGAACATGATGATCTCTTCTTGTTGGCGGGTGAAGATAGTGGGTGCCATCTTGCTTCTTTTTCTCGGCAGCAGATAAGTAACGCCCCAGCGCGTTCCGCACGGCCGTGCGAACGTACGCAATGCCTCAGCGGGTTCCGCACGGCCGTGCGAACGTACGTCACACGCTGGCTTGCTTACTTAAAGGTCCCTGCACACCCAGCTGATTATTTGAGAAAATCAAAATGGCACCCAAAAAACCTCCGGGCAAAACTGGAAAGGAGCAAACGGGGAAGAAGGCAGCCAAACGGCAGGAGCCTTCCGAAGGGCCCAAAACCAGGTCGCAGCAGCCAAAAGCAAAATTACGGCCTAGTACCAAAACGCCGGCCAAGCCAACTACCAGCTATGGGCAAAAAAAGGAGCAGCCAGGCAAACCAAAGACCCAGGCCACAAAGGCTAGTATGGCTACTGGGCCAAAAACGGGTAAGAGGGTCCGAAGACCCACCCCACCCTGCCCCACTACAACACCCACAATAGTCCGCAGTAGGTCCCGCAGTCCCCCTCGAGGCCGAACCAGGTCCCGCAGCCCCCCTAGACGCCGCAGCAGGCCACGCAGCCCACAAAGAGGCCGAACCAGGTCCCGCAGCCCCCCTAGACGCCGCAGCAGGCCACGCAGCCCCCCTCGAGGCCGAACCAGGTCCCGCAGCCCCCCTAGACGCCGCAGCAGGCCACACAGCCCACAAAGAGGCCGAACCAGGTCCCGCAGCCCCCCTAGACGCCGCAGCAGGCCACGCAGCCCACAAAGAGGCCGAACCAGGTCCCGCAGCCCCCCTCGAGGCCGAACCAGGTCCCGCAGCCCCCCTAGACGCCGCAGCAGGCCACGCAGCCCACAAAGAGGCCGAACCAGGTCCCGCAGCCCCCCTCGAGGCCGAACCAGGTCCCGCAGCCCCCCTAGACGCCGCAGCAGGCCATGCAGCCCACAAAGAGGCCGAACCAGGTCCCGCAGCCCACCACGAGTGTGCCCAAAAAAAAAACAGAAGAGGGCCGGCCCTGCAAGATCGCCCTCACCCTTGGTCCGCCCTACTACCTCCAAGGGCAGCACTACTTCAGGCTCCGAACGAAGCTCTCCTGCTCGCCCACATTTGGCACCGGCACAGGTGGAAAGGCAAGGTTACTATGCCACATCAACACCTGGGACTTCTGTGGCCAGCCAGGCCAGAACACCCAGTCCCTTGCCCAGTCCAGGCCAATCCCCAGGCAGCCACCATTCCCTGCATTATACCCCACAAACCCAGCCAAGGATGTCACCCCATTTGGATGACACCATGGAGGACCCACAACCCAAAACAACAGGGCGCACATTGCGAAGAGGGCAGTTAAGTGGGCGTTTTGGTGAGGCCCAAATTATGGCCTTGGCTAGTGGCCTGACCTTAGTTTATGATGAGCTATATGGGCGCAGATCAAAAAACACCACCAAACAGCGCAGAGCCAACATCTTGGCAGACCTAACCAGACAAGTGAATGCAGCGGGGGAAGAGTTAAAGGATGTTGTACAGATTCAGCGCAAGATATCGGACCTCAAATATGCTGCACGGAAGAAAGAAAATCAAAGGCGGATTGACAGGTAAAAATGTTAGCTTTAGGATTAGACTGGATGTTGTATTGGCCACCTGGTTCTAAATTACCCTAACTCTGTTTTGCAGCATGAAAACTGGAGGAGGTTTTCCCTCCAAACTCAAGTTGACCCCGGCTGAGGAGATGATTTATGGATTGATGCATCCAGTCGCCGTCGAAGGCCACGCGGCCCTAAGGGACACAGATTCCCCGACCCGTCCTGTAGGTGAGTAAGATGTATGTGACCTTTACAATTAGTGAGCATGCACAATTAGCCAGTAACACATCTGGGAAGCCAGGCACCTAGGCTGTGGCTTGTAGGTGATTTCTGTGTTGGGCCAGGGTGTGGCATGTGTGTGGCCACTTAACTGTTGATTTTTGGTCCACATACAAGACGTGAATGTACATTGAACCCGAGTGTAAAAGTTTGTGGGTTCCCATTAAACCGGACCTTCACCATGATTTAATGAAAAGCACAAACTCTTATCCAAAAAATCCTCAGCATCTAAAATTAATATATTTTACATGTGTAGTCACTAATGTATTATACTTTCCACCACTGGGCTGCAACTCTGTTCGGCAATTTAGGATACGGCCGCCGCCATCTTGACTCCGAAGCATCACACTTACTGAGGAGAGGAGAGTGGGATAAGGTACAGGGGGGCGGGTTATAGCTGTGCTTTGCTCAGACAGAGCAGAGCTGGGGTCAGGGAAAGGTCAGCAGTCCAAGAATGCAGAGCAGCACAGTCAGGAGGCACTTACTGTTTGCAGGCTGCCTGATAAGATGGCGGATTCCATAAGCCGCCATCTTTGATGTTTAAAGGCTCATAACATGCAGTAGATGCAGGTTGGAAGATTTGTAATGTGGTCAATCTGTATGTACAGGGTGTGGGAAACATAGAAGCTAGACTCTTAATCAGAGTGAAGGTCCGCTTTAATGGCCTCTAAGGGATGTGGTCAGCCACATAACAAGCTGAACTTGAATGTTTGGCTTAGTTGAGTAGAACAATGTGGAAGTAGTTGTAGGCCAAAAATTTAACAACATAATGGCATGGAAATTGAAGCTTATTTGGCCCCGTTGTTGAAGTGCCCATGACAGTTTTGACCCGTTAACTAATTCGGCATATGTCTTTTGACCCGTCAACAATGCATAGGTGTGTGTTTACATAGTGTCTTTGCTTCTCATGCAGGCCACCATCATCGCTCAGCTACTGTGGAATCCACTGCCAGTGTGGACATGCCGTCAACTTCCGTGCAGCCTAGGAGGGAGGAACCGATATATTCGGTAAGTTTATTGAGCAAATGTCGTTTAGCCATGTTACTTTGCATGTTACTACTAACAGATTGACATATGTAGTGGGCAAGCTAACATCTAATTTGTCTCTGTCCATACAGACCCACACACTCATGGATGAAATCCAGGAGCTGGAGGAGGATGGATCCTTTATGTGCCCTTCTGAAGATCTACCCCTGGCCCAGAATCTGCAACTGGTCCAAAATGTTTCACCACCAACTCAGCAGCAGCAGAGGGAAGCTGGCTGCATGGTGGCTGCACATGATGGCCAGCATGCACAGACTGACAGTCAAGTCCCCAGTGTTGTCTCTGCTGTTGAGGATAGTGAAAGCATGCCTGTGTCTGTTGAGGGGCCCAGACCAACAGCCTCGGCACGACCCCGAACCAGGGGATTGGGGAGGCGGAATCCGCTACGGCGCAACCAGGGGAGGGGCATGGCAATGTTGGACGCATGGCACCACGAGAGGGTGACCTTCCAGCAGCAAAACCAACTAAACCGAGAGGCACTGCATGGCCGGATCGAGAACCTAAATACCACATTACAGGCTGTGCAGAACGAATTGAGGACCCTCAACAGCCACATGGAGACTGCCAACAATGACAACCGTGCCTACAGGGGTGAAATGGTAAATATCATGCGCAACATTTTGGACCAGTTGCAGATTCAGAATGCCACACAGGCCCACGTTCGGGCCAATCAGCAAGGGCCACCACCTGGGTACTATGGCCATCACCCATATTAATGTCTCCACAACATGAATCTGTACAACATCTTTGCTCTTAATCCCCCCTGTATTGACTTGTCTGGTGAGGCAAACCAAGATACCCTTGGTGTATGCCTTGGGTTGTGTGTTTTTGATTTGCGCCCATAGAGCTCCTTAGAGTGGTGAGGTAGGCCACTAGCCAAGGCCATATCTGAATCCTCACTGAACGTGCCACTCAAGCTTCTACCCCTGTACCAGGTTTACACCTGTGGCAGGGCCAAATGTGGCCAACCAGGATTGTTTGTTTTTTTCATTATTGCCATGGTTGATCTAACCATTAATCCTTTGTGTTTACCTCAATTTTTTGAGCAAATTGGAGTGAGCAGCAACTCCAAGTTGGAGCTCTTATTTTTTACAAATAAACAGTTAAAGACACCTGTGGCTCATAAATTTTATTGTCTCTTTTTTGGGTGTCACAGAGAAATATATACTTGGACATTCACACAGTTCACACATCCAAAAAAGAGAGTTGGAAAGCATTAGGCCTGTGGTGAGTAATTACTTTATTACTTATTTGAACACCACAAACATAACGAAACATACACAAAGGGAAATAAAACTAAATCAACAACACAATGTTAAACAAAGGCCAATACAGGTTACATTAAGCAAAATGGGTCGCGATCAAATTAGTCCGCACACTTTGGCCAGACACACTACTGTGTGTGTCCAGAAATGACTCCTCCTGGTCTTCGCTGGGTGGAGAGGGAGCAAATTCTACATACCGGGGGACCCGTTGTGAAATAGCAAAATTGTGAAGAACAGCACAGGCCATTATTATGTCTATGACCTTTTTCGGATCATATTGCAGGGCGCCCCCGGTATGATCCAAACAACGAAACCTAGTCTTCAAAAGACCAAAGGCCCTCTCTACCACAGCCCTGGTCTTGCGGTGCGCACAGTTGTAGGCATCCTGGGAGGCATCCTGGGGCCGGAGTACTGGCGTCAAGAGCCACGGCAGCAGCGGGTATCCTGAATCACCTTATACATAAGATTAGGAAAACAAACATGTAAGACCATCAAGGCACCAGCAACATCAATAGGAGGCTATTTGTCAATTGTGTGATCAACATGAGGCAACATTTGCCACTGTCCCAGTCCCAAACTAAACATCTGTCCTAGAGGTTTACAAAAGGACAACATACAAAGAGTGAGGATGAGGGACAATCATACATATGGATCCCAGCTCTGGGTTTCAAAGTGTGCTTAGGATGTAGGTTTTGCTGACCCCTTATATGCTTTGTGTGAGACCAAAACAGCAGAAACACGCCACATGCACTTTATCCCGCTCTACTCTCGTGTGGAAGTGCAAACCAGCTTAGCAAAGATGGGTCCGAAACTATGCTCAAGTTAAGTGCACGATTCCACACAAGGGTGGTGTAAGAGGGATTATTAAATTAGACCAACAGATAATTTAGAATGTGGCTAATGCAGGCCAAACTTGGCGAAACGCTTGGTTGGTTAATAACTAACATTCAAGTGTGGTTTCACATGGGCAGAAGTTTATTTAAGGTGTAAGTTTGGCAGACATTACTGCCAAATGCTAATTAAAAACAAACATCCACAACTACATTATGTGGTTTATGTTCACTTACCAAGGAGCCATGCACCTGAAAATTCCCCAGACTCAAACCGTCGGTACAATCCTGATCGTCTAAGGATGTACGCATCATGGGCTGAGCCTGGGTAGCCGGCGAGGACGCTAAGGAACCGCATGTCCGGCCCCACCACTGCCTGCACATTAAAGGAGTGGCCCATTTTGCGGTTCCTGGAAAAAAAGGAAGACAAGAAAACATTAGGAAGGCATTTAGAAAAATGAACACACACATTTCGATAAGGAGGGACCATTACAAGGTGGGACCATTACAAGGTGGGAGCATTACAAGGTGGGACCATTACAAGGTGGGTCCATTACAAGGTGGAGCCATTAGAAGGTGGAAACATTACAAGGAGGGACCATTACAAGGTGGGACCATTACAAGGTGGGACCATTAAAAGGTGGGACCATTACAAGGTGGGTCCATTACAAGGTGGAACCATTAGAAGGTGTAAACATTACAAGGAGGGACCATTACAATGTGGGACCATTAAAAGGTGGGACCATTACAAGGTGGGTCCATTACAAGGTGGAGCCATTAGAAGGTGGAAACATTACAAGGAGGGACCATTACAAGGTGGGACCATTACAATGTGGGACCATTAAAAGGTGGGACCATTACAAGGTGGGTCCATTACAAGGTGGAGCCATTAGAAGGTGGAAACATTACAAGGAGGGACCATTACAAGGTGGGAGCATTACAAGGTGGGACCATTACAAGGTGGGAGCATTACAAGGTGGGTCCATTACAAGGAGGGACCATTACAAGGAGGGACCATTACAAGGTGGAGCCATTAGAAGGTGGAAACATTACAAGGAGGGACCATTACAAGGTGGGAGCATTACAAGGTGGGACCATTACAAGGTGGGAGCATTACAAGGTGGGTCCATTACAAGGAGGGACCATTACAAGGAGGGACCATTACAAGGAGGCTTAACCTAAAATGAAACCAAAAATTAAAAACATTACTTACCTGTATATGTACTCGTCGGCAGCAGGAGGCACCAGGGCGACGTGGGTACAGTCAATGGCACCAATGACGTTGGGCATGTCGGCGATATTATAAAAACCAAGCTTAATGGCGTTTCTGGCTACCATATCATCGGGGAAAAAAATATATTTGGGGGTTAGGGTAGCCATGCCTTCCAAAAAATGTGATAGTGCGCGGCTCAGCGTAGGCTGTGAGATCCCCACGGAGAGGGCTCCCAGCCTCTGGAACGAGCCGTTCGCCAAAAATTGCAGGCAGCCAAGCATCTTGGTCATACCTGAAATTGCATGCCCCTTCCTTGTGGTGCGGGCTAACCATGGCCGCAGCTCACTATACAATTTATGGAGGGAAGCGCGATTAAGCCTGGTCAGCTCGAACAGCTCAACGTCATGCATGCCATTGATGTTCATGCGTCGCCGCCGGTGCAATCTGGGCTCTGACCTCAAGATCCCATCAATGCCAAACAGAAGAAGACCTTGATGCTCTTCAAAGTCACTCTCCATCACGCTTGGCTGCCTAGTCCCGAGGTCAAAAAGGTGCCGTAAGACGCTCGACAAGGAAATGACTATATGGGCGTCGGAATACTTGCCAATCAGCTCTCTGAATTAATCGCCAGCCCATTGCAATGACGTAAATGATTTGACCGATCGAAACATTTTCGATTTCGAAGGAAAAAAGTCCCGAAGTTGCGTAAAAACACAAAATGAATTTCGATGGACGAACGAACATATACGTCTATGTTCGAACGTTCGTGCGATTCGAAAATGGCCAAAAAAAAAGGAAAAAATGACAAACACCCAACAAAACTTTCGATTGCAAATACGAACATAATGACATTTGGGATTTTGAATCGAGCCTTGTGTGTCATAGGATTGTCCAGAATTTAACCTACCCAGAGACATCTCCAAGAAAACAGATTGTTATGTTCTGCAGTCAGCACATTCCATTCCCAGAGATAACGGTTACTCCGTTATTCTCACCCTTGAATCTTAAAGCAATCCCCTTAAGCATAAGCCATGCAGTAGCCATTTTGTTTCTTTGTACCTACACACCCCTTCTTTTACTGGTAGTAGGTAATAACTCAAATCAAGATTCAGCAGTCCCACAGCGCATGCACCTCCACCGTGAAGTCACCAATAAAGCTGGCCTCTTACCAAATAAATGATGACAATAGGCATATAAGGATCAGCAATTAGACTCAAACCTCCATGGCTCCACACTGAGGGGGTAGAGCTTCCAATGCCCAGATCCAGTTTTGCAACGCTTTAATATCTTCAGGTATGCACCAAAGACCATCCGGTGGAATGATTAACCATGTGGGAGATAAATAAAACCATCTAGTGCAGAGCGCTCATTCAAATAAAGACTAATATTTAATAAGAAATGCACTCACAAATATAAGATTAAAAACAGCGTATCTCAAATACAACAGTTCTCACCGCCAGGATTCCTTGAAGTAAACAAAAGGTGCAGCCTTTGTCCTTATCCTACGTATGTTTCACTGCCGTAGCGGCTTCAGCTGGGAAACATTGTTTCCCAAGGATCCCAAGGATGTTTACTTCAAGGATCTGGGCATTGGAAGCTATACCCCCTCAGTGTGGAGCCGTGGAGATTTGAGTATAATTGCTGATCCTTATTTGCCCATTGTCATCATTTATTTGGTAAGAGGCCAGCTTTATTGGTGACTTCACAGTGGAGGTGCATGCGCTGTGGGACTGCTGAATCTTGATTTGAGTTATTACCTACTACCAGCTCTGTGTTTTACTACAGTCAAAGTTAGACAAAGACCTGCAGACAGCCGAAACGTGCATAGGTACCACGCAGCGAAGGGAGCGCCGCTGACTTTTTCTTACACTAACAGCGCAGTTAACACTGACACTTCCTAAAACAACCTTTTGGAACTGCCCATCTGAGCACATTGTATGACCCCACAGAGTTGCCAGACACAGGTGGTCCAGCTAAAACACCCAACTAATGGCATTAAACAACACAGGAGACTGAGCGGCGGGGGTGAGCGGTTCACAGCAAAAAGTTCCCCACACACCTTCCTCAATATCCCCATAGGAATCGACAGATATCTTCTTTTATTTCATTCTATTTTTAATTTAATTGATTCTTTTATACCCTTCCAATAAATAATTTGAACTTTTTATGGAGCACTGATAGTTATTCAAACGGCAACCAAATTGATCAGAGGAGTTCCAGACAACCATTGCTTAGAGCGGAATCAGAGTGCAACTAACCACATTGAAGAAACCAACCATAAGCGGACCAGCATGCACACAGTGGAACCTCAGAGGCCCTGGGTAGGTCGCGAACCCCTGGGCCGCGGTGTTGAGTGTCCTTATTATCTTTCGGTTTTAATAGTGAATGCAGGAGAACTGATGCTCTAAACTGTAATAAGCTGTTTCATAAGGAGTAAAAATTTCGGAAACTTAGCTTATATAAAATAACCACCTCCCAGAAGTGGATGGTGTTCCAGTCAGGGGCGTAGCTATAGGGGTCGCAAGGGTCGCCATTGCGACTGGGCCCCTAAGCCAGGGGGGCCCCGCAGACATGGGGACCCTCACCTGGGGGTGGCTGGCGTTGGCGGGACTGGCCGGGCTCCCCCTCAGCACGGTGATGTGCAGGGTGAGGAGCAGAAGTCCAGCAGTAGCAGCAGTTCGGCTCCCAGACGCACCATCCTCTTGATGCGCCCGGCCTTTAGGCTCCACTCCTCCGCCGCCCCCCCGCCACTCTCCGGGTCCGGCTCACCGGAGGAGCCGCAGCACCTCGGAGCCACTGCGGAGCAGGAAGGAATCAGAGCCACTTGGGAAAGCTGCCAGAGAGCCAGGGCTGGGGGCAGATCAGCGCTGGGATAACATGGGCGGCTGCCCCCCCCGATTCCTCCAGGTGAGCGGTGCCTGTAGTACTCCTGTCCCCCGGGGCTTGCGAGGGGGCGCTGTGGCGGCTTTCTGGAACTCTGGCTGCGGGGAGCGCTGCGGGTTACTGTCCGGCTCCCGGGCTCCACATGTGCAGGCTGCCGATCATTCCCGTAATACTCCACAGGTAGGTCCGATTCATCCGGGGAAGTCCTAGCGGGGACGGCGAGCTCCATTTACTGTATCCATGAAGTCAGGTCTCCGCACAAGCGCTCACCTGGAGCATCACACGAGGCGTCCTCCAGAATCCAACTGCCCCATCTCACCAACTGACCCCCGCCTGTCTCCTATTGCCTCTGACTGTCTCCCAATACCAGTGACTATCTATTGGCTGCTGCTCTGTGAGCGCTCACACTTCCAGCGTGTCAGATCAGCTTTATAGCGCATGGCAGCGCTTGTTGTTGCTGTGTATGTGTGTTACCCCTCCCCCTGTCACCAGGCTGCCCTCCCACCCCCATCCCCTCCTCTGTTACCCACCACCAGGCTGCCCTCCCACCCCATCCCCCCCTCTGTTACCCACCCCCATCCCCTCCTCTGTTACCCACCACCAGGCTGCCCTCCCACCCCATCCCCTCCTCTGTTACCCACCACCATCCCCTCCTCTGTTACCCACCACCATCCCCTCCTCTGTTACCCACCAGGCTGCACTCTCACACTTATCTCCTATTCCATCCTCTGTTACTCACCAGCCTGCCCTCCCACCCCCATCTCCTCCTCTGTTACCCTCCAGCATGCCTTCCCACTCCCATCTCTTTCTCTGTTACCCACCAGGCTGCCCTCCCATCCCCATCTCTCTTGCCATCCAGCCCAATTACTCTCTCTCCCTATCCTCTATAACCAGCCTGCCCACCAACTCACACCACTCTACCCACCAGCACATTTACACTTCCTTTCTATTCCACCTGTCACCAGGTTGCCCCCGCTCATTATAAGGTAGGTCGCTGTCACTGATGATGGGGGGGGGCCCAGTTTGACTCCTCGCATCGGGGCCCACAAGACTTTAGCTACGCCCCTGGTTCCAGTTATGGCTTATCTACTATAACTGGGTGATCCATTTCTGAGACTTTTTCCTAAAACGCGCCTAAACTTGATTTCCTCTTTAGTGGCCACTTCTTACCAACTTAGTGCCCAAAGAAGGAATTACCAACACAAAGACCTGCAGACACCTGTGGTGGGAGTCCCTTCCTCCACCATCATTAAAACTCTCTTGTTGACACTTTATTCAGCTTACGGTTGTCGAGAATAAATCTCGAGGGTCCTCCCCTGACTCAGAGTCTCTCTCTGCCTTTGAAGATATCCCATAACTTCAGAGAATCTTAGAGAATGTTCCTTGAGATTTTGGGTCTATTTTTTTAAGATATTCCTAGGAGTAGCTCAATATGGAATCTGGAGTGAAATCTTGTTCTTTATCTACCCAGAATGGCCATTTTTTATTTTTACAGATTTCCGTTAATAGGTTAATTCTAGCTGTGTAGTAATATTATCTGAATTTAGGGACTCCAATGCCCCTCTGTTCTTTTGGTGAAAAACATTTATTTAGTCTTGAAATGTAACTTAGGGCTTTATTCATCAAGGGATAGCGGCAGGTAGTGCCTTGTAAGTGACAGGTAGAACCGGGTGAATGCTGGCCGCAGCACGCAACATTTACGAGGGCGCTTCTGGTGAGCGCCTCTTACAGCAACACGTAGTGACCGATTCATCATCACAGTCGGGCTTTTAGAGCCTGGTATTACCTGTCGCTACCTGTCGCTCTCTCATACATTTCAATGGATGTTACTTTTCTTCTCTTTTAACAGGGTTTTCTTTTATTATTTTTTTTTGTTTTGTATCAAATAATTGTGTGACCTCTCCTGGCCTATTTAAATACATTTTTGAAAACTTTTTAGATTTTTTAGATTTTTATTATTAAAGTGCTCATGTTACAATGTAATAACAATGTAATGCCATATGTTTTTGCTTTGTTACTAGTGGATATCTGGTCAAAAAACAGACTTTAATCACACAGCTTCTGACGCTCTGAGCTACAGCGACACAATTTTGAGCGCCGGTGCTGTGTGAGGCTGTTTTTTTTTATGAATATGGTTTGAGTCGCACACACTGACCAGTCGCTACCGTTCGCTCCCATATAGCTCTGTACTGGTGTAATAGCGACACACACATCGAATTCATCAATGCGGCAATGTTACTACAGCGACTGAGGCGCTCTGTAATAGTGACTCACGGCCGATCAGAGTGACCACTAGCGGTCGCTCTTAGCGCCGCAGTACAGACGCTCATCTGCCGTTACCTGGCACTAGTAACGAATCAGCCTGCCCATCATGTATATACGCCCAAGCTAGCTCCACTTTCCACTAGATCAGCAAAGTGAGACAAAGACCTGCGGACACCTGGGGTGTACTCCCAATTTTTCAGCCAACGTAAATAGGATCAATGGTTGTTCTCTATCAAAATTAAAATGTTTCAAACGACTAGCCAAAACTTTTCCAAATGATTTTACACATTTTTCAGCAGCTCAATTTGCATGGTCATTCAAGGCCAAGAAAACGCACCGAGAGGTCTCATATATGTTCTGAGAGCCATACGAATGTATTCATCTGTTGACAGCGACTCAGTCGGTGTGCGGCAATGTTGAATACGGGGTTAGGAGTCGCTGTTTGAACGGCCATAGCGAACGGCTCCCAGCATATTCATTAACAAATCACGCTCCAAAAATTCTCGCGCTGTGAAATGCATGTTTAAACCCCAGAGCGCTGGCGGCGATGGGTTAAAAGTAGTTTTTTAACCCCAAACAACCATATTTTTAGAAAAAAAAAAACCATGTTTTTCAAAACTGTTTGTAATATGAATACTAGGGATGAGCGAATCAATCCGGACGAACCCGGATTCGATCCGAATTTCATGAAAAATTTGATTCGGATCGAATCCGAATTTCCCCGCGATTCGATCGCTCGAAGTTTTCCTTTAACATCCATTCATTTACATTACAGGCATTCTAAGATGGCGGACGGGACATGTCCAGACATCAACCCCGCGCCAGTGCAAGCTGGGACAGTCACATGCAGCCTATCAGCAGCCAGCAAGCCCGGTGACGTCACAGCGCTATTTAAGGCCGGCGGCCATCTTGCTTTTCCTCATTTCTCTATTGCATTCGTGAGAGACAGGACGCTGCTGTAGGCAGGGAGAGAGACAGTTAGACAGACAGGGACAGACAGGGACAGGCTGGAGACAGGCAGGAGACAGGCAGGAGACAGACAGAAAGTCAGCGAAAAGCAGGGAAAGTTAGGAAAAATCGGAGGCAGTCACAGGGAGATTTTTTTTTTTTTCATCCAGCCTGAGTGTTACTGGCTGGCTGACTGGCTTTGTTAGCGTTTTCAGGCTGCTTATACACTTACTGTGCATATATACTGAACTGATCTCAAGTCTGCTGTGAGGCATCCCATTCTGTGACTACACCAGCCTCTATTTACTATAACCCTTTGCACTTATTCTAAAAGTCATTTGGCCTGATAAAGACACCTTTGCTGTGCATTGTACTGCTCCCAGGTGCACTCTGGTTGGGGCATCCCATTCTGTGACTACACCAGCCTCTATTTACTATAACCCTTTGCACTTATTCTAAAAGTCATTTGGCCTGATAAAGACACTTTTGCTGTGCATAGTACTGCTCCCAGGTCCACTGCTGTTGTGGCATCCCGTTCTGTGACTACACCAGCCTCTATTTACTATAACCCTTTGCACTTATTCTAAAAGTAATTTGGCCTGATAAAGACACTTTTGCTTTGCATAGTACTACTGCTCCCAGGTCCACTGCTGTTGTGGCATCCCGTTCTGTGACTACACCAGCCTCTATTTAATACCATAACCATTTGCACTTATTCTAATAGAAATTAGGCCTGATAAAGACACTTTTGCTGTGCATAGTCTCACTGCTGCCAGGTGCTCTCTGGTTTTTGGGGCATCCCATTCTGTGACTACACCAGCCTCTATTTAATACCATAACCATTTGCACTTATTCTAATAGAAATTAGGCCTGATAAAGACACTTTTGCTGTGCATAGTCTTACTGCTGCCAGGTGCACTGCTGGCTGTTGGGGCATCCCATTCTGTAACATAGCATACCCCTCTTTATTTACACTAAGCAGCTCTCTTATTTACACTAGGCAGGCCTGTTGGAGGCTGAGTGTTACTGCTCACTTTTGGTGTGCATTATATTCTGTTTCATATAGACCCACCGCTGCCTGGGGGTTCTTAAAATATCACCTACTACCACGCCAGTTAGACTATGTCGGGCAGACAAGTGCCTGGAAGTGAAAAGAGGAGTGGCAGAGGCCAAGATTCCGCAGGCAGAGCTCGCAGCAGACTGGGGGCCAGTAGCAGCAGGAGTCACGCTGAGAGACCTAATCTGCCAGTATCTGCTAGCGGTCGGGTCTCCACCAGTAACGCATCTGACGTGGTAGATTGGTTGACGCGCTCATCAACAACATCATCACAACTTACGTCTGAGACCCCCAGTCTAGGGTCGGTAGGTTCCTCTGACACAACCCTGAGTTGGCATGCCCCTAGAGCAGTCCCTCCCCCAGCGACGTATCCTATGCTTTGGGTTCAGCTCCACTCTTTAGTGAGGAGGACGATCAGATAGAGGACAGTCAGCAGCTACTGCCCAGCCAAGAAATGGAGGTGGCTTCTTTAGCTAGGCAGACAAATAGTGATGTGGACAGTGTCGTGGGTGCTGCGAGCGTTCCAGCTCCTGCGCCAGACACTGTTGACAAATCCACGAACATCAGTGACGTACAGCCACAACTCGGTGATAATGATGATGACGATGAAGCCGATCGCACTTGGGAGCCGGGTGATGAAGCGGCTTCATCGTCATCATCAGGAGAAGAGGGGCGCAGGTTGCCCCGGAGTCAGCAGCTGAGGCAGCAAGGTGGTAGCAGTCAGCATGGGGGCACAATTCCAAAGGCTGGAGCTGGCCGGGGCCGGGGTAGAGCACCTGCTGTGCGGCAGTCTACCTTATCGGGAGGAAGTGGAGCAGGGGTTCCTGGAGTTGGCAACAGCAGCAGTGAATCAGTGATGCCAGGGGGTGGGAAAAGTAGCTACTCGGCAGTGTGGCAGTTTTTCCTGAAGCATCCGCAGGAGGGTAACATGGCCACATGCAAGATATGTAGGCAAAAGGTGAAGCGTGGCCAGGGTCCAAATGTTGGCACCACGGCCCTGCGTCAACATATGATGCGTCACCATAAAGCGACCTGGGAGAACCGAGGCTCCCAAGGGGTGGTCCAGTCTGCTTCCTCACCAAGTGAGCTCCCAATTTCTGCCAGCCAAGGCTCCAGCACCTCAGCCGAAGGCAGCTGTGCGTCATACCCATCCTCTGTCGCTCCTGCTCCTCCTCCTCCTCCTCCAAGTCATGCATCCCGCCAGCAATCCATCAGCGAAGCCATGTCCAAGAGACAGCAGTATGCACCCACTCATCCTACGGCGCAGAAGCTGAATGTGCTCCTGTCCAAGTTGCTGGTGCTGCAGTCGCTCCCTTTTCAGGTTGTGGAATCTGCACCTTTCAGAGAACTGATGGCTTGTGCCGAGCCGAGGTGGAGAGTCCCAAGCCGTCATTTCTTTGCCAAGAAGGCAGTACCAGCGCTGCACACTTTTGTTGAACAGAAGGTGGGCCAGTCCTTGAGCCTGTCGGTGTGTAGCAAAGTGCATGGCAGCGCCGACATCTGGAGCTGTAACTACGGTCAGGGACAGTACATGTTGTTTACGGCCCACTGGGTGAATGTGGTCCCTTTGCAGCAGCAGCAGCAACTTGGACAGGTCACGCCGCTTCGGCCTCCGCGCTCCCTGCCCGTTGGGCCTGTGACACCGTGCGACTCGGCCTCCTCATCCTCCGCCATCTCCTCACCCTCCACTGTAGGCTCAAGTCTCAGTGCCCCTCCAGTCTACCATGTGTGCAGGGCACGGAGGTGTCACACAGTGCTTCACATGGTTTGTCTTGGCGAACGGAGTCACACAGGGGAGGAACTGCTTAAATGTTTTCATCAGGAAATCCAAACATGGCTTACTCCAAGAAAACTTAAAATGGGAATCATGGTTACCGACAATGGGAAGAACATTTTGTCTGCGCTGCGCCAAGGAAGCCTGACCCATGCACCCTGCATGGCTCACGTCTTCAATCTGGTTGTCAAGCGGTTTCTGAAGTGTTCCTCCCATCTGCAAGACATCCTAACAACTTCAAGGAAACTTTGCATGCACTTCAGCCACTCATACACCGCCAAACACACCCTTCTTGAGCTACAGCGTCAGAATGGTATCCCCCAACATAGTCTGATTTGCGATGTTTCCACCCGTTGGAATTCCACCCTTCACATGTTGGACCGATTATATGAACAGAGAAAAGCCATCACGGATTTCCTGATGATCCAAGCAGATAGGGGGACTCCCCTGTGTAACTTCAATGTCAACCAGTGGCAGCTCATACGTGACACCTGCCGTTTGCTCAGGCCCTTTGAGGAAGCCACTTTATTTGTCAGTCGGCAGGATTACGGGATGGACGACGTGATTCCACTGCTTCGTGTACTACAGCACATGTTGGAAACCATGGCTGGTCAGGGCACTGGAGACATGGCGTTTACATCTTACGGCCACATGAACCCCGTTGGAGCTGAACTGGAGGAGGAAGAGGAGGAGGAGGAGTTGCCCAGCGAAACACAGTTTAGGCTTGGCGAAATGGCTGGTTTATCTAGTCAGCGGACAGGAGAGGAGGAGCAGGAGCAGCCAGAGGAGCTAGAGGTTTTTGAGGAAGGCGAGACAGAGGACCCGGGCACACCGTGGCAGTATGCAGTGGAGATGGAGACAGGTAGTCCATCCGAGTCACTTGCGTAAATGGCAGGAAGCATGCTCACTTGCTTGCGTAGTGACCCCAGAAATGTTTCCCTCTGTCGGCGGGATGACTTCTGGCTGTCCACCTTATTGGACCCTCGCTTCCGGCACAAAATGGGGGCATTTTTTAAACCCACCGAGAGGGAGGACAAACTGAACTACTACAAAGACATTCTACGTAGGCAGTTGGCCGATGCCTATCTGCGCCATGGTCCATACTCTCGCAGGTCTGACTCGAGGGGACCTCTGCGCTCACCTTCCACTGCCATGGCCGCTGGGGGGGTTGGCAGGAGCAGCAGCAGCAGCTCCATCAGCAGCAGCCTCAGTCTTCAGTCGCTAATGAGTAGCTTTCTACACCCGCATAGTGAGGCTACTCATGAGCAGCAGGAAGACCTGGAGCAGGATCTGAACCAGCAGGTCATGTCATACTTTGACATGACCATGCCAACACACCTTGGGGATCCGCTGGACTTCTGGGCAGCCAAACTTGATTTGTGGCCGCAACTAGCAGAGTTTGCCCTGGAAAAGCTGTCCTGCCCGGCAAGTAGCGTGCCATCTTTAGACTGTAAGCTCGCAAGGGCAGGGCACTCCTCCCTATTGTCTCCTGTGCTCACAACACTTGGTTTTAACCTGTGGCATCTAATTTTGTATTGTTCTCTGTGCTATATGTTTTACCTTGTCTGTATTCTTAACTTGTAAAGCGCTACGGAAGTTGATGGCGCTATATAAATAAACATTAATAATAATAATAATCTGAGCGGGTGTTTAGTGCGGCGGGGGCCATAGTTACGGCGAGGAGAACTCGTCTGTCAACTAAAAATGTGGAGACTCACCTTTGTCAAAATGAATCAGGGATGGATCAGCCAGGATTTCCACCCACCAATGCCTGATGCATGCCACTAGATTCAGCATGGTGCCACGTTTTACACTTTCCAAATGGTGAAAACATATTTATGTCTTTAGGCCAATTTTTGGGCTCCTGCTGATGCCAACTCCAGGGTGTGAATCATCCAATTTTTGGGCTCCTGAAGCCAACCCCAGTGTCTCTTTAAAGTAATGTTTGGGCTCCTGCTGCTGCTGCTGCCAACTCCAGGGTGTGATTCATCCAATTTGTGGGCTCCTGAAGCCAACCCCAGGGTCTCTTTAAAGTAATATTTGGGCTACTGCTGCTGCCAACTCCAGGGTGTGAATCATCCAATTTTTGGGCTCCTGAAGCAAACTCCAGTGTCTCTTTAAAGCAATGTTTGGGCTCCTGCTGCTGCTGCTGCCAACTCCAGGGTGTGATTCATCCAATTTTTGGGCTCATGAAGCCAACCCCAGGGTCTCTTTAAAGTAATATTTGGGCTCCTGCTGCTGCTGCCAGCTCCAGGGTGTGATTCATTCAATTTTTGGGCTCCTGAAGCCAACTCCAGTGTCTCTTTATAGTAATGTTTGGGCTCCTGTTGCTGCTGCTGCCAACTCCTGCCAACTCCAGGGTCTGATTCATCCAATTTTTGGGCTCCTGAAGCCAACCCCAGGGTCTCTTTAAAGTAATATTTGGGCTCCTGCTGCTGCTGCTGCCAACTCCAGGGTGTGAATCATCCAATTGTTGGGCTCCTGAAGCAAACTCCAGTGTCTCTTTAAAGTAATGTTTGGGCTCCTGCTGCTGCTGCCAACTCCAGGGTGGGATTCATCCAATTTTTGGGCTCCTGAAGCCAACCCCAGGGTCTCTTTAAAGTAATATTTGGGCTCTTGCTGCTGCTGCTGCCAACTCCAGGGTGTGATTCATCCAATTTTTGGGCTACTGAAGCCAACTCCAGTGTCTCTTTAAAGTAATGTTTGGGCTCCTGTTGCTGCTGCTGCTGCTGCCAACTCCTGCCAACTCCAGGGTGTGATTCATCCAATTTTTGGGCTCCTGAAGCCAACCCCAGGGTCTCTTTAAAGTAATATTTGGGCTCCTGCTGCTGCTGCTGCCAACTCCAGGGTGTGAATCATCCAATTTTTGGGCTCCTGAAGCCAACCCCAGGGTCTCTTTAAAATTATATTTGGGCTCCTGCTGCTGCTGCTGCCAACTCCAGGGTTTGAATCATCCAATTTTTGGGCTCCTGAAGCCAACCCCAGGGTCTCTTTAAAGTAATATTTGGGCTCTTGCTGCTGCTGCTGCCAACTCCAGGGTGTGATTCATCCAATTTTTGGGCTCCTGAAGCCAACCCCAGGGTCTCTTTAAAGTAATATTTGGGCTCTTGCTGCTGCTGCTGCCAACTCCAGGGTGTGATTCATCCAATTTTTGGGCTACTGAAGCCAACTCCAGTGTCTCTTTAAAGTAATGTTTGGGCTCCTGTTGCTGCTGCTGCTGCTGCCAACTCCTGCCAACTCCAGGGTGTGATTCATCCAATTTTTGGGCTCCTGAAGCCAACCCCAGGGTCTCTTTAAAGTAATATTTGGGCTCCTGCTGCTGCTGCTGCCAACTCCAGGGTGTGAATCATCCAATTTTTGGGCTCCTGAAGCCAACCCCAGGGTCTCTTTAAAGTAATATTTGGGCTCCTGCTGCTGCCAACTCCAGGGTGTGAATCATCCAATTTTTGGGCTCCTGAAGCCAACTCCAGTGTCTCTTTAAAGTAATGTTTGGGCTCCTGTTGCTGCTGCTGCCAACTCCTGCCAACTCCAGGGCGTGATTCATCCAATTTTTGGGCTCCTGAAGCCAACCCCAGGGTCTCTTTAAAGTAATATTTGGGCTCCTGCTGCTGCTGCTGCCAACTCCAGGGTGTGATTCATCCAATTTTTGGGCTACTGAAGCCAACTCCAGTGTCTCTTTAAAGTAATGCTTGGGCTCCTGTTGCTGCTGCTGCTGCTGCCAACTCCTGCCGACTCCAGGGTGTGATTCATCCAATTTTTGGGCTCCTGAAGCCAACCCCAGGGTCTCTTTAAAGTAATATTTGGGCTCCTGCTGCTGCCAACTCCAGGGTGTGATTCATCCAATTTTTGGGCTCCTGAAGCCAACCCCAGGGTCTCTTTAAAGTAATATTTGGGCTCCTGCTGCTGCCAACTCCAGGGTGTGAATCATCCAATTTTTGGGCTCCTGAAGCCAACTCCAGTGTCTCTTTAAAGTAATGTTTGGGCTCCTGTTGCTGCTGCTGCTGCTGCCAACTCCTGCCAACTCCAGGGTGTGATTCATCCAATTTTTGGGCTCCTGAAGCCAACCCCAGGGTCTCTTTAAAGTAATATTTGGGCCCCTGCTGCTGCTGCCAACTCCAGGGTGTGATTCATCCAATTTTTGGGCTCCTGAAGCCAACCCCAGGTTCTCTTTAAAGTAATATTTGGGCTCCTGCTGCTGCTGCTGCCAACTCCAGGGTGTGATTCATCCAATTTTTGGGCTCCTGAAGCCAACTCCAGTGTCTCTTTAAAGTAATGTTTGGGCTCCTGTTGCTGCTGCTGCTGCTGCCAACTCCTGCCAACTCCAGGGTGTGATTCATCCAATTTTTGGGCTCCTGAAGCCAACCCCAGGGTCTCTTTAAAGTAATATTTGGGCTCCTGCTGCTGCTGCTGCTGCCAACTCCAGGGTGTGATTCATCCAATTTTTGGGCTACTGAAGCCAACTCCAGTGTCTCTTTAAAGTAATGTTTGGGCTCCTGTTGCTGCTGCTGCTGCTACCAACTCCTGCCAACTCCAGGGTGCGATTCATCCAATTTTTGGACTCCTGAAGCCAACCCCAGGGTCTCTTTAAAGTAATATTTGGGCTCCTGCTGCTGCCAACTCCAGGGTGTGAATCATCCAATTTTTGGGCTCCTGAAGCCAACCCCAGGGTCTCTTTAAAGTAATATTTGGGCTCCTGCTGCTGCTGCTGCCAACTCCAGGGTGTGATTCATCCAATTTTTGGGCTCCTGAAGCCAACCCCAGGGTCTCTTTAAAGTAATATTTGGGCTCCTGCTGCTGCTGCTGCTGCTGCCAACTCCAGGGTGTGATTCATCCAGTTTTTGGGCTTCTGAAGCCAACCCCAGGGCCTCTTTAAAGTAATATGTGGGCTCCTGCTGCTGCTGCTGCCAACTCCAGGGTGTGATTCATCCAATTTTTGGGCTACTGAAGCCAACTCCAGTGTCTCGTAAAAATAATGTTTGGGCACCTGTTGCTGCTGCTGCTGCCAACTCCTGCCAACTCCAGGGTGTGATTCATCCAATTTTTGGGCTCCTGAAGCCAACCCCAGGGTCTCTGTAAAGTAATATTTGGGCTCCTGCTGCTGCTGCTGCCAACTCCAGGGTGTGATTCATCCAATTTTTGGGCTCCTGAAGCCAACCCCAGGGTCTCTTTAAAGTAATGTTTGGGCTCCTGTTGCTGCTGCTGCTGCTGCCAACTCCTGGGTGTGATTCATCCAATGTTTGGGCTCCTGAAGCCAACCCCAGGGTCTCTTTAAAGTAATATTTGGGCTCCTGCTGCTGCTGCTGCCAATTCCAGGGTGTGATTCATCCAATTTTTGGGCTCCTGAAGCCAACTCCATTGTCTCTTTAAAGTAATGTTTGGGCTCCTGTTGCTGCTGCTGCTGCTGCCAACTCCTGCCAACTCCAGGGTGTGATTCATCCAATGTTTGGGCTCCTGAAGCCAACCCCAGGGTCTCTTTAAAGTAATATTTGGGCTCCTGCTGCTGCTGCCAACTCCAGGGTGTGAATCATCCAATTTTTGGGCTCCTGAAGCCAACTTCAGTGTCTCTTTAAAGTAAGGTTTTGGCTCCTGCTGCTGCTGCTGCCAACTCCAGGGTGTGATTCATCCAATTTTTGGGCTCCTGAAGCCAACCCCAGGGTCTCTTTAAAGTAATATTTGGGCTCCTGCTGCTGCCAACTCCAGGGTGGGAATCATCCAATTTTTGGGCTCCTGAAGCCAACCCCAGTGTCAACTCCAGGGTGTGATTCATCCAATTTTTGGGCTCCTGAAGCCAACCCCAGTGTCTCTTTAAAGTAATTTTTGGGCTCCTGCTGCTGCTGCTGCCAACTCCAGGGTGTGATTCATCCAATTTTTGGGCTCCTGCAGCTGCCAACTCCAGTGTCTCTTTAAAGCAATGTTTGGGCTCCTGCCCCTCATAGTGATGCCACTTCAACTCTCTGCAATTGTGCCGCTCTGCGATTCTATTAGCGATGCCTCTGATCTGCATGTGATATTTATTCAAAGTATTATTTAACTAACCCAGCACGCATCCTGTGCGTGTTACAGCAAGGCAGAATGGTTTACAACCCTATTGAGGCTCTAGGAGGCTCAGAAATAGCGAATAAATTTGGGTCGAAACGATTTTTGTCGGAAAATTCGTCGAATCAGTCGAATCAAATTTTTCAAAAGTTCGCTCATCTCTAATGAATACATTAATATCAGACCTGTAATATCAATTCTGCACAATTTTTTTTTTTTTTTTTTTGGTTAGCTTAAAAAAATATCTAACATTGCAGAAGTGGTCACAGACTTTTGGACATTACAAAAAAAAATAAATAATAGCAGCTCGCTGGCGCTGTGGGGTGAGGCTGGAGTAATGATGAATGAGTCGCTATCTGGCGCTCTGTCAGTCGCTAAGCAGGATCGGCTTCATAAATGTGTGATTGCGGAGGGGAGCCGACGTACTCGTGGCGGTGAGCGTCATTACCGTTCGCTCACCATTCGCTACCTGGCGCTATCCCTTGTTAAATAAGGGCCTTAGTTATTAAACCAACATTTTAATGACTGAAATCACCAAATCTGCCCGAGCAATTCACCATGTTTCGGAAATGAATGTCAGTCTTACAATTTGGTGATTCTCTGTCAATATAGGGTTGATTAGGAACCGTTAGTATTTTTCTCTCACTTTTTTTGCAAAAAAACTCTCTTCTCTTGATTTTTACCTCGATACAATTTAGCACAAAAAAAGTAAGAGAAGAGAGGAGCTTTCCTAGAACGGAAAGTATTTGCACAGTACCCAATACAAGAACAGATAGCATTACCCATCTATCCTTGCAGCAGGCGGAGCTATGCAAATCATCTCTTTACGTCTCTGTGCCATCCAAGGCCCTTAGAAATGCTAAAGGTGCAATGTCAAGGATTAGCTTTAAATTTACACAGCCATACACATCCGACTAGTGGACACGTGTTTCGAGCTTTAGGCTCTCATCAGCACTAGGGCAGATGTTTCCGGCTGTATGAGGGTTTTTTGGTCTCTTTAGCCCCTATATTAAGCCTAACATGGGTCTCTCCACACACTCCTCCGCTAGATAAATTTGCTACACAGGACAGGGGCCTGCGATCACATGCCGTGTACTCCCAATTTTTCAGCCAAAGTCATTAGAATCAACGGTTGTTCTCTATCAAAATAAGTATGTTTGCAACGACTAGCCAAAACTTTTCCAAATTATTTTACACATTTTTCAGCAGCTCAATTTGCATGGTCATTCAAGGCCAAAAACACGCACAGAGGTCTCACATATGAATTTATTTGTTTAGTTATATGATCTGTAAAACTAAGGCTGGTTCACTACTAACGCCAGGTATAGGCAGATGAGCTTCTGTATAGCGGCACATGGAGTGACTGCTAGCAGATGCTGTAAGCAGGTATCGGGCGCTGTAACATAGCCCCTCACTCGCTGTAGCAACCTGGCCGACATAGATGAATGTGATGTATGTTCAGCGCTCTAACACCAGTAAAGCCCTTCAGCGAGCAAGAGGTAGCAACAGCTCAGTGCGTCCGGCACTCGGCGCTCCACACCATACTTCTCAAAAAAGGCCACACACAGCGTCTGCGCTCTAAAGCTGGGAGCTGTAGCATAGAGCGCCAGACGCTGTGTGATATGAGGCTGTTTTTTAACACATATACACCAGTAACAAAGCGATAACACATGGAATGACATTGTTTTAACACTGGGACAATAGCACTTTAATACCAGACATGTAATGACAATTCTGTATAAAAATATAAAAAGTCAAAAAAGTTTCTAAAAGTGTTTGTTTGCAGCCAGGAGACGTCACACAATTATTGGAGCAAAAAAAAAAAAATGTCAAACACGCTGTTTAAACACAAGCAAATGTACGGCCATTGAAAGGGAGAGCGACACTGAGTGAAAGGTAATACCTGGCGCTCTGGAAGTTAAAGCGCCGGCGCTATACGCTGAGCTGCCTATAATAATACATGTGGCGCTACATGGCGCTGTTAGAGGCACTCAACAGTTTCGCTTTCATCAATGTGGTATTGCCTAGAGTGCCCGGCATTCATCAGACTCTGCCTGCTGCTACGAGGCGCTATCTGGCGCTATCCATTCTTAAATTACCCCCTAAGTTTTTAAACCAACATTTCAATTATTTAAATCACCAAATCAGCCTGAGCAATTCACCAGGTTTCCGAAGTGAATGTCAGTCTTACAATTTGTTGTTTCTCTGTCACTACAGGGTTGTTTAGGAACCGTATTTTTTTACTCACTTTATTTGTGAAAAAATGACTGACCTTGATACAACTCAGCACTATATTTAGCTGTGCAATTTAAAAGTTCATTTTAACTTGGTTATGCAAGTGCTGCGGAGCCCAGGTTGGCCTGGGATAGCTGGCCCTGCATTGGGTGGGGGGGGGGGGTGATGCATAGAGCCAAACGCCATGGACAGGAGCGAGTTGCCTCTCTCCCGCAGCGGAACGCATGTTCGTTGGGTACCTGGCGCTAAATCATTCGTAGGCGACCTGATTATGGGTCAGAGTTTAGTGCGTAGCAGAGCAGCTACCTTGCAGCAATCTATTAAAAGTTATCCCTCGAGCCAGGATTAAGACTGAATGCCTCTAAGTTAGAATACCCCATAAACGTGACAACGCAGTGCCACAGATCTCAGGTTGTCCTGGGATAGCCAGCTCTCCCTTGGGGGGGGTGTGTAGAGTCGACCGCCACGGGGCCAGAGCACAGACGCAAGTGAGCCGCCTTTCTCCCACAGCTCAATGCATGTTCGTTGGGTACCCGGTGCTAAATCATTCGTAGACAACCTGATTATGGGTCAGGGTTTTGTGCGTAGCAGAGCAGCTACCTTGCAGCAATCTATTAAAAGTCATCCCTAGAGCCATGATTAAGACTAAACGCCTCTAAGTTAGAATATCCCATAAACGTGACAACCCAGTGCCGCAGAGCTCAGGTTGTCCTGGGATAGCCGGCTCACCCTCGAGGGAGGGGGGTGCGTAGAGTCGACCGCCACAGGGCCGGAGCACAGATGGAAGCGAGCCACCATTCTCCCACATCTCAATGCATGTTCGTTGGGTACCCGGTGCTAAATCATTCGTAGACGATCTGATTATGGGTCAGGGTTTTGTGCGTAGCAGAGCAGCAATCTATTAAAAGTCATCTCTTGAGCCAGGATTAAGACTGAACACCTCTAAGTTAAGATACCCCATAAACGTGACAACGCAGTGCCGCAGAGCTCAGGTTGTCCTGGGAGAGCCGGCTCTCCCTCGGGGGGGGTGCGTAGAGTCGACCGCCACGGGGCCGGAGCACAGACGCAAGTGACCCGCCTTTCTCCCACAGCTCAATGCATGTTCGTTGGGTACCCGGGGCTAAATCATTCGTAGACGACCTGATTATGGGTCAGGGTTTTGTGCGTAGCAGAGCAGCTACCTTGCAGCAATCTATTAAAAGTCATCCCTAGAGCCATGATTAAGACTGAACGCCTCTAAGTTAGAATATCCCATAAACGTGACAACCCAGTGCCGCAGAGCTCAGGTTGTCCTGGGATAGCCGGCTCACCCTCGAGGGAGGGGGGTGCGTAGAGTCGACCGCCACAGGGCCGGAGCACAGATGGAAACGAGCCACCATTCTCCCACATCTCAATGCATGTTCGTTGGGTACCCGGTGCTAAATCATTCGTAGACGACCTGATTATGGGTCAGGGTTTTGTGCATAGCAGAGCAGCTACCTTGCAGCAATCTATTAAAAGTCATCCCTCGAGCATGGATTAAGACTGAACGTCTCTAAGTTAGAATACCCCATAAACGTGACAACGCAGTGCCGCAGAGCTCAGGTTGTCCTGGGATAGTCGGCTCTCCCTCGGGGGGGGGGGTGCGTAGAGTCGACCGCCACGGGGCCGGAGCACAGACGCAAGTGAGCCTCCTTTCTCCCACAGCTCAATGCATGTTCGTTGGGTACCCGGTGCTAAATCATTCGTAGGCGACCTGATTATGGGTCAGGGTTTTGTGCGTAGCAGAGCAGCTACCTCGCTGCTATCTATTGAAAGTCATCTCTCAAGCCAGGATTCAATGCCTTGATTTCCAGGACCTCGATTATCAACAGAGACCAGGGGAAAGGGGACATCCCTGTCTGGTGCCCCTGTGGATTTTTATTAACCCCGATTAATATCCCCTTATATCTAATGCAGCTTTAGGTCTGGAATTTATTCCCTTCATTATATTCAAGAATTCTTCTCCAAATCCCAACTTTCTCAATCCAAAAAAAAAAGAAATCCTAATTATATGCGCCAAAGGCTTTGGGGATATCTATAGACAGAAGCATACCCCCCTCCAATGTTCTTTCCTGTATTCATATTCTCTATGACCTCCAGTACTCTCCTTATATGGGAGGGGCCCTGCCTGCCTAGGACAAAGCCCACCTGGTCCGGATGGATTCACCTATTTAAAAATTTAAAGTGCCCATTAATTATTTTATTATTATTATTTTATTTGCCTGTAAAGCTTCAGGTGGAACTTGAATTGAATTTGTCTTGCAAGTACACCCCAGCCAGCTCGATATACCACTAGGATAAGGAAGTAAGAGGAAGACCTGCAAACAACCTGTGGTGTACTCCCAATTATTTTAGCTAGCAACATTCTTGTAAAGGTCCATTTAAAGGCATCCAGGGAAAGATGAAGGTCCAGGCGGAGGGCTGTCACAGGGGGTGGATAGTTAGAAACAGCGCACTTGGAGGTGGTGCAAAGCTAGGAGAGGTGGGGCAAAGCTGAGAGAACAGAATTGTATGGGGCTGAGCTAGGGGGACAAGATAGTGGGACAGGGATAGTTGGGGCTGAGCTGGGGTGGGGGGAAAGGATTGGATGGGGCAAGAAGACTGAGAAGCAAAGTTTGTGTGTACCTTGCAACACCACTTCCCACCCTGCAACTTCATATTGTAATGCTAGATGCCATTGAGCCATGACACTGACCGGGAGACTAAGCACTACATGGCTAAGCACTGATCAAAGGGGGCAGCTCTGAGCACGGCAACACAGAAGCAACTAAGTGCAGGGCTGTCAGGGCAGGGGTCCAGAAATCTGGTGCCAGGGTTTTTGCATTTGGACCCCGGCCCGCCAGTTGAGTATCGCTGGAATAAATGGTTGTTCTCCAGCAGAAGTAGAATGTTTCAAACAACTAACCAAACTGTTTCCACAATCGTTTTCAGATTTATTGGAAACCCACTGTAAATAGTTATTAAAACACATAAGACACTGGGAGATGACAGACATCTTGAGCCATGAGAGGTATAAGAAAATTGATATTTTGGTCATACGATCTGCAAAAATTAGCAATGCACAATATATCTCAATTAATAGAGCAACCAACTCTTCCTGTGCATTTTGCTATTAAAGAGAAATGTCAGACATAAAATTAAAAGGGGGCCCATTCCCCCCCATCAGCCCCTACTTACCCCTTGGATGTCACCCCTGGCTGCTGCGGTGACATCCTGGAGCCTTGGGGCCCGATCCTTGTCCCTGCCATTCACTTAGCTGTCTGTAAAAGACAGAACAGCTTTAGCCGGCCTCTTCAAAGTCCCACACTGCTCAGCGAAATCTCACAAGATTTTGGGTGGCTCTATTGCATCCCAGCTATTGGCAGATCTGGGGCTGTGCGCAGTGCCTGATGGGATTCAAGAAAGAGCCACCCACAGGAAGGTCACTGGAATCCAAGGGACCCAGATGATTGATCCCTAGGGGAAGTGAGTAGAGGCTACCCATAGGTAAAACCGAAGCGGGGGCAGCGGATCGGTGAGGTTTTAACCTCCCCCAATGTTCCTCTTTAAGGTTTTTTAAGTAAATGGCAGAGTCTTGTCAGTGTGTGTAGAGCAATGAAACCAAAGGTAATGGTAATGGCTGTGAACAGTGAGTACAATTGCGGTAAGCTTATGCATGCTGAATCACTTTTCACTTAAAGCGGAACAACATTCAAAAATGACTTAAACCAGACCAGCACAACAAACAGTGCTCATATACATCCCTCCCCAGGGCAATTTAGATTGATGAACATAAAAATTAATTTACCTTTTCCTAACTCCTGCCTTAGTGAATTTTAACTAAATGGCAGCTCATGCATTTGCTGGCCACTTGCAAACAGGAAGTGCAGCAGTAGCAGGCTACTGTGCATTGCCAGTTATATCAGTTGAATCCAGGCAATGGCATGGCTGAGATGCTGGGAGAGGAAGCTCCAAAATGGCTGCTACCTTTCTTTTCCAACTGTGCCAGGCTTTTGGTCCGGTTTAATGATCTGTCTGCTACTGTGGGTAGAAACCGCGGTGCACAAAAAGAAGACATTTAGAGGGTTTTGGTTGGCTTTAAACATGGCAAGCACTTTTGGTTTCTGTGGGGTTTCTTACAGAATCATAGTATGTGACAACGTATTTTTCATTAGTTTTTTTAGAGTTTACAGTACAGGAAGAAGGTTTTAGAAGAGTCTTTCTTATAAAAATTAGTCAGGCCTAAGAGTAAAGGCAGACATCTTTTGGATTGTCTAACTTACCAAATATTAGGCCTCTGGATAGAGGATAACAGTCTAATGCAGAGGTTTAGAGGTGTTGGTCCACTTTACCAAGAAAATAGATGGCAAATGTTGAGTAGCAAGGGTGACACCCAGAGGCAGCCTAGAAGCTGAAAGGTGGCAGCTAATAAACCAAAAATAAAACAAGGATGAAAGCTGGCGATGGACATACTTAACATTAGAGAAGAGGACTGCCAGTGGCAGGACCAACAAAAAAGGAAGAAAGCTGGGGGTGGACATAAGCAGCAGTGGAGAAGATGCATGAAACAGGGGTGCCCAACCCTTTTTTAGACTGTTCTTACCTTTTAGAGAAAGTCCAAGCTTTTGCTGGCTACCCATCACTCTCCCTGTGATAAGCTCAGTGTGGGCAATAGCATGGAATACGTACCTGAACTCTGCAATCCTCTTCTGATCCGAGTGGGAAGTCGATCCTACACCGAAGTTGAAGCTGGAACTAAAGTGACAGGGCAGTCAGCCAATCTGTAGACCAGTGCAGATTGGCCCGTCACTCAAGTCAGGACATCACCCAACTCAAGAGCATTTTGCACACGGGGACATCCCAGATCAAGTCTTATAGATTCTAGGTCAGAAGTCGCTCCTCTGTATCAAGCAGTGATGGGACATCATCTTACATTGTAAAACTCAGCAAACTCCTTGCGGTTTAACACATTGTAACAGCCAGGCTCCCTGTTATGTAACAAGAGCATATCCTGCTGTGATACATGGTAAATAATTTAGCCTGCAATTAGCCTGCTAGGAAAAACTGTTTACAACTGGATGAAAGCTGGTGTTGGACATATGCAACAGTAGAGAAGAGGACTGCCAGTGGCAGGACAACAAAAATGAAGAGGATGAAATCTGGTGGTGGACATAAGCAGCAGTGGAGAAGATGTATTGAACAGGGTTGCTCAACCCTCTCTTAGAGTACCACCAACAGGCCATGCTGGCAGATCTCCACACCTGCTCAGAGAGAGCTACTGTATCAAACGGGTATGTGGAGATCCACAAATCATGACCTTTTGGGGGTTAGGGAACACAAATATAGAAGATGACCACTCATAGCAGAAAGACTCTTTAGAGTTAAAAGTTGTTGGAGTAAAAGTTGGCCTACAGAGGAGACAATCTTACAGATACGTTGCTATCACACAGCGCAATGCACATGTCAGACCCCGAGAATACCTGTCTTCGTTGTGAGCCTGCAACCCCCAATCTCCACAGCCAGCTTCACCTATAGACAAGCCCCCGTTTGCTGGGATGCTATATTTGCCTCGCCAGACACGGTTGCCCCAAGGACTTGATGGCTCAAAGATTGTAGTCTCACGGGGAGTGAAGACAGATAAACCTAAGGTCAGACTGGGCGAAGTAGGTAAGTACTGGAAACAGTTCAGGTGCTCAGGAGAAATTAAGCGAAGTCGGGCGTCAAGCCAAGGGTCACACCAGGAGGTCAGAGAGCTGCACAGTACAAAGGGATAATATGGAAACATGGTTGAAATTCAACCAAATGGTCAATAACGATATGCACAGGAAATCACAGGAGAAATCACAAAGCCAGCTAAACGCTATCACAGGAACTGAAGTGGTAATCCCTTTATAGGCCTAAACCGACCGGATTGGACAGAGACAGTCTCTGTGATTGGTGCACTTAGGATCTGTGGGTTGATTGGTGTACTTAGAGAGCTCTGGGCTGATTGCCCCATCAGAACATTAAAGGCGTACCCCCCAGAACTGGACCTCCTAGTTTTGGCTCCTTTTACCAGCCTCCGGCGGCCGCGCTGTGTGCTAAGCTGAGCCAAATGCTGGTGGGCGAGGGAGGAGGGTGCGCTCGGCACTGCACGCACCGCCGGAGCTGGCGCCTAAGGCAGAAGCAGCTGCTGGGCAGGAGAAGCCCCTGCAAGCCGCCCAAGGACAGCGCGGGCATGGACTGAAGGTAGGTTATTCATGATAGCACATATCTCAATTTACTGTAATCTGCAGATGAAGCTTTCTCTAAAACTCCACTTGGTGCACTGGTGCATCAGGGATCCTGAAATCTTAAATGATGTTCAATGGCTTCTTTGTGAGATATCACAATGGGTTGAGCTGGGATGTGTCGGATAACGATTGCTACATCTCTATCTACATTCCAATAGTAGACTCATGGCTGAGTTAGTATCACAGCTGAATACAAAAGAAACTATTAAGCTAAATAAATTACTCCTTAGCTGTAACAATGTAACACAATAGACCTCTCAGCAATGAGCTTTCAGAGTGACTAATCTTGTTTGTTATAGTCTCAGCAGAAGAGGGAGATAGCCGATCCCAATATATGGAAGCAACTGAATAGCCCATCTTTTCCGGTAAGCACAAGTTGACATATGGAGCCAGAGTAACCGCACAAAAGTCCAGGTGTGTGTAAAATGTGTGACTAAATGTCAACCAATTCAAATAATGATTACAATTGAGCCATTGGATGTCCCCTATCACTTCTTATGGTGCCTCTGTATATTGTTATTGGTACTGTTCAGGTACTGTATATGGCTAATAAAGCCATTAGCATTGGGCAGGTATGTATAAATGTGTTGTCCGCATCTTTACCGTTACCTTTTCCTCACAAGAGGATGTAGTTATTAGAAAATCATAAATAAAAATGAAAAAAGTAAGCTTCAGCTACAGAGCAAAAAGGTAGTTCATATTTAATCATGTTGCTAATTGTAATATTATTGTTTCGATGTATATTATTTATTTTATATTTATATGAATTATTTAGTATTGTATTGTATAGTATTAAAAAAAAATTAAATATTTAAATAAATTAAACAATGAATTGCTAATGCACTATAAGCTAAACACAGCTATAATTGGGTAAATAATAAGAAAAGCTAAACAGAACAAGGAAATCCTCCGTGACTAATTTCATGAATCGCCTTGGGGTTTGCATTCGGTTTTGGAAGACACTAACAAGGCATAGAAATCATATACATAATGCGCCCTGATGTCTCTCGTTAGCCGCCGTTAGCTGGCATTTTGCAAGGAAATTTGTGAGACTGATGTTCTGCATTCAAGGAATCATATACTATGTTGCTGTTTTTCTATGCTAGCCATGGTAAGGCCGGTCACTGCTAGTGACTAGAAATAGGTGAACCCCACAAAGTTCGGGTTCGGTACGTTCGGCCTTTGAATAAATGTTCAGGACACGAACCCGGTCCCCAATGAAATTTATAGGGACCCAAACTTTGGGGGTGGCTGTGGTGGGGGGGTGCAGAGTGTGCAGCAGAAGCGTTCTGCTTGAACTCACCTCTGCATGATCCTCTTCCTGTCAGCGTGGTGGAGCGGCAGCGTCCCCAGCCGGGGCTACAGAAAGATGGCCGCCGGCTCCCATGAGTGGGGACACTTCTAGTGACTGTCCTCACTCATGGGAGCTGGTAGCCATCTTCTAGGGCCAATTTCAAAAGCCGCCATTGCCTCTGCTGGGCACCCCATCAACCAGTTTTTCTGTGTTTGGGTCAAACACAGACTACTGGCTGAAACTTTGCGGTTTGGGTTTGCCCATCTCTACTAGTGACTAAAAATTAGTATTTGCTGCTTCATTGTTTTGTGTTACCATGCGGCCTATAAAGTGTGGATAACGTTTCAACATTACAAAACATCTACGAAACAGTGTATATCACATATTGAGGTCGATTCAGAGCCATGTGTGAAAACTCACTCCTTTTTTAGAAGAAAAAACTGCCATTTACTTTCATCGTCTACCTTGGGGCTTATTCAACAACCGAAAGCCAATTTTCACCTGGTGTTGTATCAGCCCCAAGGAAGACAATGAAAGTGAATGGCAGTTTTTGCTCCTAGAAAGGAGTGAGTTTTCTCACCTGGCTCTGAATCAACTTCATCATCTCTGTACTTTATTCTGGGATGCCAAACTATTGGCAGCATCATCAGCAAAACCCAGTGAAGAGTAAGCCCCACCCTGCCGCTCATATATATTAGTTTCGACCATGGTGGTAGTAATGCAAATTTCACCCACTGACAGTTTGGCCAACCAGTGCAAGAAATTATCCTCCGGTGGGTCCCAAGAATGATTTTTCTCTACTGGTACCCAAGGATGATTATCTCTGGAGGCCTCAAGAATGATTTCCTCCGGTAACCAACAATAATTATTACTTCTAATGGGCCTTTGAATAATTTCCACTGCTGGGCCCAAGAATGATTTCCGCAGGTGAGCCTCAAGTTTGATTTCTTTAGCATTGGACCCAAGATGGATTCTGGTCGGTCACAAGAATGGTTTTCTCCGACACCTCTCTGATTTCACCTCATTGGAAATTGTTCATCTCTCACATAGAAAACCCAAAGCCAAATAAGGTTTTAAAAATGTTCTCAAAAATAATTATATTTCACTTGTTAGTGTGTCAAGCTGGCGGGGAAACCAGGCATATAAGGTAGATAAGTTCTTCAATAAAGGTGTCGACACATGAGAAGGCATAAAATAGATTATTAAATACATTTACTCTCATATGTTTATTTTTTTGAGCTATGCATAATGTTTTGGCACTTTTCCTTAGCACCACAGACACAGTTTCAGTACCAACCAATAGGTTTCACCACACTTCGAAGTTTTTTCTTTTGCGTAGCACAAACCTATTCCACCACATTTTACATAGCAATGTAACAAACTTGACGCCCTCTCATGTGGCAAGTTATTAGCATCAATATATAGAAGGAATAGAAGGATTCACATGTGGAGATGAGCAAAATCACTCAACAAATACTCAGGCCCTTATTTAACAAGGGATAGCGACAGGTAGCGACTGGTGAGCGGCCGGTAATGACGGGCCCCGCCACGAGAACGCCGACTCCCCTCCACAATCACACATTTATCAAGCCAATCCTGCTTAGCGACTTAGATAGCACCATATATCCGCTCATTCATCATTATTCCAGCCTCAGCCCACAGCGCCAGCGTCCGACCTTGAACAGCGACAGGTATGACATCTCGCCACCTGGCGCTCTCCAATGCATTTCAATGGAGCAATCTTTAAATATTCATAATTAATTGTTATGATTTTTTTTTTTTTTTATGTGAAAAATTCTGTGACCACTTCTGCCATTTTAGATTTTTTTAAGGTAAAAATTGTAAATTGTGAAATTGTACAGAATTGATATTACAGGTCTGATATTAATGTATTCATATTACAAAATTATTTAAAAAGCTTGTTTTTTTTTTTTGTTTCCAAAAATATGGTGGTTTGGGGGTTAAAAAACGACTTTTAACCCATCGCCGCCAGCGCTCTGGGGTTTAAACATGCATTTTACAGCGCAATAATTTTTTGAGCGTGATTTGTTAATGAATATGGTGGGAGCCGGTCGCTAGGGCCAGTCGCTATCATGCGCTCCCATACAGAGCGGAACCTGTCAAATAGCAACTCCTCACCCAATATTCAACATTACGGCAAACCTACTGAATCGCTATCAACTGCCGAACAACGGCCAAGCACAGCGACTACTAGCGGGCGCTCTGAAAATGCCGCTACAGTCGCTCAACTGTCGCTACCTGCCGCTATTAATGAATCGGCCTCTAAGTCTAAATTTACCAAATATTCACATCCAAAATAGATATGAAATTTTATGGATTCACTTTCCGAGGGCTGACAATTGTTGGCAATGTTTTCAACCTGGCTCCCTTATACAAATATAAAGTTGCCAAATACAGAGGAGACAACCTTTAAGGAGCCTTTGCCATTCCACAGTTCGATGCGCATAGTTACATAGTTTACACAGTTGAAAAAAGACATATGTGCATCAAGTTCAACCAAGGGCTTTTTGGGTAGGGCAAGAGTTATTTTTTTAACTGATAATTAACCAGCTAATAGTAACTGTTAATGTCTTATTAACATTTACATTATTTAGTTTTTCTTGGATGATATCCATGTTTAGCTTGTTAAGTATAGTACTTGGGCTATTGCTATCAGTGGCATCTCCTGTGTTGGCTCCTTGCTCCTCTCTTGTGTACACAAAGCTAAAGAATCCATTTAACAGCTCCATCATATCTTAATCCCCAGTGACCATTTCCCTATTATATTAATTAGGGCACCTACCTGTTCTGATTTAGTTTACTTTGAATTGATATATATTGATTTCTTTGGCCATGTGTCTTTTATTTTGTGTTTTGCCAACCTTATTTCTTTGTTACATGCTTTATTTACTAATTTATACGTTGTCAAGGGTTACAGCTGAGAACTCAGCCTTATAATGTTCAAATTCCCTTTTCTTGTTCTTTATTGCCCTTTTAACTGCAGGTGTCAGCCATGAGGGGTTTAATTTTAGCTGATTATATTTGTTACCCATAGGAATACATTTTGCAACATTGGTACTCGCAATTGATTTAAAGCACTTCCATTTAGCATCTGTATCCTTATTCCTCGACAGATGCCATCCATGTCCTTAGGTGCAGTTCTGAGCCTGGAGAAGTTGGCCTTTCAAAAATTCAATGTTTTTGCCCTCCCAGACAGAAAATCTTTCTTACAGTTTATGTTAAATACAACTATATTAGGGTCACTGCTACCAAGATTTTCACGGACTGTTACTGTCCCTATCAGGTCATCATTATTTGATATTACCAGATCCAAAAGAGCATCACCCCTAGTAGGTGCCGCCACAAACTGATTCATGTAATTATCTTGTAGGAATCTGCGGAATGCTCTTCCCCTTGTAGTAGAAGCAAAACTATGTCTCCAGTAGATTCCTAGGTAGTTGAATTCCCCCATCACCACCATTGTACCAGCCTGTGACGCTCTCACTATCTGCTTATGCAGCTGATCCTCTACTTCCTCAGTTATCTTTTGGGGGTTTATAGATTAAGAGGCCGATTCAGTAATAGCGCCAGGTAGCGACAGTTGAGCGACTGTAGCGGCATTTTCAGAGCGCCCGCTAGTAGTCGCTGTGCTTGGCCGTTGTTCGATTGTTGATAGCGACTCAGTCGGTTTGCCGTAATGTTGAATATTGGGTGAGGAGTCGCTATTTGACAGGTTCCGTGCTGTATGGGAGCGCATGATAGCAACTGGCCCTAGCGACCGGCTCCCACCATATTCATTAACAAATCACGCTCAAAAAATTCTCGCGCTGTGAAATGCTTGTTTAAACCCCAGAGCGCTGGAGGCGATGGGTTAAAAGTAATTTTTTAACCCCCAAACAACCATATTTTTGGAAACCCAAAAAAAAAAAAAACATTTAAATAATTTAGTAATATGAATACATTAATATCAGACCTGTAATATAAATTCTGTACAATTATTTTTTTATTTTTTTTCCCTTAATAAAAATATCTAAAATGGCAGAAGTGGTCACAGAATTTTTCACATTTAAAACAAAGAAAAAAAAACATTAATAACAATTAATTATTAGTATTTAAATATTGTTCCATTGAAATGCATTGGAGCGCGCCAGGTAACGAGAGGTCATACCTGTCGCTGTTCAAGGTCGGACGCTGGCGCTGAGGCTGGAATAATGATGAATGAGTGACTATCTGGCGCTATCTCAGTCGCTAAGCAGGATCGGCTTGATAAATGTGTGATTGTGGTGGGGAGCCGGCGTTCTCGTGGCGGGCCCCGTCATTACCTTCCGCTCACCAGTCGCTACCTGTCGCTATTCCTTCATAAATAAGGGCCCTAAGTTTTATTTTAACATTGTTTACATCACCCCACACTTCTACCAACAAGGATTCTACATCCTCACAATCCTCTGCTAGTATCCCCTCATTAATATATGCTTTGAATTCCTGCTTTACATAGTGACACATTCCGCCCCTTTTCCTATTTGCTCTGTCTTTCCGAAAGAGAGCGAAACCTTGAAGATTGACAGTCCAGTCATGTGTGGAATCCAGTCATGTCTCAGCCACACCAATAACATCAATATTTTCTTCCAGCACCAGAGACTCAAGCTCCCCCACTTTACTCGCCAGACTTCTGTGACATTTGTGAACATACACTTTAAGTTTCCATCTAGTTTGACACATTGGCCTTGATTCACTAAAGGTAGAAAAAAAAAACGCTTGGAAAATAAATTCGCATGCGAGAATTTTTCAAACCTAGGAGCGATTCACAAAGGCAGTTGAATTAAATTCGTGTGTGCGAATTCGGGGGGTGGCGAATTTTTTACAACTGGAAAATTCAGTGAAAAAGTGCACGAATTTTCCATACCCAAATGCTGTGTGTGAGAATTTTTTCTACTGCTTCCTAATTTGTAGCAGAGCAGTATGATCCCTTGTTGCTCTTTGTTCTGTTTTGTTTTGTTTTTTTGCTTTGTGTTTCTGGACTTTCTAATTGATGTGGACTAGTACATGTCATTGTAAATGTTATTATGTTTAATTTTGCACTTTGCATTGGTTCGGTGCATCATTTTTTGGTGATGGTGGAATTGCTTTGCATTGCTTTACATCTATTGTTATTGTACCGATTTATTTGGGTGGTTTGTAGATTAACAGTTCTTAGTTTTGGTCGCCCCATATGGTCCTGATGTACTTACATTTCCAAACCACATTAAAGGTTTCTGTTGCATCCAGGACCAGCTCCAGAGTCCCAGCGCGCCCCTTGTGTCACGTCACTTGTGCGGCTCTGTGAATCCCCCTGGGATGACCGGTATACTCAACACACATAATAAAGTGCACCAAAAGCCAGGATTTTGACTATCTTGGGTTCTGGTCCTTGCCCCCAGGTCGCTGAAACCAACTCACTTATTCCCGGTCCTACAGCGCATGCACAGCCACTCATCCAATCAGCAAGCTCGGATCCGCTGACGTCACATCGTCTAAGGCAAGCGGCTCAGAGCGTACTGACACGCGCATCTCCTGCTACCCTCTAACAGGGAGCGTGCCCGCATCGGCCATTCACAGATGCCTGGCGCGGGCACACCCCCTGCTAGAAGGATAGCAGAAATGCAGATCACGCATGCGTCGTTGGACCGAGAAAGAAGGTAAGTGTATGGGTGACCTGGAGGGTTTCACACAGTGGGACATCCCGATTTTGGATGCACCATGGGGAGGGAATCGATCGACTTTAAAGTGCACCAAAACCCAGGATTTTAAATATCCTGGGTTTTGGTACTCAAATTGGGATGACCCACTATGTGAACCCCCCCCCCCCCGGTTTGCCTGTAAAACATACTTGACTGCCAACCCAACGGCACATGCGCAAGTGTGCAGGCAGTCAGTACACTTGGCTCTATTCTGCTTTGCTCAGTTGTCGAGAGGTCTCATCGGCTAAGGCCCCGATGAAGGCGAGTGCACCCATAACTGCATCCCTGTTAGCTTCCAGCTGGGGGCATGCCTGTGCCAGCTATTCACAAATCATTAATTGGGGGCCCCAAGGAGAGGGAATCAGGTGGCCCTGGAGTCTTATAGACTTCATGGCCGCTTCTGGTCCACTTTAATGCAGGGCATATATTTCCGTTTGTCCACAAAGTACGGTATAGAGAGCAGGGAATGAACAGCATCCCCGGTTTCCCTCCGACTGATGTGCGTGCTCCAGCACCCAGGTTGTCTGTCTGAGCTCCCGCCCGAACATAAACTGGGGATGAGCTGTGGGACCACAGGCAAGAGGAGTATACAGGTGATCCCTAAGGGTTTTACACAGCGGGATGGCCCATGGATAGGGATTTGGCTGCATTAGGAGTTTGTTAGACTGCAGAGCCGGCTGGGTTTGGATCCACTTTAACAACAATCTCAAATATTCCACTGTACACTGGCTTTCTCCCATGGCATCCTGAGTTAGGATATCATGCTGTGTGAACCTCCCCCCCCCCCCCAGAATATCACTATTCACTCACCTCTGCCTCGTTCCTATGGCGCATGCGCAGGCTCTCCTCCAATGCGAGGCATCAGCCATGGCTCTCATTAACTTCAATGGACGAAAGTCCGGGCATGCGCCGCTGGAACGAGGAAAAGGTGAGTGAATAGCGACATTCTGAGGGGGTTTCACCCATGGGGCATTGCGGGTTTAAAGTGGACCAATCACCAGGATTTTCACTATCCTTGCCCTACGGGCATCCTGATGTCCTGCTGTTACAAACCCCCTGATCTCCCACTCCAGTCACCTTTCTGCTGTTCCCACAGTGCATGAGCTTATCCAATCAGTGATTTATGCCGTGCATACTAATGTAGGGCATAAAGCCGTTGTTTTGGATTCAGCGTTGGCATAGGGAGCAGGTTTCTCTGTGGAGTGCACGTTACCATGCATTTGGACTGTCTGAATGGATGGGTGTGGGAGCGCACACATCAGCAGGAATACTGGGGAGCCTTTTAGACTCCAGGGCCTTCCATGGTGGGGACTGGTCCAGTTTAAAGAGGAAGATTCGCCTGGGCAGCCATGGGGTCTAAAAGATCACTTAAAATGCACGCGGGCAACTTACAACCCCTGGGGCATTCCTATTAGGGATGTTCTACTGTGTGAAACACCCTAGGAACCCCCACAAATACCTTTTCGTGGATCCACGCCAGATTTATGGGTCTCGGCATATCCTTGGCCTCCCTGCAGTCTGTGGTGCGCTCCCACGCTCAGGCACGGCCTAAATCACAAGTTTGCAGTGCAACAAAAAAGTACAAAAAAATACTTACAAAAACAATTCCAAGCAGCCCAGGAATCCCATGGCACATGCACCAGCCAAAAAATAAATAAATAAATAAATAACAAAAGTGGCCAAAATAATTATAACAATCCCAGCCCATTGAAATGTATGGGATAAGGCCACACAGTGCAGGGTAAGCGCCTGGTCTCACACTGTAGGGAACTCAGCAATGGCACTGATGATAGATGGGACACTACCTGGCACTATCACAGGTGCTCTGGATTTTTGATTTGATAAATACATCTTTTGCACTGGGACCTGACATTCACCTGACACCTGGCACTAAGTGGCCTTAGCGTTTCTTAAAGTGATTCCCTCCCCCAGGGGCATCCAAAATTGGGATGCCCCGCTGTGTGAAACCCCCCAGGTCGCCCCATACACTTACCTTGTTTCCCGGTCCAACGGCACATGCACGAGCCGAGACCACATCCCCGTTATCCCTCTAGCATGGGCACGTGCCCCCACCTGGCATTTGTGAATGGCCAGCGCGGGCACGCTCCCTGTTAGAGGGAAACGGGGGATGTGTCCGCCAGCGCGCACGGAGCCTCTGGCATTAGACGAAGACTTAGGCCCTTATTTATCAAGGGCTAGCGCCAGGTAGTGTCTGACGAGCGCCAGGTACCGCCAGCTATCGGCGGCTACCGAATCAAGTACGCCCGGCGGCGGTCACAATGACGCATTTATCACGCTAAATGAGGCTAGCGCCGGCGAGAGCGTCAGCTAGCGCGGGATTCATCATGTAGCCGACTGCAACGAATCCCATCACAACGACAGGTATGACCTGGCGCTCCCTGGCGTGGTCCAATGCATTTCAATGGAGCAATCTTTAAATAATCATAATTAATTGCTATTACTGTTTTTTTTTTTTTTTAATGTCAAAAATTCTGTGACCACTTCTGCAATGTTAGGAATTTTTTTAAAGTAAAAAAAAAAAGAAAATATTGTGCAGAATTGATATTACAGGTCTGATATTCATGTATTCATATTACAAAATGTTTAGAAAAACTTGTATCATTTTTCCATATAAAAAAAAAGGTTGTTTGGGGGTTAAAAACTACTTCACACACATCGCCGCCAGCGCTCTGGGGTTTAAACAAGGAATTCACAGCGCGAGAAATTTTTGAGCGTGATTTTTTAATCTGCAGCAAGCCGTTCGCTCTGGCCATTCGCTGTCAGGCGCACCCATACAACGCGGAACCTGTGAAACAGCGACCCCTAACCCCGTATTCAACATTACCGCACACCGACTGAGTCGCTGACAACAAGCAAACCCCGGCCAAGCACAGCGAATACTAGCTGGCGCTGTGAAAATCCCGCTACTGGCGCTCATCTGTCGCTACCTGGCGCTATTAATGAATCGGCCTCCCCGACAAGGTGGCGTCAGCGGCTCCGAGCACGCTGATTGGACAAGCGGCTGTGCATGCGCCGTAGGCCCGGGAAGAAGTGAGTTGGCATCGGCGATCTGGAGGGGTTTTACACAGCGGGGCAAACCCGATCGGGGTGCAAAAGGGGAAAGGACCAAAACCCAGTATTGTAAAAATCCTGGGTTTTGGGCCACTTTAACCCCTAAATGTTTTTTTTAATATTTTGGGATGGTCATTTTTCTGTCTGCTATATTTATGTTGTCATGGCGTTAGGTATTGTTTACATCACTTACATTTATCAAGTTGTGCAGCAGCCTGCAATAGTAACATAGTAACATAGTATGTGCGGCTGAATAAAGACTTTAGTCCATCCACTTCAGCCTGTTTAACTCCTTCCAGTGGTCTAGTAGCCATAGCTGGTAATGTTATTACATGCCAGGAGGGCATCCCGGCCACTATAGATCTCCTTCCTGTGGTCTAGTAGCCATAGCTGGTAATGTTATTACATGCAAGGAGGGCATCCCGGCCACTATAGATCTTCTTCCAGTGGTCTAGTAGCCATAGCTGGTAATGTTATTACATGCCAGGAGGGCATCCCGGCCACTATAGATCTTCTTCCAGTGGTCTAGTAGCCATAGCTGGAAATGTTATTACATGCAAGGAGGGCATCCCGGCCACTATAGATCTTCTTCCAGTGGTCTAGTAGCCATAGCTGGAAATGTTTATTACATGCCAGGAAGGCATCCCGGCCACTATAGATCTCCTTCCAGTGGTCTAGTAGCCATAGCTGGAAATGTTATTACATGCAAGGAAGGCATCCCGGCCACTATAGATCTCCTTCCTGTGGTCTAGTAGTCATAGCTGGTAATGTTATTACATGCCAGGAGGGCATCCCGGCCACTATAGATCTCCTTCCTGTGGTCTAGTAGCCATAGCTGGTAATGTTATTACATGCAAGGAGGGCATCCCGGCCACTATAGATCTCCTTCCAGTGGTCTAGTAGCCATAGCTGGTAATGTTATTACATGCCAGGAGGGCATCCCGGCCACTATAGATCTTCTTCCAGTGGTCTAGTAGCCATAGCTGGTAATGTTATTACATGCCAGGAGGGCATCCCGGCCACTATAGATCTCCTTCCTGTGGTCTAGTAGCCATAGCTGGAAATGTTTATTACATGCCAGGAGGGCATCCCGGCCACTATAGATCTTCTTCCAGTGGTCTAGTAGCCATAGCTGGAAATGTTTATTACATGCCAGGAGGGCATCCCGGCCACTATAGATCTTCTTCCAGTGGTCTAGTAGCCATAGCTGGTAATGTTATTACATGCCAGGAGGGCATCCCGGCCACTATAGATCTCCTTCCTGTGGTCTAGTAGCCATAGCTGGAAATGTTTATTACATGCCAGGAGGGCATCCCGGCCACTATAGATCTTCTTCCAGTGGTCTAGTAGCCATAGCTGGAAATGTTTATTACATGCCAGGAAGGCATCCCGGCCACTTTTGAACGTTTTTACTGTATCCATCATTACTACCTCCTCTGGCAGCGAGTTCCATAGTGTCACTGCTCTTACAGAGAAGAATCCCCTCCTATGTCGGTGGAGAAAACACCTTTCCTCTAACCTTAGTGGATGCCCTCGGGTTATGGTTACACTCCGGGGTATAAACAGATTGTGGGACAGATCTTTGTATTGACCCCGAATATATTTATACATAGTTATTAGATCACCCCTCAATCGTCTTTTTTCTAGACTAAATAAACCTAACTTGGACAATCTTTCCGGGTACTCTAGCCCCCGCACTCCTTTTATTAACTTTGTTGCCCTTCTTTGAACGCGCTCCAGTTTCTGATATGTCCTTCTTAAAGCACAGGTGCCCAGAACTGTACACAGTATTCCATATGGGGTCTGACCAGTGACTTGTACAGGGGTCACATGATGCTCTGGTCATGAGCACCTATGCCCCTCCTGATGCACCCCATGATCCTATTTGCCTTGGCAGCAGCTGCCTGGCATTGATTACTACAGTTGAGCTTATTGTCAACTAAAACCCCTAGGTCCTTTTCCATTGTTGTTTTACCAAGTGTTTCTTTATTTAATGTGTAATCATGACACAGATTTCTCCTTCCCATGTGCATAACCTTACATTTATCTGTGTTAAACTTAATTTGCCATTTAACTGTCCATGCTTCCAATTTATCTAGATCTGTTTGTAGCTGCCTGGTGTCCTCTTTTGTTTTAATTACTTTACACAGCTTAGTATCATCTGCAAAGATTGAGACTTTACTGTTTAATCCATACCCAATGTCATTTATATATATATATTGAGGAGAATTGGTCCCAGAACTGACCCTTGTGGTACTCCACTAGTAACAGTGACTGAGTGTGTACCATTGATAACCACCCTCTGCTTCCGATCATTAAGCCAATTTCCCACCCATCTGCACACGTTTTCCCCCAGTCCAAGCTGTCTCATCTTTTGTACCAGCCTTTTATGTGGCACAGTATGATGATATCCAATGACTCCCCCTGATCCAATCTTGAACTTACCTCCTCATAAAAGCTGATCAGGTTTGTCTGGCAGGAGCGATTCCTCATAAATCCATGCTGATATGGAGTAATAAAGTCATTTTCCCCAAGGTGCTCCAGGATAGTATCCCTTAAGAAACCTTCAAACAGCTTGCCCACCACAGATGTTAAGCTTACCGGTCTGTAGTTCCCAGGTTCCCCCCTAGATCCCTTTTTGAATATTGGCACCACATTTGCCAAGCGCCAATACATCGGAACAGACCCTGTAGTTATGGAATCCACAAATATTAGAAATAACGGCTTGTCTATTACTGTACATAACTCCCTTAACCCTTTAAACGCCAGCCACGTAAATTTTACGTGGCTGCCTCTCCAACCGTTAAACGCCAGCCACGTAAAATTTACGTGCCTGACTTTCCCCATTAATAAAATAAAAAGTATAAAAAAATATCACTTACCTGACCCCTTGTTTGGTCCGGCCGGGTCCCCTCTTCAGCCAGCGGGGCTCCGATCGCCGATCGGGGCTTCTCCGGCTGCAGGGGAGGGCCCGGAATAGGATGCCCCCCCCCCGTTTCAGCAGCCGCCGGATTGCCTGTTAAAAAAAAAAAAAAAAAAAATGACAGTTACTCACCTCCGCTCCCGCCGACTCCCGCCGCCTCTCCTCTTCATGGGGGGGGGGGCTCCGATTACCCCCCCGGGTCTTCTGTCTTCTGGAGGGGGGCATAACAGCCCTCCCTCCGTCGCATCTTCCGATGGCGGCCGCCATCTTGGATTTTAGCCCCGCCCCTTAGGGGGCGGGGCTAATGACGTCACCGCCGGGTGTCATCGGGCACCCGGCAGTTCTCATCTCAGATGCCGGTGATGGCTGGGCAGAGAAGGAGGGAGGTAGGCGATCCTCCGATCGCCTGCCTCCCCCCTTCTCTGCCCAGCTGTCACCTGCATCAGATCGCCGCGGGACATTGCTTCTGAAGATCGGAGGTGAGTAAAGGTAAAATGTTTTTTTTTTTTAATAAACATATTTGAAAACATGTGTGTTTGTTTTTATTTATACTTTTAACCCCTTGTGAACTGGTAAGGGGTCCATGACCCCTATACCAGTTCACAAGGCTTGGGGGGTGGCAAGTCACCTGCACTAGCGGGTGGCTTGCCATTAACCCCTGGCACCCCCATTACCTGCCTCCCCAAAGGCCAGGGGGGGGCAGAAGAGCCCGGGCCCACATGGGCTATGTGGGCTCGTAGGCTGCAGGGTGGGGGGGGCACAAAAGCTGGCCCCCCCACTCTGTGCCTACAAGCCCCCATAGCTGGTCCCGGGCTGGTTACTGTGGGTAAGGGGGACCCCACGTCAATTTTTTTTTTGATTTTTAAGGGTTTTTAACCCTTAAAACACCAGGATGTATGTCATCTGGTCCTGGTGATTTATCGATTTTTATCTGCTTGAGACGATGCTGGACTTCTTCCTTGGGTAGACCAGTGAAATTTAATGGAGAGTTTCGGTTATTTCCCTGCATTTCACTCGGCATGTCAAATTCTTTTGTGAATATAGAAGCAAAGAAGTTGTTAAGCAAATTAGCTTTCTCCTCATTTCCCTCTATAGGGGTCCCCTCCTTGCTTTTCAGGGGGCCCACACCCTCAGGTTTGTACCTTTTACGGTTTATGTAGCTAAAGAATAATTTGGGGTTAGTTTTACTCTCTTTCGCGACCAGTCTTTCTGTCTCCAGCTTAGCTGCCTTTATCTGTGGCTTACATTGTTTATTTTCTTCTTTATTTTTTTTAACGCTTCCGCTGTCCCTTCCTGCTTTAAACGTTTAACCCTTTAACTGCCAGCCTACCTGGAGTTTTTGTCACACTCTGTTGCCAGACCATTTTGCACTATTTTGCACTCCCCATGTTCAAATGTGATTTTTGAAGAGATTTCCAGGGATTTCCCAGGAAAATGATATATTGTTTTGTTCAGCAGAGTCTGAGCTTTAACATGAAATGTCTTGTTTGTAATTTTTAGGTGTATTCTCAATTTTTTTGGGCGAAATATGTGCAGAAAAATAAAAAAAAATCTATATTCACTGAAAGTACACATGTTAAGCTTTCTAAGCGTACCCAGCTTGTTGTAGTGGGCTCATCTTTCTGGAGTTGATCCCTCAAAGAATTCTTTGGTTGTGCAGGGTTTCCCTAAAAAATGTATAAAAAAGCTTAATAAAAAACACCTTTTCCTAAAATATAAATATGCAAACAAGAAAAAACAAGCTAAGTCTGAAAGCGCAAGGTCCCCCGAACAGAACAATACCCAACATGCAGAGGTACTATTAACCCTTTTAATTGCCAGCCTACTTGAGATTTTGTCACCCTCTGTTGACAGGTCATTTTTCCCCATTTTGCGCCATGTTTTGCGACATTTTTGCTAGAATTTTCAGGAAAATTATATATATATATTTTGCAGCAGAGTTTAGGCTTTAACATGAAATGTCTTGTTTGTAAATTTTATTTATTATTCATTTTATTTATTATTAAGTAAAAAAAAATAAAATAAATACATTTAGTAATTTTTAACATTTACAAATAAAATACAACTACCATCCACACTACAAAGGGTTAAATCGAGAAAAAAAATGACATCCTGGGGAGGGGGGCCCATTTTTCTTTTTGTATTTTTAAAATACAAAAGGTTTAAAAACCCTTAAAAATCCAAAAAAATGACATGGGGCCCCCTTACCCAAAGTAACCAGCCCTGGATCAGCTATGCAGGGCTTGTAGGAACAGGGCGCAGGGGCCAGCTTTTGTGGCCCCTGGCCCTGCAGGCTACAAGCCCGCATAGCCCGTGGGCCCGGGCTCTTCGGCCCCCCCCTGGGGTTTGGGGAGGCAGGTAATGGGGGTTCCAGGGGTTAATGGCAAGTCACCCGCTAGTCGCAGGTGACTTGCCATCCCCCCAGCCTTGTGAACTGGTATAGGGGTCATGGACCCCTTACCAGTTCACAATGGGTTAAATGTAAAAAAAAAACACAGACACACAAAGAGAAAAAAATATTTTATTACATTTTTTTTTTAATACTTACCTCCCATACATCCTGGAGCACTTTGTCCCTCGGCGATCACTGGCTTCTGCTCACTTGCTAGAAGCCTTTTATAGCTGCTGGATGACAGAACACAAAAGGGTTAATTAAAAAAAAAATGACATAGGGTCCCCCCTACCCAGCATTACCGACCCGGGCCAGCTATGGGGGCTTGTAGAACAGGGCGCAGGGCCAGCGTTGGTGGCCCCTGGCCCTGCAGGCTACTAGCCCACATAGCCACTAAGGACCCTTCTGCCCCCCCCCCCCCGGCTGTTGGGGAGGCAGGTAATGGGGGGCTGTGGGTTAATGTCAAGTCACCCACTAGCCGCAGGTGACTTGCCACCCCCCCAGCCTTGTGAGCTGGTATAAGGGGTCTCATGGACCCCTTACCAGCTCACAAAGGGTTAACTGTGAAAAAAAAAACACAACACAAGTAATAAAAGTATTTTATTAAAAAAAAATTTTTTACTGTACTTACCTTTGATTGTAAGCTCCTTTGTCCCTCGCCGCTCTGATGACAGATGCCGGTGATCAGCATCCAGAGAAGGGGGAGGCAGGAGATCAGAGGATCTCCTGCCACCTCCTTCACCGGCACCGATCACCGGCATCTGACAGCTGAGAGAGCTGAAGCCGGAGATCGGGGCTGGGATGACGTCATTAGCCCTGCCCCAAGGGGGCCGCCATCGAAGAGGAGAGAGGAGAGAGCCTCTCGGGCACTCTCCTGAGGATCGGTAAGTCCTGGGGGGGGGATCGGAGGCCCCCCAGGTGAAGAGGAGGGACAGCGGGAGCCAGCGCACACACATGTAAGTGAATGTCATTTTTTTTTTTTTTAAAGTTAGCAGCTGCTGCTGCAGAAGCAGGGGGGATGGCCTATTCCGGGGGCTCTCCTGGAGCCATCCGAGCCCCCACAGGGGATCGGATGGCACCAAATTAAAGAGGAGACCCGGCTGGATCCAACGAGGGTATTTTTTTATTTTTTTTTGTCCGCTAGCAGGGGTAAATGCCAGGCACGTAAATTTTATGTGGCTGGCACTTAAGTGACGGAGAGGCAACCACGTAAATTTTTCATGGCTGGCATTTAAAGGGTTAAATGCCTTTTTTTGTTGTTTATTGCCCCCTTAACCTTTTTATTTAGCCACATCGGTTTACATGTGTGTCTAATAGTTTTATTCCTGTAAGGTATATATCTGTCACAATGAAAATTAAGTATTCCTTTGAAAGTATCCCATTTAGCGTCCATGCTTTTGTTTTTAAGGGCATTTTCCCAGTCAATGCAGTGTAGGGCATCTCTAAGTTGGTCAAAATTTGCCTTTTTGAAGTCCCGCGTTTTTGTGGCTCCCTGATAAGGCACCCTAGTGACTGCTAATTGGAAATTAATGATGTGGTAAATAAAACATTGCACATGTTACTGCACATGATTTATTTTATATAAATGTTTTTTCTAATATGTGTATATTAAATATATATTAATTAAATATAATAATATTATTATATTAAATATAATAATAATTTACACAATTTCATTTTTATAGGCCTCCCTATAGTGCACTATGGGCTTTTTTTGCAGGTATAGTGGATAGAAGGACTCCATGGTGGAAGTCAGAAAACAGACTTTTCTCCTCCTGAAAGCTGCTCTAAAAAATTTGTGTGAGACACTTGAATTTAACTCATGTGTGGAGCCAATCCATGGCACCTGAATCACTAGAATTGTTTTTCGCTTGTAAATTCCACATAAATTATTTTCGCAAATCAAATTATTTTCGAGTGCTTTTTCTCTCACTCGAATTGAATAAGCAAAAACGAAAGTAAAACTTTGTTGAATCGCGCATAGAATTTTCGCGCGCAAAATCGCACCTTTTTCTAAAAAAAAAATAGAAAATTTGAATTCGACCTTTAATGAATCAAGCCCATTGAGCTTTAGTATTAGATTCTGCAGTAATGCATCCAACTAATTTTTTACTGCTGCTTTGCAACACATGGATCTTCTTATCCAACATAGTAGTCCTCCCCCTTCTAATTCTCCACCCACCATCATATGCTGTCCCCTAAGTAACCTTCTTCCCCTTTGTTTCCTCTGTTGCCCTCCCCCCTCATCTCTATATACATTGCTCTAATCTTGTTATCTGTATATCTCTTTATTATTATATTATTATTATTATTATTTTTGAGCTGTTTATTAAATTTATTTTTTAAGTTACTAGCTGTGAACCGTAACCACTACACCACTTAACAGCTAAGGTAAGTCTGGAAACTTTAAAGCTGTTAGGTGAATTATATAGCTGGTTTGGGAGTTTCCTGGTTTGGAAACTGGGACATGGGACAAGGATGCGGTTCCCCATCAGGCAGTCAATTCCTCCCTTGAGGCTATTGCAATGGTCACTAATTTGGAACGGGTGACCAGGGTCACAGGATGAGAACAGGTAAGCAGAGTAGCAGGCTGGTAGCTGGTAAGTAGTGACACAGGATGAGAGCAGAGTAGCAGACTGGGAACTGGTGAGCAGAACAACAAGCTAGGAACCGGTAAGCAGAGACACAGGTTGGGCCAGAAGAGTGAATTAACTGTCTGGAAACCAGTGAGAAGAGTAACAAACTGGAAACATATACACATAAGACAGTACAACCCATTTATTCCTCGAGAGGCAAGCTGATGACCACCCAAGGCGTAGGAGTACTGGTACTCGACAGAGAGCCTGTAACCAACCCACGTCTTCAGCAGAGCTCCAAATGAGGGAGAGTACCCTAGCTAAGTCCTCTGGTGATTGCAAAAAGGTGAAAGACAGGACAGAGCATACACAGAAAAAACAGACAATTGAGGGTCTGGGCCCCAGTACAGACAATTGAGGGCCTAAAATCGCATGAACACAGCAGGTGCACAGTGACTCACAGGACACTTACCCACAAGCAAAGAGCGTGAACCCTAGAGTTCTAAAAGGGCACCCCTAGCCATCACACCTTCTAGGTTGATCTTTGCTACTAATTAATGGAAATTGACTTTTTTTTCAAATCGTTTCTTGACTTGTTTATCCCCATCTTCTATTGCCCTATCTTAACTATACAGTTTTACTACTGACCTGTCTAGGTTTTTTCCCTTCTGTAGCTCAATTATCCCTTGCTATACCTTACTAAACATCCCAGGAAGAAGCTTAGGAAAAACTGGGATGTTTAGAAAAGTCCTAGTCCCTCCATGACGGTTGTGCGTCTTGCATGTTAATAATGAAATTTCTTTAGCATTGCTTTCATACATAAAGTTTTAGAATATTGTATTTTATTGTAAAAAAAAATGCTGCCCTCGTGCAGGAGTTTATTAATTATTAATGTTTTACTCTTCATTTTAGTCAGTCATCTCGCAAAACCTAACCGCCCAGGAATTTTTTCTTCTGACCTTTCAGAACCTTCACCATGCTAAACTGTTGTTTTTCTTATTTTTGCTGTTAGTCTATTTGGCCATATTGGTGGGCAACCTGCTGATAATACTTGTAGTCCACAAAGACACCCACCTACAAACTCCAATGTATTTCTTCCTTGGTCACCTTTCCATATCTGAGGTTGTGTTTACTACCAACATCATTCCCAATATGCTGCACATGGTCTTACACAATGGCGGATATATTTCTCTTGAAGACTGTGTGACCCAATTTTTTATGTTTTCTAGCTCCACAACGGCAGAGTGTCTCTTGCTCACAGTAATGTCTTATGACCGTTTTCTTGCCATCTGTAGGCCGCTACATTATTCCGCTTTGATGACAAAGCAGATGTGTCTACAATTAGCTGGGGGTTCTTGGCTAACTGGCATTGCAGTCTCCCTACCAGCGGCTGTCCTTATCAGTATGTTGCAGTTCTGTGGACCAAATGTGATTGACCACTTTTTCTGTGACCTTGCACCAGTTCTTCAGCTGTCATGCTCTGACACATCTATTCTAGAAACACAAGACTTGGTCCTCTCCTTCCCTATTTTAGTTTTTCCTTTTATATGTATAATTGTAACTTACATTCAAATCATTGTGACAATTCTAAAGATCCCTTCCAGCACCGGCAAACAGAAAGCTTTCTCCACTTGCAGTTCCCACCTACTGGTCGTCTGTATCTATTTTGGGACCCTTATAATCGTCTATATGACCCCATCAGTAGATCATTCCATCAATAAAAGTTTAGCTCTTCTCTATACTGTCGGAACACCCCTGCTTAACCCAATTATATACAGTCTTAGAAACAAAGAAATAATGGTTGCCATTAAAAAATTAAAGTGGCTGTGCAAAATTGCAAGTGAAGTTTTTACTTCAAATAAATGGAATATTCACTAACCATTTAATAAAAAAAAAAAAAAAAATTATATATATATATATATATATACACACACACACACACACACACACACACACACACACACACCATATTGTTCGCTCTATAAGACGCACTTTTGTTCCCCCAAAATGTATGGGGGGATGTATTTGCGTCTTATAGGGGGAATGTGACATGGCAGTCTCCCATCCCAGACCCCTGCTGGGTCAGTTAGTTAAAGAAAAAAAAACTGGGGATGGCGCGGGGGGGGGTGTTTGCCACACTGCCTGTTCTATGGTAGATTTGGGGCTGTACGCTGTTATACAGGGAGCAGGATTCTGCGTGCTGCTTGTTGTTGGGGATGGAGGGATCTGCCACACTACCCTGCACGCTGTCATTTAAATGGAGAGGCAGGATTCTGCATGATGCTTGTTTTGGGAGATCTGCCAAATTACCTGCTCTATGGGTGATTGAGGGGTTCTGCGATGTCCTGTAAGGTTCTGGGGGGGAGCACTATTTGAGCACACCATTTTTTTCAGAATATTTATTTTTTCCTCCTCAAAAATCTTAAATGCTTCTTATAGACAGGTGTGTCTTATGTGGCACAAATATTGTATATCGTGCATGTCTGGCAGGAGAAAAGAAAGCTTTCCACAAAATATCTGGATCAGGCATCAGAGTTGCTAAAAGTGATAACTATTCACCTAAGCTGAAGGCTAGAGGGAGAGGTCTGGACCCCTTGAGCCAATTATAATAAACAGGGATAACAATATAGCCAGGAAGGCTCTACAAGTCCCCAGACAATAAAGACTTGTTGGCGGCATGATAAAACCAAGAAAATGTCATGCCATGTACATTAAAGAAAACAGCAAGAAATAGGGTCACCAAGTCTACTATAGCAAAACAGAGATAGGACTAGGGATGAGTAAAGCTGTTTCTTTGGGTTGAGTTAAAAGTTCTCTTCTGGACCAGGATCCCCGAACTCAGTCCAAGTCAATAGAGATCAGAACTTTGGTGATGTAAAATGGCTGTAAAATGGTCGTTGTAAGGCCTATGTGGCTACTGCAAGTGGGGTAGGGTGCAGGTCGGATAGGGCGCATCCCTTTTTGACTGCTGTGAGCAGGATATTAGGCAGTGTGGCATTCCCCCTCCCATTCCCCATAGAAAGTGTGACATTCCCCCCTCCCATTCTACATAGTAAGTGGGGCATTCCCCCCTCCAATTCCCCCGTATTGGCAGTGTGGGATGCCCCCATCCCATTTCCATAGGCAGGGTAGGATGCTCTCATCTCATAGGTAGTGTGACATGCCCCCCTCCTATTCACCATATAGGCAGTGTGGCACCCCCATCCCCTTATCAGTATGGCATTCCCCCTCAACCCCCCAGAAAAAGAAAAAAGTATACTTACATGAGCCCCTTCCACGCTCTGGCTTTCTGGGCCGGTGCATGCTGACAGTCGAGTGTTTGTGTCAGCACGCACTGAACGAGGGCCAATGGTGGAGCTGTCAGCGCGCAACCGAGATGCACTGGCGGAGCCGGGAGTCAGAGCGGGGACAGAAAGAGTCTGGTTCCTGGTTCTGCCATTGCACCTCGTTCAGTATGAGCTGACACAAACAGTCAGCTGTCAGAGCCTCAGGTAAGTATGTTTCTTTCACTTTATTTTTACATTTGCACAATAAACTTAAATTAAAGGAAAAATAGTGTGTCTTATATGGCGAAAAATATGGTATAATTAAATAAATATACATTGTATTAAGATTTTTTTTTTCATTATATTTTATAGTTTTAATTTGTGTTTTATATCAAATTAAATACAAATTTAAATACAGCCAAGCCTCACAGTAAGCCATTGAAAGCATTTAAGATTTCAAGATGGCGTGGAGTCGAAATCTAAAAAAAGCTGCTTCTGTAAATAATTAGAAAAGAATTTTAAAAAGTATTGCTAATGCCCTAGTGTTAGGTGAATCCAAACCACAAAACTTGGGTTCATTTTTTTATTTTTATTATTTCTTTTTTTTTTTGTTTCACTCAAACCATGTATCTCCCCCGTCTTATCAGTGTGTCATAGGTATCATCAGTTATGGGTGATATTAGACATCATCTGATTGGGGATACCTTGGCATTCTTCATTGTGGATTAATGTAGATTATTATTATTGTTTTTTTTTTCCTCTTTCTAATTATGCGGTATATCTTTGCCTTTCCATGTTTATAATTGTTACTTATATTAAGTGTACATTGGAAACACATGGGTCTTGTGGCTTATACCTCCCCTCAACCCTTCCCTCAACCCCTCCCCTGCACGCTCAAACCTATTCCAACACATCTTATTTCTACGTTGTCCACATCTCCCAATTCAGCCTTAAGATCTGTATTAAACTCTTACTTCCCCACCAGCACCCCCTGCCTTACAAACATCCAGTTATTAGACTTCTAATTAAGAAACCCTCTCTGAACCCCTCTGCCCTCTCCAGCTACCGTCCGATCTCACTGCCCCCTTTCCCATCCAAACTTCTTGAACAACAATGCCACTAAGAACTGGCGCAATATTGATATACCAGCCCCTTACTGGACCTCCTCCAATCTGTATTCCACTCTAATCGCTCTACTGACACCGTGCTTTCTAAAGTCAGTAATGTAAAACCATAGGTCACTCATTTCGCATTCTCTTTGACTCATCCTCTGTTTTTTCCCTTTGACCATTCCCTACTTCTCCATATACCCTTCTCTCTTGGATTTCAAGATCTTGCAATCTCTTGGCTCACTGATCTTTTGTTGTATCCTACTCAAACACAGTTTCCGCTTCTTGTTCTCTCAGGGCTCCACCCAAGGCCCCCCTACTTTTTAGAATTAAATTAATATAAACAGCACTACGATAATGTAACAAACTATAAAATAAAATAACGTGCCATAAAGAAAACCCTTGCAGGTCATTCACAATCCTTTCTCAGTTAAATGCTGGCTTTTAAGCATAAGTCAAGGTCAGGGTAGGTAGCAGAGGAGCAGAGCGAGTCCAAACCAGGGATTAAAACCAGGGAATCAGTCCAAGAGTGGTCAGGCTGAGGTAACAACAAGCAATACAGAGAGAAGGAGCATAGTCAGTAGAAAGCCGGAGCCACAATGGAAAAGCAAGTAAATATGAGATTCAGAGCCTGGAGCAGGTTTGGAGAAGCTGGCTGAACAGCAATGATTGTGCCAGATATCAGAATTTACAACAGAAAATGGCACCTAACGCAGATTGTATATATTTGTGTGCATTGGTATTCTACGCAGTGAGTGGAGATGGTCTCTGAGAAGAAGTTCCCGTGCATGTTTTAGTGTATGTGTGGAGTTAGTCTCTGATACTCCCCCTCCATGGAGCATATGGATTTATACCCCAAGGCTTCACCAGAGTTCTACCTTTCAGGTGATCAGGTGGCCCATGTGCAGGCCAAGGCCACAACCCCAAGATCCCCCTGCATGATGCGAGCACAAACCTGGCCTATCTGAATGGCTGCTGAGTGTACTCACTTCCAGGAACAGACTGAATCAAAGCTCAGGAGCCTACTCACTAGCCTAGCCTCTATTTTTCTGTAAGGGATTCACTGGAATCTCTCCATATTATCCCAACCTAGTATACCCAGGGTTTGGTGTATCTCGGTCTGCGATAATAGATATTTTCACCTTGCCAGTCCTTTATCCTGTAAGCATTTATTTGTTTCAGGATGTTTCCTTTCTTAGAGGTATACAAGGTACAGATGACACCATAGAGATTCTGGTGAATCCGTGTCATAGAACGAGGACTGTGCCTCTTGTTTCCCTGCAGAGGGTGCCAAGGTTTCGTATTTGCACACTAGATATAGCAGTGCCAGTAAGCATGCGCATAGCAGCACAATCTTTTGTTGTGGTGCGATTATGCGTGTGCATATGTGCAGCATTTGATTCAACAGATCGTGTGCATGTGCGATTATGTGCGCACATGAGCATTGCAAACCCGCGAAAATGCATCGATTGTGCGCGTGTGCAGGGGCCTTTAAATACTGGCAAGCTCTGACCTGCATTGCCAATTGGTCATTTCTCCTGCCTATTCCTGAGTTCCAATCTTCCATTCCTGTGTACCGATCCGGCTTGATTCTGACTACGCTCCTGCTCTCCTGATGACTTCGGCTTGTTTACAATTTCGATCCATTTCTGCCTGCCCACGACCTTGGCTTGTTTACGACTTCAATCAAACCAAAACATACCCCACTGAGGTCATCAGGGTCAAAACTGTCATCTCTTTGCTGCTGGGAAACCCCTAGATGTGGGCTTATCGATTACTCAAACAATCAGACCCTATCATATCCTCTCTCGGGCCCTTCTTTGATGCCATGGCGACTATGTATGCTGACCCGGACCCGCATAGCTTCAGCTTCAGCTCTTGTCCAAGGACATCGGCCTGTCAAGGAATATGTGGCTGAACTCCGTTGCTGGAGTACTGAATCTCTTTGGAATGACCACATTCTCTGTCATCAATTCCGTTTAGGTCTGGCAGATTCCGTTAAAGATGATCTGGCTCGTTCTGATCTTCCTGCGTCTCTGGAAGAACTGATTAGACTTTCTACCAAGATTGATAAGAAACTTAGGGAACTTCATCTTGAGAAAAATAATCCTCAGTCGTTTCATTGGGGTCCTCCTCGTGCAGTTGCTTCCTTCCCCAGTCCATCATCTTCTGCTGCCAGCAGTGGTTCTATACCGATGCAACTTGGGGTTTCTCATCTTTCATTGACATTTGACCAACTCCTTTGCAGATGCCAGTACAACCTGTGCCTTTACTGTGGGGAAGCTGGTCATTTCCCGGTCCATCTCCTGGGTAAGAGGTTACCTGCTAAACATTATTCGGGCTCCCTCCTGCACTCTGGTGCTAATCATATCTCTGTTCCACTCTGCCTACAGTTGCCCAGAAGGAGGATTAAGGTGGCAGCCATTATCAAGGATAATAAAGCCAGGATCCATGAAATTCCTTCCAGGCAACGTCGCTTTCCCCTCACCATAACTTTGGCTGATGATTCTGCGCTCAAGACCGGTCCAATTACGTCACAGACTTTGTCATTAGCGGCATGTATCAGCTTTGATCTCATACCATCCCCTGCTTTTCCTGTTATTTCGGGGCTATCCTGGCTATTGCCACATAACCCTTCAACAAATTGGTCCACGACACTGTTCTTTTTGAGTCTCCTTTTTGTTTTCAGGCCTGTTTCTGTAATTTTACTGCCAAGAATCAACTGGTTCTGATTGAGTCTGCCAAGGGGGAGGAATTTCAAGGTGTACCTGAGTCTTATAGGGACTTTAGGGACATTTTCGACAAGAAGGGGGATTGCCCTATTGAACTTCTACCTGAGGTATCCATTCCTTTTGGCAGGATTTACCCATTATTGGATCCGGAGTTGATAACTCTTCGTCAGTATCTAGATGAGAAACTAAAGAAAGGGTTCATTCAGCCTTTCACATCCCCTGCAGGAGGCAAGAAGGATGGCACCTTATGACCTTGTATAGACTACAGGGAACTAAACAAAATAACTGTCGAGAATCGCTACCCCCTGCCCCTAATTTTGGATCTCTTTCAGCGCCTTAAGTCAGGACAGATTTTCACCAAACTCGATCTAAAAGGGGTCTACAAACTTATCCGCATAAGAGAAGCGGACGAGTGGAGGACCGGCTATGGACATTTTGAATATCTGGTCATGCCATTTGGTTTGTGCAATGCCCCGGCAACCTTTCAACACCTGGTTAATGACATTTTTAGAGATTTTCCTGATATCTTTGTCATTGCATACTTGGACGACAATCTCGTTGTTTCTGCAAACCTGACCGAACATCATGAACATGTGCGGGCGGTCCTCTCTCAACTTCGAACACATCAACTCTACGCTAAATTATAAAAGTGCGAATTTGAAAAAACGAGACACGTAAAACTAAAAAGAGCGACTGAGCTAATTTTCAAAGAAAATACACCATTTTGCTCTCCTTGCGTTTTTTCAACCAAAACACCACTTTTCAATTGAAATACCCCCCACAAACCATATGTTCGCTGAAAGTACACACCACAAGCGTTCTAGACGTACCAGGCTTGTTGTTGTAGCTGCAGCTTTCTGGGCGCAAGCCTTCCCGAAACTCACTGGTTGTACCGGATTTCCCTAAAAAAATAGCAAAAATGCAGCATTAAGACCAAATTTTTCTATAAAAAACATGCGCTAACCAAAATAAAACTAATCAAATCTGAAATGGCAAGGTCTTCTGAACAGAACAATACCCAACATGCATAGCTACCTCCAAGGGTAGGGTTGCCAATTACCCCAAAGCAAAGCGTATGCATAACGGGCATTTCCATTGAAATTTCCTGCTCTGCAGACAAAGTGCGCACCTTGCGCTTTTTCAACAAAAACATCACTTTTCAATAAAAATACCCCCCCACAAACCACATGTTCCCTGAAAGTACACACCTCAAGCGTTCTAGGCGTACCAGGCTTGTTGTTGTAGCTGCAGCTTTCTGGGCGCAAGCCTTCCCGAAACTCACTGGTTGTACCGGATTTCCCTAAAAAAATAGCAAAAATGCAGCATTAAGACCAAATTTTTCTATATAAAACATGCGCTAACCAAAAAAAACGAATCAAATCTGAAATGGCAAGGTCTTCTGAACAGAACAATACCCAACATGCATAGCTACCTCCAAGGGTAGGGTTGCCAATTACCCCAAAGCAAAGCGTATGCATAACGGGCATTTCCATTGAAATTTCCTGCTCTGCAGACAAAGTGCGCACCTTGCGCTTTTTCAACAAAAACATCACTTTTCAATAAAAATACCCCCACAAACCACATGGTCCCTGAAAGAACACACCTCAAGCATTCTAGGCATACCAGGCTTGTTGTTGTAGCTGCAGCTTTCTGGGCGCAAGCCTTCCCGAAACTCACTGGTTATACTGGTTGTTGTGGAGGTTGGTCTTCCCCTGGGGAAGAGCGCCGGAACCACCGAACTGGCCAGATTTACATGTTGGTCATGGGACACGGGCGCCCATATGGGCATGCGCTCGGGAGCCCCGTGACCAAACTGAAAAAAAAAAAAACACACATATACACACACACACTCCCTCTCCAAAATCAACATCTATTTTTTTTTTCGTTTTTTTAAATACCTTTTCTTCCGGGGTCTCTTCCTCAGTACTTCAGTCAGTCACACGTCCCTGACCCAGCAGGTGGGCGGAGTCCGGCGGCCTGCTCTCATGTCCCGCGCCGGCAATGCTCTGTAACCAATGGCTGAGGCGGGGCAGGCAGGGCGAGGAGGCCAATCAAGATGCCGGCTGTCAGAGCCGACCAAGATGGAGGCCAGGTGGGTGCGAGCGCGGCCGCCAGGGAGCACATGATCGCCTGGGGGGATAGGATGGATGGCTGCATGGGGGTGACAAGATGGATGGCTGCATGGGGGTGACAAGATGGATGGCTGCATGGGGGTGACAAGATGGATGGCTGCATGGGGGTGACAGGATGGATGGCTGCATGGGGGTGACAGGATGGATGGCTGCATGGGGGTGACAAGATGGATGGCTGCATGGGGGTGACAAGATGGATGGCTGCATGGGGGTGACCAGATGAATGGCTGCATGGGGGTGACAAGATGGATGGCTGCATGGGGGTGACAAGATGGATGGCTGCATGGGGGTGACAAGATGGATTGCTGCATTGGGGGTGACATGATGGATGGATGGCTGCATGGGGGTGACAGGATGGATGGATGGCTGCATGGGGGTGACAGGATGGATGGATGGCTGCATGGGGGTGACAGGATGGATGGATGGCTGCATGGGGGTGACAGGATGCATGGCTGCATGGCTGCATGGGGGGTGACAGGATGCATGGCTGCATGGGGGTGACAGGATGCATGGCTGCATGGGGGGTGACAGGATGCATGGCTGCATGGGGGGTGACAGGATGCATGGCTGCATGGGGGGTGACAGGATGCATGGCTGCATGGGGGTGACAGGATGCATGGCTGCATGGGGGGTGACAGGATGCATGGCTGCATGGGGGGTGACAGGAAGCATGGCTGCATGGGGGGTGACAGGATGCATGGCTGCATGGGGGTGACAGGATGCATGGCTGCATGGGGGTGACAGGATGCATGGCTGCATGGGGGTGACAAGATGCATGGCTGCATGGGGGTGACAAGATGCATGGCTGCATGGGGGTGACAGGATGGATGGATGGCTGCATGGGGGGTGACAGGATGCATGGCTGCATGGGGGTGACAGGATGCATGGCTGCATGGGGGTGACAGGATGCATGGCGGCATGGGGGTGACATGATGGATGCATGGCTGCATGGGGGTGACAGGATGGATGGATGGCTGCATGGGGGTGACAGGATGGATGGATGGCTGCATGGGGGGTGACAGGATGCATGGCTGCATGGGGGGTGACAGGATGCATGGCTGCATGGGGGTGACAGGATGCATGGCTGCATGGGGGTGACAGGATGCATGGCTGCATGGGGGTGACAGGATGCATGGCTGCATGGGGGTGACAGGATGCATGGCTGCATGGGGGTGACAGGATGCATGGCTGCATGGGGGTGACAGGATGCATGGCTGCATGGGGGTGACAGGATGCATGGCTGCATGGGGGTGACAGGATAGCTGGATTGGAGGTGAGAGGATGGATGGATGGATTGATTGCTGCATGGGGGTGACAAGATGGATGGATGGATGGATGGATGGCTGCATTGGGGGTGACAGGGTGACTGGATTGGGGGTGAGAGGACGGATGGCAGCATTGGGGGTGATAGGATGGATGGATGGCGGCATGGTGGTGAGCGGAGAGCCGTCGGGCGCGCGTCGCGCGTATAGCCAGCTAATAGGAGGCAGGAGGCGAGGGGCGGGCAGGAGGCAGGAGGCGAGGGGCGGCGGAGGCTAGGCTGATGGAGGGCGTTTTGCCGGCGATCGGCCTTACCGTCACCCTGGGCTCCAGAAAGGATGCTGCGCCGAATGAGGTAAGCAGGGGGCGCCGGCTGATGACAGCTGCCGTGCGCCCCCTGCTGATTGGTCAGGGGAGCGATCGGGTGACTTGGGTCACACCCAGGTCACCTCCCCCTGACCCCTGGACTCCCTGCAAGCTGCTCCACAGCAACGGGCCCGCTGATGCCCCCCCGATGGCCCGGAAGGTAAGGGAACGCTAGCTACGTGAAATTCACGTAGCTGGCGTTTAACGACAGGAGAGGCAGCTACGTGAATTTTACGTAGCTGGCGCTAGAAGGGTTAAAGAAGTGTTTTACTTCAGCCCCTATTCTGGCACATCCCAATTCCACTTTACTGTTCGTCTTGGAGGTTGATGCATCATCCACTGCAGTGGGGGCAGTCCTATCACAGGAGAAAAGGCGGTTCTGCATCCTATCGCCTTTTTCTTCTGCAATTTATCAGAAGCAGAATGCTTTACGATGTAGGGGACCGAGAACTTTTGTCTATTAAGCTGGCCCTCGAGGAATTGCTGTACCTGTAAGAAGGAGTGGTACATCCTCATCCTAACCTATCACAAAAACTAGGAATACCTACGCTCTGCAAAATGTTTAAAACCTCACCAAGCACCCTGGTCATTGTTCTTCTCTCGCTTTAATTTTCATATCACCTATCGGCCTGGCAGCCATAACATCAAGCCTGACGCTCTGTCCAGGTTGCCCCTTCCGGACTCTTCCAATGAGACAGATCCCTCTGAGCTAATAATTCTCTCTGAAGGACACCTCCTGGTGTTATAGTCTGAACACATCTCCCAGATTTGCAGATCTTCTTCTGAAAACGTGCTTTGTTCCATTGGCTTGTTTATTCATCAAGGCAAGATGCCTGTGGTTTTACAAATGTTCCATTACCATCCCCTAGCAGGACACTTTGGGCTAAGTAAGACTCAAAAGTTGGTTTGTCGACACTTCTGGTGGCCTTCATTAAAGAAAGACTGCACTTCTTTCATCGACCACTGTCAAATCTGTGCCCAGAGCACAGATCTCATATCATTCCTATGGGATTGCTTCTTCCTCTGCCGGTGCCTGAGAGACCTTGGTCTCACATTTCCATGGACTTCATTGTAGAATCACCTCCTTCTGAAGGATTTACTACCATCCTAATGATGGCTCATTTCATTCCCTTGACGGGCATTCCCTCTGCACTCACACTTGCTCAAGTCTTCATTCGGGAGGTGGTCCGGCTCCATGGCATGCCCACTGAGAAATTCTTGGATCGAGGATCCCATTTCACTTCCCAATTCTGGTCCCGTCTGTGTTAGTCCCTCCAAATTTCTCTAGCACATTCTTCTGCTTACCATCCACAGTTGAACGTGCAAGCTGAATGTACCAACGGGACTCTGGAACAGTACTTGCTATTCTTCGGACCTCCAAGATGATTGGTATCGACTACTGCCCCTGGCAGAATTTGCATATAACAACTCCTGCCACAGCTCCACTACCAAGTCACCCTTTTTTGCAAATTACTGGTTTCATCCCAATATCTTACCCGATCTTCCAAAAGATATCAATTTACCAGCTGCTCAGGAGCTGGCTTCTTCTTTGGCAGACTCATCGGGAGTTAACAGAGTGTCTCCGTAGGGCTCAGGAACAATATAAGGAGAATGTGTATCCCCATCGTCAACCATCTCCGCTACACGCAGTCGGTGGCTGTCCACTCGAAACCTTAGGTTGCGTTGTCCGACCAAGAAACTTGGCCCTAAATTCGTCAGTCCGTTTGTGATCAAGAAACTTATCAACCCAGTGGCTGTTGAACTCCGCCTGCCAGGGTCCCTCCATATTCATCCTGTGTTCCATGTTTCCTTACTTAAACCAGCACTCTCCACCAAATCCTCTGGTGACGATTCTGATTCCCTGCTTGGGGATGACTCAAATGAATATGAGGTTGAAAACATGTTCGTCGCAGAGGAGTGCATCTACAATATTTAATTACGTTGAAAACTATGGGAATGAAGAGAACTCTTGGAAGCCATCTAGGAATGTCCATGCTCCTTGCCTAATTAGGGACTTTCACAGGTCCCATCCTGAGAAACCTTGTGCTAGAGTCGGTTGGAGGCCTCAATAAAGGGGGGGCACAGTCAAAGAACCTGGACTGTTCCTCTTGTTTCCCAGCAGATGCACATTTGCGCACTAGATATAGCAGTGGCAGTAATCGGCAGCACAATCTGTTGTTGTGGCACGATTATGTGTGCGCATATGTGCAGTGTGCGATCCAACAGATCCAGTTCTGCCTGTCCATGACTTCAGCCTGTTCCACAAGTCCAGTCCAGCTCTGGTCTGTCTTCTACCCAGAACTTGACAAAACCCACTCCTAGGTTGCCTGAACTGGGGCCTTCCTGCAGCCCAGCCTATCCTCAACTTTAGAGGCTCTAGTGAAAACCAGGTTGGACCTTAGATTTCAGGCTTCCAGGTCGAGAGGTGAGCCGGTTCTTAGTCTCCGCAAGCAGGGTTCATACCTGGTAGCCTGACAATCCCTTACAGTAAACTTAAGGCCAGGCACCCTACTTTTTTAGTCTGGATTTTTTGGGCCCATGTGGGGAGGGGCAAGCACCCTCACTTCCCCTTGGGCCCCATACTGGAGTATTGGTTGTCCTGCCATTATTGCTGTCCTGGGTGTAGGCATTTAAAGCAGTGTTAAAACAAGCAAAATTACCATATAAGCTGTTTAAATGCCCATAAATGTACAAACAGGATTGTCACCTCTTGGAGCAGTCTTTAACTTATGGAGCAAAATAGGCTTGGGTAAAGTTTAGAAGGCAGACATCTGCCCCTGGAGCATCCCGATTTGGGATGCCTCACTATGTGAAAGCCGCTAGCCGTCCTATATTCTAAACTCGTCAATTTGCCTGCAAAGCTTGTGCAGGTGGTGGTGGCATTTCTCTCATCTTCCTCAGGTTGTACATGACCACTGAATGGCTGGCATGCAAAACTTGATGCAGGGGTTGTTGCTAGTGCAGCTATGCTCCTATTCATCCTGCGCCATGGGAACTCCTGCTAGTAATGTATAGTACCAGATCTGTGGGGTGTCAGACCGGGGGGCATGAACCAAAACATGGAATAGTGAAAATCCCATGTTTTGGTCCTTTTTATTTTTGTGGCAATTGGATATTAGAGGGAACTTGGTAATACTAACTAAATGTTTGTACCACCAGTACTGATACAACATGATGAAAAAAGTTAAGTTCGACCTAAAAATGTGAGAAATCTTCCATAAAGCACTGGGGAAGCCTATCAGCAGCAAGGGACAAGACACGCGTAAAATAAAAAACATTAAAAGTGGACTTTCCATTTAAAGAGGACAATCACCTATAGCGCTGCCCCTGGAGTTTAAATGACTCCAGTACTAGCCCTTTAAAGTACCCCTAGGACATTTCCACCATGTGAACCCCCTGTGAGCAGATGGGATGCCCGGCCTCTTAATCACCTGCAAAAACACGCATTCACTCACCTTTCTGGGGTTCCCATGCCATGTTCGTGGGAACATTCCCTGGCCACCTTGCAGCTACACAAGGGAGCATTCAGATAGGCTAGGGAAAGGAGCATAACACAGACCACAGGGAGACTGGGGATGCACCCACTTCTCCATGCCAGGGTTACAAACTGCCCTTCATAGATTATGCATGCCATACAGCACTGATTGGACATGGAAACAGCAGAAAGGTATATTTTTTGGGTGATCTGGGAGTGTTCACAAATTGGGAAACCCCTGGAAAGTCGACCTAGAACCCTGGGTGGTCTAAATACCTGGATTTGGTCGACTTTAAGCTTACTGATGTGGCTGTGCAAATATGGAATTCCTTCAGTGTATGAAGGCACCAAGCAACGTTTAAGATGAATAAAATATTCCATAGCTGTAACAATGTAGACCTCTAAGCAAAAAGTTTTTCAGTGTGACTCATCTTGTTTGTTATAGTCTCAGTAGAAGGGAGAGATAGCCCATCCCAATATATGGCTCTCTGAGCTGAGATGTTCTAAGCAAGGAAATGTATTCTACCAAATTGGAAGCAACTGAATCGCCCATCATTCTGGTTGACAGTTGACATTTCAAGCCAGAGGAAAACCTCACAAAAGTTCAGGTGTGTGTGAAATGTTTCGATGTATATTATTTATTTTATATTTAATTGAATAGCAATTTAGCATTGTATTGTATATTATTTCAAAATAAATAAAATATTTAAATATATTAAAGAATGAATTGTTAATGCAATTGTTAATTGTTAATGCAATTGTTAAAGCTAAAAACAGATATAATTGGGCAAACAATAATTGAAGCAAAACAGAACAAAAATATCCTCAGTGACCAATTTCATGAATCGCCTTGGGGTTTGCAAGACAATAACAAGGCATACAAATCATATTAATAATGCGCCCTAATGCCTCTCGTTAGCTGCCGTTAGCTGGCAGTCTTGTTGTAGTAAGGAAATTTGTAAGATTGATGATCTTCATTCAAGGAGTCGTATACTATGGTGCTGCTTTTCTATGCAAGCCATGGTAGGGCCAGTCACTGCTAGTGACTAGAGATGGGTGAACCCCATCAACCAGTTTTCCTTGTTCGGGCAGAATGCCAAACACAGAATTCTGGCTAAAACTTTGCGGTTCGGGTTTGCCCATCTCTACTAGTGACTAAAAATTTGTATTTGCTGCTGCTGCATTGTTTTGTGTTACCATACGGCCTATAAAGTGTGGATAACGTTTCAACTTTCAACATTATAAAACATCTAGGAAACTGTGTATATCACATATTGGGGTAAATTCAGAGCCACATGTGAAAACTCACTCCTTTTTTAGAAGAAAGAACTGTCATTCACTTTAATTGTCTACCTTGGGGCTTATTCAACAACCGAAGGCCAATTTCCACCTGCAGTTGTATCAGGAAGACAACAAGGGTGAATGGCAGCTTTTGCTCCTAAAAGGAGGTGAGTTTTCTCACCTGGCTCTGAATCAACTTCATTATCTCTGTCCTTTATTCTGGGATGCCAAACTATTGGCAGCATCGTCAACAAAACCCAGTGAAGAGTAAGCCCTGCCTGCCGCTCACTCGTATTCATTATTTGCTATACGTTCCACCATGGTGGTGGTAAGCAAATTTCACCCATTGACAGTTTGGCCAACCAGTGCAAGAAATTATCCTCCGGTGGGTCCCAAGAATGATTTTTCTCTAGTGGTAGCCAAGAATGATTACCTCTGGTGGCCTCAAGAATGATTTCCTCTGGTAACCAACAAGAATTATTACTTCTAATGGGCCTTTGAATAATTTCCACTGCTGGGCCCAATAAAGATATCCTTAGGTCAGCCTCAAGAATGATTTCTTTTGCATCGGACCCAAGACTGATTTCCTCTGGTAGGTCTTAATAATTATTTTGCCTGGTCGGTCACAAGAATGGTTTTCTTCGGCATTGATTTCCCCTCCTAGGAAATTATTTACCTCTCACACGGAAAACCCAAAGCCAAATAAGGTTTAAGATATGTTCTCAAAAATAACTATATTTCACTTGTTAGTGTGTCAAGCTGGTGAGGAAACCCGGCAAGTAAGGTAGATACGTTCTTCAATAAAGGTGTGGACACATGAGAAGGCTTAAAATAGATCATTAACTCTCATATGTTTATTTTATTGGGCTATGCACAATGTTTTGGTACTTTTCCAGATACAGCTTCAGTACCAACCAATAGATTTCACCACACTTCAAAGTTTCTTCTTTTGCATGGCACAAACATATTCCACCGCATTTTACATACCAATGTAACAAAGGTAAACTTGACGCCCTGAATAATATCACCACGATTTTCAATGCTTTTTCATTCCTTCCGTCTCGTGTGGCAAGTTAATAGCTTCAAGATAGAAATAGAAGGATTCACATGTGGAGATGAGCAAAATCACTCAACAAATACTAATGGGTTATTTGAGAAAGTATAGAGCCAGGTAGTGCCTCGTAGCGACAGGCAGCGCCTGGTGAGCGCCGGGCGCTGTACGCAAAACCATATTTAAGAAAGAGAATCTGGTGAGCGCCTTTAACAGAGCCATGTAGCATCACATGTATATATCTGGCAGGTCAGCGTATAGCACTGGCTCTCTAGGCTCAGGATCGCCATGTAGTACCTGTCACTCTGTAGCGCTCTTCCATACATTTCAATGGGGCTTCATTAGTTTTGTATAAATAGCGTTTGGCTATTTAAATTTTTTTTTTTGCTCTAATCATTGTGTGACCTCTCTTAGCTGCAAACACTTTTATACTTTTTTTTTACTTTTCATATTTTTAAAGTGTCATTCAATGTGTTTTCACTTTTTTACTAGTGGATATGTGTTCAAAAACAGACTTTAATCACACAGCGTCTGGCACTCTATGCTACAGTGCCCAGCTTTAGAGTGCCAATGCTGTGTGTGTCTAGTGTTTTTGGTCGCTCTAAGCGCAGCAGAACAACAATCTAGGAACCGGTGTGCAGAGACACAGGTTGGAAACCGAAGAGCGGAATAACTGGCTGGAAACCAATGAGAAGAGTAACAAACTGGAAACATATACACATAAGACAGTACAACTCATTTATTCCACGAGAGGTAAGCTGATGACCACCCTAGGCATAGGAGTATTGGTACTAGACAAAGGCCTGTAACCAAACCAAGACTTTAGCAGAGCTTAAAATGGAGGAGAGCACCCAGGGGCAGTCCTGTGATGATTGCAGAAAAGAGAGGGCAGAGCATACACAGCAAAAACAGACAATGGAGAGCCTGGACCCAGGTATAGACAATGGAGGGCCTGGATCCAGGTACAGACAGTTGAGGGTCTGGGCCCCAGTATAGACAATTGAGGGTCTAAAATCACATAAACATAGCAGATACACAATGATTGATGTCAGTCCTTACAGATGCTTTCACACAGTGTTTCTCCCTAGTGAAGGCAAACCACTCACTCATAGGAAACCTACAAACAAAGAGCGTGAACCCTAGAGTTCTAAAAGGCTACCCCTAGATGTTAAGCTTTCCTGTTTTCTCATCATAAAAGGTTGATTTTTGCTACTAATTAATGGAAATAGACTTTTATTTTAGTGTTTTCTTGCCTTGTTCACCACCGTCTTCTATTGCCCTATCTAAAATTAAGTATACGGTTTTACCCCTGACCTGTCTAGGTTTTTTTCTATTCTATAACTCAATTTTCCCTTACTATACCTTACTAAACGTCCCGAGCAGATGTTTAGGAAAAACTGGGATGTTTAAGGAAAGTCCTAGTCCCTCCATGATGGTTGTACGTCTTGCATGTTCATAGTGAAATTGCTTTCATGCAACAAGTTTTGGAATATTGTATTTTATTGTAAAAATAAAATGCTGCCCTCGTGCAGGAGTTTAGTAATTATTAATATTTTACTCTTCATTTTAGTCAGTCATCTCGCAAAACCTAACCGCCCAGGAATTCTTTCTTCTGACCTTTCAGAACCTTCACCATGCTAAACTGTTGTTTTTCTTATTTTTGCTGTTAGTCTATTTGGCCATATTGGTGGGCAACCTGCTGATAATACTTGTAGTCCACAAAGACACCCACCTACAAACTCCAATGTATTTCTTCCTTGGTCACCTTTCCATATTTGAGGTTGTGTTTACTACCAACATCATTCCCAATATGCTGCACATGGTCTTACACAATGGCGGATATATTTCTCTTGAAGACTGTGTGACCCAATATTTTATGTTTTCTAGCTCCACAACGGCAGAGTGTCTCTTGCTCACAGTAATGTCTTATGACCGTTTTCTTGCCATCTGTAGGCCGCTACATTATTCCGCTTTGATGACAAAGCAGATGTGTCTACAATTAGCTGGAGGTTCTTGGCTAACTGGCATTGCATTCTCCCTACCAGCGGCTGTCCTTATCAGTATGTTGCAGTTCTGTGGACCAAATGTGATTGACCACTTTTTCTGTGACCTTGCACCAGTTCTTCAGCTGTCATGCTCTGACACATCTATTCTAGAAACAGAAGACTTGGTCCTCTCCTTCCCTATTTTAGTTTTTCCTTTTATATGTATAATTGTAACTTACATTCAAATCATTGTGACGATTCTAAAGATCCCTTCCAGCACTGGCAAACAGAAAGCTTTCTCCACATGCATTTCCCACCTACTGGTCGTCTCTATCTATTTTGGGACCCTTATAATTGTCTATATGACCCCATCAGTAGATCATTCCATCAATAAAACTTTAGCTCTTCTCTATACTATCGGAACACCCCTGCTTAACCCAATTATATACAGTCTTAGAAACAAAGAAATAATGGATGCCATTAAAAAATTAAAGTGGCTGTGCAAAATTGCAAGTGAAGTTTTTACTTCAAATAAATGGAATATTCACTAACCATTTAATTAAGTGTGTGTGTGTGTATGTGTGTGTGTGTGTGTGTGTGTGTGTGTGTGTGTATATATATATATATATATATACACACACTCCGGCTTCCGGCCGGAGCACGCCTGACTTTTGGCGCATCGTTGGGGCGGTATCTGGGCGGTTTCCATCTCATGAGCGCGGTTGGTGAGTATATAGGGAGGTAGGTGGTTTAGTGTGCTTATGTCCTGAGGAAGTGACGCTTGTGACGTCACGCAACGCGTAGACGCTGGGGCAGTGGGCTGGCGGTCGTGTTTATTGTAAGTCATATCGTCTTTCACATGTGGGTGGTCATTTCTTTGTTCTCTCCGGCTTGTCCTCTTTGCTATAATAGATTATATTTGGGTAGTTATAGGTTCATGGTGTGTTTAGGTCAGATTTAGCACTTAGTGGTGTTTTAAAAAATATATATATGACATTGTTGGTTTATTAACCTTGAATTGAGTTGCACTGTAGCACTTCATTATGTAGGAGCCGGTATGCACAAAAAGTCTGATAAAACTAATGTAATTATTGCTCTCAACCTCCAGCCCCCTGCCCCCTTGTAAAGTTTCTGCCCTTCCTTTTCACAATGTCTTTGTCAGTGTGTTTTTTAATGAGTCCTTAGTGTATATAATCATGTTTATATTGTGATTAATAAATTATTATATTTTGTTATATTTTTGTAGTGGTGCCATATTTTGTAGTGGGGTTTTGGAAGGTGTGGGACCTTCAGTCTTTTTGTATTAAGATTTCAAGATGGCGTGGAGTCGAAATCTAAAAAAAGCTGCTTCTGTAAATAATTAGAAAATAATTTAAAAAAGTATTGCTAATGCACTAGTGTTAGGTGAATCCAAACCACAAAGCTTGGGTTCATTTTTTTATTTTTATTATTTCTTTTTTTTTTGTTCCACTCAAACCATGTATCTCCCCCGTCTTATCAGTGTGTCATAGGTATCATCAGTTATGGGTGATATCAGACATCATCTGATTGGGGATACCTTGGCATTCTTCATTGTGGATTAATGTAGATTATTATTATTGTTTTTTTTTCCTCTTTCTAATTATGCATTATATCCTTGCATTTCCATGTTTATAATTGTTACTTATATCAAGTGTACATTGGAAACACATGGGTCTTGTGGCTTATACCTCCCCTCAACCCTTCCCTCAACCCCTCCCCTGCACGCTCAAACCTATTCCAACACATCTTATTCCTACATTGTCCACATCTCCCAATTCAGCCTTAAGATCTGTATTAAACTCTTACTTCCCCACCAGCACCCCCTGCCTTACAAACATCCAGTTATTAGACTTCTAATTAAGAAACCCTCTCTGAACCCCTCTGCCCTCTCCAGCTACCGTCCAATCTCACTGCCCCCTTTACCATCCAAACTTCTTGAACAACAATGCCACTAAGAACTGGCGCAATATTGATATACCAGCCCCTTACTGTACCTCCTCCAATCTGTATTCCACTCTATTCACTTTACTGACACCGTGCTTTCTCAAGTCAGTAATGTAAAACCAAAGGCTCTCATGTCGCATTCTCTTTGACTCATCCTCTGTTTTTACCCTTTGACCATTCCCTACTTCTCCATATACCTTCCTCTCTTGGATCTTGCAATCTCTTGACTCACTGATCTTTTGATGTATCCTACTCAAACACAGTTTCCGCTTCTTGTTCTCTCAGGGCTCCACCCAAGCCCCCCCTACTTTTTAGAAATAAATTAATATAAACAGCACTACGATAATGTAACAAATTATAAAATAAAATAATGTGCCATAAAGAAAACCCTTGCAGGTCATTCACAATCCTTTCTCAGTTGGATTTTAAGCATAAGTCAAGGTCAGGGTAGGTAACAGAGGAGCAGAGCGAGAAGTCCAAAACAGGGATTAAAACCAGGGAATCAGTCCAAGAGTGGTCAGGCTGAGGTCACAACAAGCAATACAGAGAGAAGGAGCATAGTCAGTAGAAAGCCGGGGCCACAATGGAAGAGCAAGTAAATATGAGATTCAGAGTCTGGAGCAGGTTTGGAGAAGCTGGCTGAAAAGCAATGATTGTGCCAGATATCAGAATTTATAACAGAAAATGGCACCTAGCGCAGATTGTATATACTTGTGTGCATTGGTATTCTACGCAGTGAGTGGAGATGGTCTCTGAGAAGAAGTTCCTGTGCATGTTTTAGTTTATGTGTGTGGAGTTAGTCTCTGATACTCCCCCTCCATGGAGCATATGGATTTATACCCCAAGGCTTGACCAGAGTTCTACCTTTCAGGTGATCAGGTGGCCCATGTGCAGGCCAAGGCCACAACCCCAAGATCCCCCTGCCTGATGCACGTACAAACCTGGCCTATCTGAATGGCTGCTGAGTGTACTCACTTCCAGGAAGAGAATGAATCAAAGCTCAGGAGCTTACTCACTAGCCTAGCCTCCATTTTCTGTAAGGGATTCACTGGAATATTATCCCTACCTAGTATACCCAGGGTTTGGTGTATCTCGGTCTAGATATTTTCATCTTGCCAGTCCTTTATCCTGTAAGCATTTATTTGTTTCAGGATGTTTCCTTTCTTAGAGGTATACAAGGTACAGATGACACCATAGAGATTCTGGTGAATCCGTGTCATAGAACGAGGACTGTGCCTCTTGTTTCCCAGCAGCGGGTGCCAAGGTTTCGTATTTGCACACTAGATATAGCAGTGCAGGTAAGCATGCGCATAGCAGCACAATCTTTTGTTGTGGCGCGATTATGCGCGTGCATATGTGCAGCGTTCGATCCAACAGATCGTGTGCATGTGCGATTATGTGTGCACATAAGCATGGCAAACCCACGAAAATGCTTGTTTCCAATTTCGATCCATTTCTGCCTGTCCACGACCTTGGCTTGTTTACGACTTCAATCAAACCAAAACATACCCCAGGGTCAAAACTGTAATCTCTTTGCTGCTGGGAAACCCCTAGATGTGGGCTTATCGATTACTCAAACAAACAGACCCTATCATATCTTCTCTCGGGCCCTTCTTTGATGCCATGGCGACTATGTATGCTGACCCAGACCCGCATAGCTTCAGCTTCAGCTCTTGTCCAAGGACGTCGGCCTGTCAAGGAATATGTGGCTGAACTCCGTTGCTGGAGTACTGAATCTCTTTGGAATGACCACATTCTCTGTCATCAATTCCGTTTAGGTCTGGCAGATTCCGTTATAGATGATCTGGCTCGTTCTGATCTTCCTGCGTCTCTGGAAGAACTGATTAGACTTTCTACCAAGATCAATAAGAAACTTAGGGAACTTCATCTTGAGAAAAATTATCCTTAGTCATTTCATTGGGGTCCTCCTCGTGCAGTTGCTTCCTTCCCCAGTCCATCATCTTCTGCTTCCAGCAGTGGTTCTATACCGATGCATCTCGGGGTTTCTCATCTTTCATTGACATTTGACCAACTCCTTTGCAGATGCCAGCACAACCTGTGCCTTTACTGTGGGGAAGCTCTGTTCCGCTCTGCCTACAGTTGCCCAGAAGGAGGATTAAGGTGGCAGCCACTATCAACTCTGGAGCCTTTATGGACTTTGCCAGGATCCATGAAATTCCTTCCAGGCAACGTCGATTTCCACTCACTATCACTTTGGTTGATGGTTCTGCGCTCAAGACCGGTCCAATTACGTCACAAACTTTGTCATTAGCGGCATGTATCAGCTTTTATCTCATACCATCCCCTGCTTTTCCTGTTATTTCGGGGCTATCCTGGCTATTGCCACATAACCCTTCAACAAATTGGTCCACGGGCACTGTTTTTTTTTGAGTCTCCTTTTTGTTTTCAGGCCTGTTTCTGTAGTTCTACTGCCAAGAATCAACTGGTTCTGATTGAGTCTGCCAAGGGGGAGGAATTTCAAGGTGTACCTGAGTCTTATAGGGACTTTTGGGACATTTTCGACAAGAAGGGGGATTGCCCTATTGAACTTCTACCTGAGGTATCCATTCCTTTTGGCAGGATTTACCCATTATTGGATCCGGAGTTGATAGCTCTTCGTCAGTATCTAGATGAGAAACGAAAGAAAGGGTTCATTCAGCCTTCCACATCCCCTGCAGGAGCAGGTATTTTCTTTGTGGGCAAGAAGGATGGCACCTTATGACCTTGTATAGACTACAGGGAACTAAACAAGATAACTGTCGAGAATCGCTACCCCCTGCCTCTAATTTTGGATCTCTTTCAGCGCCTTAAGTCAGGACAGATTTTCACCAAACTCGATCTAAGAGGGGTCTACAATCTTGTCCGCATAAGAGAAGGGGACGAGTGGAAGACCTGCTATGGACATTTTGAATATCTGGTCATGCCATTTGGTTTGTGCAATGCCCCGGCAACCTTTCAACACCTGGTTAATGACATTTTTAGAGATTTTCCTGATATCTTTGTCATTGCATACTTGGACGACAATCTCGTTGTTTCTGCAAACCTGACCGATCATCGTGAACATGTGCGGGCGGTCCTCTCTCAACTTCGAACACATCAACTCTACGCTAAATTAGAAAAGTGCGAATTTGAAAAAACGTCCATCTCGTTTCTGGGGGTCCTCATCTCGGATCAGGGGTTTTCCATAGACTCTAGTAAAGTTTTCCTTAGTGCTTGAATGGCCATCACCTACTTCCCGGGAAGCCACACCTCCAAGGTTTTGTACTTCTCCCTGCACCTCTGGCTGGAGGCCAGAGAAGAGGGGTATTAATGTTGGAGACCAGTGAAGACCAGTGCAGACCAGCAGATACCAACAGGACCAGGGGCTTTATAAAACACTAAAGGCACTAGTGAAAGGCAGAGGACCATGGAAAAACCTCCAATCAAGCTGCCAAAAACCTACAATCAAGCAGTCAGAGAGGGGAAAAGGATCAAGCATGAAACTGGACCTTCAGTATAATTTAATTTAAGCCCAAATCCTTAATCTATATAATAGTTTCTTATTTCGGGCGAAGGTCTGGTTGAAGGTGCCAGAAATTAGTTTATATTCATTTTTTTTTAAATAATACAGTTAGTTCTATTAATCTTTTACTTCTAGTGAGCTGGTCAAATGTCCCTGGGACCCCCTAGACCAGTTCAAACAGTAGGGTGTGACAAGCCATTTGCCATATTGGGGGGGGGGGGCTTGGCAGTCCCCCGACCAATTACCTTCACCCCCCCCCCCAGACAAAAAGGGTTGGAAAAGCCTGGTGCCCATGGGCATGGCCCTGGATTGGTTTGAAGGTGTCCAGGCATTTTTTTATAACCAATTAACAAAATGCTCAAAAATTAATATTTAGTTTGAACTGAGCCGAGTGGAAAAAACTGGGAGTGAACTGAAAACGTTCCAGTTGCCCTATTTGTTCTTTAGATTGTATTATTAATATTAAATGTTGACCATTTTTTTAATAATAAAGTTTAAAATGTCTAAGAAGAATAGTCAGAAAGGCTCTCATCGGCCACAAAGTTAGCTGTGCTCCTGTATAGCGGAAACACATCACCGTTGAGAATACTGACATCAAATGTCTGTTTAGGAGCGCGGTAGATGCTTAAAGCAGAAAAAAACCTAGTGAGCCCAGCTCATATCAAATCGGGATTGCAAAACTGCCCCTATTGCCCCGGCAGATACCTGAGAGCGACTCCCGTTGAGTCCTCTACCTGGGATTACCTTATTTGTCTGTAGACCAGAGTTACCTTCACACTGCAGATTTCTGGAGCCCACACCAAGTGCAAGAAAGACACGTAACAGCTATTCTCGGTTTGAACTTTTTTTATTACATCGCGATTTTCAGTATATAAAGCATGATAAGGCCTAGGCGGGGAAAGGCGGGGAAACAATAAAATGCTGCTCCTAATAAGGTTATTTAATGAACATTTGCTTTTTTATTTGGAGTAGCTGTATCAATACCTTGCTGTCCGGGGTGTGTGCTGGGAGTGGCTGTACATCACCCCATTGTGTTTCATGGGATTTTCCAGACATTAACCTACCCATAGACATTTCACAGAAAACAGATTATTATGCTCTGTAATCAGCACATTCCAGACCCAGAGATAACGGTTTCTCTGTTATTCTCACTCTTGAATCTTAAAGCAATCCTCTCAAGCATAAGCCATGCAGTAGCCATTTTGTTTCTTTATACCTACGCACCCTTTCAGCCCCTTCTTCGAGTCAATGAGTTCTAAGTCGCTGACTCGCCCATCGTCTTCTCATATTCCTTTTGGTTGTGTGGCAAATAAGCAGCATAAATACCCTGGGCCTTGCTAGCACGCATAGCAATCACACACATTATAATCTTAAAAGCTACTACTGCAATTATGATGAGCAGAATTATGACAATAAACTGAGTTAAAAATCCCTTCCAGCTAGAGAAGAAATCTTTAAACCAATTTCCCCAGTCCTTCTCCGAGCCAGTATTTGTTTTCATCTCTTTGTTTCATCTCCTTTCCATTAGGACCGGTGTTATCCGGGATGTAGGTGCAACACTTCTCACCAACCATTTTACATACCCCTCCCCTTTCAGCTAACATCATGTCGAGTGCCATTCTATTTTGGAAAACCATGTGGTAGTGGGGCCAAGTTGTTCTGCCATTCCCTTGAATGGCTGTACAGTATCATTAACAAACCGTCTCTGGTTGTAATATAGGTAATTAACCCAATCGGCATTTTTGTTGATAGTGACAATGGGGGCAAAGAATGACACAAAACCACTTCACAGGGTCTCTAGTCTTGAATTCATCAGGTACCCCACGGGCACCCCTAACCCATCTAGGTACACTCGGGCGTCGAAACTTCCCTTTGGTGTAGCCGTCTCGAGCTTACTCCTTCTAGGGGTGCCCTGTACCTACTCCTCTAACACATGTCGTTCCCAGTCCAGCGCGGGTGAAATGACAAAAGACATAATTAATTTAACCAACTTGCACTGTCCTTGCCAATTGAATGACAGCCTAGGGTACAACACACTGCCACCACACAACCACCAGATGTCCCCCAGCGCCACCTTGTGTGGACCTAGCTTATCCTGGGTCAAATTTGCTATCTCTGCACACCATCCCTCGGGCATCTCACCTACATTCACAGTTCCTTCCTTTCTCTCGAAACAGGTGTAATTTCCCTTGTATGCGTGTATGCCCGGGCCTATAGCAGCTGGGTGGTATAGCCGGGGAAAGTGTTTGGACCACACTCGACACTCATCATTGCTCAAAGATTCATTCTTATAGATTTTCAGCAAGCATTCCTGATTCTCTGCTGGTAAGGGTAAGGGGACAGTACCCAGATGTGGGCTAGTTCCCGCACAAACATAACAGTCAGACCAATTGTGTTGGTGTGCTGTATAATGGGCCCATTGTACCCAAATGTTTCGGGAAGGATTGAACCCCATCTCCGTTGCTAAAGTGTCTTCAGGGGCAACGTCAGTCTCCACAGCTATCTTTTTCTCAGTTTCCTCTGTAGAAGGCAGGGGTGTGGGGACAGCTGGCTTGTCTCTAATGTCTTTAAGTAAGAAACTCCGTAAGCATTCATGACAACTTTTACTACATCCTCCCTGGGGGTGGACTCCCAGCCAATATTTACCCGCATCTCCAGGGCTGGGGTTTTCTAGATTAATTATCAATTGGACACAGGGTTCCGGGAGTTGATGTTTTTGGTAACCGAAAGGGGAGGTTCCCTTTGGTAGCTGTTTGGCACAATCTTGTATGGGTCCCCAGTCTGGTGCGGGTCCTCGGTAATAAATACATCGGGGGCCATAATGTTGGGTCAGTGTGAGGCGGTGCAAAAGACTAATTCCTTCATTATCTCTCCTTTCCCTAGCACTCTCAGGGTTGTACCCCCAGTCTCCACCACCCTTAGGGGACTCGGGATGTGTGTTCCAACCCACAGCCCCCCAATAATCACAATTTTGTCCCCAATAAGCATCAGTTACACATATATAATAGATTGTGCTGGGGCTTCCATATTCCAGCATCTGTTGGCTCCCTTTACACTCGAACAGTGTACACAAGTCAAAGGTATATGTCATAACTTTTGCTGATGTGTTATACCAAAATATAGGTGTGCCATTTTCCCAGGTTACTTGGGTTCATAGTGTTGACCTAATGCCTCTCCGATGTCTCCCTGGGGTCGAGATGTTCATCTCTAATTGTGGTTCTAGGTGGGTATCAGAGGGTGGCAACATGACCGCAATCTTAATGGTTCACAAATGCTGCTAACTCTTCCTAGTGCAGGGGGGTCATACAAGCAGTTACATACTACCCAGATAATAGACGTTATAAGCCAGCTAATAATCAAGCATGTAAGCAAATGATTGGAGCCACATAAGAATCTCAGGAGCCAATGCTCTTGGCCCTTCTTCGGACCCTCCTTTAGCTGGGGGTCTGTTACCAGCTTCTACTTGTCCCCTTGGTGGGACGTCTGGCTGTGGCCCTCTAGGTAGGGCATCTGTTCCTTCAACAGCTTCTTTTTCTCCATCTCCTGGGATGTTGAGGGTATGTAACTTTTTAACCCTCAACGCGTGTAACCAGTTAGGATATCCTTCCACTAGAATCGCCGTGCGAGTGACAGCCATCACCTTAGTCGGTTCTTCAAAAGGGAACTCGATCTTTGGATGGTCTCCGTGCTTTTTTACTAGCACTCGATCTCCCACTTTGAACTCATGGTATGGTTTCTGAAATAGAGAAGGAAATTTCTGACAATTTCTTGACTCATTATGGGACATAACCTGTACTAGAGCCCTAGTGTGTTCCTCCTGCCTATCCCCCAAGGTGGCCCCTTTTGTCTCAGATCCCTTGATAGTTTTGTGCCAAGGTAATGGGAAAGGTCTTCCCATAATTAATTCATAAGGAGATAAACCAGTAATCCTGCTAGGGGTCATTCTCATTTCAGCTAACACTGACGGTAACTTATTCTGACAACCCCTGTATGTCCCTTCCGTGGATTTCCTAAGTTTGTCTTTTATTGTCCCGTTCGCTCTTACTACCACCCCTGAGCTCTGAGGGTGATAAGGTATGTGGAATTGCCAATGTATGTTCAGATTTTCAGCTAATTCCTTACAAATTGCTGCGGTGAAGGCCGGGCCGTTGTCTGACCGGAGCTGGGTGGGGCATCCAAACCTCGGTATGATCTCTTTAACCAACATTTTAACAACAGTTTTAGCATTTTCCTTCTTTACTGGAAAACACTCTGGACATTTGAAAAACATGTCTACCATTACTAACATTATGTCAGGTTTGCGGCCAGGAGCGGTAGTAATGTGTGTGTGGTCTATGTTCCAGTCCACACAAGGTTCTGTGGGGTACAATAGATGATCATGTTGCGCTTTGTGTGGAATATTAGGATTGTTGCGCTGACAGGTTAAACAATTCAATACAAAATGTCTCACTATTTTTCCTCCATGTGTGAGGAAAAAATGGCGCCTGAATTCATCATATGTCACTTGAGCGCCTCTATGTCCTACTCCGTGTGCCTGCGCTATGAAAGGGGCCGCAATCCTAATGGGTATGCAAGGCTTTCCCCCCTTTGCTCTACAGTCCACTATCTGGGGACTGGGTAGCACCGGCTGAAATCCAGTCAGATATTTCTGCTGGCATAGCATATTCCTGTAAACAGCCTATAGTGTACTCTAAAACTGGGTACAAAAAAGTGAACATGGCTGTATCCGTGACTGGCGGCGGCGGCTGGGTGCTAGGCTTCAGCTGAAACTGTGTCGCGGCTTTGGCTGTTCTGCCTGCTAAATCATTTCCTGCAGCTATGTCCGTGGCCGCGCTCGTATGCGCGCGGCAGTGAATTATAGCGAGCTGAGCTAGCAGTAAAATGGCGCTTAACAGATTCCTGACTAAAGTGGCATGGGAAATGGGCTTGCCATCTGCAGAGACGAAGCCTCGTCTTTGCCAGATCATTCCGTGGTTCCAACAGACTCCGTGGGCGTAACGACTGTCAGTGTACACCGTTAAGGACTGACCTTCGAACAACTGGCACGCGCGTGTAAGCGCAATGAGTTCTGCAGCTTGAGCGGATTTAAATGGAATTTTCCTAGCTTCCAGTACTACATCTGGTAATTGGAAAACCGCATACCCCGTGAGAAAGAAATCATCATGGGGCTGGGAACAGGAGCCGTCAACCAAGACAACTTCAGAATTGGGTATCGGATTTGATTGCAAATCTGGGCGCGGAGATGTTTCACTTTGGATTGCCGCCTCACACTCATGGACCGGAGGTATGTGATCCTCTTCCCCTTTCAACCCCAGCATTGCATTTAACATAGGGGCCGGTCCTTCAGTTAGGGGAGCATATTTAATCTCTAAGTGAGGGTTTGAGAGCAAAATTACTTCGTACCCGCTTAGGCGCTGGGCGGTCATGTGTTGGGTGTGTATGTTATTCAGCAGATCGTGACCGGCATATAGGACTGTGTGGTTGCCTAGAGTAACGGAGGTGGACTGCTCAACGGCCATAGAACACGCGTCAAGCGCGCGTAGACAACCTGGCATACCTTGCACTTATACTGGTAAAAGTTTAGAGAAAAATGCCACATGTCTCAATTTGCCCCCATCCTCTTGGCATAACACGGAGGTGTAGCTGTACACATAAGCACGAACATATAAGTGAAAAGGTTTTACATAATCTGGCAAACCTAACGCAGGATTACATGACAGAGCCTCCTTCAATTTCACAAAAGCATTCAACATAGTGGGGGACCATTCTATGGCGTCAGACTGATCTACATGTGTACATTCTCTCAAAATCTTGTCATAAAATGAACAATCCGGTATGCATTGGCGACAGTAGCCAATCATGCCTAAGAATTATAACATTTCTTTCCTTGTTCTCGGGTGCACCAAGCCCGAGATTGCTGCCACTCTTTTAGGGCTAATCTTTCTCTGCCCTTCCGACAAAACAAAACCTAGGTAATCAACCTGATCCTGACACCATTGCATCTTATTCAGTGAAACCTTCAAACCATGAGTACATAAACATTTCAGTAGGAGGACACCATCTTCCTGGGCGGCTGCCATGTTAGGGCTTGCTAGGAGCACATCATCGGCGTACGCCAGCACAACCAAGCCACGCATAGGTGTAAACGCCTTGAGCACTTCTCTGAGGACAATGGCAAAAACTACCGGACTATTCACAAACCCCTGAGGTAACCGGCTAAAAGTCAGCTGAGTGGGGCCACCCTAAAGCCCGGGGTAGACAAATGCAAAAAGAGGTTGTGTCTCAGGGTCTACAGGTATTCCAAAAAAGGCATTTTTCAAATCAAAGACGCTATAGACTGTAGCGTCGGCAGGTATGACCGTGAGCAAAGACACCGCGTCCGGCACTACAGGTGCTAGGGGGACCCCAAGTGAATTAACCGCTCTGAGGTCCTGGACAAACCTATATGTGCCATCTGGTTTCCTTACCGGATTTATTGGAGAATTATAGGGTGACACTGTAGGCATCAGCACTCCATTGGCTAGGAAACCCTCAATTAAAGGTCTTATACCCTCTTCTCTTTCTTGATTTAGCAGGTATTGTTTGATGTAACACGGGGTAGTATCAGGCTTGAGACATGCCTGATAGGGGGTGATGTTTGTGAGACCCACATCGTATTCTCCCGTTGCCAAGACATCCGCGGGGACTTCAGGGTCCTCCCAGGGCAGCATGGGAAAACACGCGGTGGGGTGGGGGCTCATACGGGCCTCCTTTTTCCTTGTTGTGGGGGGCGTTAATGTGAACAGGGCACTAGTAACCTGTACTCCTCCGTCCGGGGTCATACACAGTGAGATACCCATTTTAGCCATTAAATCTCAAAAGATTTATAGGACACGTCTCCATTAATTTAAACATGTGTTTGATGCCTGGACCACCCCTTGTGTCACTAACTGTGAGGGGAGGTGATTCAAAGGTCCTAGTCAAAATCCCATTGATACCCATTGAAGGAGAGGTTTCCCTTTTCTGTCCCTTATACATGTTTCTCCCTAACACACTGCAAGTATCGCCTGAGTCTACCAAGAAATTAAGTAATTTGCCATCTACCATTAAATCCACATAAGGCTGCTGAGAAAAATGTTGGGACACAATCGGGAAAATGGGTGTGCCTTCTCCTGGGCACCCCTATTGGGGACCCATGGATCTCCAGTTAACATTGATCTTGGGTCCCGTTGGAGGAGGGGCTCCTCCCATCTCTCCCTGTGGGGGTTGTTGGTATTGTCTCTGGTTGCCCTGATTCTGGTTCCTCAGATATGGACACTCATTTTTCCATTGGTCAGGACTGCCACAATTAAAACAGTATGACCCTGGAGGTGGTTGCTGGGGTATGGGTCTACCCTGCCAGAGCTTTTTAGGGTTGCTCCCTGGGGGGCGGTTCTGGTAGCCCCGGTTCTGATAACCCTGGTTAACCCGTTTTATTGGGTACCCCTTGCCCCTCTTCCACGGCTGAGGAGGCGGCATGGCAGGGTATTGGGCTACGGTCTCCTGCATAACAGCATGCGTCACTGAGGATTTCGGTACTTCAAAACATCCCGCTGCATCTTTAGCCAGAAGAGCCTTCTCAAACTCACCTATGCTCTGTGCAGTCCAGTCGGAGATTTGCTGCCTGATCTGCAACCCAATCCCTGGTAGACAATTTGTCTGATAAGTCTGGATGCACAGGGTGTGCATCCCATCCCCGTCCCCCATTTGGCTCTCAGTCTCCCACACCTCCAGAAACATCTTCCAAAACTCAGTGACTGACTCTCCCTTGTGTTGTTTGCAACCCAGGGAGGGGCCATACTAGTGCGGGGTTTGAAGGATTCCTGTAACTGTTGATAGACCTGTCCCCACATCACGTCCATATTGTGACCCTGGTATAATTCGATTTTCCCTGGTGGCGCTGACACATTAGTCTTATCCATGTGCTCTATCTGTTTCCAATTTATGAGGTGACCTTCCCCGGTGATACGGTCTACAACTAACTTAATGTCTTCAGGTATGTAGTTCTTTCCTTGTAAAGCTCTTTTTAAATATTTAATAGTGGCCCTTGAGGATTTGGAAGGATGGGGACAATTCTTTACAATGTGGTCAATCTCCTTGAAATCAGGTGGCATTACCACCATGAATTCCCCTGCGGTGAGGAATGGGTATTCCGCTGTACTATCCTCTATCACTTTGTCCACTAGTTTCCTTTCCCCCCTTGTCCTTTCGTCCATGATCGCGTTACTATCCAAGTGTTTGGTTCTCTTCATAGATGTGACGGTAAAACTTATAGGGCTTGATTTGGGGCTAGGTCTAGGAGGGCTATGGGGCTCCAATTTCATCTCTTCTCTGTCCCTGTTACTGGCCTCCACCCGTCTCTTATGAGCCTCGTAGAATACCGTACTTGCGGCGGCTTCACTGAGTCCCGCAAGAGAGGGGTACGCTGTCGTCGTGACAGTTTCAACTGTTACAGTCTTAGGTTTGCTTTTGTCCTCATATAGAGGGGGCGGTGCGCTGGCTTTTTTAAACCCATATCTGGCTCTCTCTTGATCATACTTCGCTTTTAACTCCTTCTTACTCATCTTACTCCTAAAGCTCATCAGCCCGTTTCTTCTATACCACCCGGGGGCAACTTCTAACCATTTCTGGCCACATTCCCTCATGTAACCCACGTCCCAACTAGGGTCTCCTGAATAATAGGGCCAGACTTTCTTATCCCCCAAACACATTTCTTTTATCATGTTTAAATGAAAAAGATCGTTGGCACCAGCCCGGGGAAACGGGTCATCACTACCCATCCCCTCGGTCCATCCTGCCAAGTTGTCTACAAATGGCAACGTATAGTAAGCCCCGCCAGTCAGTCTTTCTACATAGTGGATACAATCCTCACCCACATGCGGCACTTTAGATTCAGACTGACCCATTATCAACGTACAACAATGACTGCAGAAAATGTTATTACTTTAAGCAATTGTCGTCCAACAATACAACAGATAATCTTAACACTCTATTTTCAGAGAGGAAAAGGTTTTAGTGGTCAGGTAAACTCACAGTAAACAGACAAATCTGTTCCCAAATCTCAAATAACCGTAATTTATATAGCGCGCTTCAAAGAACCTAGCGGCGGTTCCCTATGAACCCTGCAACGCCTCGCTAAGACCGTGAGAGGCACCTAGGGCAAGTCTTTAACCTTCCCTCGGGGTTATGCATACAAATTACCTACCCCCTTCAAGGAGACTTGCTCGCATTCTCCACCACTGCAAAACTGCCCCTATTGCCCCGGCAGATACCTGAGAGCGATTCCCGTTGAGTCCTCTACCTGGGATTACCTTATTTGTCTGTAGACCAGAGTTACCTTCACACTGCAGACGTCTGGAGCCCACACCAAGTGCAAGAAAGACACGTAACAGCTATTCTCGGTGTGAACTGTTTATTACGTCGCGATTTTCAGTATATAAAGCATGATAAGGCCTAGGCGGGGAAAGGCGGGGAAACAATAAAATCCTAATAAGGTTATTTAATGAACATTTGCTTTTTTATTTGGAGTAGCTGTATCAATACCTTGCTGTCCGGGGTGTGTGCTGGGAGTGGCTGTACATCACCCCATTGTGTGTCATGGGATTTTCCAGACATTAACCTACCCATAGAAATTTCACAGAAAACAGATTGTTATGCTCTGTAGTCAGCACATTCCAGACCCAGAGATAACGGTTTCTCCGTTATTCTCACTCTTGAATCTTAAAGCAATCCTCTCAAGCAGTAGCCATTTTGTTACTTTATACCTACGCACCCTTTCAGGGATGCCCTGCTGTGGGAACCCCCCGGGTGCGCAGAACACATATTCTTCCTGGCTTACTCCCTAAGCAGTGCCCCTGCATTCACGCATCTTCAGGCTTAGAGTGGAAGTCCTCAACCGCCACTTGGAGCTGCCCCATCCCGTGCTACCATGATCATTCTTTAAAACTCTTGAATCACGGCCAGATTCTTTCGAGGAAAAAAGGGAACCTCTTTCATTTTCTATCTATGAGTAAACCTAGGAGTAAAAAGTTTGCCTACATCTTCTGATGTTCTATGCTAGGAAATGTATTGTAAAAAATTGGAGGCTTTTAAATAGGTTTGATTAAAAAAGTCTAGTAAATAAGAAATTAGCACATTAGCAAAAGTTCAGACATATCTGGAACGAGTTCCCCCAGTTTTGGATTCATTTCAGAATATGGCTAGGCGACCCTTGTGTACTAATTTAATTGGTAGAGGGAGCATCTGATTGCCGAATATGCAGCATGGCAAACTGACCAGGAAAGCCCTTTTGCTGGTGCAATTATTTACCACTTCCAGGATCCCACACTACATCGCAGCCCTATGTGATTAATTTCACATCACGATTAATGTTTGCTGGACAGGCAATCCAACTAATTTCCGGACGTCGTTTCTGCATCCTGGAAGATATTTTTAGAAAGATAGAAGAGTGGTTAGATAGATAGATAGATAGATAGATAGATAGATAGATAGATAGGATAACTTAAACTTAAAACTTCAGGAAAGACTTAAATAACTTAATTTGCACAGTCTAGAGGAAAGAAGGGAGAGAGGGGACATGATGGAGACCTTTATATATGTGAAATGATTGAATAAGGTTCTGGGGGGAAGTGTTGTGGTTTTAACAAGATGATAGAACAAGGGGGCACAACCTGAAGCTAGTTGGAGGGAAGATCAGGAGCAATGTTAGAAAATCTTACAGAATCTTTCTTACAGAAAGAGTAGTAGATGCTTGGAACCAGAAGAGTAAGTGAATGAGCACGTACGGGGAGACTAGATGGACCATATGGTCTCCTTCCGTTGTTTACCTTCTATGTTTCTATGTCACCCTAATAAGATAGGCGTAAGCAAGCAGTTTCTTCCATGTGCCTGATTAAAGGTTCCCATCCAATCCCTAGTCTGGGCCAAACTTTCCCAGCCCTGTTAGGCCCGCAGCTGGGAAGTTTTGAAAAGAAAGGGCTTTGAAAGTTCAGGGGAGATCTGAAGTGTGCAGGCTGATATTTGAGTAGCCATGTATTTGCAGTTACCATTGCTGCTAAACAAAGAGAGCAAACCATGCTTGGGATAAGAAGGCGAGTGTGAAGCCTAAATCGGCTGATTGCCTGATCGGCTACCCTGTGTTGTGACTGATGCAAGTCTCTGCTGAAGGCAAGCAACCATTGTGTTTGTCTTGATGTCCTGCTTGGGACAGCTTTGTGAAGGAATCCTGCCTGAAGGGTATTTATTTACCTATGTTGTATCACTGGCACAAACTGCTTTGAACCACATGCTGACCAACACTAAAGAGATAGTTCCGACAATAGATAGACAAAGAGAAAGATAGTGCAGGTAAATGTCGAGCACCATGCACTACAATTACATAGAGAAAGATAGATAGATAGATAGATAGATAGATAGATAGATAGATAGATAGGTATAGATAGATAGATAGATAGATATGAGATAGATATGAGATAGATAGATAGATAGATAGATAGATAGATAGATAGATAGATAGATAGATGTGGGATAGTGGGAAATGTCGAGCACCGTGCACTAAAATTACATATAGATAGATATGAGATAGATAGATAGAGATAGATAGATAGATAGATAGATAGATAGATAGATAGATAGATAGATAGATAGATAGATGTGGGATAGTGGGAAATGTCGAGCACCGTGCACTAAAATTACATATAGATAGATATGAGATAGATAGATAGATAGATAGATAGATAGATAGATAGATAGAGTAGCGATAACCCTTATCGCCGGAGGGCTTCACCGCCCGAGACGTCCTTTTCCCAATCGTAAGAGGTGCTGCTGGAATTCCAGAGTCGTCCGTGAGGAAACAGGAACAGCCCTTACAAGGGCTAGTGAATTGTAATATAGCGTTTCCCCCAATAAGAGACAGAACTCAGTATTGAGGGTGAAGGTGAAGTGTTTTTATTAGTGCCACTCTAGGCCTTATATACACAAGTCTCCATGCAATGACAACCACACTGACCAATAGCAGCAGGGCACACAATCCCTCAACTCTGCCGGTGACGCAATCAGTAGAACAATAGCAGGCTGTAATACCATCAATCAGGACAATGCCATTGACTGTGACGTAATCAACAATACACAATGGCAGTCAAAATACAATGACGTTGCCTGTAACAGTATCAAAATACAATTACATTGTCTGGAACCTAATTAAGAAAAGGCCAGTGAATGACCCGAATAGTGATGACATCCAAAAGACAGAGCGTATGTCACAGATAGATAGATAGATAGATAGATAGATAGATAGATAGATAGATAGATGTGGGATAGTGGGAAATGTCGAGCACCGTGCCCTAAAATTACATACAGATAAATATGAGATAGATAGATAGATAGATAGATAGATAGATAGATAGATAGATAATACTGGGAAATGTTGAGCACCGTGCACTTCAATTACATAGAGATAGCAGATAGATAGATAGATAGATAGATGAATAAATAGAAGACTTGTACAGGTAGTGCTGGCAAATGTTGGGTAGGCGACTCCCTGTGCACTATAATGACATTAATTTACATTTAAAAACATTGGTGGCACAGGGGTTATGGTTCCCGCAATGCCTTTTTTAACATTGAATGCAGCCAAAGGCTTCTTTGATTGAAAGCTTGTTAGGGGTGATTCACCCTGAATCTTGTACCCAGAACCCAGGACTCCTGTCACAGCCTTATTATATGCTTTCCCTGTCTCAGTCTTGTATCCACCTTTGGACTTTGGACAGTGGACTTTACCTGGATCCCTTTGCATGTATGTTTGTAGACTCCACATGTGTATATGTACAGCAGCCTAAGTGTGTGTATGTTACTTCAGCACGTGTATGTTATTATGTTCACTTGTGTATTTGTACAGCAGCCTGGTTGGTGTGTGCTATGTATATTTGTTTCTGTTTATCACCATTAAACGCGGTTTGCCGCATATCCGCCTCTGTCTCGCAGCTCTCAATTACTGATCATTCTATAACAGGGGATTTCTCTGCTGAGAAATCCATGCCAGAGAGGGTGGTGCTTGGGCCACTCCATTGCCAGACACGTGGAGGAACAGGGGGGCTAAAGGGTGGCAGGCCAATACTATTGATAAGTTAATTGGTTATGTTTCGTAGTGCTGTGCGGCAGCGGGAAGGGGGCTGGAGTTGGGGAACCAACATTGTCCATTACGTGTGACTATACCCCATTGTATTGCAGGCAGAAGGCATTGGCATTCACCAGCTTTAACACATTAATAGCCAAAATGTTAGTGCTGCAGAGAGGTTGTCCTGTGCAGCTGGCCGTCCTATACACAGGTCTATGGTTGGCTAAAGTTAATTATGGCCCTGCTAACAGACGATGAGCAGAAAACAGCAGTGGCACCAACAACAGTAAACACACAACTCAAAAGTTTACTGGGCTAAAATGTTTCCAGTTGCAAATAGAGCCTTTGTGAACTGCAGCTTGGCTCTCAGCAGCCTCATTACCTGGGGGTCCCTGTACTACTGGATGTCAAGGCTTCACCAGTGGCCAGAGCTTGCCAAACATGCGCTGGAAGTACTTACCAGCCCTGGAGTGTTATTTGAAAAGGTATTCAGTGGACCTGGGGGTTTCTCACCATCAAACGCATCTGTCTGTCCAAGGAAAAAGTGGAGTGCCTGAGTCTCATACAAATGAACAGGTATTGGCTATCAGGGGACTATCACACCCTGCCCCCAATTCCCCGGAATAGATAGCTGTAGCATTAAAGATGAATACTATGAAACCTATCAGGCTGGGTCTGGGCAGAGGGTGGGCAAATTGTTGTACTGGAGAGGCCTACCATGGCCCTCTATGCTTTTATTCTGAGATTTTAGACTTATGAATCCTATTACAGGCAATCTGCTGGCTATAGTGTTTCTCTAGCTAGATCTGGGTATGAGTTGGGCTAGTTTTTGGACGGGTGTGCCCCCTTTGCACTTTTATCTTTAGACGTTAGATTTAGGAAACCTGTTGTTTGCAGTCTGCCGTCTACAGTGTTTCTCTGGCTGGATCTGGGTGAGAGAGGCCTACTTCTTAGATTTGGGGAGCCTTGTCAGGGACCTCCACACTTCCTCATAAAATTCCTCTAAAATCTGTAAAACCCTATGTGGGAAATATGCAGACTGCTGTGGTCTTCTGCTTCTATCTGATTGACATGCATGCACATTTTTGGACTGGGGGAGCCCATTGCACTTCCACCCTCTAAAGTAAAATGGATGAAACCCTATGTGGGCAATATATTTGCTGCTGTGGCTTTCTGCCATTGACTGGGTGAGAAGGGGGCTAATCTTTGGACTGGGGGAGCCCTGAAAGGGTTCTCTTTGCTATCTTCATCAATTTTACAATATATAAAATCCTGTGTAGGCAGCTGTGGCCTTCTGATTCTACCTTGGCAGTAGACATGCCCATTTTTAGACCGGGGAGCCCTGCTTGAGCCCTCTGCACTTTTTTCATCAAATTTAAAATCTATAAAGCCCTATATGGGCAATGCAATGGCTGCTATGACCTCTGGACTTTTCTTGGGTCGGTGGGCTAATTATTGGACTGGAGGAGCCCTGCCAGGGCCTTCTGCACTTTATTCTTAACATTTAAAATCTATAAAACCCTACTTGGACAATGTGCAGGCTGTCATGACCCTGTGCTTCAACCTGGGTGGTAGCCAAGCAAATTATTTGACTGGGGGAGCCCCGCCATAGACCCCTGCACTTTCATCCTTTAATGTAAAATGTATGAAACCCTATGGGGGGGGATATAATAACTGCTGTCACCTTCTGCTTTTGCATGGCCACAATATGGATTTAGGGATCCCTGCCAGGGCCCTCCGCACTTTCATCCTGTAAAGTAAAATGTACAATGCTGATTTGGCCCTCTGGATGACCTGGGGTGTAGGTCATTCTTTTTGGGACTGGACATATCCTCTGCTTTTGTTATCTGGCCTTATTGTGTTGTCTGGCTAACTGGCATAAGATGAGAACTTAGTAAAAACTTTAACAAATATATGGCAGCCTTTTGAGTGTGTTCCTGAGCATTTTTGGAGCACTTTTGTTCCTTTTAGAGGAACAGTTAGTGGGGCAGTAATAGTCTAGAGGTAAGGGACGTGGGCTTGTGACCGGAAGATGGCAGGTTTTATTCCCAACCACGGGACATGACTGAAGTCCCTTGAGCAAGGCTCCTAACCCCAAATTGCTCCCTGGATGCTGAGTTTAGGGCAGCCCACCGCTCCGGGCATGTGTGTACTTCACTACCACTTAGTGTGTAATTCACTTGTGTAGAGTCACTCACATGGTATGTGTTCACTGTGTGTAATTCACTTGTGTGTAGCCACTAAAATAGTGTTTAGTCACTGAGGTGTTAAGGGAGTTGTGTTGTTCACAGTGCACGGATGGGTAAATGCGGAGGAAGAATTCCATTTGTGCATTGGCACACAATGGCCACTATTGCACTGTTATCATTAGAGACCAGAATACATATCTGGATTTTCCCTAAATAGACTATAATGGGATCCGGATGTGGGTATATGTGATTCACAGCCGATCAAGAGAATCACGGTTAATGGGTTGGGTTTGGCTCATCCCTAATGATCAGAATCGACCCATTAGTTGTTCTGTTCCCCCCATCACACCCTATAGTGCTATCTTATACTGGGAGAAAATTTGAGGTATATGGGAAACAGACTTTATATGGCTACTGACTTTAATGGTGATCCATTTGCTTGTGCTAGAGAAGGCTTTGTCCTTTGCTGGTGATGCATTACTTCCTTGTTTAGCAGTGCATTAACTGTCCACTAGAGCCTTCTAAGAGCAAAAGAATATATCCAGCACAGGTGATAGCTAGAGTTTCCTTCCAATGCTCTTTAGGGATTGATTGCATTACAGTATTTCCATGCTCTAAAAGTTATACCCAATTCATTTATTTTTCTTTTAACCCTCAAAAGCTGTTATGCGGTCAAAGGGATCAGGTAGCCATGATCTGCTTTTCCCAGTTTGGCCTCCTAGCTCCTAGTCCCCAACCTCAAGGCCCACCAACAGGCCAGGTTTTGCAGATCTCCACACAGATGCAGAGGTGGAGTAATTAGTGACGTAGCAGAGCTATAGAGCCGACTGCGTGGAGATCCACAGAACATGGCCTTGAGGTTGGGGACCACTGTCCTAGCAAACACAAATGTTTCCTGAGCTGGCACTTTTGAAGGCATTTACAGTTTTTATTCCATCAATGGCAGATATCGCCCTAGAGGAATATTATGGCCTTGACCGCACCTTGTTTTTTTATTGAAAAATGCTCTAGATGCTGCTATGCAGCTGCATCATTATGCTTAAGGAATTGGGAAACCTTATTTCTTCGTGAGATAGAACATGTCTCAAGAAGTGGCTCTAGTTAAGGCATGTACAGGTTGCACAGACTTTCCTCAGTGGCAGCTATCACCCTGGAGAAATTCTATGGCCTTGACCCCACTTTTTTATGTTTAAGATGTTGCTGTCAAGTTTCCCGGCTACAACCATGGATAGGGCTCAGCGGAGCTCCAGGTGTGGGGGCGCAGTGAAGCAAATATGTCCAAAAGAAAAAAATCAGAAGTCAGGGCTGGCGGCAGACAGGCAAAGTCTGATTAGTAAATCCGTTTCAGGGGCTGGCAGCAAACGGGCGAAGTCCAAAGAAAAAGTCCTAGTTCAGGGGCTGGCAGCAAACGGGCAATGTCCAATGAGTAAATCCGAGTCAAAACCATGTAATCCATCTGAGGGTTAATCCAGGAAATCAATCAGAAAACTCAGGAATCAGGAAACAGAATATAGGAAGTCATCTGATAACACAGAAATGGATGCAGGTCAGCTGTCCTTTTAAATAGGGCTGTCAATTAGAGTGGGGAAGGACGTGTCAGAGTATGAGTGAGGTCACTTTCTGTCCATTCAGACCAAGGAAAGCCGGAAGTAAAAAACAAGCCCAAGATCTTACGCTCTAGGCTTCGTGCACTTGCAGTGTGCTGAACACCAGGTTGCGCTGTTGAGCAATGCAACAGATGAAGAGCCAGATCTAGTACAAACACCCAAGCGTACGCTTCTGTAGCTGCATGCAAACAGCGATTTAGCACTTAGGCGTCTCATAGAAAAGTGAGAATGGTGGGGAGACCAACAGTTGCCATGCGGCTATATTAGTATGTTTAAAGAATCAGAAAGGCTTGATTCTCGGTAAGCTGAAACATGTTTCCAGAAGTGGCCCTTTCTAAGGCATGCACAGATTTCACGGTCTTCCTTTAGTGGCAGCAATCACCCTTGAGGAATCCTATGGCCCTGACCCCACCATTTTTATTCTTTGAAAAATGCTTAAGATGCTGCAATGAGGCTGCATTATTAGGCTTAGCCTTGGACGAGTATAAATGAATATGTTGTGTATGTCTATAGTGTTCTCCAAACAAGGGAATGTGGTAACTTGAAAATTATAAATAATAAAAAAAAATGTCTTTAGATACAAAGCAAAAAGGAAGTGCATGCTTTTTTATTCTTGGTGCTAAATATATATTGTAATTTTTTTTAAGATTGTTTTGAATTATATTATTTAGTATCATATTGTATATTATCTTAAAATCCATACAAAATATAAATAAATAATTTGAAAATAATTAAGAAATATAAGCTAAAAACAGATACAATCGAGCATACACGCAATTAAAAGCAAAACAGAACAGGAATATCCTTAATTACTAATTCCATGACTCTCTGGGGGCGGGGGTTGCAGTTGGCTTTGAGAGAAAATCCACAGGGCATACAGATCATATAAAAGACATGCCCTGATTCCTCTCGTTAGCTGCCGGTAGCTGAAAGTCATGTTGTTGGAACATATGTGAGATTAATGATCACCATTGCTGTTTTGTTGTCTTTCTTTTCTGGCCATGGTAAGGACAGTCACTGCTCATGTTTTGAATCTCGGCCTAAAAATCAGCTGGTGCTGCTTTATTTTGGCTTACTACCATCAGGCCCATAAAAGGTGGATGATCTCATTACAGAACATCTAAAAACAGTATAAAACTCAGTGTATCTCTGTTCTTTATTCTGGGATGACAGATTATTGGCTGTATCATTAACAATTCACAGAGAAGAGTAAGTAGTGCATCCTTAGAGAAAGTGTCAACCACCATCTGCAGTGTTGAAATTTCACCCTTTGACAGATTGGCCTACACAAGAAGATCCACCGGCGGACCCAGACACTGACCCAGAGCCACCATCAGGTCAGTACAAATGATACAAGATTTTTTTAAGGTTTCCAGTTTGCCGGACATGTTTATTAACTAAAAGTAACTTGCAAACTCTCAGAACATGTCTGGCAAACCAGAAGCCTTAACTTAGTCTTGAACCTTTTGTATTGCCTTGATGGTGGTCCTGGATTAGGACCTGAGGCCCACCAGAAACTCCTTTTGTGCTCTGTCAGTGGGTGAAATTTCCACCCTGCAGATGGTGGTTGACACTTTCTCTAATGATAGTGGAGAAGAACCGCCCAACCTCCTTGTCACTGTGTTTTGTTGTTGGCAATAGTGTGGCATTTGTTTTTTATTTAGTAAGTTACTTTTGGGTAATAAAGATCATGTGTATATTAAATATATTAGATTATGTTTTATGATGAATGGGCTCCAGGCAAGTTTTTCTCTGGTGGGCCTCAAAAATTCAGAAAGAATAGTGCTAGACGCCCTCCTAAAATGCTAAATATGTCCACGGTGTAGAGCTGCTGAAACAGGAAAGGTTGCCAGTCGATTCCTTAAACAAATATAGGGAACAAGGATAGGTCATCCCATTGCTTCCCAGGAAATATAAATTAGTGAAACAGAACGTAGCTTTTAATCCAATAGTTAAAATTCTATACAAAGCCTCTAAGTACGGCGATGTAGATCACCAGCGACACATTTCGGGGAAATCCCCTTTCTTCAAGTGAGCCCCAATGATTTCTTGTGTTGGGCCCAAGAATGATTTCCTGTGCCCAACCCAAGAATGATTTCTTGTGTTGCTCTCAATAATTATGTCTTGTGTTAGGCCCAAGAATGGTTTCTTGTGTTGGACCCAAGAATGATTTCCTCAGGTGAGCCCGAAGAATGACTTGCTCTGTTACTTACGTATATCACCACATTTTACATGCAGATGTAAACATGTGTGTTAAATAATATATGTTAAATAATATAACCATAATTTTCATTTTTTTATGCCTTCTGTCTTGTTCCGGAAAGTTATGAGTAGAAGGATCCACATATTGCCAGATGAGTAGTGATGGGCGAACCCAAACCACAAAGTTTGGGTCCATGATGGACTTTGAGAATTTGGGTTCCCAAACCCGAATAGGGACTTCAGCCAGAAGTCTGTGTTCAGTGGTAAGCAGCCTGTCAACCAGCTTACCTATGCAGAGTGAGAGCTGGAAGCGGCTGTAAGTAACTTACCTCAGCCCCGTGATCTGGTCCCCAATTTCCAAGTGAACCCAAACCGGGGCACAAAAAGACATGTTGGGTCCAGAATGCAAATGCACTCCATAAAAGTCTATAGAGCTGCTATATAAAGAGTTTTTCACAACAGCCAGTTACAAACAGGATCGCAAATTTCTTCTTCAAATTACAGGAACATTAATAATCTGCCTGAAATAAATTTCGAGTTTCAGGTTCACATCAGTTATTGTTCCCGATAAGGCACCATGGGTAATTTAACCAGATATTTGTAAAAGGTAATTCCACTTTAGATGGCATTTTTTAAGGATTCCATTACTGTGTTTCGAAAAGATGTCAATGTGCTAAGTTAATTTGTTATTATATTTTGTTATGGGTTTTCTATTAATTTTCTATTTGTTTACAACTCTGTGTAATAAAAGAAAACAGTTTTCCATGGAAGCAATAGGGTCTAGAGTATTTGTGCACATTTTTCATGTGCAAAAATATTTTTATCACATTTTTTTTCCCTTCCTCCCTATTCATAGGATTTTTGCACGTAAATATCTACAAAACCTGGCCTGTTGCTGCCCCATTCACAAGTGAGTTTGACACCCCTGATCCGAATGATGGGGCTGATCAAAGAGAGATTTTGGTCTTGTGCAGTGGATACCGCACCCCGATAAAATGCCAGAGCTCAAATTATCCATGCCATCTGGTCAATGGCACCTCTTGCAGTCTTAACCCAAACCCTCTATACATGTCATCGGGGCCCCATCCACTCAAGTCTTCCAGTCTTGAATCCCACAGACTTTGAACAATAAACTACCATCTAATGTACCAATCTGGGCCCCCCTGTGGCCAATAACATTATTGACGCTTTCCCTCCACCCACCAGAGCTTCATCACGAGTGGATCATCATGACAATCATCATCGGATGAAGCTCTGGTGGGTGGAGGGAGACTTGTCAGTGATGTGATTGGCCCAATGTTGGTTACAGAGTACATAACAGTATATACATAAGGGCGAACTATATGGACCATATGGTCTCCTTCTGCTGTCACCCTTCTATGTTTCTATGTTTTCATCTTCCCTCAAGATATCCATGCCACTTGATCATTGGCCCAGATTGCAGTCTTAACCAAAACCCTGTATACATGTCCTTGGGGCTCCATCCAATCAGTCTACAAGTCTTGAATTGTACAGCCCTTAAACAATGAACTTCCTTCAAAGGGGCTGATCTGGGCCAGCGTGTGACCCTCTATCCACCAGAACTTCATAAGGATCATGGGTGCCAAACTCCCTCCTGAAAGTTCAGCAATAGGCCAAGTTGTTAGTATTTATACAGAGATATAAAGACAGCTATGTGGATATCTACAACACCTGGCCTGCTTCTTCCCCTTCAGGAGTGAGTTTGACACCCCTGATCAGGATGCTAGAGATGATCAAAAATAAATTTTGGTCTTGTGCAGTGGATACCGCACCCCAATAAAATTCTAGGGCTCAAATTATCCGTGGCATCTGGTCAATGGCACCTCTTGCAGTCTTAACCCAAACCCTCTATACCTGTCATCGGGGCCCCATCCACTCAAGTCTCCCAGTCTTGAATCCCACAGACTTTGAACAATGAACTTACATCTAATGTACCAATATGGTCCCCCTGCGGCTAATAACACCATTTATGCTTTCCCTCCACCCACCAGAGCTTCATGCTGATGATGAGGATGATCAAAGAAATATCCTCAATAAGACTGCTGGCCACACACAGAGACTGAGGCCTTGCGCAATGGATACTGAACAACAACAGATGGAATTCCAGGGTTTAGGTTATCTGTGCCACCACATCCATGGGGCAGCTTGCAGTTTCAAACCTTTATACCTGTCACTTGGGCCCCTATACACTCAGTCTCCAAGTCTTGAATTCCACAGACTTTAAACAATGAACTTCCTTTTTAAGTGAGCGATGTGGGCCAGAGTGTGGACAATCATCTTACCGCCACCCACCAGAGCTTCATCAGGATAATGATGATCAAATGTGCCACCAGGGAGCCCCCAGTTGCCATAAATTCGTCATGTCTTTGTCATTGAGCACTGGGACATAATAGATATCCCTTGCCTAATAAATTGCTGATTCATGGTCGTGTTCACGCAAACTTTTCATGCGCAGAAATGGTTTACTCATGTCTTTTCCTCCATATTTATGGGACACCTTTTGTGTGCCTATTTTTGTGCATACTTTGCGCATGGATTAAGATTATATGCTCAAGTTTATTCCAAAGAGTAAATTTGCATGCAATTTGGGGCTTGTTGGGTGAAAAGCTAAAAAATACAACCAAAAAAAAAAACAATATGTTAATAGCTCAATTATTAAGCACTAATACACAAACAAGACAGTGATGGAGGGATGTAGAAAACATTTAGGGATCAATTATTGGGACTTTGGTCTAGTGCAGAGGATACCACATCCCGCTAAAATGCCAGGTCTCAAATTATTTGTGACGTCTGGTCAATGGCACCTCTTGCAGTCTTAACCCAAACCCTCTATACATGTCATCGGGGCCCCCCCCAGACACTTTCTCTCGAGCCACCAGAGCTTCATCACGATGATGACGATGATCATAGAACAAGAAGATGATCGAGAAGGCTGCTGGCTAGTTACACAGAGAGACTGAGGCCTTGATCAGTGGATACTTAGCAAAGAAAGATGGAATGCCATGGAGCAGATTGCAGTCTCAACCCTTTATACCTGTCACCGGGGTCCCATACACTCAGTCTCCAAGTCTTGAAACCCACAGACTTTAAGCAATGAACTTCCTTCTAAGTGACCGATGTGGGCTAACGTGTGGACAATCACATTACCTCCTCCCACCAGAGCTTCATCAGGATAAGGATGATCAAAGGTGCCACCAGGGAGCCCCAGTTGCCATAAAGTTTTAATTTCTTTGTCATTGAGCACCAGGACATAATAGATATCCCTTGACTAATAAATTATCCAGCATTATGTTCAGAAAAAGTCAGATGTTTAGGAATGTCTTAATGATGATTGTGCTTTTTGAATGTTAATAATGACGTTTGTTTAGCATTGTTTTTATGAATAACATTTAGGAACATGCTCATTTTATTGTGAAAAAAAAAATGATATCGTCATGTGGGATGTCTTTAATAATTGCAATGTTTTAATCTTCCTTTTAGCCAGTCATCGCGCAAAACCTAACCGTCCACAAATTCTTTCTCCTGACCTTTCAAAACCTTCACCATGCCAAGCTGTTTTTTTTCTTATTCCTGCTGTTAGTCTATTTGGCCATATTGGTGGGCAACCTGCTGATAATCATCACAGTCCACAAAGATGTCAATCTACAATCTCCAATGTATTTCTTCCTTGGTCACCTTTCTATATCTGAGGTTGTGTTTACTACCAACATCATCCCCAATATGCTACATATGCTTCTACACAACGGCATATATATTTCTCTTGAAGACTGTGTAACGCAAATGTTTATGTTCTTTATGTCCACAGCAGCAGAGTGTCTCTTGCTCACAGTAATGTCTTATGACCGTTTTATCGCTATCTGTAGGCCGCTACATTATTCTGTTTTGATGAAAAAGCAGACGTGCCTTCTACTAGTTGGGTGTTCTTGGCTAACTGCCATTGCAGGCTCACTACTGACACCTGTCCTTGTGAGTATGTTGCGGTTCTGTGGACCAAATGCCATTGACCACTTTTTCTGTGACCTTGCACCAGTGCTTCAGCTGTCATGCTCTGACACATCTTTTGTGGAAACGGAAGACGCAGTCATCTCCTTCCCTTTTTTGGTTTTTCCTTTTATATATATAATTGTAACCTACATCCAAATCATTGTGACGATTCTCAAGATCCCTTCCAGCACTGGCAAACAGAAAGCTTTCTCCACTTGCAGTTCCCACCTACTGGTTGTCTGTAGCTATTTCGGGACCCTTATAATTGTCTATGTGATCCCTTCAGTAGATCATTACATCGATAAAATTTTAGCTCTTCTCTATACTGTTGGAACGCCCCTACTGAACCCAATTATATACAGCCTGAGAAACAAAGAACTATTGGATGCCATTAAAAAATTAAAGTGGCCATGCAAACGTACAAACATCTAATTCACTTAGTGGTATATCATGTATCAAGTAGAATATCTTGAGTGAGCTTTTTTGCATGATTATTTCTGCAGTCCATTATAGAATTGGGCCCCAAATTGACATCAGGGCGCCCAAAATTACTTTATTCACACTTTCCATGTCGTTCTTACTGACTTTCTCATTCACAGGTATGTCTCCCTCAAACAATGACGTGTTATCCACATACACACATACAATTAACCCCTTTTATTGCCAATGATTTTGGATCCTCTCTGTACTGTGTCTCCCTGACACAAGGACTTGATATCCACATACTGTTGACCCTTTCAGTAAATTTGGGTCCCCTTTACGGTATGTCTTCCTGGCACAAGGACTTGTAACTTAGCTACAGCTGTTAACTAAGGAAAATTCAAATATCACCCTAGAGGAATACTATGGCCTTGACCTCACCTTCTATTTTTTGAAAAATGCTTTAGATGCTGTCATGCAGTTGCATCATTATGCTTAAGGAATTGGGAAACCTTTTTTCTTAATAAGATAGAACATGTCATGTAGAGGCATGTACAGGTTGCACAGGCTTTCTTCAGTGGCAGCTATCACCCTGGAGAAATTCTATGGCCCTGACCCCACTTTTTTATGTTTAAGATGTCGCTGCCGAGCTTCCTGGCTACAACCATGGATAGGGCTGAGCGGAGCTCCAGGTGTGGGGGCACAGTGAAGCAAATATGTCCAAAAGAACAAGTCAGGGCTTGCTGCAGACAGGCAAAGTCCAAAGAATGAATCCGAGTTTAGGGGCTGGCAACAAACAGGCGAAGTCCAAAGAATAAGTCCTAGTTCAGGGGCTGACAGCAAACAGGCAAAGTCCAATGAGTAAATTTGAATCAAAACCATGTAATCCAGGAATCAATCAGGAAACTCAGGAATCAGGAAAACAGAAACCAGGAAGTCAGCTGATAACACAGCAATGGATATGGGGCCAGCTGTCTTTTTAAATAGGGCTGTCAATTAGAGCACGGAGGGACGTATGAGTATGAGTGAGGTCACTTCCTGTCCATTCAGACCGAGGAAACACAGTAATAAAAAACAAGACCAAGAGCGAATGCTCTAGGCTTCGTGCACTTGCAGTGTGCTGAACACCAGGTGGCACTGTTGAGCAGTGCAACAGATGAAGAGCCAGATCTAGTACAAACACCCAAGCGTGCAGACAGCGATGGAGCATGTACACATCTCATAGAAGAGCGAGAAAGGCGAGGACACTGACAGTTGCCATGCGGCTATATTAGTATGGTTAAAGAATCGGAAAGGCATGCTTCTCGGTAAGCTGAAACATGTTTTCAGAAGTGGCCCTTTCTAAGACATGTACAGATTTCACGGGCTCTCATTAGTACCAGCTATCACCCTTGAGGATTTCTATGGCCCTGACCCCACTATTTTTTTTTTTTAATTCTTTATTTTCCAGATAAGATAGAGATAGGAAAATACAAGGTATCAAACTTACAGATCCAGCTCTTGCATAATAACAGTTGCGCATTTGTAGTGAGGTTACCCGATGTGAGTCCCCACCCGTCTCCTAGGGTCCACCCGGCCAGGAATCAGCCCCGCACAGTGGCCAGCGTACCAGTGCTCACACATGGCCACAATCAGGGGACCTCATACAAGAAATAGACGAAATTTGCACACTCCTATTGCCGCCATATAGCATTGGCTCTAACTAAAGGCAGAGTGAAGGAAAAGGATAACTTAGAAGAGAATAAGAGGTTAAGCAATAAAGGAGAAGGGTAGGAGAGAAGGGAAGGAAAGAAAAAAGGGAAGGGGGGGGTCACCAGAGGATCGACCAGAGATCTCGTTTCCCAGACAGCCGTGCAATCCCCTACGACCTACCGCCATGCAACAGTGCCATATTCAATGCAGAGCACTCCCAGGTACTGACTGACCCCCTAGGTCACCCGGAGAGCTCGGAGCTATAAGCTCTTTGTATCTATCTGTGTCTCTGAAGAGGAACCACGGTGTCTGCAAGAAATGGGGTGTATTTTCATATATAGAGGCAGTGAGTTCCTCCATCTCCATCATTCGATTGATCTCCCCGACCTAATCCACCACCAAAGGGGTCGCCTGGACCTCCACAGCCTGGGCATAATTGCCTTTGCTTTGTTAATGAGGTGTCTCAGGAGCGATTTCTTGTAAACCTTGAGAGGCATATCTGCTAGGTGCAAAAAAAGCAGGGATGGGTCTCGAGCTACCGGGTCACCTACAATCTCTTCTGAGACTCTAGCCACTAAGTGCGAGAAGGGCACAATCCTGGGGCATTCCCAGAATATGTGGAAGAAGCTCCCAACTGCTGTTCCTCCGTAAAATGTCTGTCCAGATCCCTCTTCTCCCATACTACAGAGGTCCCCAGCAGTGCATATAGCCAGGAGACCAGCTTTGTAGGTGACGACTGCGCCCTGGCCAGTTAATCAAAAGAGGTAAGGTTCATAAGTAATGCGTGTTTAGGACCTAAGCTCAAGAAGAAGTTCTGGAATGTGAACAGGAGCCGCCGGTCGAAAAATTGCGTGTCTCATCTCTCTCTCAGATCCTTCAGCCACGCCCACCCGGTCATCAGGATGATATCCACTCCCCTTCGGATGCCCTTCTCATCAAAGACTCTCAGAAGCCATGGAAGGGTGCAAATAGGGAGGGTCGGATTGTGGAACAGCGGCACCAGGGGTGTTGGCCTAGGTGATATCTCCCGCCTGTCTCTAAGCTTATCAAATACCCCAAGGGTGGTGGATATAAGTGGGTGGTCTTTACAGAGGGTATTCCCCGTTTTGGTCATCCACGCCACATCTTTCAACGGTGTATGGAGCCAACTCGCTTCCAGGTCCACCCATTTCTTTCTCGCCCCCTGGTGATACCAATCTATTATACACTGGAGGTGTTCCGCACGCCAATACTGCAACATCTCCAGGCAGACAAGCCCTCCTAAATGCTTTGGCTTAAAAAGGAGTTGCAGCTTCAGCCTTGGTTTGCGTCCCTGCCAAATAAATGTAATAAAAGTAAAGTTTAGAGATTTGAAGTACGTTCAAGGAATTTGAATGGGGATTATTTGGAGTCGGTATAGTATCTTCGGCAGAATCGTCATTTTAATAATACTAATTCTGCTCAACTGAGAGAAGGTGGGGAGGTCCCAGTTTGTGAGATCAGCTTTGATTCTAGAGAGGAGGGGGCCAAAGTTTGCTGCGTAAATCCCATCTGCCGTTCTTGTAATCTTGGTGCCTAGATATGTGATAGCTGAGGAGGGCCATCTAAAAGGGAAAGATACCTTCATGAGGGCCTCCATGTCCCTTGGAAGATTCACCCCCATGGGTTCAGATTTGTTGTAGTTTATTTTAAAAAAGGAGAGCCTGCCAAATCGCTCAAACTCAAGACTGGTATACCCACTGTTGGATTTGTTAGGTCATCTGCATATGCCGAAATCTTATGCATGGCCTTTCCCACTGTGATCCCTCGGATGTCTCCCTGCCCTCTGATTCTGCACAGGAAGGGCTCCATAGATAAGGCAAATATCAGGGGGGACAAGGGGCACCCCTGTCTGGTGCCATTCCTAATGCACACCTGGCCAGACAGTGAACCATTTACCTTAATTCTCGCCGTTGGGTCCGTATATAAGGCCATGACAAATTGCAAAACATTGGGCCCTAGTCCAATGTGTTCTAGGACTGCCCTAATAAACTGACAATTTACCCGGTCGAAGGCCTTCTTGGCATCCATGGACAACAAGACAGCCGGCTTCCCAGTCTGCTTAACCCTGTGGATAAGGTTCAATATTCTGGTCTTATTATCCCGTGCTTCGCGAGACGGAATAAAGCCTGACTGGTCGCCGTCCACCAATGCCTGCAAGAGCCCTGAAAGTCTCTGCGTCACTACTTTCTACCCTCCAGAGCGAGGAGAAGTTTTGTATAAGCCGCCTCCATTACTTGTGGCCGAGGTACGGAGGCTAATAGTTTTTCGCTTATTTGGATAGAGGAATGCTGAGTATTGGAAACATCTCTCCTAGCAAAAGAAAGAGTTGTTGACAGCCTCGCTGTGATCCTTTTTTGTGATTTACACGCATTTGAATTAGCTCTGTGGGTAAGCGCAATAAACACTTGTTTTTAACCCTTTTAAAAATGGTATCACATTATATTCTTTTTCCCCTCCCTCCGCTGTATGGGAGTATGTTTGGGAGCTGCCTATATTTAAACAGAGAAACTGAGGAGAGTGATATGAGGAGAGCCTATCTACATTGTTTATCAGAGACGGATTAAAGAGGACCATCATCTATTTTCTCAATATGCAAATTAGGCTCGATTCAGAGAGACAAAAAAAGCCTTTCGTTTTTGTGCCGATCTGTTTTTTTTTTTTTTTTTTTCCCGCTCTCGTATGAGTGTGCGAGCGATTCTGTGCATGCATTGCAATCCTTCTGTAAAGTTTCCGTCCGTTCGTACGGCAGAGTACGAATACGAGGATGTCATTTTCCAGCGCGACTTTTCCGTTTCATTTTCTCATGTTACAACATAGGCCTTCAAATCCTACGATCTTGAGCCTGCGCTCTACAAACTTAACATTCGGGAAAATGCGTATGAGCGCTTTCGATGAACAAAAGCAAATCGGATCATTTCCGTTAGTTCGGATCATTTTCCAAACAAAATCTGATATTTTTCGTTCGTTCAGATAACTTACGTTGTTGGGATGGACTTGCGTCTGATTCAGAGAGCTGATTTCCGAGGGACCACCACCCTATAAATCCGTTTCATTACCGATCCACTTATGGCACCGAATTGCTATTGTTGAACATGTTTTGCGGCTATGTGGAGGAGTCTGCGCGCCTTTAGCACCAAGGCATTGCATGTATCAGCATGGCCGAGGCCATAAATTGTATAGCAATGCATACCTGAATCAATACATTTCATGTGTGCCTTTTTAATGCTGACCTAAATTAGTCCTTAGCATGTAAACCTTTATTTTCCCACACATCCCTGTAATTGCTATATTTTTTTAGACTTATGTCCTTTGTGAATTATATTTGGATTGTTGAACTTGAATCTTAATTTGTTGTAGGAGTTCTTGTTTTAGTTGGTTACCTTTGCTTTTTGTAATTAGTTTATATTTGGTTGCAGGAACCGCAAGATGTGCCACTCACACAACATACAAGCAGTGTTTGGTCCAGCTATGCGATTCCTCAGTGTTCTTGCAGGGCATCCAGGGTCGTCCCATGATGCTTATATATTGCAGAGCTCCGGCTAATTTCGTCAGTTTGAGTCAGGAGAATTATCTGGCGGATTGCTCCTGGGTAAGTTTGCTCCCATTCCATCAATCCATTTTCACTGTATGGCAATGGATATAGTTGATGACTCATGTATTAACCTATGGCTGTTTTTAGCCCTTGATGACATGTTAAACAATATTGTAGCTTAGAATGTGTATTTTATGTTAGTATTTTTAAATTCTTTCAGGGGATTCTGGAAATCCACTCCTGCCTTTGCTCCTGATGCCCGTTCTTTGCCTGCAGAATGCGGGCCAGGGGTTCTCTAATCGGGCACTATGCAAAACCCGGGCCGTGGTGACAAGGGTCCTCTGGCTTTTGAAGTCCAGATTTAGGTGTTTGGACCATACGGGGGGGGGGGCACTGCAGTATGACCCCAACAAGGTTATACCAATAATTTAATTTACTTTTTATAACAGGGACCACACGTGCTAGAGTGGCACAACTGAGTGTCAGGGTCCTTTAGTTGGTGGGCGAGATGCAGGACCTGCGCGACTCGTTGAGGACCACAGACGAAGAATAATGTTCAGTGGCCTGCCATTACTATGTATTTTGTTTTTTATAGTTGTAAAAATTTGAAATTTTCAAAATTTTTTAAGATTTTATATTTTATGATGGAATAAAAAAAATAAATTTTCAGTGTCATTTCATTTACAAAATACATTAACACAAAACTAATGGGCCCATAAATATTTAAAGATGAATATTCACATGACCGAGAAGTGATTTGGGTAAGTTTTAGGGACCTAAAATGAAAGAAGAACCTAACCGCGAAGTGGTTTGGGTGAGCTTTAAAGGTCCAAAAGGGAAGATGGAGGATAGTGCTAAGTGATTTAGCTAAACATTGTAGTAGAAGTGAGGGTGGCAAATATGTAGGCAAGCACTTTAATGAGTTAAGTTTGTAGTGCGCAGGCGCAAGATTGTAAGGATTTCCGTCTGGACGATTATTTATTGTAAAAAGAAAACAGAAACTAAATGGAAACGTAAAGGATTCATGGGAGGATAGGATGGGAAAAGGGCAAAAACGAAAGCCTACGTTGTAACATGTAAAAATGAAACGGAAAAGTCACGCTGGAAAATGACATCCTCGTACTCGTAATCTGCCGTACGAACGGACCGAAACTTTACAGAAGGATTGCAATGCATGCATAGAATCGATCGCACACTCATACGAGAGCGAAAACATTTCCAAAAAAAAACAGATCGGCACTAAAACGAAAGTATTTTTTTGTCTCTCTGAATCGAGCCTTTTGTCTTTTGACAATCTGGTTCGTCATTTATACATTATTGGTGATTGGAGCACAATATTTTCCTTGAATTAGAACACATTGGGTGATTTAAAGAAGAATAAAATAAGAGCACTTCCGCAGAGTCTTTCTGTGCAATTAGCACAAATCTGTTTAATCTGGACTGGTTGGACACCTATTTTTAACTCCTGTGTTGATTAGTTTTAATAAGAGTTTTTTGCTTAATATTATAGGAAATTGTTTATATCATTTTAATAATTATTTGGGTAATTGAAGCGCGGTTTGTTTTATTTGTGGTGGGTTACAAGCCACTTTAGTTTTTTAATATCCCTGAAAGTCTGCTCGCCAGAATTTTAGCTAACAGCTTAAGGTCCATATTTAATAAGGAGATGGGCCTATAGCTTCCGCAAGAGAGTGGATTCTTCCCCGGCTTCTGAACGATCGCGACGTATGCAGCTAGGGCCTCACCCGGTATGGCGGCTAGAGCATGGGATGCAATTAGTGAGTTAAAGGCTGATAGAAAGTGCGGGGCGAGGAGGAGAGGAATCGCTTGTAGTAAGTGATGGAGAATATATCCGGCCCCGGTGACTTCCTGTTTGGGGATCCTTTCACTGCGGCGCTCAGCTCCTCTAAGGAAATTGGGGTCTCCAGAAACTCCCTCCCTCAGCGAAGGCATTTCTGACACCTCTATATATTGCTTAATCTGGTCTAGCCGTCACTGATCTGAGTCTGCCCACCCAGGGTTAATGTTGTACAACTTTTGGTAAAAGGACTGGAAGGTCCTTGAAATGTCCGGGGTGCTATGAAGCTTTTTTTGCTGACACTTTAAAGGGGGTATTCCTGGTGATTAAAATTGCTACCCCTCTTGCTTTTGCATCTGGTGTATCGTTTGTGTAGGACTGGGAGAAGGACCTGGAGGACAACCCAAGATCCTCCCCACCCCTGAAGTGTGTTTCTTGTATAATCGCAATATTCACCTTGTATCTGGTCAATTCCTGAAATAGTTTTGATCTATTTAGGGGGTATTCAGTCCCCGGGCGTCCATCGATATCACCTTGAGATTTTTGGTGAGGAGAGGCATATGTATGCCAGCCAGGTGTGGGCTTTACGCTCCACCATCAATCCGGGTCATTGCAGTTATGTCAAGAGCTGCTAGCTGCCCTGGTTTAGGGAGTAGTTCAAAAGCTGCAGGAGTGGAGATGCTAGTCAAATCACCTGGTCACCCATAAAGGAAGGGAGCAAGGGAGGGGAGCAGGGATGACGGGGGCAGGAAGGTGGGGGGCAAAAAATTAGAAGTGAAAAAAGAAGAGAGAAGGGGAAAAAAAAGAAAAAGAGGGGGAAAAGATAACTTTTTTAAAACCATTTCTCCTAGACTTTTAAACTTGTTGAGCACTCGGGCAGGTAACACACCCGCTCCAGGTTAGGCACTGGGGTGTAGTCAGTGAGCCGGAGCCCCCTCACGAGTTGAAGACACCGGCTCAGCGATGTCCCCCAGTACCTAAAGTGTGGGGACTGAGAAGCCACTCACCAGCAGCACTGGCAGCATGCGTGGTACTCACTAGTTTTACCTGTGCAAGGTGAGCATCCGCTACCGACAGCCAACCAACTGTCAAGCAACATATCAACCTTAAAACTTAGAACCTGAGTGCATTGTCCCTTTGGTCGAAGTACTACTGGACCGCCTGCCTGGCCACGGAACCCATGCTAGCGTAAGTGAAGCAATCAGAGGGGCTCAAGGAGGTCTTCCCCTATGAGGCTACATGAGCTTCGAAATCTCATGGCCCAGCTATAAGCCAAGACCAATGAGCCAGACTCCGCTGCCAAGCAGGTAGCTTCATCTATACATAGGTAGCTCTATTAAACCACAGTAATAACTGTATGAACAATCAAGATTATACAACCTGACCGAAAGTGTCCAGATTTGCATAATCCTGGGTGAGACCAGGCCGTTCGTGGGGGACGGGGTCACCCCTCACTTGGTTAAGCTCTCCTATGTATTAGTAGCCTGGGGCCCCTTCCCCCTCATAGATCGCGAGAGGCAGGGGTCTGGGAAGTATGTGAAACGTCCCTAGGAGAGTCATTTTGACGGGGCGGAGGAGCAATTGCCCTGTGCACTCGATCAATCTCGATCTTAGAGTAACTGCCCATTGACCCACCCAGTAGAGCAGAGAAGATCCCTTGTAGGGTGGGTAGCAGGTCTTCTGCCCGTGTCGCCTCAGGTAGCCACCGAATGTGTATATTGTTTTGCCTGTTGCGGTTTTCCAGATCCTCCAAATTAAGAGCCAAGGCGGCGTTTGCCGGTTCTTGCGCCTGTAAGTTAAGCGTGAGCTGCTGTATGGTGGAGCCGTCCTCCTCCTGTCGCTGTTCCACAGTTGCAAGCCTAGAGTCCAGTTGCCTGAGATCTCCCCGCAGGAGCCCCACCTTCTCAGATAACTTCTCGCTGAAAGAAAGCATAATCATTGTAAGGTCCTCTTTAGTAGGCATAGAGCATAGAACCGGCTGCTGCTTGCTCCTCCAGGCCATGGTGCGCCTCAGTTCACTGATTTCAGCAGCCCAGGAGACTCCTAACAGCTTCCAGATGGGTTCCTGCTGCTTAATGTGTCCAGGTTAAGGCGAGGAATTGCTTCCACAAGGGAATGTTGTAAGGGAATGTTGTAACTTGAAAATTATAAATTAAAAAAAAATCTGGCTTCAGAAACAAAGCCAAATGGAAGTGCATGTTTTTTCATTCCTGGTGTTAAATATACATTGTAATTTTATTAAGATTGTTTTGAATTATATTATTCAGTATTATATTGTATATTATTTTGAAATCCATACAAAATATAAATAAATAATTAGAAAATAATTAAAAAATATAAGCTAAAAACAGATACAATCGAGCATACAAGCAATTAAAGCAAAACAGAACAGGAATATACTTAATCACTAATTCCATGACTCTCAGGGGGCGGGGGGGATTGCAGTCGACTTGAGAAAATCCACAGGGCATACAGATCATATAAATGACGCACCCTGATTCCTCTCATTAGCTGCCGGTAGCTGAAAGTCATGTTGTTGGAACATATGTGAGATTAATAATCACCATTGCTGTGTTGCTGTTTTTCTTTCCTGGCCATGGTAAGGACAGTCACTGCTCATGTTTTAAATCTCAGCCTAAAAATCATCATTTTGGCTTTCTACAATCAGGCCCATAAAGGTTGGATGATCTCATTACAGATCATCAAAAAAACAGTAGTAAACTCATTGTATCTCTGTTCTTTATTCTGGGATGACAGATTATTGGCTGTATCATTAACAAATCACAGAGAAGAGCAGGCAGTGCATCCTTAGAGAAAGTGTCAACCACCATCTGCAGGGTTGAAATTTCACCCATTAACAGATTGGCCTACACAAGAAGATCCACCGGCGGACCCAGGCACTGACCCAGAGCCACCATCAGGTCAGTACAAATGATACAAGACTTATTTAAGGTTTCTAGTTTGCCGGATATGTTTATTAACCAAAAGTAACTTACAAACTCTCAGAACACGTCTGGCAAACCAGAAGCACTAACTTAGTCTTGTACCTTTTGTATTGTCCTGATGGTGGCCCTGGATCAGGGTCTGGGACCTACCAGAGATTCCTTTTGTGCTCTGTCAATGGGTGAAAGTTCCACCCTGCATATGGTGGTGGAATAACTCCCTACCTCCTTGCCACTGTGGTTTGTTGTTGCCAATAGTCTGGCATTTGTTTTTTTATTTAGAAAGTTACTTTTGGGTAATAAAGATCACGTTTTACACTAGATATATTAGATCTCGTCCCCCGGTTCAGAATGCAAATGCACTCCATAAAAGTCTATAGAGCTGCTATATAGAGAGTTTTTCAGAACAGCCAGTAACAAACAGGATCACAAATGACGTTTTCAAATTACAGGAACATTAGTAATCTGCCTGAAATAAATTTCGAGTCTCTGTTCACATCAGTTATTGTTCCCGATAAGGCTTATCACAGTACACCATGGGTCATTTTACCAGACATTTTTAAAAGGTAACTCCACTTTCGATGGCATTTTTTAAGGTTTCCATTTTTGTGTTTCGAAAAGATGTTGTCAATGTGCTAAGCTAATTTGTTATTATATTTTGCTATGGGTTTTCTGTTAATTTTCTATTTGTTTGCAACTCTGTGTTATAAAAGAAAACTGTTTCCCTGGCAACAATAGGGTCTAGATTATTTGCACACAATTTTCATGTGCAAAAATGTTTTACTCGCGTTTTTGTCCCTTTCCTCCCTATTCATAAGACACTTTTTTTGTGCGTGGATTTTTGCATGTAAATATCTACAAAACCTGACCTGTTGCTGCCCCTTCAGGAGTGAGTTTGACACCCCTGATCCGAATGATGAGGATGATCAAAGAGAGATTTTGGTCTTATAGAGGTACCATCTGGGCCCCCCTGTAGCCAATAACGTCATTGATGCTTTCCCTCCACCCACCAGAGCTTCATCAAGAGTGGATCGTCATGACAATCATCATTGTGATGAAGCTCTGGTGGGTGGAGGGAGACTTGTCAATAATGTGATTGGCCCAACGCTTGTGCAGGGGATACAGGGCCCCACTGAAATGCCAGGGCTCAAATTATCTGTGCCATCTGGTCAATGGCACCTCTTGCAGTCTTAACCCAAACCCTCTATACATGTCACCAGGGCCCCATCCACTCAAGTCCCTCAGTCTTGAATTCCACAGATTTGAAACAATGAACTCCCTTCTAATGTACCAATCTGGGCCCCCCTTTGGCCAATAACATCATTGATGCTTTCCCTCCACCCTCCAGAGCTTCATCACGAGTGGATCGTGACAATCATCATCGTGATGAAGCTCTGGTGGTTGGAGGGAGACTTGTCAGTGATGTGATTGAATCCTGACCAACCCTGAATCAATTATGTGAATCCTGACGCTCAAGCACACATCTATCCTAAGATACAGAGAACATAACAGTATATAAATAAGGACAGACTAGATGGACCATATGGTCTCCTTCTGCCATCACCCCTCTATGTTTCTATGTTTCCATCTTCCCTCAAGGTATCCATGCCACTCGATCATTGGCGCAGATTGCAATCTTAACCAAAACCCTCTATACATGTCTTCAGGACTCCATCCAATCAGTCTCCAAGTCTTGAATTGTACAGCCCTTAAACAATGAACGTCCTTGAAAGGGTCTAATCTGGGCCAGCGTGTGGATTGACCCTCTATACACCAGAGCTTCATCAGGATCATGGGAGTCAAACCTCCTCCAGAAATCTCAGCAATAGGTTTTGTGTATCTGCGCACAGGCACACAGGTGAAGTAATTAGTGTTTATACAGAGGTATAGAGACAGCTATGTTGATATTTACAAAACCTGGCCTGTTGCTGCCCGTTCAGGAGTGAGTTTGACACCCCTGATAAGGATGATTGGGCTGATCAAAGAGAGATTTTGGTCTTGTGCAGTGGATACCGCACCCCGATAAAATTCCAGGACTCAAATTATCCATGGCATCTGGTCAATGGCACCTCTTGCAGTCTTAACCCAAACCCTCTATACATGTCATCGGGGACCCATCCACTCAAGTCTTCCAGTCTTGAATCCCACAGACTTTGAACAATGAACTTCCACCTAATGTACCAATCTGGGCCCCCCTGTGGCCAATAACATTATTGACGCTTTCCCTCCAGCCACAAGAGCTTCAACACAATGATGAGGATGAGCAAAGAAATATCCTCTAGAAGACTGCTGACTAGTTACACAGAGATACTGAGGCTTTGCGCAGTGGATACTAAGCCATGACAGATGGAATGCCAGGGATTAAGTAATCTGGTCCACCACATTCATGGGGCAGCTTGCAGTTTCAAACCTTCCATCTAATGTACCAATCTGGGCCCCCCTGTGGCCAATAACATTGTTGACGCTTTCACTCCACCCACTAGTGCTTCATCGCAATGATGAGGGTGATCAAATAAATATCCTCTAGAAGACTGCTGGCTAGTTACACAGAGAGACTGGGGCCTTGCGCAATGGATACTGAACAGCGACAGATAGAATTCCAGGGTTTAAGTTATCTGTGTCACCACATCCATGGGGCAGCTTGCAGTCTCAAACCTTTATACCTGTAGCTGGGGCCCCCATACACTAAGTCTCCAAGTATTGAATCCCACAGACTTTAATCAATGAACTTGCCTCCACCCCCAGGGCTTTACTGGTCCATTTACACCAACGACTGCACCTTCTTGACCAATTCCGTGAAGATTGTGAAGTTTGCCGATGACACAACCATCATAGGCGGCAAAGAGGAAATCTACCGAAGATCAGTGGAGGAACTTGTCAGTTGGTGCACTAAACACAACCTGGTAATAAACCCTTCTAAAACCCTAGAGATGGTAGTGGACTTTAGGAAGAACCCAGCACCCTTGTCACCCCTGACCATCAAGGGGGTGGAAATCAAGAGAGAAAGGGAGACGAAATACCTGGGTGTGACAATCTCCAACAACCTCAGCTGGGAAAGGAACCCCATGGCTCTACTGAGGAAAGCACATCAGAGACTTTTCTTCCTGAGGCAACTGAAGAAGGCTGGCCTGTCGAAAAGGTTGCTTGTGCTCTTCTTCAATGCTTTCATTAGTTCTGTTCTGTGTTTTTCTTTCTCTGTCTGGTTCGAAGGAGCTACAAAAAGGGACAAGTGCAGACTCCAAAGAACAATAAAGACAGCAGAAAGAATAATCGGAGCCCCCTTACTCTCCCTGCAGGAACTGCACAACCTCAGAATCAAGACGCGGGCTGGAAAGATACTCCGGGATCCGTCGCACCCTGGACACGCCCTATGCCATCATTTACCATCTGGGCGACGTCTTGCAGTCCCAGCTTGCAGGACTTCTAGGTCTAGGAAGGGTTTCTTTCCTTTGGCTGTCCGTATCCTCAAAAATATCCAGGCACCATAGGACCAGGATCATGCGGAACCGATTGGTCTTCATACTCTGACTTTATAAGAGATTATCTGTTTTTATAAGATATTATACCTTGACTTTATAAGAGATTATCTGCTTCTGTATCTCTGTCTTCCGTGTTCCCCTTCCTTTGGAACGGTAACTGTAGTTATCTGTCTACTGTTTTCTTTTTGCACTGTGTATATGCTGAAAAGAATTCCTTGTTCATCTCACGATGTACTTGGCGAACAATAAATTGAATTGAATTGAATTAGGATATGGATGATCAAATGTGCCACCAGGGGGCCCAAATTGTCATAAATTTTTCATGCCTTTGTAATTAAGCACTGGGGCATAAAAGATATCCCTTGCCTAATGAATTGTCGATTCATGGTCGTGTTTGCGCAAACTTTTCATGCGCAGATATAGTTTACTCATGTCTTTTCCTCCCTTTTTTTGTGTCTATTTCTGCGCGTAATTTGCGCATGGATTAAGATTATATTTGCGTGCAGTTTGGGAATTGTTGGGTGAAAAATATATTATTAAGCTAAAAAAAAAACCAAAAAAGAAACAATACGTTAGTAGCTCAATTATTAAGCACAAATACACTAAACAAACAAGGCAGTGATGGAGGGATATAGAGAACATCTGGGACCAATTATTAGGACTTTGGTCTAGGGCAGAGGGTACAACACCCCGATAAAATGCCAGGGCTCAAATTATCCGTGCTATCTGGTCAATGGCTACCCAAACCCTCTATACATGTGACCAGGGCCCCATCCACTCAAGTCTCCCAGTCTTGAATTCTACAGACTTTGAACAATGAACTTCCATCTAATGTACCAATCTGGGCCCCCCTGTGGCCAATAACATTATTAATGCTTTCCCTCCAGCCACAAGAGCTTCAACACAATGATGAGGATGATCAACGAAATATCCTCAAGAAGGCTGCTGACTAGTTACACAGAGAGACAGTGGCATTGCGGAGTGGATACTGAACCACGGCAGATGGAATCTCAGGGTTTAAGAAATCTGTGCCACCACATCCATGGGGCAGCTTGCAGTCTCAAACCTTTATACCTGTCACTGGGGCCCCATACACTCAGTCTCCAAGACTTGAAACCCACAGACTTTAAGCAATGAACTTCCTTCTAAGTGACCGATGTGGGCCAGTGTGAGGACAGTCATATAACCTTTACCCACCAGAGCTTCATCAGGATAAGGATGATCAAAGGTGCCACCAGGGAGCCCCCAGTGTCCATGAAGTTTTAATTTCTTTGTCATTGAGCACTGGGACATAATAGATATCCCGTGCCTAATAAATTATCCAGCATTATGTTCAGAAAAAGTCAGATGTTTAGGAATGTCTTAATGATGATTGTGCTTTTTGGACCTTAATAATGACGTTTGTTTAGCATTGTTTTTATGAATAACATTTAGGAACATGCTTATTTTATTGTGAAAAAAAATGATATCGTCATGTGGGATTTTTCATCTTTAATAATTGCAATGGTATAATTTTTCTCTTTTTATGGTATAATCTTTTTAGCCAGTCACCGCGCAAAACGTAACCGTCCACAAATTCTTTCTCCTGACCTTTCAGAACCTTCACCATGCCAAGCTGTTGTTGTTCTTATTCCTGCTGTTAGTCTATTTGGCCATATTGATGGGCAACCTGCTGATAATCATCACAGTCAACAAAGGTGTCCATCTACAATCTCCAATGTATTTCTTCCTTGGTCACCTTTCTATATCTGAGGTTGTGGCAACTACCAACATCATCCCCAATATGCTGCATATGCTTCTACACAACGGCATATATATCTCTCTTGAAGACTGTGTAACGCAAATGTTTATGTTCTCTATGTCCACGGTGGCAGAGTGTTTCTTGCTCACAGTAATGTCTTATGACCGTTTTCTCGCTATCTGTAGGCCGCTTCATTATTCCACTTTGATGAAAAATCAGATGTGCCTTCAGCTAGTTGGGTCTTCCTGGCTAACTGCCATTGCAGTGTCACTGCCGACGACTGTCCTTGTGAGTATGTTGCGGTTCTGTGGACCAAATGCCATTGACCACTTTTTCTGTGACCTTGCACCAGTTCTTCAGCTGTCATGCTCTGACACATCTATTCTAGAAACAGAAGACTTGGTCCTCTCCTTCCCTATTTTAGTTTTTCCTTTTATATGTATAATTGTAACCTACATTCAAATCATCGTGACAATTCTCAAGATTCCTTCCAGCACCGGCAAACAGAAAGCTTTCTCCACTTGCAGTTCCCACCTACTGGTTGTCTGTAGTTTTTTCGGGACCCTTATAATTGTCTATATGACTCCATCAGTAGATCATTCCATCGATAAAATTTTAGCTCTTCTCTATACTGTTGCAACACCCCTACTGAACCCAATTATATACAGCCTGAGAAACAAAGAACTATTGAATAGCATTAAAAAATTTAAGTGGCCATGCAAACGTACAAACATCTAATTAATTTGGTAGTGTATTATGTATCAAGTAGTATATCTTGGGTAAAAATGGCTCTATGATTATTTCTGCAGTCCATTATTTATCAAGTCCTGTATTTCTTCATATGAGAATTGGACCCCAAATCGACACCATGGCGCGCGAAACTACTTTATTCAAACTCTCCATGTTCTTACAAACTTTTTCATTCACAGGTATGTCTCCCTCGAACAACGACGTGTTATCCACATACACACATGCAATTAATCTCTTATGTCTGCCTGACACAAGGACTTGTTATCCACATACTGTTAACCCTTTCAGTAACTTTATGTCCCCTTTATGTTATGTCTCCCTGGCACAAGGACTTAAGTAACTTAGCTACAGCTGTTAACTATTGTATTGCCAGTGATGATGCAGTTGTACATGCTTCCACCTTGCCAATTCGTGCACATGAATCTAAGAAACCTAGATCTTCAATCTATCTCCAACTCTATGCAACCCCATCCACACCCTTCCCGTAATTAAGAATGTAGACACTGCTAATTCACACTAGCATAATACACTAACATCTACCCTTGACTCTGTTGCTCACCTCAACTTTAGCTTCACCCAGTCCACCCCCAAAAAATACAAGCCTGGATTAATACCAACACTGTGAAACTGAAATGGCATTCTCGAGTTGCTGAATGTCAATGGGGGAAATCAAAAACCAAAGAGGACTTCCTGTTATACATGCAAGACTTCAAGAATTCAAGACTGTCCTTTCATCTGCTAAATAGGAATATTTCTGATCCCCAATATCAGTGCACACCTTTAACTCTCTACTCCACCCTCCACCATTGTCTCCATACTCCTAGATAACAGCAGAGCATTTTCCCACATTCCTCAAAGATACAATTGACAACATTCAAATAGGTTTCACCCCTCTGAATACCTCTCTCTTTCAGACCCCCCCGCCCCACTCAGTAACTAATTGCACTCAGCTAACTGTAAAAGGACTCTCCTACCTGGTCTCTAAGGTCCACCTGACCAGTTGCTCCCTTGATTCCATTCTATCCTAACTTATCCCTCAATTGTCTTCAACTGTCATTCCAGCCTTAACATCTATATTTATCCTCTCCCTCTCCACTTTTACATTTCCTTCCTTCTAAAAACCTGCCATTGTAACTACACTTCCTCTCTGGACCCCTCTGCCCTCCCCAGTTAACACCCTATCTCACTGCTCCCTTTCTTATCCAAAATTTTTGAACAGCATGTCCACACAGAACTGACACACTATATTTCTACAAACTTCCTCCTAGATCCCCTGCAGTGTAGTTACTGTTCAAGTTATTCCACCAATCTGCCCTCAACAAAGTCACCAAAAGCTGCGAAATCCGAAGGCCACTTCACTCTCATTGCTCTTGACTTATCGTCAGCCTTCGACACTGTTGACCATGCTCTGCTTCTCAATATACTCTCTTATCTAGGTATTCAAGGTCTTACACTCTTTTAGTTATCCTCCTAGCTCTATGACTGATCATTTTCTTGTTTCATACGCCATTTCCTCTCTCGTCTCCATCTGTTGGTCTACCCCAAAGCTCTGTTATAGGACCTGATCTACAGATGTAGTAATCATTATCTGACACATACCAGCTTAGCCCAATGTGATATCTCACAAAGAAGCCATTGGAAAGCATTTAGATAGCATGATGCACCAGTGCACCGAGTGGAGTTTTAATGAAATCTGTATCTGTACACTAATGGTCTTGGCCAACTAAAAAGGCATTACTGAGCTTCTGATTACTTTTATGCAGATGGCACTCAAATATACCTCTTTGGCCTGAATCTCTCTTTCCTAGCTCTCCTTCCTAACTGTCCAATGACTCTCTCTATCTTTATGCCATCTCGCTCCCTTGAACTGAACATGGACAAAACAGAAGTGATCATTTTCCCGCCATCTAGCTCCCCTCCCCTCTTCTACTTAAAAAATGTACAATAACCCATCAAACCCAATGCCTAGGCATCATTCTGGACTGCTATCTCTCATTTAAACCTCACACTCACTCCCTACTCACTCCTGTTGTCTCCAACTTAAAAGTATCTCCAGCATTTTAAATTTAGTGCATGCCCTGGTCATTTCCTGACTTGACTACTGCAACGTCCTCCTTTGTGGTTTACCAACAAACAGATGGGCACCAATCCAATTTGTTCTCAACTCTGCTCTAATTCTACTCGACTTCTCAGGCTCCTCCAGTGCTGCTCTGCTCTTTCAGTCCCTTCACTGTTTACCTGTACATACAAAGCCCATTATTTGATGACTAATCCATCATTACTAATCCAGCGATACAAACCCAAATGCAACCTCCGCGCTGCCCCTGACATTCTCCTGTGCTCCTCATTGGTCACCTCCATGCACTCTCCAATGCTCCAAGTTTTTAAAAGTGCCCTCAAAACTCACCAGTTCAGAGAAGCATTTAACCTGGCTTAAAGTGGACCAAAACCCATGGCGACCGATTGATTCCCTCCCCCGCGGCATCCAAAACCGGGATGCCCCGCTATGTGAAACCCCCAGGTCGCCTATAAACTCACCTTCTTTTGCGGTCCAGCGGCACATCCGCAAGCTGTGGCCGCATCCCTGCTATCCCTTTAGCAGGCCGCTTTCTGCGCCAGGCATTTGTAAATGGTGGGTGCAGGCAGGCTACCTGTTACAGGGTAGCGGGGGATGAGGCCGTCAGTGCGCTCGCATCCTCTCGCCTTAGACGAAGGCTTACATGAGATGTTGTGAGTTGATCCGAGCACAATGATTGAACCAGAGTCTGCACATGGGCCCTAGGACCTAGGAAGGGTGAGTGCGATCAAGTGACCTGGGGGGTTTCACACAGCGGGGCATCCCCAATCGGGGTACCCTCAGGGCAAGGACCAAAACCCAGCATAGTCAAAATTTTGTCCACTTTAAGCAACTCATATAACCTTCACAAGACACCTGCCGCCAAACTCAAGCCCTACCACTTGTGACCCATTTTTGTCTCCACCCCTTTCCTTTCGGCTATAAGCTCGCAAGGGCGGGGCATTCCTCCAGTAATTCCATTATTATTATAATTATTATTATTATTATTACTATTATTAGTTATTCTGTTGCCTCCAGTTCTCACAACATTTGATCTGAACTTTGCAGCATATCTTTTGTATTGGTCTCTGCACCGTATATACTCGAGTATAGGTCGACCCGAATATAAGCCGAGGCACCTAATTTTACCACAAAAAACTGGAAAAGTTATTGACTCGAGTATAAGCCTAGGGTGGGAAATGCAGCAGCTACCGGTAAATTTCAAAAATAAAAATAGATACCAATAATGTTTTTGAATACCGTATTTATTTCAAAGAAAAACAGTAAACTAGCTGTAGTCTTAAAATCAGCCATGTTAGGTAGGAACACAGAAACACCAATATATCCCAGTAGCTTACATGAGTCTTACATGTAAGATCAATGACAGATAAAAGAATCTTTGTCCCTCTTTTGTACATTCCTTCCTCTCTCGCTCCCATTTTAGCTTGTATTCTAATACCTAAAACTTACCTGCTCCTCAGACCGCAGCTCCTTCCCGCACACAAGACGAATTGTTGCTCCTCACACGCTGCTCCTTCCCTCACACAAAAATGGCGGGCACGCTCACTTCATTAAATATGCCGGATGACGTGGTGAGCGAGCCCGTCATTTTCGAGTCAGGGACGGAGCAGTGTGAGAGAAGGCCTTGCTGGCCAATCGGGAGAAACCTAGGCATTATGACATCAGTGGAGGGGCGGGGTTTATATCCGCATCAACTCACAGCGACAGCAGCTGTGAGCGGCGGTGCCGGCCGTGGCGGACTTAACAGAGCATTTTTTTTTTCTTTGCCGACATGACAGAAGCGGAGGATCTGCCGTGGGTGCGCGGCCGCGCGCGCAGCTTAGAGGGAACGTTGCTGAGAGGTACCGCCGTCCGCCGTTGTCCCCCTCCTAATGCCACGTGACTTCCCCTCCCCCTCCTAATGCCGGCTGTTGCACGCTGGGCCGCTGGCCGGTGGGCGTGCAACAGTGACTGGCAGACCAGGCGGCCGCGGGCGCGGCCTATGCGGGCCAAAAGTTTCACTGACTCGAGTATAAGCCGAGGCGGCTTTTTTCAGCCCAAAAAGTGGGCTGAAAAACTCGAGTATATACGGTACCTTGTCCGTAATTTTACCTCGTAGAGTGCTACTGTTTCTACCTTAACAGCATAAGCTTCAAGCGACTTCAAATAAAAAAGAAATATTCATTAACCATTTATTCTTTTATATATGCCATGAATATCAGGCCGATGTAAGAAAAGCTCTTCCAAAAAAGCTGGTCTCAGGTGTTAGAGTTGAAGGCTGAAGGCTAGAAGAGTCAAGACCTGTAATTAAAAGAAACACCGGTAACAATCATGGGCAGGAAGTTATTGCCCTGAGTCTCCAAATGATAAAGATGTATTGGCTTTAAAAAGAAAGTCTAAGCTTTTGTAACCCCTCAGCTACCCCTCCCTACTCCTATGCTAAGCTCGATTAGGGTGCCACAATCCTCCCCTAATGATGGCAGGGGACAGGTATCTGCTTGGCAGCCATAGAGTTTAGTATCAGTTGGACTTGATTGACAGACCAGTACAGTCACACTGCTGCACAGGATTGGGTGAATGACCTTTCAATTTAACCAGATGTAGCGATAACCCTTATCGCCGGAGGGCTTCACCGCCCGAGACGTCCTTTTCCCAGTGGTGAGAGGTGCTGCAGGAATTCCAGAGTCATCCGTGAGAAAACAGGAACAGCCCTTACAATGGCTAGTGAATTGTAATATAGCGTTTCCCACAATAAGAGACAGAACTCAGTATTGAGGGTGAAGATGACCTTCCTTTATTAGTGCCACCCTGGGCCTTATATGCAAGTCTCCATGCAAGGGGACCTCCCCCGTGGACCTGATGGAGAACTGCATGACAAACACACAGACCAATGGGAGCAGGACACACAATCCCTCAACTCTGCCGGTAACACAATCAGTAGAACAATAGCAGTCTGTAACACAATCAATAACACAATGGCAGTCTGTAACACAATCAACAATCCAATGACAGTCTGACTGGGACATGCTCAAGAAACTGAAAGTAATGAGTCTATGCAAAAACAGTGCCTTTAAAATCCAAAGGCAGAGTCTGTCACACCAGACCTTCACCTTGAAGAGCCTATCCGGACTTTCACCTTGAATAAGAGCCTATCTTGTATGTTTCCCCCCTGTACATACAGATTGCCCACATTAATCCGGACCTTCACCCTAAATAAGAGCCTATCTTGTATGTTTCCCCCCTGTACATACAGATTGCCCACATTAATCTGGACTTTCACCCTGAATAAGAGCCTATATTGTATGTCCCCCCCCCATACATACAGATTGCTCACATTAATCCAGACTTTCACCCTGAATAAGAGCCTATCTTGTATGTTTACCCCTGTATATACAGATTGTCCACATTAATCCGGACCTTCACCCTGAATAACAGTCTATCTTGTATGCCCCCCCCTGTACATACAGATTGCCCACATTAATCCGGACCTTCACCCTGAATAAGAGCCTATCTTGTATGTTCCCCCCCATACATACAGATTGCCCACATTAATCCGGACCCTCACCCTGAATAAGAGCCTATCTCAGGGTTGGCGCTACAACCCGGCAGGGTCGGGCATCTGCCGAAGGCCCGTGAGGTGGGGAAGGGCCTACTGAGGCATGTGCGACAAAGCTGCCACCAGATATCAACAGTGATGCTATAATACAATGTGCAATCCCCAAAAGAACCTATCCTTCATTCAATACAAAAATGTGCAAATAGTGCAATATAACCTCTCACATGCTGATATACAATAAAGTGCCTGTGCAATAAAGTTATCCCAATAGAATATACAGACAAGCCGGGGTAAATGGAAGAGACATACAACAAATAATTATATATAATACAAACCCTCTGGACCTCCCCCCGCCAGATGCCCGCAAACGCGTGTCGTGCCCAAGACGCGTCACTTCCTCAGGGCGAATACATTTGTGTATTTTTTTTAGCAGAAAAGATCTGTCTGTGTGGGGAGAAGATGAGCTGCCTGGGGGAGGGGGGGGGGCTTCCTTTTGGTAAGGCTTGTCTTTAAAGTGGACCAAGAACAAAAATAAGAGAGGATGTAGGGAGGCAACTCTCAACTCATAAATTGATCAAAAAATACATTTTTATTGATTACATATTTATAATCACTACATACAATACACTCAACATATTAAAATCCCTTAAAAAACACATAAATGGTACAATAACACACAGGACAAACCAACATAAAGGTGTGTAGGCGATGGGGAGAGTCTCACCACACTAATTGTTATTTAAGGCCTAAATAAATATGTGCTAAAATCATTCAACATAGTGTTCCTACAGTGCAACTAAACATGTGCAAATCCTGCCTATGATCCAGATCACTATAAAATATATATATGTATAAAGTGCAAGTGCTACTAGTCAAACAATCAATAAAAATTAATATTCCCAACCATAACAACTCATAAACATATCAATCTACTATATTCACCAATGAAAATATAATCACCTGTATATATTATTTAGGCATCCCAAAGGGGAACCACTGATATATATCGCAATACCAATCAAAAAATAATATCACAAAAAAAAAACATCACCAGAAATAAAGCCGAGGTATCATGAAAATAACATGTGTGAAGTCTCCCCACCGCCTACCACACCAGGAGCCACGCATTCCGTGGGTACATCACCCACTTCATCAGGCTTTAAAGTGGACCAAAACCAAGGATTTTGACTATCATGGGTTTTGTTCTAGCCCCAGGTCGCCGAAACAAACTCACCCCTTCCCGGTCCTACGGTGCATTCCCGGCCGCTCGTCCGATCAGTGCGCTCTGCTACGCTCACGTCTTGTCTAAACATTTGTCTAAGATGGACGCATCCCCCGTCACCCTCTAACAGGGAGCTTGCCAGCACCGACCATTCACAAATGCCTGGCAATGGCACACGCCTTGCTAGAGGGATCGCAGGGATGCGGGCGCGGTTCGCACGTGCTCCGTTGGATCGGACGAGAAAGTGAGTTAATGGGCGACCTGGGGGGTTTCACACAGAGGGGCACCCTGGGCTGATCTCCGTGGCTTTTGGTCAACTTTAATACCTAAGTGCAAATGAGTGGGTTTCTTTAGAAGCATATATTTTGTTGGGTCCCTCCCTAGGTACAGGGCGTTACACCCTTTGTATGCTCGACCCACCACTAAAACCAGTCAAATGATACTGTTATATGGTAGTAAGATGAATCCCTGATGAGGGAAAAAGAAATATGGGCTGGGGGCTCCTTTCAAGACAGTAAAAAAGATTAAACTAGGGTGTTATGGACCATACCCCTAGTCTATAGAGATTAGGATGGGGCTCCTACAGTTTGCAATAACCTCGCCTCAATGCACAAATCAGTAAATAGTATTATTATTATTATTATTGTTTATTTATATAGCGCCATCTTCTTCCGTAGCGCTTTACAAGGTAGTAATTACAGACAGGGTAGAAACATACGGTACATATACTATTTCAAATGCAGTTTTACAGAGTTGACGGTGGATATTCTGAGTAAAAGATACAATAGGGGAGAGAGCCCCGCCCCTGAGGAGCTCACAGTCTAAAGGAAGAGGGGTGAAGACGAGGGGGAAGGATCACACACAGTCAGTATTGAGCTTTGTGCCCTTTAGAAGATTGGTTAGGCCAGATTATATGCTTGTCTGAATAGGTGAGTTTTAAGGGTGCCTTTGAAGGTTTTGAGGGTTGTGGAGTGGTGGATTGGGTGCGGGAGGGCATTCCAGAAGAGTGGAGTTGCACGTGAGAAGTCCTGGAGGCGGGCGTGAGAGGAGGTGACCAGAGTGGAGGACAGGAGAAGGTCAGCAGCAGAGCGGAGGCTGCGTCTAGGTTATTGTTGGATTAGAGATGAGATGTAGGGAGGGGCCTGGTTGGAGAGAGCTTTGTATGCGAGAGTTAGCGTTTTGAACAGGATTCGCTGTGGGACTGGCAGCCAGTGTAGGGATTGGCAGAGAGGCGCAGAACTGGAGGAGCGAGAGGAGAGATGGATGAGGCGAGCCGCAGAGTTCAGGATAGATTGGAAGGATGGAGGCGCAGAACTGGAGGAGCGGGAGGAGAGATGGATGAGGCGAGCCGCAGAGTTCAGGATAGATTGGAAGGATGGAGGCGCAGAACTGGAGGAGCGGGAGGAGAGGCGGATGAGGCGAGCCGCAGAGTTCAGGATAGATTGGAGGGGTGCCAGTCTGTTAGTTGGTAAGCCACAAAGAAGGATGTTGCAGTAATCCAGTCGGGATATGACCAGGGCATGCACTAGCATTTTAGTGGTGTCAGGTGAGAGGAAGGGACGGATGGGGGAGATGTTTTTAAGTTGGATGCGACAGTATATACGTATGCAATCACATTTTATTGATTCATCCCTAAAATGTACACACTATAGTAGCAAAATGTTGCATCATTTCCATACATTTGTCATCGTACAAGTTAAAAATAATATCACACTTAGGCTGCCATAGAAAATATATGGTAAACAATTTCACAAATTGTCCTGCATTGCAAACTAGTTTCGCTTCTCACGGAAATCCGTGTTGCGTTTACATAAGTAGACCAGATCAGTAATTTGTTCTAAAAAAGGTTTGGCTATTGTCAGGGCCGGCGTCAGCGCTCGGCAAGGTGGGGCAGCTGCTGGGGCCCATGCCCTCCAGGGGGCCCACTGACAGGGCCGGCCTTTGGGGTGTGCGATGGCGCATGACCAGCGGTGGACTGGAAGGGCACCGCCACAGCTGGGTGCCACATCTCCTGGAATGTCGGGGTTCAACACAATGGGGTGTCTCGATTTAGATTCCAGGGGGGGAAGTGCTGGGTTTTGTTCTGCTTTTAAGTTGCCCACCGCAGCTAATTTCCTATCCCTGGAGCATCCCAATCTGTGATACCCTACTGTGTGATACCCCCCTGGGATTGCTGGCATACCCACTATGCAAGCAATTCCACCCCTGAGTTTTGGTCCACTTTACAAGGGAATCTAAACTTGGGATGCCCCTGTTTGTGAAAGAACCCCTCTGGTTTGGCTGTTAACTCAAACTGGCGATCCCACAGCGCATTCACCAGATCCAGGAAAGTAATGAACAAAGTGGGGGGGGGGGGGGGTCACACACAGGGTCATCCAAAATCAGAAGAATCTAGATTCATCTAGACTCCGAGGTCAGGTCCAAATAGCATCATCCTTAGGGGGCATCCAGACTTGGGACGTCCCTCGGCAACCTGACTCTTCACCACAAAGGGGCCCACTGAGACCATGCCGCCCAAGGGCCCACAAAAACCTGGAGCCGGCCCTGGCCTGTAGCAGGTTGACAAAGTACCCTTATCAACTGAATAATGGGGGATATCCTGGCCATTGTTAACAGTCCGCCGCCCTTTTTACGGGTGCCCAAGCGTCCCTCGGCCGGCACTGGCCAATCAGAAGGTTCCGATGGTGTGGGAGCGGGGGGGGGGGGGCGTATCGGTCACAGCTCACCGCCGCCTGCATAGCCCGGCTCACCGCCGCTTCTAAAAAGAAAAGAAGCATGGAGACCTGACACCTCACAGATACACTCCACAGTTTACGACGGTGGTAACCATGTGTGTGTGGGGGGGGGGGATCTTGGGATTAAGGGACCATTTGCAATCAAATGCTAATACAAAAATGCCTGACCAGGAATGCTAGGTATGATTTTGAAGGCCTAGCTGGAATAACTACAGGGGAATATGGCATAATGCATCACACCGGGGCTGGCTGATTACCTCCCCATGGGGCATCCACAACTGGGATGCTCCACTTTGTAAAAATGGCTCAAAACCCCTGTGATCTTGCCCTGGAATGGCTGCTGGCTTGTTTTACCCCGGGGCATCCCAAATCGGGACTGCTGTGTGAAACCCCCAGAACTCGGCTATTCACTCACCTCTTCCTTTTCGCAACGGCGCGCACGCGCGTTCTCTCATCCAATGAGAGCCACCTGCCGAATGACACGGCGATGTCACAGCAGGCGGGCCGCACATGTGCCACTGGAACAGGGAAGAGGTAAGTGAATAGCAGTAAGCTGGGGGGGTTCGCACAGTGGGGCATCCTGCTTTGGGATGCTGCTGGGAAAAACAAGCGGCCGTGGAATATTTTTGATCCGGTGCCCAGTTGTTTAAAGTGGACCAACACCCAGGATTTTCACTATCCTGGATTTTGGTCCACTTCTGCGGGGCACCCCGATCGGGGCACCCCGCTGTGTGAAACCCCCCCGATTGCCCCCCCGATTGCCCTAAATAACTCACCTCACCCCGCTCCTACACGAGCGCTCGTCCAATCAGAGCGCTCAGAGCCGCTGTGGTATGGACGGACAAGCGATGGACAACCACAGCGGCTCTTAGCGCTGGAGGCCGCATCTCGCGCTTCCCTCTAACAGGGAGCGCGCCCGCGCCGGCCATTCACGAACAGCCGACGCGGGTGCGCGCCCTGCTAGAGAGAACCGCGAGATGCGGCCGCGGCCCGCGCATGTGCGCTTGTATGCCCCCGTACATACATAATTAGAGCCTATCTTGTATGTCCCCCCCTGTACATACAGATTGCCCACATTAATCCAGACCTTCACCCTGAATAAGAGCCTATCTTGTATCCCCCCCTGCACATACAGATTGCCCACATTAATCCAGACCTTCACTCTGAATTAGAGCCTATCTTGTATGCCCCCCCCCCCCCCCCCCCCGTACATACAGATTGCCCACATTAATCCAGACCTTCACCCTGAATAAGAGCCTATCTTGTATGTTTCCCCACCCCTGTACATACAGACTGCCCACATTAATCCGCACCTTCGCCCTGAATAAGAGCTGATCTTGTATGTCTCCCCCCCCCTGTACATACAGATTGCCCACATTAAAAATCATCCTACATGCATCTACTGCATTTTATGAGCCTTTAAACATCCAATATGGCGGCTCATGGAGTCTCAGGCTGCCTGCATACAGGAAGTGTCTCCTGACTGTGCCGCTCTGCATTCTGGGATAGCTGTCCTTTTCCTGACCCGGGCTCTGCTCTGTCTGTGCAAAGTATGTGATGCTTCTGAGTCAAGAGGGAAAGAATAAAAAGTGACAAAAAACGTAAAATATATTAATGTTAGATGCTGGGGAATAGTTTTTTAAGGTTTTGGGCTATTTATTAAATGATGCTGAAGGTCCGGTTTAAGGTCCTAGCAGTCCTCAACTTCTCAATGAGTTGTTTTTTATGTTACTGCCCAAATTGGTCTTAAAGGGGGAGGGAGGGGTGGGTAGAGGAGGAGGTGTAACAAGATCATTTGCATGGGTCCGCCCACTCCAAGAAACTTCAAGAAGTTGTGTGGCTCGTATGCCCCTATGCAAATACTTTCCATTTTAGGAAATCACTCTCTGTCTTGTACCTAAGTAGAGGACTTTCTACTCTTTTTAACCCCTCCCTAATCTGGCACTCCCCCACCTGCCCCCATGGGCCCAGTCTTGTCCTGACGAGGGCCAAAATGCCAGAAACTCGTGGTGACGTATTTTGCATGCTAACCTAAAACATTACACACGCTGCTGTCCAAGAGCTTTGGAAATAGCATTAAAAGGTGTAAAAATACCCTTGGGTAGCTCTCCTCAAGCCCCAATCCCCCACAGTTCTAGACTGAAAAAGCGGTTGATGGTTGTAGTATATCCTATCAGGGGCAAAGCTGGTGATAGCTGGGGCTTGGAGGTCCCCCACCTTGTATTATATTCTATCAGGGGCAAAGCTGGTGATAGCTGGGGTTTGGAGGTCCCCCACCTTGTATCCTATCAGGAGCAAAGCTGGTGATAGTTGGGGCTTGGAGGTCCCCCACCTTGTTTTATATCATATCAGGGACAAAGTTGGTGATAGCTGGGGGTTGGAGGTCCCCCACCTTGTACTATATCCTATCAGGGGCAAAGCTGGTGATAGCTGGGGCTTGGAGATCCCCACCTTGTATTATATCCTATCAGGGGCAAAGCTGGTGATAGCTGGGGCTTGGAGATCCCCCACCTTGTATTATATCCTATCAGGGGCAAAGCTGGTGATAGCTGGGGCTTGGAGATCCCCCACCTTGTATTATATCCTATCAGGGGCAAAGCTGATGATAGCTGGGGTTTGGAGATCCCCCACCTTGTATTATATCCTATCAGGGGCAAAGCTGGTGATATCTGGGGCTTGGAGAGCTCCCACCTTGTATTATATCCTATCAGGGGAAAAACTGCTGATAGCTGGGGCTTGGAGGTCCCCCACCTTGTATTATATCCTATCAGGGGCAAAGCTGGTGATAGCTGGGGCTTGGAGGTCCCCCACCTTGTATTATATCCTATCAGAGGCAAAGCTGGTGATAGCTGGGGCTTGGAGGTCCCCCACCTTGAGCTTCAACTCCTTTAAAAACAAGGTTAACTGCATTATGGCCATGGCCATTCACAAGTGGACTTTGGAGCTATTCATGGAGGTGTGGAATCCTTGGGTTCGGAATTTTCTGCCTACAGATTTTGATGTAAACCTAATAAGCATCTGATCCTTCCTCAAACTCCTCCCTTTACCCCTCACCCCCCCCCCCCCATAGGGGTTGTTATTTTTCTTTTAATTTATTTGAATTGAACTTCTTAAGTAACTCTTGAATCGATTTTCTTGTATGCAGTGAATACGCTTCTGATTGTGACTTAAGTTGTCTGTGATCTTTAAATTCTGTGTATGAACAGTATTATGCTTATACAATAATGTTCCCAATATACACAATAAAAAGATTGATACAGATAAATGTAAGATGTAAAAATATACAAAATAATATAGTTTCCACCTCCTGTGATGGACTCTTCACTCTGCTAGGAAAGCACTTTGTATATAATATAATACAATTGTACTAAAGAGGACCAATATTCCTGAAACATTTGTCCACCAACAGGATGATGGTGAGTCGGTGACATATTTTTTTTGGCTAATCCCAAACATTACACACCCTGGCACCTGGGAGCTTTGGGAATAGCTTGAAGAGGTGTAAAGAGACTGGGTCGGCCTACTGCAAAGGATTCTGGGAGAAATCCTTGGATTGTATGCCCCATGCTAATACTTTCCGCTTTAAGAAAGCACTCTAGATTGTGCTGACGAAGGCCAAAAAGCCTAAAACATATGTCAGCCAGTAGGGATAGAGTCGGGGATACAAAGGTCTTGTCTATACAGCGGAATGGTCTCCTTTTGAGGGTGATATTGTTCTTTATAACAGTTTGCTTTTTTTCACTGTGCACGGCCCATTGGCCTGCTTGGTTTTTGCTTGATTTCTCTTTCTTTGATAATGAATTTATGATTAATTTATGCAGGAGCACTTTAGCACTACTTTCACTTTATTTTCATTGCTTGCACAATATCAAATAGTGGATATTTTTAGGATTATTTAAATTTTGTAGTTTTTTGAATGGATTGCACATTTAAAGGAGACACAACCGCTGTAGAGTTTTTAATATGTTGGGCTCGATTCAACAAAGGTAGAAATAAATTTGTGTCGCTCGAAAAATCGGATCGCATGCGTACATTTTTTAACTTTTTCGAGTGATTCAGAAAAGGGGTTGAATTAAATACGTGCACTCGAAAATGCAATCGTAAAATTTTCGAATCACTCGTAAAATTTTCAAAATGCTCGTAAAAAGGCTGTCGCAAGCGAAAATGATTGGAAATTGTACTCAAATTTTTTTTTCTATTGTTAGTATTGTTTTCTGACTGCTGCATGGTGTTGGTTTTTTAATGGGTAAATGTAAATGCATAATTTTTTTCAACTTTTTAAGTTGCCTGTGTAGCCGTATGTACATGGCTAACATTGTGGATACATGTAATAAAGAGGCAAGGTATGCTGTAGTGGAAGTACTAATTAAACAGTAATATTTGTAAGAGGCATATGTATGTTGTTTTTTTTTTTTTGGGGGGGGGGGTTGGTTGGATTGCCAGGGACCTGTATTAAAAATGTTTCCTTTAATGCAGAAATGTGGCCATTGTTTTCTATACAAAGCTTTGCTCACATAGCACCACGTGTCCCTGGGTGCAGGGTGCAGCTCTTTGCTAGCTCTTTAACCTCATGGTACGCCATTCTTATGCTTACACTATAACTTGGACCAAAACCCAGGATTTTGACTATTCTGGGTTTTGGTGCCTCGCAGTGTAAAAACCCAAAGGTCAACCACTCCCATGTACCTTCCCCTGTTTTTATGGAACTTTTTACTACTAGTAAAAAGGGGTAAAAAGTTCAATATTTTTTTCAGGAGTAAAAAAGGGCCATTGACTTTCATTATCTTCCTAACTAGTGATTCACAAACAGTGGAATTCTCAGGCTTTTTTCTTATGAATTGAATTTTTTACTACCATTAGAGTTTACTAGCATTGCAAAGAAAGTAGAAGGGCTCCATTGTGAGAAAGAGCAAAATGAGTTTTCTCCTGCTGAAAGCTGCATCAAAAAACTAGTGTGAAACACTCTAATTTATATCATGTGTGCGGCTCATCAAGTCCACCTGAATCAGTAGTAAAATTTTCGAATCGCAAAATGCAGTAGTACATTTTTCGATCCACTAATTAATTTCCCACTTTTACAATCGCAATCGAATTGAATTCGAGTGACTCGTGTTTTACAATGGTTCCAGGTTGCTGAATCACTCGTAAAAATAACTATCGCAAAATCGCAACTTTTTAAGCACAAAACACACGAAAAATCCATTATCTACCCGTGTTGAATCGAGCCCGTAATGTTTTATATGTTATTTGTTAAATGTAGTAGATTGTTAAAATATATGTTTTTAATTTATTGAATAAAATAATGATGATTTAATTAGATAGTTTGATCAGTTTTCTGTGCTGGCCTATCTATGATCCTGTGGTAACTGGAACCACACTTTCTTTGGGTGCATGTTTTTTGGATATTTTGGGCCGGGCATAGTATATTGTGTAAATTTAAGGTGGTGCGGGATCTTGCGGTTATTTTGGGATATGTTAGTGAGTACAGAGGAGACAATCACTACTGAGTCTTTTCCATCCTACAGCGCAATTGGGACACCCATCTTCTAGGTAAGTCCACAACCCCCAATCTCCTCTGCTAGCTTCACCTATAGTCAAGCCCCCATTTGTCGGGACTCTTTACATGCCTCGCCGGACACGGTTGCCCCTAGGACTTCGTAGCACGAAGGATGTGAACTTACAGGAGTGAATGCTGATGAACCAGAGACAAGACTGGGCGACATCGGGTAAGCCGGGGTCATACACGGGTAATCAGTCCTTACTAAGTAGTCGAGGTTAATCCAAGGGTCAAGCCGGGAGGTCACGGGTACACAAGGGACGAGAGGGGTTTTTGGTCAGGGTACAAGCAGGCGTCGGTCCAGGCGGCAGTCACGGGGTGGTCAAGCAAGATGAAGTCAGCAATAGAAACAAACAAGGATCACAGATAATATCACACCAAGCAGCATGGTATCACGGGCAATGAGACCGTGTGGAGGGAAAACCTTTAATGGACAGAAGGTAACGGGATTGGCCAGAGGGAACATTCTGGCTCATTGGCCCAACTAACAACATATGGACTGATTGCCCAGTATCATTATTATGGCATTACGCCCACCAGTAATATTTGGCCTCATTGGCCCTTTAACTAATTCTTCAGTGGCGCTGCAGACCGGACATCCGCCGGAGGATTAGTTACATAAAAGAGCCATGCTCGCGCAAGGAAACGTACTAAGAAGGTGGGCGCTGTCGGCGCCACTCGAGCCGACACTGCTTGAGCTTACTGCCGGGCGGATGGAGTCTCCGCTGGCCGCCTGAGCCTGTGCTGCCTGCAGCGGACGTTGCGGGACCAGACAGTAGGTAGGTTTATCGTGACAGCAATGCACACATCGCATTGCACTGTAAGCTATCTAAACTGGAATAGTAGGCTCCTGAGTGCTTTAGAATGTACCACCACTGATTACAGTAGAAACAATTAAAATAAACGAATTGCTATTTGGCTTAAATAAATGTAAAACAAAGGACGTCTCAGCAGGGAGCTGTCAGGCTTTTCAGAATGACTCATCTTGTTAGTTATAGTCTCAGCAAGGGGAAGAGATAGTCCATCCCAACGTATTAACATCCCATCCCAATATGTGGCTCTCTGAGCTCTGTCACCTCTGAAGTGGACATATTTTTATGCTAATCCAAATTGTTACACACCGTGGCATCTGGGAGCTTTGGCAATGGCTTTAAGAGGTGTTAATAGATCTTTATGCATGGCTCTGCCTATTGCAAAGGATTCTGGGGGGAATCCTTGGATTTTGTATGCCCCTTCAAAATACATTCCACTTTAAAAAGCACTCTCTATATTAATACAGTGGTGCTGACGAAGGCCAAAAAGCCTAAAACTAGAGGTGAGCGAACTTCTTGAAAGTTCGATTCGGGCGATTCGGCGAATTTCCCCAAGAAATTCGGGTTCGCCCGAATCGAACTTTCACGAATCGCTCATCTGAAAAAAAAAATGCCGGCATGGTGGGAGCAGGCAGGCCGGCTACGCCTGTCAGCGGGCCGCCGCCGGCCCGCTGACAGCATAGCCGGCCTGCCCGCTCCCACCATGCCGGCATTTTTTTAAAAAGCAAACACTTACCTGCATGGTCGGAGCGTGGAGGCCGGCGCCGCTCTCAGCTGTCATCAGAGGACGCGTCATCAGAGGGCCCCTGAGAGCGGCGCCGGCCTCCACGCTCCGACCATGCAGGCATTTTTTTTTTTTATTTCAGGGAAAATTCGATCGGCACGAACCAAAAAAAATTCGGGTTCGTGCCGAATCGAATTTTCCCTGAAATTCGGAGCGAATTCCGGTTCGTCCGAACCGGTTCGCTCATCCCTACCTAAAACATATGTCCACAAGTAAAGAGGAGGCAATTGCTACACAGTATTTTCTATTCTACAGCTCATTGCACATCACATTGCACTGTAAGCTATCTAAACTGCAATAGTGGGCTCATGACTGCTTTAGAACGTACCACCGCTGATTACAATAGAAACAATTAAGATAAGCAAATTGCTATCTGGCTTTAAAAAATGTAAGACAAAAGATGCCTCAGCAGGGTGCTGCATGATGACTCATCTTGTTAGTTACAGTCTCAGCAGGGGGAAGAGATAGCCCATCCCGACATATTAACATTCCATCCCAATATGTGGCTCTCTGAGCTCTGTCGCCTCTGAAGTAGTGGACATATTTTTATGCTAATACAAAACATTACACACCGTGGAATCCAGGAGCTTTAGGAATAGCTCTATGAAGTGTGAAGACCAGGACCGGTGTCAGTACCTGGCAAGGCGGGGCAGCTCCTGGGGACCCCCGGCCTCCATGCAGGGCCCACTGAAAGGGCCGGAATTTGGGATGTGTGACGATGTGTGGCAATAAGGTTCCGCTGCTGCCTGCACGATTCCACAGTGCATTCGCCAGTTTGAGTAATGAACGAATGGGGGGGTTTGCAAACAGGGGCATCCAAAATCAGGACAATTTAGATTTGTTTGGACTCTTAGGTCTGGTTTATAGGGGTTTGGTAGATCAAAACTAGAGTTTTGGTCCAAATAGCCTGATCCTTAGGAGGCATCCATATTTGGGACGTCTCTCAGTGATGTAACGCAACTGTTCACCACAAAGGGGCCCCACTGAGACCAAACCTGGAGCCGGCCCTGCTGTAGAGAGATCATGCGCATGGGTCTGCTTACTGCAAGGGATTCCTGTTATCGTTGGATTGTATGCTCCATGCAAATACTTCCTGCTTTGGGAAGGCACTTTCTTTATAAATACAATAGAAGTGGGAAAAATATAAAGGACTATAGGACAACAAAACAACATTGTTAAAGGGACTGTCCAGGCAAATGGTAAACTATTATCTCATGTTTGTGTCAGGGACCATGTTTCTAATCAATCACCGCTTGAAGTTTCCTTTTACTTAGCAATAACTGCCTCCCAGCTGCTGACCACACTTCTCAACATCTCTCATGGGCTGTCACTGAAATACCTGAAGACAAAGGCTCCGAGCAGTTATTTTAGGGGCTTCTCCGGCTTTACAAAAAAAAGGAAACAGCAGAAAATGATTAGAAACACGGACCCTGACTCAAACATGAGATAACAAGTGTGCCAAAACTACCAAAAATACCAAACAATCAAATGTATGTTACAGTTAATCATTCAGGGTATATCCATAAAGTGCTAGTGCAAGATGGTTAAGAGTAATAAGAGGGAAACTCCAGTGTCAGTGGTCCTTATGTCCAGGTCCTACGCATTCCGTGCTGACTCAGCACCACTTTAACAGGGATTCTCTTTATAGTAGAGTATAGAGTGTGTAGGGGGTACTATAATATTTTGACATTTCCCTCAAGATAGGCATTTGAATCTAGTTAAGATTTACCTTGAAGAAGGGTGGTCCTTATGGCCAGGTCCTACGCATTCCGTGTTGACTCAGCACCGCTTCATCAGGGATTCCCTTTATAGTAGAGTATAGAGTGTGTAGGAGGTTATCTAATACTTTGACATTTCCTCCAAGATAAGCATTAGAATTTAGTTCCGATTTACCTTAAAGAGGGGTGGTCCTTATGTCCAGGTCTTACACATTCCGTGTTGACTCAGCTCCACTTTATCAGGGATTCCTTTTATAGTATAGAGTGTGTAGGGGGTACTATAATATTTTGACATTTCCCCAAGATAGGCATTTGAATCTAGTTCCGATTTACCTTGAAGACGGGTGGTCCTTATGGCCAGGTCCTACGCATTTCATGTTGACTCAGCACCGCTTCATCGGGGATTCCCTTTATAGTAGAGTATAGAGTGTGTAGGGGGTACTATAATATTTTGACATTTCCCCAAGATAGGCATTTGAATCTAGTTCCGATTTACCTTGAAGAGGGGTGGTCCTTATGTCCAGGTCCTACACATTCCGTGTTGACTCAGCACCACTTTATCAGGGATTCCCTTTATAGTAGAGTATAGAGTGTGTAGGGGGTACTATAATATTTTGACATTTCCCCCAAGATAGGCATTTGAATCTAGTTCCGATTTACCTTGAAGACGGGTGGTCCTTATGGCCAGGTCCTACGCATTCCGTGTTGACTCAGCACCACTTCATCAGGGATTCCCTTTATAGTAGAGTATAGAGTGTGTAGGGGGTACTATAATATTTTGACATTTCCCCCAAGATAGGCATTTGAATCTAGTTCCGATTTACCTTGAAGACGGGTGGTCCTTATGGCCAGGTCCTACGCATTCCGTGTTGACTCAGCACCACTTCATCAGGGATTCCCTTTATAGTAAAGTAGTAAGTAGTAAAGAGTGTGTAGGAGGTTCTTTAAAGTGGACCAACACCGAGAGGTGATCGGCCCGGAAATCTATAAGATTCCCGGGCCGATCACCTCCCACCCCGCGGGAAATCCGAGATCGGGATGTCCCGCGGGGTGAAACCCCCCCAGACACCCCAAATCGCTTACCTGATCTTCGGCGGCGGCCGGCCGCCGCCGCCTCCCTCGTGCCCCTGTAGGCGTGCGCTCGCCCGCGCCGGCCGTCTGCGAATGGCCGGCGGGGGCACGCACGCGCCGAAAGTGACGCGAGGGAGGCGGCGGCGGCGGCAGCCGCTTGGACGTTCCTGATCCCCGCCTGGACGTTGGCGGAGATTGGACCGTCCAGTCACGTGGGAGCGGGGACAGGTAAGATTTTGGGGCTTTCTGGGGGGTTTCACACAGCGGGGCACCCCCGATCGGGGTGCCCCGCCGAAGTGGACCAAAACCCAGGATAGTCAAAATCCTGGGTGTTGGTCCACTTTAATACTTGGAGAGTGGCGGCCACCACATATATGTTTTTATCAGATTGTTGGTGTTTTGTCTTATTTCATTCGTTTCATCAAATAAAGAATGCATGTCCCTGCTAACTATCATTGGTGGCTTTTTAATTGTATTGTTTTGTGATTAGCACTTGGCACTTAGATTGCGTGTTTCCTTTTATTTGCAGTAGTAACAATCTCTGCCTGTACACCATACTTAGAGGGATGCAGAAATACTAATAGTTCTTCATTCTACTTTAAAGCAGAACAAAAGTCAAAAAAAGCAAGTTCAGTTTCACTCCTAAAACCCCACTCTGGCAATCGGTGATAAACTATTTGAGAGAGCTGAACTCCATGCAAATGTTATGAAATTGAAGGCAGAGTCTATGCTGCACATGGGAGTGGCCATCTTGCCACATACATTACATGAGCCCAGCTTCTGAAAAACCAAGTCCCACAATCAAAATTGCCTCGCGTATCAGTGCAATCCTCCTTTATTTCTAGTAGAAAGCCATCAGCTGATGACTCATTGCTCTGCTGCACGGCTGAAAGAATTGTAACATTTTAGAAGACCCACTGAGTGAATGTTGGGCGGTAAATCCAGATTCCACAGTGAACAGTGATAAAGAAACATTGTTGCAGCTTTCCCTTCACACACACACTCTCTCTAGCTGCTGGTCATTCAGTGTGTGTGTTTATAGAACATAATACACAAGCTACATATGTTTACACTGACTGAATGGTGTGCAGTAAATCCAGATTCCACAGTGATAAAGAAACATTGTTGCAGCTTTCCCTTCACACACACTCTCTCTCTAGCTGCTGGTCATTCAGTGTGTATGTGTTTATAGAACATAATACACAAGCTACATATGTTTACACTGACTGAATGGTGTGCAGTGAATCCAGATTCCACTGTGATAAAGAAACATTGTTGCAGTTTTCCCCTCACATACAGTCTTCCTCTGGCAGCTGGTTATTCAGTGTGTGTGTATATAACATAATACACAAAGCTGCCCCGTGTTTCTGAGGCATTTATCTCTCTCAGTTTGGTGTGGGCTGCTGCTGGCCCAGCTCTCCTCTCATGCTTATGTGTGTGACAAGATGGCCGCTCCCATGCAGTTCTGCAGCAAAGAATCGGCCTGTTATTCCAGAACATCTGCATGAAGTTGAAGTGGAGCAACAGTCAAAAATGACCTAAACCCGACCAACACAACAAACAGTGCTCATATGCCATGCCCCCTCCCTGGGGCAAGTTAGATTGCTGCACATAAAAATTAATTTACCTTTTTCTATCTCCTGCTGTAGTGAATTTTAGAAACAGAAATTGTGGCTCGTTTATCTGCAGGCTGCCTGCAGACAGGAAGTGCTGCTGGGCTTCCTGTTACCGTGCATTGTCAGTTATGTCAGATGAATCCAGGCAACAGCATGGCTGAGATGCTGGGAGAGGAAGCTCCAAAATGGATGCTTTCCCAACTGTGCCAGGCCGTTGGTCTGGTTTAAGCCCTCTCAAATAAATCATTTTTGCCAGAGGGGGGCATTAGGGGAGAAATTGGCTAAACTTTCTTTTTTTGACTTTTGGTCCACTTTAACTGTAAACTGCTAAGGGGTCTAAGGGAGGAGAGAAGAACTAGAAAAGTGAGAAGAGAGGTTGGATGAGATGATGATTGACGTTTATACTAGATTGGAGGGGTAACCCACAGAGGGGGGTGTTGTAGAAGTCTAGTCGGGATATGATCAGGACATGCGCTAACTATTTGGGGGTTACGGGTGAGAGGAAGTGGGAGGTGTTTTTATGTTGGAGACAGCAGGAAGTGGCTATGAACCTAATTCTAGTCCAAAGGTATCGAGTTTAAGAAGATGCTATTAAGTTGTTAACCGAGATTGTAGTGTTGGGAGTTGAATGGCGGAAGTTTTGCTGGAAGTGGACCAAAACTCAGGATTTTGACTATCCTGGGTTTTGGTCCTTGCCCCTGGTGTGAAACCCCCCAGGTTGCCGAAAACAACTCACCCCTTCCCGGTCCTACTGCGCATTTGTTGCCGCTTGTCCAATCAGCATCAGCGCACTGGCAACCGCATCCCCTGCTAGAGGAATAGCGGAGATGCGGCCGTGGCTCACGCATGCACCATGGACCGGGAAGCAAGGTAAGTGAATGGAGCGACCTGGGGGGTTTCACACAGTGGGGCATCCCGATTTATTCGCTACACAGAAGAAGAAAAATTAATTGTCCCAGTCCCTCTTATTGCTGATGTATTGCTGCATTAAATAGGATTATAGTTTAATATTTATATACAACTAGTATGAGAACTTGCAAATTAATATCATGTAATATATATATATTATTTGTTTTATACTATTAGACCTATATTTTTCTTATTGTGTGATTTACATTTTTTGCATATTTCAATTATAGTAGATGAATTTATTTGATGTATTCCCTATTGCAGCATTCATTTGATATATTTTCGATGGTGTTTCAGAATCAAATATGTATTCTGTATATATAGGAGAGATTCTTTTCTTAGCCTCTTCATATTTGTTTTCTATAAATAATGATGCGAGTGATGATAATGCAGTACCAGGTGTAGCGGTCTCTGGGTCATTGTATTGGTTGATTCAATTGTCGGCTTCCCTGACCCTGTGTCACTTCCGCCCTTATCCTGTCTCTCTATGGAGTAGGGCTTTGCCCTCTTTCTGATGTCACTTCCGGCCGGGCATGGTGATCTCTGCTGCCGCTTATGGCGGCGCTTCTGCTCCTTTCGTTGTGCCTGGGAGACGGGACCGGGGATGAATTAAACACGGGGTGAGTCACCTGACCAACGCTTTCAATTTATTCATCTGTTTGATTGATCTATTTAACTATCAACCAATTTTCCAATAAATTCGGGGCGCTCCCCAACGGGCACTGCATACATTACGCTAGTATTTAAATGTGTGTTATGGGAGCAGGAGGTTATGCCATGAGTAAGGGCTGAGCTTGTGCCCGAAACGCGTTGGCAATTAATCTGCTCCCTTATGCATGTTACCGACCTGTTTATGTGGATGGAATTCTTTTAATCTGTATGGAAATAAACGTGGATCAAGTATCCTTTTAACTTGATAATGGCTGGCGTTATTGCTGAATTTATTTGGGGGTTACGAGTGAGAGGAAGTGGGAGGTGTTTTTATGTTGGAGACAGCAGGAAGTGGCTATGAACCTAATTCTAGTCCTAGGTATTCTAGGTATCGAGTTTAAGAAGATGCTATTAAGTTGTTAACCGAGATTGTAGTGTTGGGAGTTGAATGGCGGAAGATGATCAGTTTTGCTTGAAGTGGACCAAAACTCAGGATTTTGACTATCCTGGGTTTTGGTCCTTGCCCCTGGTGTGAAACCCCCCAGGTTGCCGAAAACAACTCACCCCTTCCCGGTCCTACGGCGCATTTGTTGCCGCTTTTCCAATCAGCATCAGCACACTGGCAACCGCATCCCCACTAGAGGGATAGCGGCATTGCTGCATTAAATAGGATTATAGTTTAATATTTATATACAACTAGTATGAGAACTTGCAAATTAATATCATGTAATATATATATTATTTGTAGAGATGAGCGAGTAGTGAAATATTCGAAATTTCGAATTTCGATTCGAATAGACCGCGTTACTCGACTACTCGACCGATTATCGAATCCCATTATAGTCTATGGGAAAAAAATGCTCGACACTTGGAAATCTCAATTCGACCACTTGGAGGTCACCAAGTCCACCCTGAAACATCAGAAAATGATGCCAACACTGCTGGAATGCAACTGGGACAGCAGGGGAAGCATGTCTGGGTGCATATAACGCGCCCAAGTCGCACTATTACGCCACTATCACAGCCACTCAACAATACACTCCAAACACAATATAACTTCTACGTAAAGTGAGACAAGACAAGGAAACCTTCTTTCCTCTACATTGCCATGGACCCCAAGCCAAACTGTACAAAAAAGAAGAACAAAATTCTGCACCCCTTAAAATCACGTTGCCTAATGACAACCACAGATGGCATAGGCAAGGGGGAAAATAAATAGACCCCACCCCTAATTGTCATTGTGTGTGTGTGTGTGTGTGTGTGAGATGTGGTCAGACATGTCCTCTTGTGTCATTGTGTCACCCCAGCAGTAAGGGAAGCTTAAAGGAGGAGGTTTGTTACAGTGTGTCACCCCAGCAGTAAGGGAAGCTTACAGGAGGAGGTTTGTTACAGTGTGTCACCCCAGCAGTCAGGGAAGCTTAAAGGAGGAGGTTTGTTACAGTGTGTCACCCCAGCAGTAAGGGAAGCATAAAGGAGGAGGTTTGTTACATTGTGTCACCCCAGCAGTCAGGGAAGCTTACAGGAGGAGGTTTGTTACATTGTGTCACCCCAGCAGTAAGGGAAGCTTACAGGAGGAGGTTTGTTACAGTGTGTCACCCCAGCAGTCAGGGAAGCTTAAAGGAGGAGGTATGTTACAGTGTGTTACCCCAGCAGTAAGGGAAGCTTACAGGAGGAGGTTTGTTACAGTGTGTCACCCCAGCAGTCAGGGAAGCTTACAGGAGGAGGTTTGTTACAGTGTGTTACCCCAGCAGTCAGGGAAGCTTAAAGGAGGAGGTTTGTTACAGTGTGTCACCCCAGCAGTAAGGGAAGCTTAAAGGAGGAGGTTTGTTACATTGTGTCACCCCAGCAGTCAGGGAAGCTTACAGGAGGAGGTTTGTTACATTGTGTCACCCCAGCAGTAAGGGAAGCTTACAGGAGGAGGTTTGTTACAGTGTGTCACCCCAGCAGTAAGGGAAGGTTACAGGAGGAGGTTTGTTACATTGTGTCACCCCAGCAGTAAGGGAAGCTTACAGGAGGAGGTTTGTTACATTGTGTCACCCCAGCAGTCAGGGAAGCTTACAGGAGGAGGTTTGTTACAGTGTGTCACCCCAGCAGTAAGGGAAGCTTACAGGAGGAGGTTTGTTACAGTGTGTCACCCCAGCAGTAAGGGAAGCTTACAGGAGGAGGTTTGTTACAGTGTGTCACCCCAGCAGTCGGGGAAGCTTACAGGAGGAGGTTTGTTACAGTGTGTCACTCCAGCAGTAAGGGAAGCTTACAGGAGGAGGTTTGTTACAGTGTGTCACCCCAGCAGTAAGAGAAGCTTACAGGAGGAGGTTTGTTACAGTGTGTCACCCCAGCAGTCAGGGAAGCTTACAGGAGGAGGTTTGTTACATTGTGTCACCCCAGCAGTCAGGGAAGCTTACAGGAGGAGGTTTGTTACAGTGTGTCACCCCAGCAGTAAGGGAAGCTTACAGGAGGAGGTTTGTTACAGTGTGTCACCCCAGCAGAAAGGGAAGCTTACAGGAGGAGGTTTGTTACAGTGTGTCACCCCAGCAGTCGGGGAAGCTTACAGGAGGAGGTTTGTTACAGTGTGTCACTCCAGCAGTAAGGGAAGCTTACAGGAGGAGGTTTGTTACAGTGTGTCACCCCAGCAGTAAGGGAAGCTTACAGGAGGAGGTTTGTTACAGTGTGTCACCCCAGCAGTCAGGGAAGCTTACAGGAGGAGGTTTGTTACATTGTGTCACCCCAGCAGTCAGGGAAGCTTACAGGAGGAGGTTTGTTACAGTGTGTCACTCCAGCAGTCAGGGAAGCTTACAGGAGGAGGTTTGTTACAGTGTGTCACCCCAGCAGTAAGGGAAGCTTACAGGAGGAGGTTTGTTACAGTGTGTCACCCCAGCAGTCAGGGAAGCTTACAGGAGGAGGTTTGTTACATTGTGTCACCCCAGCAGTCAGGGAAGCTTACAGGAGGAGGTTTGTTACAGTGTGTCACCCCAGCAGTAAGGGAAGCTTAAAGGAGGAGGTATGTTACAGTGTGTTACCCCAGCAGTAAGGGAAGCTTACAGGAGGAGGTTTGTTACATTGTGTCACCCCAGCAGTAAGGGAAGCTTACAGGAGGAGGTTGGTTACAGTGTGTCACCCCAGCAGTAAGGGAAGCTTACAGGAGGAGGTTTGTTACATTGTGTCACCCCAGCAGTAAGGGAAGCTTACAGGAGGAGGTTTGTTACATTGTGTCACCCCAGCAGTCAGGGAAGCTTACAGGAGGAGGTTTGTTACATTGTGTCACCCCAGCAGTAAGGGAAGCTTACAGGAGGAGGTTTGTTACATTGTGTCACCCCAGCAGTAAGGGAAGCTTACAGGAGGAGGTTTGTTACAGTGTGTCACCCCAGCAGTAAGGGAAGCTTACAGGAGGAGGTTTGTTACATTGTGTCACCCCAGCAGTCAGGGAAGCTTACAGGAGGAGGTTTGTTACAGTGTGTCACCCCAGCAGTAAGGGAAGCTTACAGGAGGAGGTTTGTTACAGTGTGTCACCCCAGCAGTCGGGGAAGCTTAGAGGAGGAGGTTTGTTACAGTGTGTCACTCCAGCAGTAAGGGAAGCTTACAGGAGGAGGTTTGTTACAGTGTGTCACCCCAGCAGTAAGGGAAGCTTACAGGAGGAGGTTAGTTACAGTGTGTCACCCCAGCAGTCAGGGAAGCTTACAGGAGGAGGTTTGTTACATTGTGTCACCCCAGCAGTCAGGGAAGCTTACAGGAGGAGGTTTGTTACAGTGTGTCACTCCAGCAGTAAGGGAAGCTTACAGGAGGAGGTTTGTTACAGTGTGTCACCCCAGCAGTAAGGGAAGCTTACAGGAGGAGGTTTGTTACAGTGTGTCACCCCAGCAGTCAGGGAAGCTTACAGGAGGAGGTTTGTTACAGTGTGTCACCCCAGCAGTAAGGGAAGCTTAAAGGAGGAGGTATGTTACAGTGTGTTACCCCAGCAGTAAGGGAAGCTTACAGGAGGAGGTTTGTTACACTGTGTCACCCCAGCAGTAAGGGAAGCTTACAGGAGGAGGTTTGTTACAGTGTGTCACCCCAGCAGTAAGGGAAGCTTACAGGAGGAGGTTTGTTACATTGTGTCACCCCAGCAGTAAGGGAAGCTTACAGGAGGAGGTTTGTTACATTGTGTCACCCCAGCAGTCAGGGAAGCTTACAGGAGGAGGTTTGTTACAGTGTGTCACCCCAGCAGTAAGGGGAGCTTACAGGAGGAGGTTTGTTACATTGTGTCACCCCAGCAGTAAGGGAAGCTTACAGGAGGAGGTTTGTTACAGTGTGTCACCCCAGCAGTAAGGGAAGCTTACAGGAGGAGGTTTGTTACATTGTGTCACCCCAGCAGTCAGGGAAGCTTACAGGAGGAGATTTGTTACAGTGTGTCACCCCAGCAGTAAGGGAAGCTTAAAGGAGGAGGTATGTTACAGTGTGTTACCCCAGCAGTAAGGGAAGCTTACAGGAGGAGGTTTGTTACATTGTGTCACCCCAGCAGTAAGGGAAGCTTACAGGAGGAGGTTTGTTACAGTGTGTCACCCCAGCAGTAAGGGAAGCTTACAGGAGGAGGTTTGTTACATTGTGTCACCCCAGCAGTAAGGGAAGCTTACAGGAGGAGGTTTGTTACATTGTGTCACCCCAGCAGTCAGGGAAGCTTACAGGAGGAGGTTTGTTACAGTGTGTCACCCCAGCAGTAAGGGAAGATTACAGGAGGAGGTTTGTTACATTGTGTCACCCCAGCAGTAAGGGAAGCTTACAGGAGGAGGTTTGTTACAGTGTGTCACCCCAGCAGAAAGGGAAGCTTACAGGAGGAGGTTTGTTACAGTGTGTCACCCCAGCAGTAAGGGAAGCTTACAGGAGGAGGTTTGTTACAGTGTGTCACCCCAGCAGTCAGGGAAGCTTACAGGAGGAGGTTTGTTACAGTGTGTCACCTCAGCAGTAAGGGAAGCTTAGAGCTGAGACCTCTTAAAAATTGTGTGGAGTCCCAAGAGCTGAGACCTCTTACAAATTGTGTTGAGGCCCAAGAGCTGAGACCTCTTAGAAATTGTGTGGAGGCCCAAGAGCTGAGACCTCTTAAAAATTGTGTGGAGGCCCAAGAGCTGAGACCTCTTAAAAATTGTGTGGAGGCCCAAGAGCTGAGACCTCTCAAACATTGTGTGGAGGCCCAAGAGCTGAGACCTCTTAAAAATTGTGTGGAGGCCCAAGAGCTGAGACCTCTTAAAAATTGTGTGGAGGCCCAAGAGCTGAGACCTCTTAAAAATTGTGTGGAGGCCCAAGAGCTGAGACCTCTTAAAAATTGATTGTATTAAGCCCAAGAGGTGAGCCATAATTTTTTTTATTAATACAGCAATTCTACGGCGGTTAAGGAGGAGGAGGAGGAGGATGAGGAAATGGCACTTCATACAGATGGCACTTCACTCTTGGCTGCTTTCCACTGTTGTACAAGCAAAGTCCGGGTCAATCCACTTGCTGTTCATTTTGATTAGCGTCAGCCTGTCGGCACTGTCGGTTGACAGGCGGCTGCGCTTATCGGTTATAATGCCCCCGGCTGCGCTGAACACCCTCTCTGATAGCACGCTGGCGGCAGGGCAGGCAAGCACCTCCAAGGCGTACAGGGACAGTCTTCCCCTTTGTTGTGTGCTGCCACTGCGGTCCAGACCTCCAGCCAGGACACCTCCACATCTGCCTCTGCCTCGGCTACTTTGGGGCCTTCTCCTTCAGCCCCCCTTCCCCCGCATCTTCGTCTGCACCTTCCATCTCCTCGTCCCATCAACTGTCCATCTCGCAGGCGTTCAACCGCAGGCGGAAGTACGCCTCCAGTCACCCCCAAGCCCAAGCCTTAACCTGCCTCATCTCCAAACTGCTGGCCCTGGAGATGTTGCCGTTTAGGCTTGTGGAGACGCAGGCCTTCCGTGACCTGATGGCGGCTGCCGCACCTCGCTATTCCGTCCCTAGCCGCGTCTATTTTTCCCGGTGTGGCGTCCCCGCCCTGCACCAGCACGTGTCGCGTAACATCAGGCGGGCCCTGAGGTACGCAGTCAGCGCAAAGGTCCACTTGACCACCGACTCGTGGACAAGCGCTTGCGGCCAAGGACGCTACATCTCTTTGACGGCACACTGGGTGAATGTTGTGGAAGCGGGGACGGGGTCGCAAACAGGGACGGCCTACATACCACCCCCGCCCAAGATTGCCAGCACGGGTTCTGATAGACCCCCCTCCTCTTCCTCCTCCTCCTCCTCTGCCTTAACATCGCCCTCAGCCCCTAGCTGGAAGCGTTGCAGCACTGGCGCGGGGAGACGTCAGCAGGCGGTGCTTAAGCTTATCAGCTTGGGCGACAGGAAGCACAGCGCCGCAGAGGTGAGGCACGCCATATTGCAGCAGACAGAGATGTGGCTGTCGCCGCTGCAGCTAGGACCAGGCATGGTCGTGTGCGATAACGGCCGTAACCTGGTGGCGGCTCTGGAACTTGCAGAACTCAATCACGTACCATGCCTGGCCCACGTTTTTAATTTGGTAGTACAAAAGTTTCTAAAGACTTACCCCAACCTGGCAGAGCTACTGGTCAAAGTGCGGCGCTTGTGCGCTCACTTTCGGAAGTCAACTGTAGCTGCTGCTAGCTTAAAAAAAATCCAGCAACGCCTCCATTTGCCTCAACATCGGCTGTTGTGCGACCTGCCCACTCGCTGGAATTCCACCTATTGCATGTTGGCCAGGGTGTGTGAGCAGCAGAGAGCATTGATGGAGTACCAGATGATGCATCCACGCGTGCATCCAACTCAGCTCCCTCAGTTTGCCAACCACGAGTGGCCATGGATGGCAGACATATGCGATGTATTGCGTATCTTTGAGGAGTCCACTAAGAAGGTCAGCAGCGAGGACGCTATAGTGAGCGTAACCATCCCGCTCCTATGCGTCCTTAAAGAATCGCTCATCGCAATAAGGGAGAACGCATTGCACACAGAGGAGACGGGGGTAGGAGGAGACGCCACGCAGGTAGACAGTCAGACCACACTTTTGTCTGCTGCTCGGTGGCAGTTGCAGGAGGAGGAGGATGAGGAGGACAACGTGGAGGTGGCTGTGGAAGAGGATGCTGGCGGCGAGGGTAGCAGTCAGGCTGTGTGCGTCCCATTGGTTCAGCGCGGATGGGGAGGAGAGGAGGAGGAAGAGGAAGAAATGGAAAATGATCCTTCTGGTGGGGGCAGTGACGTCATGCCTACTCAGAGTCTGGCACACATGGCTGACTTCATGCTGGGCTGCTTTTCCCGGGACATACGTGTTGTCCGGATATTGGAGAACAAACTATACTGGGTGTTCGCACTCCTGGACCCCCGGTATAAAGATAACTTCTCCTCTTTTATTCCGGTAGAGGAGAGGACGAATCGATTACTGGAATACCAGAGGGAACTCTTGCAGAACATGATGCAGATTTTCCCACCCAGCATCGCTGGCGGCAGAGAGGAGAGTGTCTCCCAGAGTCTGACAACATCGATCAGGCCCACAGCCACCAGGGGAACACTCTCCAAGGTGTGGGACACGTTCATGTCACCCCCTCGTGCAACTTCCATCACTGCGGGGCCCGCTATCAGCAGGAGGGACAAGTATCGGCGGATGTTGCGGGACTACCTGGCAGACCACACCCCTGTCCTCCCCGATCCCTCGGCGCCCTACACTTACTGGGTCTCCAGGTTGGACACGTGGCTGGAAGGCAGTGGCAGCAAGACCGGGCGCAGGTTGTATTGCGTTTGCTCTCTCCCACTCATCCCAGTGCTTGACTTCCAAGTGACGGCGCATGCCTGAGGTGGTCAGATTGCTCTTCTCAGAGCCCCTACTCAGTTTTGAGTGGCAGATTGCGCAAACCGTGCTCAGTTTGTCGTCCGCGCAAACATTAAAAAATCTCCACCCCACAGAAGTACGAGGCCTCGATGGGGGAGCTTCGCGCGACTGCCTGCTGCCGGGAAGAGCTTCGGCCCTGCTGGCTGTGGCCGGCCTTCTCTGTCTGGACTGTCCTCTGCCTCTGGACTGTCTTCTGCCTCTTGCTGCCTTATTCGGTGATGCGCAGACCGCATCTCCACTGCTTTCCCCGCTGGACATCACCCCTGTCCAAGTGGGGTCAGTCATTTCGTCGTCCACCACCTCCTCTTCCACTTCCTCTCTCTGCTCCTCCTCCTGCCCACTGGACATTCCAACAGCCTCCCTTGATGGCAACTGCGTCTCATCATCATCGCTCATGATAGCAGATGCTGGTTCCGGGTCCACATCACTAGGAGATGGCGGATACTCAAGTGTTTGGGCATCACTACAAACAAATTCCTCTGCTAGCTCCTGGGATTCTTGCGGCACATCTGGAAAAGGACCCGAAAAGAGGTCCTGGGAGGGGTCAAGGGTGGGCTGACTCTGTTGGCCAGGTTGGGAGGAAGGAGGGTCAGAGTGAGACTGTGTGGATGACTGGGTGGTGGACAAGTGACTGGAAGCGTTATCGGCCATCCATTGCACCACCTGTTCACGCTGCTCAGGCCTCAACAGAGGTGTACCCCGCCCCCCGCATAACTGTCCCATAAAGGCAGGGAAATGGGTGAGCGTAATGCTGGCTGCCCCTCACCAGCACGCATTGTATCCCCACTGGCTTCAACGCGGTTTGTGCCCCCACCAGCATTTCCGCGCCCCCATCCTCGTCCATGTCCCTTTGCGCTAGTCCTCCGCATTTCAGACGTTTTACTTTTTTGGCCACGCGTTATGCCAAATATAAATATATTTTTTAGGAGAACACCTGGCTATACAGCCGTATACTGCCAGAAGGTGAAATGGTGCCTATACGCACCGGGTATATAACAGTCTTTTGTTGGCACAGAGGACACAAAACAGTAGAGCCAAATATAAATATATTTTTAAGGAGAACACCTGGCTATACAGCCGTATACTGCCAGAAGGTGAAATGGTGCCTAATACGCACTGGGTATATAACAGTGTTTTGTTGGCACAGAGGACACAAAACAGTAGAGCCAAATATAAATATATTGTTTGGGAGAACACCTGGCTATACAGCCGTATACTGCCAGAAGGTGAAATGGTGCCTAATACGCACTGGGTATATAACAGTGTTTTGTTGGCACAGAGGACACAAAACAGTAGAGCCAAATATAAATATATTGTTTGGGAGAACACCTGGCTATACAGCCGTATACTGCCAGAAGGTGAAATGGTGCCTATATGCACCGGGTATAAAACAGTGTTTTGTTGGCACAGAGGACACAAAACAGTAGTGCAAAATATAGTTTTGTATATAGGTGCTAATACACCACTGAAGTCTTTCTGTCCCTATTCCAGCAGCAGCTACCCCTCACTAAAGCAGCCGTTGTGTGCAGTGTGTATATAGCTAGAATGAGCTATATACCGTTCAGCATAGTAGCCCTAATAAGGACTCTCAATGACTCTCTTGTCTTCTGGTAGCTGGTATATATGGTGGTAAATGCGATATTCTGAGCTTCTGGGGCCCTGCCTGCCTACATATGGGATATATACTGTTCAGCATAGTAGCCCTAATAAGGACTCTCAATGACTCTCTTGTCTTCTGGTAGCTGGTATATATGGTGGTAAATGTGATATTCTGAGCTTCTGGGGCCCTGCCTGCCTACATATGGGATATATACTGTTCAGCATAGTAGCCCTAATAAGGACTCTCAATGACTCTCTTGTCTTCTGGTAGCTGGTATATATGGTGGTAAAAGCGATATTCTGAGCTTCTGGGGCCCTGCCTGCCTACATATGAGCTATATACTGTTCAGCATAGTAGCCCTAATAATAAGGACTCTCAATGACTCTCTTGTCTTCTGGTAGCTGGTATATATGGTGGTAAATGCGATATTCTGAGCTTCTGGGGCCCTGCCTGCCTACATATGAGCTATATACTGTTCAACATAGTAGCCCTAATAAGGGCTCTCAATGACTCTCTTGTCTTCTGGTAGCTGGTATATATGGTGGTAAATGCGATATTCTGAGCTTCTGGGGCCCTGCCTGCCTACATATGAGCTATATACTGTTCAGCATAGTAGCCCTAATAATAAGGACTCTCAATGACTCTCTTGTCTTCTGGTAGCTGGTATATATGGTGGTAAAAGCGATATTCTGAGCTTCTGGGGCCCTGCCTGCCTACATATGAGCTATATACCGTTCAGCATAGTAGCCCTAATAAGGGCTCTTAATGACTCTCTTGTCTTCTGGTAGCTGGTATATATGGTGGTAAATGCGAGATTCCGAGCTTCTGGGGCCCTGCCAGCTACAGCCTGTCTTTCCCTGCTGTGAGCGTCTATCCCTCACTAAGTTCAAGCTGCTAATGCTGACGAAGAGGAAGTGCTGAGTTTTGTAGATTTGAGGTCACATGGTTTTTCCAGCCAATGCGTGTAGACGCCGTTCTCGCGATGCCAGCGTCCTCCCAGGACCTGTCCCACCCCCCCTGCATGGTGATTGGTGTAAAAAACGCGCCAGGGAAGGTGTGAGGGGAAACGAATTGTGAGTGCGCCATGGCCGCTGTACTCGATCGAAATCGAGTATGACGAATAGCGTAGTATTCGATCGAATACCGACTCGGTCGAATACTACTCGCTCATCTCTAATTATTTGTTTTATACTATTAGACCTATATTTTTCTTATTGTGTGATTTACATTTTTTGCATATTTCAATTATAGTAAATGAATTTATTCATTTCAGAATCAAATATGTATTCTGTATATATAGGAGAGATTCTTTTCTTAGCCTCTTCATATTTGTTTTGTATAAATAATGATGCGAGTGATGATAATGCAGTACCAGGTGTAGCGGTCTCTGGGTCATTGTATTGGTTGATTTAATTGTCGGCTTCCCTGACCCTGTGTCACTTCCGCCCTTATCCTGTCTCTCTATGGAGTAGGGCTTTGCCCTCTCTCTGATGTCACTTCCGGCCGGGCATGGTGATCTCTGCTGCCGCTTATGGCGGCGCTTCTGCTCCTTTCGTTGTGCCTGGGAGACGGGAACGGGGATGAATTAAACACGGGGTGAGTCACCTGACCAACGCTTTCAATTTATTCATCTGTTTGATTGATCTATTTAACTATCAACCAATTTTCCAATTATTTTGGGGTGCTCCCCGACGGGCACTGCATACATTACGCTAGTATTTAAATGTGTGTTATGGGAGCAGGAGGTTATGCCATGAGTAAGGGCTGAGCTTGTGCCCGAAACGCGTTGGCAATTAATCTGCTCCCTTATGCTTGTTACCGACCTGTTTATGTGGATGGAATTCTTTTAATCTGTATGGAAATAAACGTGGATCAAGTATCCTTTTAACCGGATAATAGCTGGCGTTATTGCTGAATTTATTTGGGGGTTACGAGTGAGAGGAAGTGGGAGGTGTTTTTATGTTGGAGACAGCAGGAAGTGGCTATGAACCTAATTCTAGTCCTAGGTATTCTAGGCATCGAGTTTAAAAAGATGCTATCAAGTTGTTAACCGAGATTGTAGTGTTGGGAGTTGAATGGCGGAAGAACATCAGTTTTGCTTGAAGTGGACCAAAACTCAGGATTTTGACTATCCTGGGTTTTGGTCCTTGCCCCTGGTGTGAAACCCCCCAGGTTGCCGAAAACAACTCACCCCTTCCCGGTCCTACGGTGCATTTGTTGCCGCTTTTCCAATCAGCATCAGCACACTGGCAACCGCATCCCCGCTAGAGGGATAGCGGAGATACGGCCATGGCTCACGCATGCACCATGGACCGGGAAGCAAGGTAAGTGAATGGGGTGACCTGGGGGGTTTCACACAGTGGGGCATCCCGATTTTGGATGCCCCGAGGGAGGGAATCGGCCTGAGAATCTTTTAGGTTTAGGTGTTTTGGTCCACTTTAAGGGAACAAGAAGACATAAAAAGGAGACTATTTACTCACCTTACTCCATTCTCTGGGTCCCTTGAATTCTGGACGACCTTCCGCTGGGTGGCGCCATTTTGCATCCTATCAGAATGGCATCCATCTTGCCCATGAATGGCGTGCAATGGAGTCACCTGAAATCCTGTGAGACTTTGCAGAGCTGCAAGATCACTATGGGACACGGAAGAGCACGGATAAGGCTGTGCTTGTCAGTTAGAGATAACTAAGCAGGCAGCAGGGTGAGGATCGGGCCCTGAAGCAGCCGAAAGGTAAGTAGGGGCCAATGTGGGGGGGGAATCGGCCCCTTTTTATTTTAGGTCTGAAGGCGAGTTAGGAGTGAAAAAAGATTTGGTCCTGAGACGTGCAATTGACTGCCCTCTGCATTTAAAGTGGACCCAAACCCAGCGCAATCTGTAGCTATCAGGACCACCGGTAGTGGCCATAAACAGTTACCCTCATGACCAAAGGACACAACGTGCCAGTTACCGATATGGGCGATACTACTGGGGAGGAGTTTTTTCCTACTGGCCATGGCATCATTTGCTTGAAGTAGAACAACATACGGGTAGTTATATTAGATTCTGTTACCAAAAAACTGTACTTTTTTAAGCATGCACCCCGTTCCTCTACTGTCACTAGAATTGAACACCTTGATCTCATTTAGGCATATTGTTAATTTTACGCAAATATTAACACTGTCAAGGACATCTATCCATCAGGGGGGACCCCCTCCTTCGTGCCCATTTTTATGGGGGTCCTGAGTGTCGTTCAATCTTTCGAATTAGTCTAGGAGATAAGAAATACAGAGAAACACAGTCATTGGAATGCGCTTGACTATCTCACGGAGATGCATCTGGTGCTCCTCCATTTGACGTTTTTATTTATAGTAAAATAGAAAACATATATACTTCATCTAAAGGCGCATATGATATTAGAAAAAAATTTAATATCTAGATCAGTAATTGGTCTACCTAAGGAGCACAATCTTTGATTAATAATTTTTGCCCACTGGTAGTTATTCAGTTTATGTGATTATAATAGATATTAATTGTATATTTATGTATTAGCACTTTATACACCAATTTATTAGGATCCGGATCATAGGCAGGTATTGATCATTAGGTGGTATTATTGGATTAAGTATAGTATAGCCTCACTTGGGCGGATGTATTTATTATTTATTGTTTATTAATGTATTGGTGAATTAATTTATATAGTCCTCTCCCTACCGCCTACTCCTCCCATTCAGATTGGTTTGTCTTGTGTGTTATTGTATTTATGTATTGTAATGGTTTTTAACATGTTTAGGTGTTTGTTTTTTGCGATAATACAAATAAAATCATGTATTAAATTTAGTCGTTGGTGTGCCTCCCTTTGTGTTTTTTGCTCACCACATTTAGAAGTCTTTCAAGATTATTGGAAAACCATTCCGGGTCACTACCTCATTGAGCAGCAACATACTACACCCTCTATCTGGATTCTGCACCCTCTATCTGGATTCTGCACCCACTATCTGGATTCTGCACCCTCTATCTGGATTCTGTACCCTCTATCTGGATTCTGCACCCTCTATCTGGATTCTGCTCCCTCTATCTGGATTCTGCACCCACTATCTGGATTCTGCACCCTCTATCAGGATTCTGCACCCTCTATCTGGATTCTGCACCTTCTATATGGATTCTGCACCCTCTATCAGGATTCTGCACCCTCTATCTGGATTCTGCACCCTCTATCTGGATTCTGCTCCCTCTATCTGGATTCTGCACCCTCTAACAGGATTCTGCACCCTCTATCTGGATTCTGCACCTTCTATATGGATTCTGCACCCTCTATCTGGATTCTGCACCCTCTATCAGGATTCTGCACCCTCTATCTGGATTCTGCACCCTCTATCTAGATTCTGCACCCTCTATCTGGATTCTGCACCCTCTATCTGGATTCTGCACCCTCTATCTGGATTCTGCACCCTCTATCTGGATTCTGCACCCTCTATCTGGATTCTGCACCCTCTATCTGGATTCTGCACCCTCTATCTGGATTCTACACCCTCTATATGGATTCTGCACCCTCTATATGGATTCTACACCCTCTATATGGATTCTGCACCCTCTATATGGATTCTGCACCCTCTATCTGGATTCTGCACCCTCTATCTAGATTCTGCACCCTCTATCTGGATTCTGCACCCTCTATCTGGATTCTGCACCCTCTATCTGGATTCTGCACCCTCTATCTGGATTCTACACCCTCTATATGGATTCTGCACCCTCTATATGGATTCTGCACCCTCTATATGGATTCTGCACCCTCTATATGGATTCTGCACCCTCTATCTGGATTCTGCACCCTCTATATGGATTCTACACCCTCTATATGGATTCTGCACCCTCTATATGGATTCTGCACCCTCTATCTGGATTCTGCACCCTCTATATGGATTCTGCACCTTCTATATGGATTCTGCACCCTCTATCTGGATTCTGCACCCTCTATCTGGATTCTGCACCCTCTATCTGGATTCTGCACCCTCTATCTGGATTCTGCACCCTCTATCAGGATTCTGCACCCTCTATCTGGATTCTGCTCCCTCTATCAGGATTCTGCACCCTCTATCTGGATTCTGCACCCTCTATATGGATTCTGCACCCTCTATCTGGATTCTGCACCCTCTATCTGGATTCTGCACCCTCTATCTGGATTCTGCACCCTCTATCTGGATTCTGCACCCTCTATCAGGATTCTGCACCCTCTATCTGGATTTTGCACCCTCTATCTAGATTCTGCACCCTCTATCTGGATTCTGCACCTTCTATATGGATTCTGCACCCTCTATCTGGATTCTGCACCCTCTATATGGATTCTGCACCCTCTATATGGATTCTGCACCCTCTATCTGGATTCTGCACCCTCTATCTGGATTCTGCACCCTCTATCTGGATTCTACACCCTCTATATGGATTCTGCACCCTCTATATGGATTCTGCACCCTCTATCTGGATTCTGCACCCTCTATCTGCATTCTGCACCCTCTATCTGGATTCTGCACCCTCTATATGGATTCTGCACCCTCTATCTGGATTCTGCACCCTCTATCTGGATTCTGCACCCTCTATCTGGATTCTGCACCCTCTATCTGGATTCTGCACCCTCAATATGGATTCTGCTCCCTCTATCTGCATTCTGCACCCTCTATCTGTATTCTGCACCCTCTATATGGATTCTGCACCCTCTATATGGATTCTGCACCCTCTATCTGGATTCTGCACCCTCTATATGGATTCTGCACCCTCTATCTGCATTCTGCACCCTCTATCTGGATTCTGCACCCTCTATATGGATTCTGCACCCTCTATCTGGATTCTGCACCCACTATCTGGATTCTGCACCCTCTATCTGGATTCTGTACCCTCTATCTGGATTCTGCACCCTCTATCTGGATTCTGCTACCTCTATCTGGATTCTGCACCCACTATCTGGATTCTGCACCCTCTATCAGGATTCTGCACCCTCTATCTGGATTCTGCACCTTCTATATGGATTCTGCACCCTCTATCAGGATTCTGCACCCTCTATCTGGATTCTGCACCCTCTATCTGGATTCTGCTCCCTCTATCTGGATTCTGCACCCTCTAACAGGATTCTGCACCCTCTATCTGGATTCTGCACCTTCTATATGGATTCTGCACCCTCTATCTGGATTCTGCACCCTCTATCAGGATTCTGCACCCTCTATCTGGATTCTGCACCCTCTATCTAGATTCTGCACCCTCTATCTGGATTCTGCACCCTCTATCTGGATTCTGCACCCTCTATCTGGATTCTGCACCCTCTATCTGGATTCTGCACCCTCTATCTGGATTCTGCACCCTCTATCTGGATTCTGCACCCTCTATCTGGATTCTACACCCTCTATATGGATTCTGCACCCTCTATATGGATTCTACACCCTCTATATGGATTCTGCACCCTCTATATGGATTCTGCACCCTCTATCTGGATTCTGCACCCTCTATCTAGATTCTGCACCCTCTATCTGGATTCTGCACCCTCTATCTGGATTCTGCACCCTCTATCTGGATTCTGCACCCTCTATCTGGATTCTACACCCTCTATATGGATTCTGCACCCTCTATATGGATTCTGCACCCTCTATATGGATTCTGCACCCTCTATATGGATTCTGCACCCTCTATCTGGATTCTGCACCCTCTATATGGATTCTACACCCTCTATATGGATTCTACACCCTCTATATGGATTCTGCACCCTCTATATGGATTCTGCACCCTCTATCTGGATTCTGCACCCTCTATATGGATTCTGCACCTTCTATATGGATTCTGCACCCTCTATCTGGATTCTGCACCCTCTATCTGGATTCTGCACCCTCTATCTGGATTCTGCACCCTCTATCTGGATTCTGCACCCTCTATCAGGATTCTGCACCCTCTATCTGGATTCTGCTCCCTCTATCAGGATTCTGCACCCTCTATCTGGATTCTGCACCCTCTATATGGATTCTGCACCCTCTATCTGGATTCTGCACCCTCTATCTGGATTCTGCACCCTCTATCTGGATTCTGCACCCTCTATCTGGATTCTGCACCCTCTATCAGGATTCTGCACCCTCTATCTGGATTTTGCACCCTCTATCTAGATTCTGCACCCTCTATCTGGATTCTGCACCTTCTATATGGATTCTGCACCCTCTATCTGGATTCTGCACCCTCTATATGGATTCTGCACCCTCTATATGGATTCTGCACCCTCTATATGGATTCTGCACCCTCTATCTGGATTCTGCACCCTCTATCTGGATTCTGCACCCTCTATCTGGATTCTGCACCCTCTATATGGATTCTGCACCCTCTATCTGGATTCTGCACCCTCTATCTGCATTCTGCACCCTCTATCTGGATTCTGCACCCTCTATATGGATTCTGCACCCTCTATCTGGATTCTGCACCCTCTATCTGGATTCTGCACCCTCTATCTGGATTCTGCACCCTCTATCTGGATTCTGCACCCTCAATATGGATTCTGCTCCCTCTATCTGCATTCTGCACCCTCTATCTGTATTCTGCACCCTCTATATGGATTCTGCACCCTCTATATGGATTCTGCACCCTCTATCTGGATTCTGCACCCTCTATATGGATTCTGCACCCTCTATCTGCATTCTGCACCCTCTATCTGGATTCTGCACCCTCTATATGGATTCTGTACCCTCTATATGGATTCTGCACCCTCTATCTGGATTCTGCACCCTCTATCTGGATTCTGCACCCTCTATCTGGATTCTGCACCCTCTATCTGGATTCTGCACCCTCTATATGGATTCTGCACCCTCTATCTGCATTCTGCACCCTCTATCTGCATTCTGCACCCTCTATCTGCATTCTGCACCCTCTATCTGGATTCTGCACTCTGTATCTGGAATCTGCACCCTCTATCTGGATTCTGCACCCTCTATCTGGATTCTGCTTATTGGGACAAATATGTTTTTCAAAAGGGCAACAACCAAAAACACACAAGGTTATATAATAAGTATGGACCAAGAAGGATGGAATGCTGTGTCAGATGATATGACAATAATTGCCCCACCTTATCCCTGTTGAGGTAAGGTGAACCACAGAGTGAAGGTACAGCAACCAAGTGCTCAACACCTGAGCACAGCTTCAAGATTATTTGAAGACCAAGAAGCCAATTTATAGAAAGTCAAGAGTGTGCAAAGCTGTCATCAATGCAAAGGAGTTATTATAGAGAATCAAAAGTGTTATCTCTGCTATTAATAGTTACCTTGCATTTACTTATATGTCTGAAACGTTCTATTTAGCTATATAAAACGGATTCAGGTTTGTTATTTTATACTACCTAATTTCATATACATTGCTTCATGGTTGTGAGGTCTTCAAAATGGGTCTTAAATGGCGAAAAAACAGATCATAAGGCGTATAGACACATTTGACTAGTGCTCTCCTCAAAAAAATGCTTTTAATACCTTTGCCACTAATAAAATTATTTGTATTGTATTTTTCTCCTTGGAATTGCACTGAGCTCCCATAAGTGCATCAGAGGCTTTTCTCATGGTGCTTAGATGCTGTATAAAGAGTCCTCCGTTTTTTTGGATTTTCTTGCAGTTTGGAGACATGGGAAAGAAATGTCAGTGTCTGTACAAGAACAGCTAAATGTGACAAGATGGCCTCCAGCTTCCAACACCTAAAGGTACGAGAACTGGGTCAAGGGAAGTGTGACAGTAAGCTTGCTCTCGAATAAAGTCTGTGTATGTATACTTGTTGCAAACATAACACATACCTACAGTACATTTTTTTTTAGTTAGTGTCCCCTTACCGGTAAATTAGTAACTATCGATATTGGATTTTTGTCAATTAATGTAAGAGGGTTAATATTTTTATCAGCAGGGTAAAGAAAATGTGTTCTTTTGCAACAAATAGTTTAATGTACTGTATAATGTATGATATGAAATGTATTTTTGTATTGTTATAAGTTTTATAACTTTCAATATGTAGTTTGTCATATAATGATTGGACATACATTGCTAACTAAATTCTAGTGTTGCTTGTATCTTGTAGTTGTCAGGGACCGCCGGACACCCTTCTTGCATAAGCCAAGCAATCCCCAATCTCCACCGCCTCTTGTGCCTATAGTCAAGCCCCCACTCGCTGGAGACACGGGTTATGCCTCTCCAGACTCGGTTGCCCCCAGGACTTACTGGCGCAAAGATTGCTGGCTTATGGTGAAGACAGGTGAACCTTGGGGGTTATCCCAAATCAGGAGTTCAAGTGGGCAGAGTCCGAAATATCAAATCCAGCGGGTTGGGCAAAGAATGGTCGAGACAAGCAGGGGTCAAAGCCGGGTGGTCACAGGGCACGGTATCCAAGGGGTAAGGCAGAGACGAGGTCAGACAGGCAGTAGGTCGGTGCGGTCAGTGGACAGGAGTGGTCAACACACTAAACGCAATTCCAACAGCACACCCAAGCTAATAATGGCTATAACGGGCACTGGAGGACCAGGCAGGAACATTTTTAAAGGGGAACTGGCCAATGGGAAGGGGGAATGTGGTGATTAGTTCAACTGTGAGGGTGATTGGTGCAACTTAGGAACATGCTCCTGATATTAGCAGCCCCAGGGTCTGGACCACCCAGGCCAGTCAGGCTGTCCAGTCCCTGGGTTCATCCCACCCCAGACCCAGGACCTAACTGGCTAACTTTGAACTTGCCCCCGGCGAATGCACTGGGAGCAGCGCCGCCGGGGGGCATATAAGGAACGTGCTCGTGCGCGCTCCCCAAGAGGAGGGGAGAGGACGCTGCGCCAGCCAAAGAGGAGGAGCCGCCTGAGGACGTGGAGGGGGCGCCTGTGATGCCGGTGATTCCAGCCTCCGGCGATGGAGAGGGGGCGGCGGAGGCCCCAGCAAGAGGTGTGGAGGCGGCCACCCGGCGCAGCCGCCGGAAGACCGGCGTCAGCCGCGGCCGTGCAGAGGTGCCACGGGAGCCAGGTAAGTTCCTAACATTAGTACCTGTATTTAGGTTTATATTATTGACCCTGTTTTGTGAATTTGTTTTATCCGTATTAGCCCCAAAGTAACATTAAACTTTCTACAGTATTATCAAGGAAAAGGGTAGCATTTAAATACTAATAATAAAACTTAAGGCAATAAAGTGTATTTTGTGTACATTAACTGTATTCTATTACAGTAGATTTTTAGGATTTGAAAGACTGTATTTTTGGTAAATAATAATCAATTAACACAACACACAACAAAATATATAAACCCACACAAAAAACATGTTAATCACTTAAAGGTAAAGTCTACCTTGCTGGGCGATTAGCACGGTGTACGTAGGCACCCATTGACGTCAATGACAATGCTCCATACTCTAATTTCCATACCGGTGCTGTGGGTGAGTAAGGAGTGGCACTGAATCGATTGGGAGGTAAGTCGAAAAGGAGGAGTAAAGATGAAAGCAAGCTCACAGAACAACTGATTGCCTATAAAAAAGTTAGCAAAACAGGAATGCTTGAATATTACATCTTCTGTGTGCTGAGGAGAGTTGTAGAAAACGTATGTTCGGGCTGCAGTCCAAGACAACATCAGCACAAGAAATGGTAATCAGAAGTTTTTTAGACTGGGCCTCAAAGTTTAAGAGACTAAGATTTTGCATTTGTCACCTGAGTTCTTTGATATGGACCCTGTCAAACAAATAGGCTCAACCCTTTGCTCAAGGTCTCCCAACAGGTCCTCTTTTGCAGATCTCCACACAGATGCGCAGGTGAACTAATTCGTGCTCAGACAGCGCTACAGTACAAAGTTGCCTGTGTGGAGTTCCATAAAACATGACCTGTTGGTGGACCTTGAGGAGAGGGTTGAGCAACATTGCTGTAAAAGCAGTTCAACTTCCTGTGTTTGGTTAAGCTAATACCCACATCTGGGCTGGTCAGAGTCGGAGTTCGGATTCTCTGGATCTTTCTTTTCCAGCACCCTTGAAGATAAATAGTTTTTGGTGGCAGGTGGTCTTCTGGTCATCTTCTCAGTTTCACCTCCAAGTTATTGGCAGCTTGAAGACATCTAGGAAAATAGAGGTGATGATAAGCTGGACAAGATAACAAACAAGAAGGCAACTGAGCATGTGTGGAGTAGGAGTAACAAGCCAGTTTAGCGACAAGTAAATAACAATTAGAATCTAGTCTGGCCAGTGTCAGGGTTCATAGTCTAAGGTGATCTTAATCTTTCTTTTCCAGTACCCCCGAAGATGAATATTTTTTGGGTGACAGGTGGTTTTCTGTTCATTGTTTTCAGGTTCAGCTTCTGGTTCTTGGCAGCTTTAGGGCATCCAGAAAATTAGAGGTGATCATAAGCTGGAAAAGGCCAGCAACAAGAAGACTAGTGAAGAAGCATGGAGTAGGAGTAACAAACCAGTATAGCAACAAGTAAATACAATTAGAATCTGTTCTGGTCAGAGTCAGGGTTCGTAGTCTAAGGTGCTCCTGATCTTCCTTTTCCAGCACCCCTGAAGATGGATATTTTTTGGGTGACAGGTGGCTTTCTGTTTACTTTTTTCAGGTTCACCTTCTAGTTCTTGGCAGCTTCATGATTTAGAGGTGATCATAAGCTGGACAAGGTCAGCAACAAGAAAACAAGTGGGGAAGCCTGGAGTAGGAGTAACAAACCAGTATAGGCTCAAGTAAATACAATTAGAATCTGTTCTGGTCAGAGTCAGGGTTCGTAGTCTAAGGAGCTCCTGATCTTTCTTTTACAGCACCCTTGAAGATGGATATTTTTTGGTGACAGGTGGCTTTCTGTTTATTTTTTTCAGCTTCACTTTCTAGTTCTTGGCAGCTTGATGACATCTAGAAAATTAGAGGTGATGATAAGCTGGACAAGGTTAGCAACAAGAAGACAAATGAGGTGTGGAGTAGGAACAATAAACCAATTTAGCGACAAGTAAATAAAAATTAGAATCTAGTCTGGCCAGAGTCAAGGTTCTAGTCTAAGGTGCTCCTGATCTTTATTTTCCAGCACCTCTGAAGATGGATTTTTTTTTGGTGACAGGTGGTTTTCTCTTCATTGTTTTCAGTTTCACCCCCAAGTTCTTGGCAGCTTGATGACATCTAAAAAATTAGAGGTGATTTTAAGCTGAACAAGGACAGCAACAAGAAGACAAGTGAGGAAGCATGGAGTAGGAGTAACAAACCAGTATAGCAACAAGTAAATACAATTAGAATCTGGTCTGGTCAGAGGCAGGGTTCCTAGTCTAAGGTGGTCCGGATCTTTCTTTTTCAACACCCCCGAAGATGGATATTATTTGGGTGACAGGTGGCTTTCTGTTCATTGTTTTCAGTTTCACCCCCTAGTTCTTGGCAGCTTGATGACATCTAGAAAATGAGAGGTGACCATAAGCTGGACAAGGTCAGCAACAGAGACAAAGACAAGTGTAGCGGGTAGCGTGGAGTAGGAGCAATAAACCATATTAGCGACAAGTAAATACAATTTTGAATCTAGTCTGGTCAGAGTCAGGGTTCATAGTCTAAGTTGCTCCTGAACTTTTTTTTCCAGCACCTCTGAAGATAGGTATTATTTGTGTGACAAGTGGCTTTTTGTTCATTGTTTTCAGGTTCAGGGTCTAATTCTTGGCAGCTTGAAGACAAGTGAAGTAGCATGGAGTAGGAGTAACAAACCAGTATAGCAACAAGTAAATACAATTAGAATCTTGTCTGGTCAGGGTTTGTAGTCTAAGCTGCTCTTGATCTTTCTTTTTCAGCACCCCTGAGATGGATACTTTTTGGGTGACAGGTGGTTTGCTGTTCATTGTTATCAGGTTCAGCTTCTGGTTCTTGGCAGCTTGATGACACCTAAAAAATAAGAGGTGATCATAAACTGGAGAAGGTCAGCAACAAGAAGACAAGTGAGGAAGCATGGAGTAGGAGTAACAAGCCAGTATAGTAACAAGTTAATAAAATTAGAATCTACTTTAGCCAGAGTCAGAGTTCATAGTCTAAGGTGCTCCTGATTTTTCTTTTCCAGCACCCCTGAAGATGGATATTTTTGGGGTGACAGGTGGTTTTCTGTTCATTGCTTTCAGGTTCAGGTTCTGGTTCTTGGCAGCTTGATGACATCTAAATAATTAAAGGTGATCATAAGCTGGACAAGGTCAGCACAACGAAGCCAAGAAAGGAAGTAGGCGTAACAAGCCAGTATAGCAACAAGTAAAAAAAAATAGAATCTGGTCTGGTCAGAGTCAGGGTTCGTAGTCTAAGGTGCTCCTGATCTTTCTTTTACAGCACCCCTGAAATGGATATTTTTTGGGTGATGAGTGGCTTTCTGTTTCCAGGTTCTCCTTCTGGTTCTTGGCAGCTTGATGACATCTAAAAAATTAGAGGTGGTCATAAGCTGGACAAGGTCAGCAACAGAGACAAAGACAAGTGTAGCGGGTAGCGTGGAGTAGGAGCAATAAACCATATTAGCGACAAGTAAATAAAATTTTGAATCTAGTCTGGTCAGAGTCAGGGTTCATAGTCTAAGTTGCTCCTGATCTTTTTTTTCCAGCACCTCTGAAGATAGGTATTATTTGTGTGACAAGTGGCTTTTTGTTCATTGTTTTCAGGTTCAGGGTCTAATTCTTGGCAGCTTGAAGACAAGTGAAGAAGCATGGAGTAGGAGTAACAAACCAGTATAGCAACAAGTAAATACAATTAGAATCTTGTCTGGTCAGGGTTTGTAGTCTAAGCTGCTCTTGATCTTTCTTTTTCAGCACCCCTGAGATGGATACTTTTTGGGTGACAGGTGGTTTGCTGTTCATTGTTATCAGGTTCAGCTTCTGGTTCTTGGCAGCTTGATGACACCTAAAAAATAAGAGGTGATCATAAACTGGAGAAGGTCAGCAACAAGAAGACAAGTGAGGAAGCATGGAGTAGGAGTAACAAGCCAGTATAGTAACAAGTTAATAAAATTAGAATCTACTTTAGCCAGAGTCAGAGTTCATAGTCTAAGGTGCTCCTGATTTTTCTTTTCCAGCACCCCTGAAGATGGATATTTTTGGGGTGACAGGTGGTTTTCTGTTCATTGCTTTCAGGTTCAGGTTCTGGTTCTTGGCAGCTTGATGACATCTAAATAATTAAAGGTGATCATAAGCTGGACAAGGTCAGCACAACGAAGCCAAGAAAGGAAGTAGGCGTAACAAGCCAGTATAGCAACAAGTAAAAAAAAATAGAATCTGGTCTGGTCAGAGTCAGGGTTCGTAGTCTAAGGTGCTCCTGATCTTTCTTTTACAGCACCCCTGAAATGGATATTTTTTGGATGATGAGTGGCTTTCTGTTTCCAGGTTCTCCTTCTGGTTCTTGGCAGCTTGATGACATCTAAAAAATTAGAGGTGGTCATAAGCTGGACAAGGTCAGAAACAAGAACATAAGTGAGGAAGCGTGGAGTAGGAGTTACAAACCAGTATAGCAACAAGTAAATAAAATTAGAACCTGGTCTGGCCCGAGTTAGAGTTCATAGTCTAAGGTGCTCCTGATCTTTCTTTTCCAGTACCGCTGAAGATACAAAATAAGATTTTGGTGGCAGGTGACTAAATTTAAAGGTAATTATAAGCTGGAAAAGGTCAGCAAGAAGAAGGCAACTGAGGAAGTGTTGGGTAGGCAAACCAAGCCAGTTTAGCGACAAGTAAATAAAATTAGAATCCTTATTTTAGGCAGGGGAATACAGTACATATATTCAAGGACTTATTTGTGACAGTTAGTACAATGCACAAAGTGGGAGATTCCCAAAGCAATAACAACATGATAAGGGACAATTGCTTGCTATAGGGCCAAATTTATGTGCATTAAAGAAGATGAGGGTTTCAGAGAGGCATCTCACGATCAATTGCTGTTCTGGGGAAGTGGCTAATTCTAGTATTGTAGGTAATTGACTGGGAGCAAGGAAAAGAAATAAGGGTAGGGTTGAGAGTCTGGAAGGAGAAAACGAAGGGATCAACCATTCCAGGCATCTCATGGTGGCAAGCCTGGTTCTAAAGAGGGAATTTTACCAACTATGAGGGAAAATCACAGGGTTTGTGGTGAGATTACCATGGCATATGTTAGGTTGATATTTAAAGAGAATTAAGGTGGATCAGAAAAAATAAGTTAGGAAACTAGTTTTCACCCGATACCCAAAGCCTAACCAGTATTTGCAGCTTATAACTGCTTGCGTGAGGTGCCGGCATCTGCGTGTTTCCGGAGCATGACGGCAAACATATATTCAGACCTAGAAGTGTTCATCTTTACGAACATATCATTATGCTTTTATGTCCCCTTTTCTTCTAGAGCCAATACTGGAATGAAACTATGGCTGTGCAATTCCATCTCCTTGGGTTCCCAGATCTCGGAACGTCTAAAATCCTGGTGTTTTCTTTGGTTCTTGGGATATTTGCAATTACATTGTTAGGAAACATCATTATTATTGTCTTAGTCCCAACAAGTCATCAGCTTCAGTCCCCAATGTACTTCTTTCTTAGTCACCTTGCTACCACCGATGTATTGGTTTCAGTCTGCATCATACCGTTCTTATTAAATGTCATATACAAGGACATTTTTACTATATCATTGGAGCCTTGCCTGTTCCAGCTCTTCCTCTTTTGTGTTTCTGAAACCATTGAGTGTTTTATACTCACTGTGATGTCTTACGACCGATACCTGGCTATTTGCCTTCCGCTGCGTTATAACTCAGTCATGAATAATAGACATCAGTATCACCTTACAATGTGGTCCTGGTTTATAGGAACCATGTCATCGATCAGTTTAACTGTCCAGATCAACACGCTGAGATTCTGTGGTTCTCCCGTCATCGACCATTTCTTCTGTGACCCCGTTACGCTTATAGAACTTTCCTGTTCGAGAAAATTCTTTGTCAAAGTTCAAGACTTGCTCATTTCAGTTTCAGTCACTCTTTTCCCATTTGTGTTCATATTTCTAACCTATGTAGCTATATTTGTCACTATCCTTCGAAATCCTTCCCAAGCTGGGAGACAAAAAGCATTCTCCACCTGCTCCGCCCACCTCATTGTTGTCACAATATTTTATGGTTCACTCATATGTGTATATGGAGCGCCGTCAAGCAACTATTCTGCCAACCTCAACAAGGGCCTGTCCTTGATTTACACTCTGCTAACTCCTATGTGTAACCCCATCATCTACAGTCTGAGGAGCCGAGAGATAAGAAGCGCCTGTATGCAACACATAAAGAGGTTGCAAACATTTAGATCAATAAAAATATATTAATATATCAATACATTATAGGCTCTTACAAACAATAAGGTTGATTCAGAGCCCTCAATTTTCCATCTCGTTTTGTTTCTCAGTGTGAACATTACACATGGCATTTGTTTAGTTGATTCAGAGCCCTCTATTTTCCATCTCGTTTTGTTTCTAAGTGTGAACATTACACATGGCTTTTGTTCACATGATTCAGAACCTCCATCAGGAGCGCCTCGTACTATTTCCGTAGCTGTGTAAGCCATCGAGAACGCAGTGCGGCTCAGAAAGACTATTTCACAGACGATGCTCTCATATACGTTGATGTGAAACACTCGTCTTGTTGCGTTTTCTAGCGCTGCCAAGCTGCCCATCAACCCACTTCATCTAAAGCATGCAGCAACCGAAGCTGCTGTAAAACTTACCTGAGCTTCCGGATCCCCTTTCTGTCAGTGACCGCAGCATTTTAAACTGTCCATGACCGGGGCCACAGAAAAGTGACCACCACTCCCCATGAGTGATGATACTCCTAGTGCCAGAACTGCCAACTGGCACTAGAAGTGTCCTCAAAAGTCTTAAAGGAGCCACAGCACTCAACCCTGTTAGTTTGCAGACCAGCATACAATTTGTCTCTAAACTTGGTTAAAAACGGAGGTGTGACGGAGCCCTCTGTTTTTAACCAAGTTTAGAGACAGATTTTATAAGGGACTTACCTCTGCCAGGGGGGCGGCAGTGAGCGTCTGCTGGGCGACACGCGCTCCTGCTGTTGGGAGCGTGGCACGTCACTCTGGCAGCCTCCCTCGCCCCTCTCTAGCTGTGCAGGCGCGCGTCCCGCAGTCTGTAAATTTCGCCACTAGGAGGCGTTGTGCTGCGAGTGGCAGGCAGCACAGAGTGCTCCACACCTGATGGGAATCAGGGGCTGATCAGCCTTGCAGCCAAGACTGACCAGCCCCTGGATAGTGCCTCCAATTACTCACAGTGTTGTAAGTTGCACCAATCAGCGCATACACTCCCCCCCCGGGTGGCCATTGGTCGATTCCCCAATAAATATGGAGTCAGCCCAGTACTCAGTGCCCGTGATAGTCGCTTGTGATTAGGGTGTGATTCTGTTAGCTGTTATCTGATTCAGACCCGGCTTGATCGACCATCCCTGTCTGCTGCCTGTACTGACCTCTGCTTTGTCTGACCACGAACCTGCCTGCCCCTCTGGACACCCCGCGATCTCTGACCTCCTGGCTTGACCCTTTGGCTACTCCTGACTACGCACCTGTCTCATCCCTGTACTCTGACGCACCCTCCGGATTGACTACCTGTGAACGACCTCAGCTTCGGGATACCCTCGTGGTTCATTGGCCTTCACCGTAAGCAGCCATCCTTTGCGCCTATTAAGACCGGGGGGGGCAACCGTGTCCGGTGAGGCATACGTAGCGTCCCGGCAAATGGGGGCTTGCTATAGTTAGAAGCTGCGGTGGAGATTGGGGGTTGCCTGCTTACAGAAGGCTGGTGTCCCCCTGGGCATCATAGATTTTAGGTTCATCTGCAAGCTAACAGGGTTGAGTGCTGTGGCTCCTTTAAGACTTTTGTATCCTGATTGCCCTGCTAACGTGCACCTCCCAGGTTAGTTATAAAATGGTCTGAGCGGCTGCCACCCCCCCTTTGTTTCTTTTGAATTTGTGCAAGCACATGGGGTGTGGGGTCTAGGCTGTATTGCAAGGTCTTTGACCTTGCAATAACTTTATGTAGTAAAGGTTAACTTGTAAGTTTAAACAGACCATACACAGTATCACAACACAATGAAATGCCCAGCTGGGGCTTTAGTTTAGTCTATGCACATATACCTGGGTATATGGATAGTCATAGCTAAATACCTCAAGGAGGAAGTTGACACCTGATGTAAGCTGCAGGGACCCCTTATTTTGGCTCAAAGAGATGATTCACTCTTAACCCACAGAAAGTGATGAAGAGATATGCAGCAGCAGTAGCAGCTCCTCCACCACACATGGCAGGTTAACATGCAGGAGGTAATGAAGACGTTAGGAAGCAGCAACAGAAGATCCCCCACGTGGCACCAGCAGCTGGACATGCATGAGAATAGTGTAGCAGGAAAGTGATTCAGGCTCCACTTTGAGGCTGTATATGTGGGTTGCAGCTGCTAGCCGTGTGCTCAGTTCTCCCCAGTATTAGAACAAAATGGGGGGGGGCCTAAACCCCCAAATAAAGAGCAGCATCCAGAGACTTATAATTGCACACACTTGTAATCTAGTTTAAATAATTTATTTCATTTGTGAGATACAAAAGAATACATATTAAAAATCCGTATTAAAAAAAATACAGGACTCATACAAGCTCACAATCTGCCATGGGGGGGGGGGGGGGGGGGGGGAGCTGATGTTAAATGAAGCCAGTAAAAATGAATTAAATCCTGAATATCATAAATCATCCCAATAAATATAATCATTAAATATAAATAAAGTGCCTGTGCTTCCAACCAAAAGTGCATTAATTCATAATAAACCACCAGTATAATTCAGTGCAAAACCTGCGACAATATGAGGTAGATACAAAACATATCAAGAAGTGTCAGTCTTACATGTAAGTTCTGCTGGTGTTCAAAGGTCCCCTCAGGAAAAAGCCAACGCGTTTCGTGACGGATTGTCACTTTTTCAAGGCAGTGTATAGAGTCAGTTCAACCCAGCACACAGCTCTGTGGTAACTAAGCACTCCCCTACATTTTCATTACAGGTTCTCAGAATTCCGGTTTATCTCATCCATTTGCTTCTTGAAAATGAACAAAAATAAACTACTGTAATCAATTAGAGTGTGGTGTAGTCTAAATAATAAGCCTCTACTAACTGCTCATCAACCTCAGCAGCTGGCTGGGTATCTGACTTACTTGACTCTTGATAAGAGAACCCAGCATTCATCTGGACATGGCACACTATCATCGGAGAAAACAGATTTCAGCCCCACGGCTATTTATTTCACTGTAACAGAGGGACTGTGCCAGGCACTGTCTTTGCACACCTTTATGTGCTTGGCATTAGGGAAACAGTAGCACATCACCCTACAGGATCCCAAAAACAGGTTAAGGACCTGAACTCTGAGGCAACTGCTATTAGGGAGAAAAGGTGGCTTATCTAGGACATCAGTAGCCCTACCAGAGCATCTTCCAATCAGAATCAATGGACAAGTGTTGGGCTGGGTAAACAACAGTTTTTGGGCACCATCATTTTACAAAAAGGATCAACAATGACTCCACTTCTTGTAACGTTTTGGTCTAAAAGCTAAACCTTTTTTATTATGGTGTCATTGCATCATTCCAAAGCTCATCTTTCCCGACCTGGGACAATGGTGCAGCAAAAAAAGAGAGAAGCTGGCATATATTTTCCAACTATAGAAGAACTTCGAAGACTGAGATTTATTGCCTTAAACTCACCCAGGACCCAATGTACCACAACCATCCATCCTTACTGCAGCTTTTATTGGGATGCTTGAGAACCATACTTAACAGAAACCTTTACTATCCTGTTGCCATACAACAGTTGAACTCTGATGAATGCCATTCCTGATTCTTGGTCTTGGTTCTTGTGTAAGGGCATTTCCTGACTCCACTAAAGCCCCCTGCAAAGGAGGAAAGGCGATGGGTCCAGATGGAATCCACCCCAGAGTTCTAAGGGAACTTAGGTTTGTGATTGCAGCCCCTCTGACTGATTTACTTAACCATTCCCTTTCAACTGGTGAGGTTCCAGAAGATTGGAGAATGGCCAATGTCGTACCAATCTATAAAAAGGGGAGTAGAGAAGAATCCAGTAATTACAGGCCAGTTAGTTTAACATCTATAGTGGTCAAATTAATGCAAACACTCTTAAAAAAACACATAATTACCCATCTAAAAATGAATGACCTATTGGACCCAAAACAGCATGGCTTTACTGAGGGCAGATCATGTCAGACCAATCTTATTGATTTCTTTGACAATGTCACTGAAGTGTTAGATGAAGGTGGTGCTGTGGATATCGCCTATCTGGATTTTAGCAAAGCCTTTGACACTGTATCACATAAGGAGCTCATAGATAAGTTATTGAAGGTAGGACTCAATCCCTGGATAGTTCAGTGGATTTCCAGTTGGCTGAGGGATCGGTATCGGAGCGTTGTTGTAAATGGTGTGCAATCTGAACAAAGGCGAGTTACAAGTGGTGTGCCGCAAGGCTCTGTCCTGGGCCCCATTCTTTTTAATATATTTGTAAGTGACATAGGAGAAGGCTTGGTAGGAAAAGTTTGTCTGTTTGCTGATGATACAAAGGTTAGTAATAGGGTGGATATTCCTGGAGGTGTCTGCAACATGGAAAATGATTTAGCTTTACTGGATAGATGGTCAAAACTGTGGAAACTAGAGTTTAATGTCTCTAAATGTAAAATCCTGCACTTGGGTAGAAGGAATCCCGGCTCTGAGCACCGTATGGGCAGCACTGTGTTATCCAGGACCTCGGAGGAGAGAGATTTAGGGATACTGATTACTGATAGCTGCAAGATGATTGGACAGTGTAGCCAGGCAGTGGGGAAAGAAAGCAGGATGCTCGGCTGCATAGCTCGAGGCATCACCAGTAGGAAGAGGGAGGTTGTGATGCCGCTGTATAGAGCCCTGGTGAGGTCACACCTAGTATACTGTGTGCAGTTCTGGAGACCTTACCTGCAAAAATACATTATTCAAATAGAACGTGTCCAAAGGCGGGCAACGAAAATGGTGGAAGGACTTAAACTTAAAACTTATCAGGAGAGACTTAAAGAAGTTGATTTGTACAGTCTGGAGGAAAGAAGGGAGAGGGGGGACATGATTGAGACCTTTAAATATGTGAAAGGATGGAATAAGGTTCAGGAAGGAAGTGTTTTTAAGTAGAAACTTAATGATAGAACAAGGGGGCAAAACCTGAAGCTAGTCAGGGGGAAGATCAGGAGCAATGTTAGAAAATATTATTTTACAGAAAGAGTAGTAGATGCTTGGAACAAACTTCCAGCAGAGGTAGTTGAAAAATCAACAGTCACTGAATTTAAACATGCCTGGGATAAGCACACATCTATCCTAAGATAAAGAGAACATACAGTATACACATAAGGGCAGACTAGATGGAGCGTAAGCTCTCCTTCTGCCGTCAACCTTCTATGTTTCTATGTTTCTATGTGCTGCATGGAAATCCCCAGGTTGTGTCACTAGGGAATCAAGAGCACAGTTAGGGACAATTTTGTGTTGCTCTATTACATAAATTCTCAATCAAAAGGGTATGCAGCACCACAGCCATCCCTCCTTACTGCAGCTTTTATTAGGATGCTGCTTTCAAGTTCCTTGCTTGAGAACCCCACCTCACATGAACAGCTACTATCCCATTGCTATCCAACAGCTGAACTCTGATGAATGCCATTCCTGATTCTTGGTCATTCCTGGTAACTCATAAGAGTAACTCCTGGTCAATCTTATCCAGAGTGTAAGAGCATTTCCTGACTCTGCAGATTGTGACACTGGGGAATCAAGGGTTTGGGCAGACAAGTAGTGGTTCCCTGGTCCAGGTGGCTAAACAGCAGAAATCAAAGGTTGTGCGCAGGCTGAAAAGGAGTGTACACCACCACCAAGTCCCGATCCAAAAGTCGCCGGCAGGCTGCAAAGGAGTGTAAACCAAAGTCCAGATCTAAAGGTTTTGGGCAGGATTCAGGTAGAGTAATTCAGGTCCAGGCAAAACTTGTCAAAAATCCAAAAATGAAGAGCAAGGGTCTCTGAGGAACAACGGATGCAATACAACAAGACAGATCCTGTGAAGATCTTCTGGCACAATCTTGAGGCTGGAATTTCCTCTTTTCAGAGCCCAGCATCCTGTGTTGTCAACATTAAGACTTTTCACATAAAGAGGAGCAACACCCCCCCTCGGGCCTTTAAGACTATTGGGGGGGGTTACTCTACCTCTTTATGGGGCATGCTGCAATCGCTTCCCTAGCATACCTCTATCTGCAGGCATGCCCGCACCAGGCCTTTCTCCCTTTATGGCAGGGATGCACACACAGCGGCGTTTGCTCCATGTGGATATCTTTTGACGCACTGACTTGCACTGATAGGCTGAGCTGCGTGGAAGGCCCCAGTTCATGGCACCAATTTAGTGCAAGAAATCCTAATTAAAAAGGCTAGAGAGAGTATAAGTTCAAGGCACATGCACTGCCGCAAGGTCCACGGCGTCCTACTAACCACCACTCGGCATAACTCAAAAGACATACAAAACACTTGGTTAAGTGTAGGACTGGCAAGATGCTAGGCAACTATAGTTTAGCTGAGCAAACAACAATTTTATTGCACCTGGAAATCAGCACACACATAGGACAATACTGACAATAAAAAGTTGTAAACATGTAGTGCTTTAAAATCACGGGGGCCCACCGTGCACACAACACACACAACCACGCGCACAACACGCACACCCTGCTGGCAGCGCTGCTGTGTGCCTAAACGTTAATGACACACTGCCCTATACTGTATTGGGAGACTTGCAAGCTAAATTAGCTATCAGAGTCCATGGCATAACTCCTTGCTGGGGTTGCTCCCATCATTTGTGAACATGGTGGCCATGTGGAGATCCCGCTGTTTATTCAAAAGTCTCAAAGTGCCCCTTGGACACCGGGCCCAAAGCAGTCTGTGCTGAATGCAACCGCACACTGATTATCTCACTTCAGCACCGTATTAACCACCATATGGTACTGCATGTAACACTCGCAAAGGGGGCTCAAAACAGACATAAGCCTTCCCTGGACTGGGGCATCTCAAATGGGCAAGTACTTAGCTGTCACTTCATGGTGATCTTCACACGTCACTTGCCATCCTTATGTCACTGTTGGTGTTGCGCAACACATAGCTTAACGGAGCTGTAGGCACAGGCAGAGCTGGAAGCAGGGTGGCTTGCACGTGGAGGGGCCGGCCGTCCGCCGACGCGCGTTTCGCTCCGCCCACCGGAGCTTCGTCAGGGTGGTGGGCGGCCCTTCATACTCCCATTTTATTTGTATAGTCCCTCCTTCAGTCGCTGAGCGGCCAATCACATGCATGTAGCTCATAATGACGTATTCTGCGTCCTTCGCTTCACACAGTGCAGCCCGATGGACGGTCATTTACATACTTCTCATAGCGAGCGGTGCGCGTCATTCTCAAAACAGTCAGTCTTTTTATTAAGACAGCGGGAAGTCGCAGACAGGCTGCTATAATGACATATTCATACATGTAGATGTATACAGCCTATAATGACGTATTCCGCATCCTTCACACAGTCCCGCCCAGTAGGCAGTCATTTATTTGCTTCCTACAAAAAGGCAATGCGCGCCCTAGGGACAGTCTTCATAAAACAGTAGTATGTGGCTGGCATACAGCTATGGTGGCAAAATCTGCGTCTTTCATCTACTCCAGCCCTATAAGACGGTCATTTACATACTTCTCATTAGGGTGCAAAACGCACCGTTCTCTTAGGGGCAGCCTGCATACTGTATAACAGGCATATTGCTGTCAAAAGCCTATGCCACAACAGACCACACAGTTGACGACAGCATACACTCGTCCAGGCACCCGGCAAGGAAGGGGGTTATACAGCAGGACCCTATGTCCCGTCTGCCTCATATACTTCTCATTGGGGATAATAGTGTGTGTGTGAACAGGGGGGAACTTCAAACACACCAACCAATATAAGATATAAAATAGTGCCACATTCTATATACAGTAATTTACAAGCGCATCTATCATGCACCAATTTAGTGCAGCAAAGGAAATCTGAATGGAGCAAGCATCACTGATTGGTTGATCGGCTCACGCATGTACCCAGAAAAGGTGAGTGGTGAATACCTGAGGATGAACACATAGGGACATCCCAATTCAGGATGCCCCGCCAGAGAGCAAAATCACCCAAGAAAGTCTTTTTCTTGGGTGTAGTTCCACTTTAAAGGGCCCTGCACCTATTTTACAGTACCAGCACACATACTTTCTAGATCAAAGGTCCTTAAAGTGGACCAACACCCAGGATTTTGACTATCGATCGGGGTGCCCCGCCGTGTGAAACCCCCCAGAAACCCCGAAAAACTCAACTCTCCTCACTCCCACGTGACCGCCGCTCCTGCCAACGGGCAAGCGGGAGGCAGCGACGGACAAGAGAGCGCGCCCGCCGCCGCCTCCCACGCATCACTCTTAAAGGGCACGAACGGCCGGCGCGGGTGCACGTCCGGCTAGAGGGACGTGCGGGAGGCGGCGGCGGGTGGCGCTGGAACGAGGATCAGGTAGGGATTTAGGGGTTTCTGGGGGGTTTCAGGTCAGGGGTCTGATCGGTCCGGGAATCTTATAGATTCCCAGGCCGATCTTGGGAGGGTGTTGGTCCACTTTAAGCATGCCCATTATACCAGGGCTAATTAGCAGACCTTAAGATTGATGAATCTGCAAAAAGCGGAGACCGTGGATAAAAGTAGGAGTAGGATGTTTACAGAGGGTAAAGCAAGGAGGTGGACCCCCGAAATCGGGAGGCCCTTTGGTAAAATGGTTGTTGGTCTGGTTTAATGCCCTTTACTGGCTTATAGCCCTTGGGAGTTGGTAGGAAGGTTAGTGGCTAAGCAGCTGTTCAATGGCTAGAAAGGGGCCTTTTACCAATTCTTTGCTATTTAAAGACTACCAAAACCCTCACTTTGGTAGCCTTTAAATATGTGAATAGCTTATGTGGGTGTTTTTTAGAGTTTACCCATGTGCACCCTGCTCCGTTTCCTAATCAAGCTCAATGGAGCTCTATGCTGATTCACAATTCCCATGCAAACTCTCAGATTCCAGACTGGAGTATATTCCATTAATCGCTCATGTACTTTGTTTCTTTTCTTATATTTAGTATTTTGGGTATTTGATACCTATTTTAGCTGTAATTATATTTTGCATTATCTTCCTTCTGAAGAGCTTTAATAAAGAGAAGATAACTCACAGCTGTTTTTTCTTTGATTTTAAGTTTAAAATGTGGAGTAAGTCAAGGTAATTAGGAAAGTAGTCGGCCAACCTAGATTTTTTTTTCATTTGAGGCAGCGTTTTTTCCCACTCTATCTGTAAGAAACCTATGTTTCTTACAGATATATGTAAGAAGCCTGTGACGAGCATCCTCTGGGCCCATGCTAAGTGTTGTATGCTGTGCTTTACCTGCCGACTTTGCTCTAACTGACCATTCATATTTGCTGCCTGAACTACGAATCTACCTGCTCCTTTGGATACTCCACTATCTCTGACCTTTTGGTTTGACTCCTGGCATTCCTTGACCACTCTTCTGTTTTATCCTATTGTTTGTTGCATCATTGGACTAATTACCTGCGTATGACACTGGCTCCTAGATTACCCTTTTGGTTCACCTGTCTTCTCCGTAAGCGGACATCCTGTGCGCCAGTTAAGACCTGGGGGCAACCGTCTCCTGTGAGGCGTACCAAGCAAGCTGGCAAACAGGGGCTTGGCTATAAGCAGATGCGGCGGTGGAGATTGGGGGTTGTCAGCTCACAGAAGGTGGGTGTGTCAGTGGGTATGACGCTAGCATGATGCGCTGTCATAGCAGATAACTTGTTTTGAGGTATTGACTCTGTATCATCATTGTGGGGTAGGCATATTTGCATTAACATGTTTATCATGCGATTGGGTGCTTCTGTTGATCTAGGGTGCTAACTTAGGCCCTTATTCATCAAGCGATAGCGCCAGGTAGTGTCTGATGAGCGCCAGGTAGCGGCAGCTAACGGCGACTACCGACTCAAGTACGCCCGGCGGCGGTCACAATGACGCATTTATCATACAAAATGAGGCTAGCGCCGGCGAGAGCGACGGCTAGCGCGGCATTCATCATGAAGCCGCCTGGACCGAACAGCGCCGCTGCAAATTCCCTCACAGCGCCAGGTATGAGCTGTCGCTCCCTGGCGATGTCCAATGCATTTCAATGGAGCAATCTATAATTATTCATAATTAATTGGTAATAATTTTTTTTTTTTTTTTTTTTTTAATGTCAAAAATTCGGAGAACACTTCTGCAATGTTAGGATTTATTTTTAAGTCAAAAAAAAAAAAAAAAAAAAAAAAAAAGGGCAGAATTGATCTAACAGGTCTGAGATTAATGTATTCATATTACAAAATGATTCTAAAAACATGTATAATGTTACATTCAAAAAATATGGTTGTTTAGGGGTTAAAAACTAGTTAATACACATCGCCGCCAGCGCTCTGGGGTTTAAACAAGGAATGGACAGCGACAGCACATTCGGAGCGTGATTTTTTGATGAATATGAAGCTAGCCGTTCGCTCTGGCCATTCGTTGTCAGGCGCTCACATACAACGCTGGACCTGTGAAACAGCGACCCCCCAGCCCGTATTCAACATTACCGCACACCGACTGAGTCGCTGTCATCAAGCTAATGCCGGCCAAGCACAGCGAATACTGGCTGGCGCTGAAAAAATCATGCTACAGTCGCTCATCTGTCGCTACCTGGCGCTATTAATGAATCGGCCTCCCCGTCTCTTAGTGGAATGGTGGAGTCCTGGAACCCATTCTCTTTCTTTTTGTCTCCTTTCCTTGTCTTTCCTCCTCCTCCTTCCTCCCCCTCTCCAGGCCAAGGAGCAATGTCTTGAGCTTGGGTGAGGTGGGGAATGTACAAGGTCAGGGGGTGTTGGGGGAGAGAAGTCGAGGTGTGCCTTTTGTTAGCAACAGTTCGACTACAGAGGTATATTCTGTATACTTTGTTTAACTGGATGTTAAAGCTCTATTTTATGAACAAAAACTATTGGATGTCAGTTTTTGATCTGTGATGTCTATTCTCCCAATAAAAACTATTGAAACAGAACATGTTTATCTTGCAAATGATTGTCTTGCTGCTACTACCCCCTTGCCACAATTTTTGGTATTTTTTTCCCACCTGCTCATTAACTTTTCGGCCTCTGCAGGAGTGCCAGTGACCATGCTGAATCCCGGGTAAGGAGAGGCTTTTTTTGTAACCCCCTCATGTTGTGTCTCAGCACCAGGGGGTTACCCTCTAGCCCTGAAACCTTCCCCCTGGTGCTGAGACAAACTTAAGCTTTACACTAGGCTAAGTTAACACTATGCAGTTGCAGATCAGGTGCATTTTGCACTTTGCAGTTGAAATGCATTTTTTTTTGCAGTTGCCGTTCCATAGACTAGACACAGGATACATCTGCAGTTGAAGTTTGGATGGAACGCAGTCAGAAGGACTTTTTTGGCTAAGTTCAAATTGCACTGTATCAAAATGGAGAGGTGTGAAAGGGGCCATAGAGGATATGTCATGACTAATTTACCTCCTGTCCGGTCCTGCGTCATCCGCGGGCGGCTCAGGTTTGGGCGGTCGACAGAGACTCCTTCTATCTGGCAGGTGATTCAAGCAGCGATGGCTACGAGAGGTGCTGAACACGCCTGCCTCCTCCTCTCCTTGCTGCTTTCGCACGGGCACGAGCACGATTTTATTATGCCCTGCGGTGCTGCTGCACACAGTGTGCCCACAGGACGATTAGTTAAAGGGCCAATGAACCCTAATATTACTGTGGGCGTAATGCCCAAATAATGATATTAGGAAATCAGCCCACAGGCTGTTAGCTGGGCCAATGAGCCTGAATGTCTCCCCCGGCCAATCCCGTTAGTTCCCGTCCATTAAAGGTTTCCTTCCACACCGTCTCACTGCCCGTAATAATAGGCTGCTGGGTGTGATATTATCTGTGATCCTTGTTCATTTCCGTTGCTGACCTCGTCTTGCTTGCTTGACCATCCCGTGACTACTGCCTGGACCAACGCCTGCTTTACTCTGATCACATCTCATCCCTTGTGCTGCATACCCGTGACCTCCCGTGGCTTGACCTCGACTTGTCATTTGTCTCTCCCTCTGGTGCTGCCCTTAGTAAGGACTGATTACCTGTGTATGACCCCCTGCCTACCCGAAGTCGCCTAGTCTTGCCTCATCCGCTCATCCATCTTCACTCCTGTAAGTTCCCGACCTTTATGATACTAAGCCCTGGGGGTACTCGTGTCCAGAGAGGCGTGTAAAGATTCCTGTCAAATGGGGGCATGGCTATAGGTGAAGCTAGCAGCACAGATTGGGGGTTGTGGACCTAGAAGGCAGGTGTCCCACGGGGATTGACAGGATATATGACTTTTTCTGCAGAACATAGCCTCAGATTGGATATCCACTTGCAAATCTAAACAGCTCAAAGCTGACTCGCGGCTTTCTTTGATGTTTGAGTGTGCTTTCTGTGATTTTGAGATTACTGTCACGCCGGAGAGTTCTCCAACATTAACTCTCTGCCAGAGGAGCAGAGGGTTAGGCCAGAGCAAAGACCCAGACAAGAAAATGCTGTAAACAGGGGGGGTTATTATAAGTCAAGGGAAACAAACAAAAAAAATCTTAATTTCAGATAAACAACCAAAGGGAGAAAACAAGGCTAACTAGAGGAAATAGCTAACAAAGGCAATAACTGAAGTTCTAAGGTGCTGGCGTGCTCACCTGCATGCTCAGGACAGGCGATACAATTCTGGTTCAGGTACAGATTCAGACTCGGGTTCCAATACAGATACAAGAAAATAACCAAAGCAAACAAAATCCTGCTGCACCAGATGGAGGGCTGATCCACTTAAATAGCCCTCACACCAGGTGCAGCAGATGATGGGGAGAGAGCAGCCAGGGCTCTGCTGACACCCGCTGGTGGCAGATGGAACTGCAGATGGGGTTAGAGAGCAGCCAGAGCTCTGCTGACACCTGCTGGTGGCTAACAGTACTGCAGATGGGATAATAATTGAGCCCAGCCACCAGCCAGTCATCAGCCGAACCGGGGGTTCTAACAATTACAATGTAGTCAAGGAGTAAGTCAAAGAAATTGGAAAAGTAGCAGGCCTAGATTTATTTTCATTGGAGACAACTTTGGGCCAAAGGACAGGTCCCTTTAGCACGTATTGGGCTTTATTGTGGGAAGAATATGCTCTTGTTTTACTCTCTATTTGTAAATGTTTCTATTGAAGAGTTCTGTGACACATAACTACATTTTAGGATGTAACTAAAGCATGTAATATACATTTTCTTGTGAAGGATAAACTCTCAAATAATTGCTTTATTTACTGCTTGTTGTTTAGATATATATATATATATATATATATATATATATATATATTATATTGTGTATATATCCATATAAATATTGTATAATATTGAGATTCTAAAGTGTTTATTGTAGGAAACAGTTAAGTGAAAGCCAGTATCTCTGCTTCTTGTCTATGAGATTCCCGGAGGATACTCAACTCTAACAAAGGATGACTTCATCCGCTCGTTAGAGATAAAAATGAATCATTAAACCAGCCAAGGCCTAATTAGAAAGCTCTAACAATGTCTCTTTACCAGAGATCACTGAGGGTATTAATTAAACTAATTGAAGTCAACCAATGCAATTGTTTCATGCATTGCACTTTCAGTAATTGGAACGCGTGTCATTATTTCAGGTAATTTCATTCAGGCGACCTAACTAGCCTTCAGGGGGATCCCTCCAACATGACGGCCATTATCTTTATTTAATTTGTATAAACTTCTGCGGATGGCAAATCCCAGCGATGGGACCAACAGGCTCGTCTGTTTAACAAAGACTTTCTAGCTATGCAGCTGGATGGCGTCTCTGGACGCGCAACTAGACCCAAGCCTGCCATTACCATCTCTAACTAACACTATTCTTAGCTTCCTAATTCCCTCGATCTCACCGCCAGAGCCAAAGTACAACAATCACCTTTTCTATGTTAATCCTGTAACAATGTCTATTTATTCTAGTATATAGACAATATCAATTCTATATTTTAAATAACATAATATAAAAATAATATAAAATAAATAATTACAAAATGAATTAATAAAATATGGTTGATAATATTATAATAAAAATAATAATCAAAATACATAAATAAATAAAAAAGAATAACAAAAAGTCAAACAACTTAATATTAATGATATGTATAGTAATAATAACAATAACCATATTATTATTATTATTATTATTATTATTATTATTATTAATTAATAGATCAATGTATGTGCCTTACATGCAAATATAATAAAATAATAATAATAATAATAATAATAATAATAATAATAATAATTATTATTATTATTATTATTATTATTATTATTCCTCAAAGACCATCAACAGGCTCACACAGACACACAGGCGTACTAGTTAGTACTGTCTTTGCACTAAAGACATTGCGTCAGTGTGGAAATCTGCAAAAGCTGGCCTGTTGGTGGCTACTCGAGGAGGAGTAATAACAATAATTATTGTTATTATTTAAAGCAATGTACTAGATAAAAATACTGAAAATATGATGTTAATAATAATAATATATTATAGGCCCCCTGAGGAGGAGGCTTGATTGTATGTGCTGTAGGCATTAGTAGATGATGAAACACAAAGGGTGCATGTTGTTCTGAGCTGAAATACAGTGTCGGTTGATGCAGATATTCAGTGATACACATGTATATTCTTCTTAAAGTGAACCAAAACCCACATAGATCAGCCCAGGAATCTATAAGATTCCCAGGCTGATTGATTTCATCTCCCCCAGGGCATCCAGAATTGGGATGCCCCACTGTGTGAGACCCCCCAGGTCGTCCATAAGCTCTCCTTCTTTCCCGGTCCTGTGGCACATGTGCGAGCAGCAGCCGCATTCCCACTTTACCTCTAGCAGGGCGCATGTCTGCACCAGACATTTGTGCAGAACATGACAGCAGTGGCATTTGCCATGCTCCTCAAGCTCTGTCCATGTCTTGCAGCTTTCTTTGGGACCACATTGCATTGAACTCATCGGCACTGCGCAGGAGCGAGATTGGCAGATGCATACGGTGCCTAATGGGATACAAGATGGCGCTGTTTGTTTGAGGTCACTCAGGATCTGAGGGACCCAGAAGATAGATACTGTCATGATTCACTTACCTGCCCGATCCTGCGGTGTCCTCAGCCGACGTGCCCGGGTCTCTATCGGCCGACGCCGGCTTGAGCGATGCCAGCTTGAGTGGCCCCTTCTGCTTGTGGCTGCATCCCGTCTGTCCATGCTCGCATGCATGGCTTTCCTATGCCCTTCAGTGGCACTGTAGACAGGATTTGTTAAAGGGCGAATGAGCCCTAATATTACTGATGGGTGAAACGCCCTAATTATGTATTGGCCCACAGGTTGTTAGCTGGGCCAATGAGTCCGAGTGTTTCTCCCTGGCCAATACAGTCCAGGCTTTTTAGGTGTTCCCAGTTCACTTTCTCACTGCCCGTGATAGCGTGCTGCTGGGTACTGTTGATCCTGTGTCCATTGATTGAGTGCACTTGCCTGGCCATTCCGTGACCGACACCTAAACCGACCTTTGCCTGGATTCTGACTACATTACTGCGAACTCTCTGCTTACCCAGTTTGACCTATGGCTTGACCTTTGACTTTTATCATGTTTCTACCTTGGCACTACAAATCGAGATAACTGATTATTCCGTCTATGACCAAGGCTTGTTCGACTACACCCAGTCTTACATCTGGTTCATTAGCCTTCACCCCTGTGAGTCCTGCGGGCAAACTTGTCCGGTGAGGCGTTTAAAGCGTCCCGACGAACAGGGACTTGACTATAGGTGAAGCTAGCAGCGGAGATTTGGTGTTGTGAACTCACTAAGAAGGCGGGTGTCCTCTGGGATTGACAGATACCTCAGCAAGGTACCTAATGCTTGAAATGTAAACCCGGGGGGGGGGGGGGTGGCAGGCCTCTGATGTTCCTCTTTAAACAAAATGACAAACCCAAAGACAATACTAAGGCAACAAGAAGCTAATCTGATGAAGGTGGAGTGCCAACAATGATGGGAGCCCCTCTAACCTCATGGGCCCTGATTTGGTTGCACCTCCTGTAACTATGGCACCCTGGTGGTACAGAGACGAGACTAATGGTATTGTTCCTGTTAGATAAGCATAAGTGTCCCTAGTTCCTAAAGCAGGTTTTCCCATTTTGTCAAGCTATGGCCAAGGACAGCTTGGTTTGATATGATGAATTAAGGGTTGGGAAAGAGGTTATAAAATCTTCAAAAATGTAGCCACAGGTACAAAATATACTGTAGATATACTGAATAGTGCTCATTGTGCTTTCCTTGACCCATGGCTCAAAGTTGACCAAGATATTATCATTCATTATCCCTTTTAGTGCCAGCTACATGTGTCTCACATAGCTGCCTCTCCAACTGTTAAGTACCAGTTAGACGAGACTCACATAGCTGACTATACCTGTCCATAACAAAAAACTAAAAAACTAAACTAAGCACAGGATGGATCCAGCCGGGTCTTCTTGTCACTATGGGGGCCTTCGTCCCCCCCCCGGCTCTTTTAGAGGGTCCAAAACAGCCCCCCCCTGCTTCTGACACACCACTGACAGGTGACACTGTGAAAAAAAAAAGGCCTTCACTCACCTCCATCCCAATCCCCGGGCCTAGTTGGGTCTTTCCTTCACCCGCGGGGGGCTCAGATGCCCCTAGGCTCCTCCACCATGAGCAAAGGGCTCAAAACAGGTCCCTGCTAGCCTCTTTGGATGGGGCGGATTATGTCATCCCGCTCCTAGCCCCGAGAGTCCTCAGATGTGGTAGTGATCAGTGGAGAGAGAGTGGAGGGGCAGGGGATTCTGATCCTCTGTCTCCCAACCAACCCTTCACTGATCACTGCCAGCTATTGTCAGATCGACGCGGGACAGAGCAGTGTGGATCAATGGTGAATAAAGAAAAAAAAGTATTTTTTTTTATAAAATTAAATGATATAAAAATAAAATAAAGTTTCTTTCTGCCTGTGTCTGTGTGTTTTACAGTTAACATTTTATAAGGAATCCATGAGACCCCTGTACCAGTTTGCAAGACTTGGGGGGGGCTGGCTAGCATACCTTTACCCCCTTGGCCCCCATTACCTGCCTCCCCAAAGCCTGAGGGGGGCAGAAGGGCCCACGGCCCATGAAAGCTGTGTGGGCTTGTAGCTTCCAGGCCTTGGGGACACCAAGGCTGGCCTCCATGCTCTGGTCTACAAGCCCCCATAGCTGGTACCTGGGCTGGTTATGATGGGAAGAGGGGACCCCACACCATCCTTTTATTTTGCAAGGATTTTTAACCCTTTAATAAAAAGCCTGCACGCCCAACCGAGAGGGGAGGACCCTATGTAATTTATTTTAAAATTAACCCTTGATGTACTCTCACCCAGTGTCAGGGATTTCTCAGCGGAGAGATCCTGATTGTAAAAAGTGACCAGAAACTGAGACTGAGAGACAGAAATGGATATGGGGCAAACCGTGTTTAATAGTGAAAAACAATGATAACCACACGTCAAACACACTACAATCAAACTGCTGTACAGATTACAAGGGGAACATAAAACACATGTGTAAGGAAACTGTACATATATACAGGTGAAAACAACACGCTCTGGCTGAACTATACATACATATATACAGGTGAAAACAACACGCTCTGGCTGAACTATACATACATATATACAGGTGAAAACAACACGCTCTGGCTGTACATACATAAGATGGAGTTCGGCAACAAGCATGCTTAGGGATCAAAAGGAAAGTCCAAATTCCAAGGCGGAAAACACGGCTGAGATAGGGGAAGCAAAACACAAGAGCTGAGGCAGGAGTCCTGGGAGCAGGGTTCAGGGTTCAGATTTCAGGGTACCTGGGATCTAGGTACAGCGTTCTGTGATCAAGATGACAAAACAATGCTAATCCACTGCTTGAATGAGCTGATCAGCTTAAATAGGCTGAGAAGTCATAGGTGCTGGCTGATTACCAGCACCTCTGCAGGACAGAGCCTTCTCCTGGTGTATCAGCATATTACAGGGGAACGTTCCAGAGAAGGAGCCAGCCAGATGCAGTATTAACTAGCGGCACACTCTGAAGCTTAAGGGGGAACTCCAACCCTGACACCCAGCAGACATAAAAGGCTTCCAGCAGCAGCAGCAGGAGTGATCGACGTGGGAAACAGTGCTCAGGATGGTTCAGAGGAAAATATTACAAATAAAAATTAAATATTTTTTCTTGTGGTGTGTGTATACTTTATACATTTAACCCTTTGTGAACTGGTAAGAGGTCCATGAGACCCCTATACCAGTTCACAAGGCTTAAGGGTTTGGCAAGTCACCTGCAGCATGCTGATGGCTTGCTATTATTCGGGCTGGAAAAAAAGATTAAATATATGGAGGCAACAATTAATTTTTACCATAAGAACTATAAATCTGTGGAATAGCCTCCCACAGAAGCTTGCTATTAGATGCTAATTTAGAAGAAAATAGCATTAACAGTTACTATTAACTATTAACTTACTAATTGACTATTAAAACTAACTTTTCCCAACCCCATCCCTGGTTGAACTTGATAAACATACAGAAAGCTGCATCTGTATATCTTTTTTTAACTGTACTAACTATGTAGCCATGCTTGGTTTGGGGCAGAGTGTGGACAGGGCTGGGGCACAGGACAGTGAAATGGTCGGCTTGCTGGCCAACCTGATTGGCTGCTGGAAGGGTAGCAGCTGGTTGATGGGCATCTCAGCAGTCCATCATCCAGCTTTAGTGTTGGGCCGAATGCCAAACCCTACAGCACGGACTTCTGACTTAAGTCCGTGTTCAGGGCCAGGAACTGCCAAAGTTCGGCACAAGCCCATACTTTTTGCTTCGCGTTCACCCAACACTAATTCTAGCTAATAAATAGTCTGCATCACTACTTGTACAGAAAATCAGGCCGGGAGGTTTATACCTCATGCTGCACCATCTCACCCTAGCAGGGAACTGGCTGGCTTTTATAATGTGATACAGTGCATTATAGCCTGCGATGAAAATGTACAGGAAGGGTGGGGTGCTCCAGAACGACCCCAAAAATATACCTGTATCAAGATAGACCGCACCACCAACAATGTAATTAAAAATGACCCTTTATTTATAATATGGGTAGTTTTACAGTGATAATTCTAGTCACACTAAAGGATTAAAAACAGTTTAAAGTGGACCAACACCCAGGATTTTGACTATCCTGGGTCTTGGTCCACTTCGATGGGGCACCCCCAATCGGGGTGCCCCGCTGTGTGAAACTCCCCCCCAACCCCCCGAAAAACTCACCTCTCTGCGCTCCCAGCGCCAACGTACAAGCTCTATTCCAGGACGTCTAAGCGGCTGCCGCCGCCGCCGCCTCCCGCGCGTCCCTTTTGACGCGCGCGCGCCCGCGCCGGCCATTCGCAGACGGCCGGCGCGGGCGCGCGCACGCCTGCAGGGGCGCGAGGGAGGCGGCGGCGGCCGGCCGCCGCCGAAGATCAGGTAAGGTTTTTCGGGGGTTTTGGGGGGGTTACACCCCGCGGGACATCCCGATCTCGGATGTCCCGCGGGGTGGGGGGTGATCGGCCCGGGAATCTTATAGATTCCCGGGCCGATCACCCGTGGGTGTTGGTCCACTTTAAAAACACTAGATCTCCTAGGATATAGTAATACGCTCTCAATAAAAAAATATTCCTCTCACACAGCATGAATTAAGTTGATACAATACATACAGTGTTTGTTTAAAAATTATATGTGTTAGAAATGTGCAAAAAATATGTGCAGTACAGTGCTGAAAGATACACTAATTAAAACTTATGTGCAAAATATATTGCTAAAGTGTCACCCTGTGGTACCAAGGTGGAGTACAGTGTCAGGTGCCCTAAATCATATTATAGCTCAGCCAGCTAGGCTGTGCTGTGCTATACTGTGCTGATATAAACAATTGTCAATTGTAAACACTGAGTATGCTGGTGGGAGCTAGGAAATAATAAAGTACATCACCGGGTGCTTGGAGCCATCCTCTGGAGATCATAAACGAACAGAAAATGTGCGATGAAAATGTAAACCACTCACAGATGACTATCACCTATCTGCGATGTCTGAATGTGGGGTTTGAGGGCACTTTTGAAAGATGGTCTTTTGTGGAATTGCAAATTGAGTGGGAGAGTGCAATACATGTGAGAAGTCCAGAATGAAGGACAGAAGAAGTGAATGTAGGAAGGAGCCTGGCTGGAGAGGGCTTTGTAGGCTGAGTTCAAATTTGAAACCAGATTTGAAACCAGAGTGGATGGTAGTCAGTGGAGACAGAGGAGAGGCACGCAACAGTGTTCAGAAGAAAATAAAGGGGTTCCAGTCTGTAAACCACAAAGAAGGATGTTGCAGTATGCAGGAGTTTTACAATGTGATACAGTGCATTATAGCCTGTGATGAAAATGTAAACCGCTCACAGATGACTATCACCTTTCTGCATAAATGTCTGAATGTGCAAGCAACAGTGTTCAGAAGAAATTGAAGGGGTTCCAGTCTGTAAACCACGAAGAAGGATGTTGCAGTAGTCAAGTCGGAATATTATTAGGACATGCCATAGTATTTTAATGCTGCCAGGTGAGCGGAAGGGACAGATGCCAGTGATTTTTTGAAGTTGGAGATGCCAGGAGCTGGCTAGGAAGTGAATGTGAGTTGTGCATGAGAGAGAGCAGTCCAGAATGACTCCTAGGCATTGAGCTTGATGGTTACAGTTATCGTAAAATTGTGAACAGAGATAGATATGTTAGAAAGGGGAAGAGAGTTGGATGGTGGGAAAATGGCCACTCCATTTCTCCATCACAGCAACGTGATGCACACATCACAGAAAGCTGTAAGCCAGCCATGAGTTATTTACATTTCAATAGCTGGCTTATGATCTGTACCACAGCGGATTACAATAGAAACAATTATGATTCATCAGCCTGCTTTGGCTATAACAATGTAACACAATGAAACTCTCAGAAGGGAACTGGCAGGCTTTTCAAAATGGCTTTCCAACAGAAGGGAGAGAAAATGCAACCCATGTTTTAAATTACCAATGCAAAGTATAGCACTGTGAAATCTGTCAGACCTGTAGCTGTAAAACTGTTAGGAAAGTGAGATGAGAGGGAAGAGAGACTAGGGCCCGAGAGGTATTGTCAAGCCCTGTGGGACACCCATCTTCTAGGTCTAAGTCCACAACCCCCATTCTCCGCTGCTAGCTTCCCCTATAGACAAGCCCCCATTTGCTGGGACGCTTTACACGCTTCACCGGACACAGTTGCCCCCAGGACTTAGTAGCACAAAGGTTGTGAACTTATAGGGGCTAAGGCGGATCAACCAGAGACAAGACTGGGCGACGTCTGGTAAACTGGGGTCATATACGGGTAATCAGTCCTTACTAAGCACAGCACAAAAGGGAGAGACAAGAGAAGAGTTGCAGGTCAAGCCAATGGTCAAGCCGGGAGATCATGGGTGCGCAGCACAAGGGATGAGATGGGTTCGTGGTCAGGGTACAGACAGGCATCGGTCCAGGCGGCAGTCATGGGGTGGTCAAAGCAAGACAAGGTTGGCAACGGCAATGAACAAGAATCACGGGTCTTATCACACCCAGCAGCTTGCTATCACGGGAAATGAGAGGGAAAACCTTTAATGGACGGGAACTAACAAGATTGGCCGGGGGGGAATATTTGGGCTCATTGGCCCAGCTAATAGCCTGTGGGCGGTTTGGCCAATACATCATTAGAGAGTTACACCCATAGAAATATTAGGGCTCATTGGCCCTTTAACTAATCCTCAAGTGGGCACTCTGTCCGCAGCGCCGCCGGAGGGCATAAGAAAGCCGGGCTCAAGCGTGCATGCAAGCACGGAAGCAGCAAGGAGAGGAGGAGGTGCTGCTCGAGTCGGCTGTGGGGCGGAAGGAGTCGGCGCTGCCCCCAGACACTGGAGAGGACAGGACAGGAGGTAAGTTTATCAGGTATATACGACCATTGTCCGTATAAAAGTGATATTCAGTCTAGTGCAAATATGAGTTTCACAAGACCATAGGTATAGACTAAGCAAAGTAGGGGGCCTATGATGGAATGCTGTGATGCATTAAAAGGTTGAAAGTCAGCAATTTGCTACGTGATGATTAGGGATGGGCGAACCCACCAAAGTTCGGGTCCGGCAAGTTTGGCCAAACTTTAAATAAAGGTTTGGGTTCAAAATCAATGGGGACCCGAACTTTGGAGGTGGGGTTGTGGCATGGGGGTGCAGAGTGTGCAATGGTAAGCTGCCTAATTCCCCTGAGCCCCGATTTGCTTCCTCAGCAGCAGAGGTGGCAGAGCGGCAGAAGCCATGTTTTAATTTTTTTCCAGTCAGGGCTACAAAAAGATGACCGCCGGTTCCCATGAGCGAGGACAATTCTAGTGCCAGCTGCAGTGCTGGCACTAGAAGTGTCTTTACACTTGGGAGCAAGAAGCCATCTTTTTGTAGCCCTGGCTGGGACCAAATATAAGCGGCGCTGCCCCTCCACTGCCTCTGCTGATGTAGAGAGTCGGGGCTGAGGTGAGTTCCAGCCGCTTCGGCTGCTGCATCCATTAGATGAAGTGGGTTGATAGGCTCAGCAGCCCACCCATTAGCAAACTCTAGCTGAAGACCATGTTCGGGTTTGTAAAACTGAACTTCCATAGTTTAATACAAACCTCAACTTTGCGGTTTGTGTTTGTCCATCTCCAGTGATTACAAAGTAAAGTGGCACACATTATGTTCAACAATCCAGGTCATAACATGGCCATGGTTTCGCTCATGACAGGTTTTCGTACAGGTGGTTAAGGATGTTAAATATTATATTATGTTTAACTGTAAAATGGAACATTTTTCTTAATTGTTTTGTTATAATATATACACAAGAGTGCAGCCAATCCTCCACAGGTTTGCAAACCATTTAAAAAAGGCAAACTGAGGCCGGGAGGCTGATTATTTTCAGCCAGTCTTCAAACCTTAACACAGCTGTATGATTAGAAATCTCAGCTTGACAAGTTCCTGCTTCTGTCTTTGATTTATACATTGTAAGTGAGTTGTATGGTGAGTTTCTAGAGGTGTCCTCCCGCCATTCTAGTACAGAGGACTAGTACAGAGGAGACAATCTTCACAGCGTTCTCTCCATAAAAGTCGCTTGATGCATCGCAGAAGGCGGTAAGCTTGTATTTAAATTTCAATAGCAGGCTCGTGATTGCTTTAGAATGCATCACAGCTGAAGAATAGAAACAGTTATGATACATCATATTTAGCCTAGCTATAACTAGGTAACATAACGTAAAACTCACCTGGGAGCTGGCAGGCTTTTCAGAATGACTCATCTTGTTTGTTAGATTTTTTCCAAGTCATCCTTCAGCTTGACCACATGGAGAGATTAGGATCCACCCCCTGGGAGGAAACACAAACATGAACAGAGAATAAAAAGCCCCAACCCTTCCTCCCCACTTCAGTTCTTTGTGTTTCCTCCCTGGGAAACCGTTGGACAGAGTGTGCCTGCATATGTTAGACTTTGGCCAGTTTGTTATTTTAGTTTTTTATTTTACGACCTCCAGAGTAATGGAGTAGCCCGCTGTCCTGGACAAAATTCCAGAGGAGTACCTTCTGAGGGCTGGACACAGCCACTGCTATATTCCCTCATAATAAGAGCTATGGCTACATCATGGGCAGAAAGGACTGTTGCATCTATAGAGGAGATCTACAAAGCAGCAATGTGGTCATCACCCCACACCTTCCTCAAACACATTATATTTGATTTACTATCTGCCTTCAGGCCTTCGGTAAAAGGGTACTACTTGCAGCTTCTCACCCCTAAGGTATAATTAATTGCCTAATCCTCTCCATGTGGTCAAGCTAATTGATGACTGGATTTTTTAGGAATCCTTCAGCTTGACCGCTTATTACCCGCCCATAGTCCAAGGGTGGTTTTATTAGGTTACTTTTCAAATACTGAGGTGGAGAGAAAGTGGTGGGGCTTTTGATCTCTGTTCATGTTTGTGTTTCCTCCCAGGTGGTGGAGCATAATCTCTCCATGTGGTCAAGCTGAAGGATTCTTGAAAAATCCATTACCGGTAAGTCCAACAGTGTTTTTTTTTTTAAACTCCCATCCCAATATTTGGCTCTGTGAGATCTGTCACCTCTGAATTTTCTTGAAATGCCCTCGAAACATCACGGTAAGCACTCATGGCTTTGTTACTAATGGTTACTAAACTCCAAAACAATCTACAACATTTCTTTTCCTAGCACAAAGGTTGTGAACTTATAGGGGTGAAGGCGGATCAACCAGAGACAAGACTGGGCGACGTCTGGTAAGCTGGGGTCATATACGAGTAATTAGTCTTTACTAAGCACAGCACAAAAGGGAGAGACAAGAGAAGAGTTGCAGGTCAAGCCAAGGGTAAAGCCGGGAGATCACGGGTACGCAGCACAAGGGATGAGATGGGTTCGTGGTCAGGGTACAGACAGGCATCAGTCCAGGCGGCAGTCACAGAGTGGTCAAAGCAAGACAAGGTTGGCAACGGCAATGAACAAGAATCACGGGTACTATCACACCCAGCAGCTTGCTATCACGGGAAATGAGAGGGAAAACCTTTAATGGACGGGAACTAACAGGATTGGCCGGGGGGAATATTTGGGCTCATTGGCCCAGCTAAGAGCCTGTGGGCAGTTTGGCCAATACATCATTAGAGAGTTAGACCCATAGTAATATTAGGGCTCATTGGCCCTTTAACTAATCCTCAAGCGGGCACTCTGTCTGCAGCGCCGCCGGAGGGCATAAGAAAGCCGGGCTCAAGCGTGCGTGCAAGCACGGAAGCAGCAAGGAGAGGAGGAGGTGGACGTGCTCGGTGCTGCTCGAGTCGGCTGCGGGGCGGAAGGAGTTGGCGCTGCCCCCAGACGCTGGGAAGGACAGGACAGGAGGTAAGTTTATCGTGACAGGTATATTCGAGTATTGTCCGCATAAAAGTGATATTCAGTCTAGTGCAAATATGAGTTTCACAATAGGTAAAGACTAAGCAAAGTAGGGGGCCTATGATGGAATGCTGTGATGCATTAAAAGGTTGAAAGTCAGCAATTTGCTACGTGATGATTAGGGATGGGCGAACCCACCAAAGTTCGGGTCCGGCAAGTTTGGCCAAACTTTAAATAAAGGTTCGGGGTGGGGTTGTGGCATGGGGGTGCAGAGTGTGCAATGGTAAGCTGCCTAATTCACCTGAGCCCCGATTCGCTTCCTCAGCAGCAGAGGTGGCAGAGCGGCAGAAGCCATGTTTTAATTTGTTTCCAGTCAGGGCTACAAAATGATGACCGCCGGTTCCCATGAGCGAGGACAATTCTAGTGCCAGCTGCAGTGCTGGCACTAGAAGTGTCCTAACTCTTGGGAGAAAGAAGCCATCTTTTTGTAGCCCTGACTGGGACCAAATATAAGCAGCGCTGCCGCTCCCCCACCTCTGCTGATGAAGAGAGTCGGGGGGTGAGGTGAGTTCCAGCAGCTTCGGCTGCTGCATCCCTTAGATGAAGTGGGTTGATAGGCTCAGCAGCCCATCCATTAGCTTTTCCATGTCCGTCCCGGATGCCAAACTCGATGCCCAAACTTGTAAAACTGAACTTCCATAGTTTAATACAAACCCGAACTTTGCCGTTTGTGTTTGTCCATCTCCAGTGATTAATAGAGAAGGTTCACTGCACGACTAATGGCTACAAAGTGGCACACATCATGTTCAATGATCCAGGTCATAACATGGGCATGGTTTCGCTCATGACAGGTTTTCGTACAGGTGGTTAAGGATGTTAATTATTATAATATGTTTTACTGTAAAATGGAACATTTTTCTTAATTGCTTTGTTATAATATATACACACGAGTGCAGCCAATCCTCCACAGGTTTGCAAACCATTTAAAAAAGACAAACTGAGGTCGGGATGCTGATTATTTTCAGCCAGTCTTCAAACCTTAACACAGCTGTATGATTAAAAATCTCAGCTTGACAAGTTCCTGCTTCTGTCTTTGATTTATACATTGTAAGTGAGTTGTATGGTGAGTTTCTAGAGGTGTCCTCCCGCCATTCTAGTACAGAGGACTAGTACAGAGGAGACGATCTTCACAGTGTTCTCTCCATAAAAGCAGCTTGATGCATCCATCGCAGAAGGCGGTAAGCTTGTATTTAAATTTCAATAGCAGGCTCGTGATTGCTTTAGAATGCATCACAGCTGAAGAATAGAAACAGTTATGATACATCATATTCAGCCTAGCTATAACTAGGTAACATAACGTAAAACTCACCTGGGAGCTGGCAGGCTTTTCAGAATTACTCATCTTGTTTGTTAGATTTTTTCCAAGTCATCCTTCAGCTTGACCACATGGAGAGATTATGATCCACCCACTGGGAGGAAACACAAACATGAACAGAGATCAAAAGCCCCAACCCTTCCTCCCCACTTCAGTTCTTTGTGTTTCCTCCCTGGGAAACCTTTGGACAGAGTGTGCCTGGATATGTTAGACTTTGGCCAGTTTGTTATTTTAGTTTTTTATTTTACGACCTCCAGAGTAATGGAGTAGCCCGCTGTCCTGGACAAAATTCCAGAGGAGTACCTTCTGAGGTCTGGACACAGCCACTGCTATATTCCCTCATAATAAGAGCTATGGCTACATCATGGACAGAAAGGAATGTTGCATCTATAGAGGAGATCTACAAAGCAGCAATGTGGTCATCACCCCACAACTTCCTCAAACACATTATACTTGATTTACTATCTGCAAAACTTCAGGCCTTCGGTAAAAGGGTACTACTTGCAGCTTCTCACCCCTAAGGTATAATTAATTGCCTAATCCACTCCATGTTGTCAAGCTAATCGATGACTGGATTTTTTAGGAATCCTTCAGCTTGACCGCTTATTACCCACTCATAGTCCAAGGGTGGTTTTATTAGGTTACTTTTCAAATACTGAGGTGGGGAGGAAGTGGTGGTGCTTTTGATCTCTGTTCATGTTTGTGTTTCCCCCCAGGTGGTGGAGCATAATCTCTCCATGTGGTCAAGCTGAAGGATTCCTGAAAAATCCATTACAGGTAGGTCTAACGGTGTTTTTTAAAACTCCCATCCCAATATTTGGCTCTGTGAGATCTGTCACCTCTGAATTTTCTTGAAATGCCCTCGAAACATCACGGTAAGCACTCATGGCTTTGTTAATAATGGTTACTAAACTCCAAAACAATCTACAACATTTCTTTTCCTATCATCTTTATTAGTTTTCTAACTCCAAAGTGCAGGTTACATTTAACAAGAAAATGTGACATGAAGGACATACAACATGTTATAATAAACTCTATATTAGTTCTACCCCTAATTGAAAGATATAAAAAATGTGAAATAAAGCTTCATATTAATTCTGTCCTATTAATTAGAGTGCTCATTAGAGATGAGCGAACTTCTTGAAAGTTCGATTCGGGCGATTCGCCGAATTTCCCCAAGAAATTCGGGTTCGCCCGAATCGAACTTTCACGAATCGCTCATCTGAAAAAAAAAATGCCGGCATGGTGGCAGCGGGCAGGCCGGCTACGCTGTCAGCGGGCCGCCGGCGGCCCGCTGACAGCGCAGCCGGCCTGCCCGCTTCCACCATGCTGGCATTTTTTTAAAAAGCAAACACTTACCTGCATGGTCGGAGCGTGGAGGCCGGCGCCACTCTCAGCTGTCATCAGAGGACGCGTCATCAGAGGACGCGTCATCAGAGAGCGCCTGAGAGCGGCGCTGGCCTCCATGCTCCGACCATGCAGGTAAGTGTTTGCTTTTTTAAAAAATGCCGGCATGGTGGGAGCGGGCAGGCCGGCTGCGCTGTCTGCGGTTTGTGCCGAATCGAATTTTCCCTGAAATTCGGAGCGAATTCCGGTTCGTCCGAACCGGTTCGCTCATCCCTAGTGCTCATATTAGGCATTAAACTTATCCAAACTACATTTTCGGAAATTTAGGAGAAGAAAAGAAAGGAGCGGCTCATTTTATATTTAAAACTATTGCTCACTTTCGCTAGTTCGTGCTACCTGTGGTGTTCCATGTTTGCCACAACTTGCAAACCCACAGCGAACAGAGATTTAATTGTAGTGCAGAACCTAGGGAAAATGGAATATTTGCTGGCTCGGTTTTACTGCACTCTGCACTAGCGGAAGACTGACCTTATGAAAACAGATTGGCAGATGAACTGCTATCCCGATATCTCAGAGGCAAATTCCAGAATAGTCAAAATCAAATAATTTTTTCCTCTTTAAAGGGAAATTCCACTCTTTATAAAGGCTGCAAGGGTGCCAGAGGGCATTCGATGACCCGCCTACCACCCCTGCAACCCCTTAACGCACATGGCTCAACTGCCACACCGGTGTGAGGAGCCGGCACAATGAGTGAAAGCTTTGAAGTAGAAAGTTGAAACATCTTATTGGACAGTCTGGTTTTCTTGAGTTCAGTTCAGTCAAGGACTCTCCAGTTCCCAAAGAGTTAAGTGTAAAACACACACACACACACACACACACACTTTAAAAATAATTTTTTTACTACTTACCTCCTTTCATTGCCCGGTGCTTTACCGCGCATCCATTGCTGCTTCTGACAGCCCAAAGTGGGCGGCTGAAGCCAGAAAGATGGCAAAGGATCGGCATCCCCTGCTTCCGGCTTCCACTGCTCATTCTGAGGCTTCAACACTTTCTCCAGGCTTAGACACTCACTCCTGCTGCAGGGAGGGGGCTTTTATACCGATGGTGTCAGCTGATATCAGCACTCTCGCTGGTATAAAAGGTCCCTCCTTGCAGCGGGGATTGGGCTGTCAGAAGCCAGCGCATGGGGCAAAGAATCGGTGTTCTCTGCCCTGATAAACACCCCAGGCCCAAGATTAGAGCCAGTAGAAAAAAGGAAGAAGGTCCGCACTCCTAAAATTTAGCTTTTATTGCCGTCCTTTTTAAAAATCACAAAGAACAAAAACCAGCGATAAAAACATCAAGGCAATCCTGGCACACTCTAACGCGTTTCGGGCTTAAAAACCGCCCTTAATCAAAGGATTAGAGCCACCCTGGGGAAGAGGAGACCCCCCTGCATGAGGTCTGGATGGAGGTGAGTGTTTTTTTTTCCAAATGAAGACACAAACAGGCACTTACCTTCTCTTACCTGCAGTAGCTCTTGTACAGTCCACACCACTAAGAAACCTTTCTGTGAACGTTGGGTGCCACAAGCATGCATGTCTGCATTCTGACCATGGCCCTGATGCTCCGCACCTCTCCCCATCAGTCAGAGTTCCTGAGAATGTTGGAATGAATGGAGGGAGAGTTAAAATTCACCTTGACTGACATGAGGGTCTGGACAGTGTGCAAGGAGACTAGGAGGCCTGTTCTTAGAAACCAAAAGTTTTGTTGAGTGGCAGACCAGCCAAAAACTGTTGGGGAGAGAGAAGGTAAGTGGCCAAGTGCCTTTTTGTTTTTTTTTTAAGTAGGTTTGCAAACCCTTGAATCTTTACCCCATCCATCTTATTCAAAAATAAACTAACTGATTTCTGGATTGTTGTGTAATCAAACGTTATTGTTGTTTTGCAGGAAATGTCCAATGTAAGCCAAACCAGAGCCTCTGAGGTCATTCTCCTTGGATTCTCAAATCTCCACAAGTACAGAATATTTCTGTTCATTTTACTCCTTGTCATCTACTTTGTGACCATTAGTGGTAATCTTCTGGTAATCATATTAGTGGTAACAAGAAATAGTCTTCAGTCCCCCATGTATTTATTCCTCACTCAGTTGTCTCTCTCAGACATCCTGCTGACCACAGACATTACTCCCATCACCCTGGCCAGTGCACTCAGTAAGGGTGGGGTCATTATATCTCTTGCTGGTTGTTTAACTCAGTTTTATGTCTTTGGTGCAACCGAGACATTAGAATGCCTGATATTAACAGGGATGGCTTATGACCGTTATGTGGCTATATGCAGGCCACTACAATATTCCTCAATAATTGGCTATCCATTGTTTCTGAAGGTTACTCTTGTTTCTTGGATGTTGGGCTTTTCCCTAATTCTGATAACCACAATAATGACATCTACTTTAGATTTCTGTGGGTCAAATGTCATTAACCATTTCTTTTGCGATATGGATCCCATTCTGGAATTGTCCTGCTCTGAAACATCTGCTGTTAGGTTTGTGGTCTTCGCACTCAGTGTCCCAGTAATGGTCCTCCCCCTTATAATAACTATAACGTCATACGGGTGTATTGTTCGCGCCATCCTGAAAATCTCCACTAGCATCGGCAGAGGCAAATCCTTCTCCACTTGCAGTTCTCACCTCACCGTGGTCTGTATGTTTTATGGAACGCTCATTGGAGTTTACATACTTCCGAGGAAAAGGTTAGCATCAGACATACCAAAAGTTATTTCCTTGTTATACACAGAGGTGACACCGATGCTCAATCCAATCATCTACAGTCTAAGAAATAAAGATATCAAAGAAGCTGCCAAATTATCCCGCTGCCTATAAACCACTGAGGTCCCTTGTGGTTGGGCTTTGGTTGGTCTTGGCTAAGCTCCCTTGCCAGCATTTCTGCCCTTGAGACTTCCCAGTCCTTCATTTACAGTTCTTCTTTTGTAACTCTTCTTTCATTGACGTTGGGTTTTATTAACCACAATAATAATGACAATAATAATCTACTTTACATTCTGCGGGTCAAATGTCAGTGACAGTTTCATTTGAGATATTAACACTACACTGTTCTGCACTGAATCATCTACTTACCTTCGGCCCGATCCCACGGCATCTTGGCTCTCCACTCGGGCGGCGTGGGCTCAGATGGCTGGCCAGGATCCCCACCGCATCAGCAGCAGGCACTGGCTCGGGCAGCATCAGCTTGAGCGCCACCAAGCACTTCTGCTGCCTCCTCCCTTGCCCACATTCTCCTGCTCCTCTGCTCGGGCGGCGTAGGCTCAGGAAGCTATCCAGGATCCCCGCCACCCAGCAGTCGCATCAGCAGCAGGCGCTGGATCAGCCATTGTCGACTCAAGCGACACCAAGCACTTCTGCTCGCTTCTCCCTTGGATGCATTTCCCCGCTCCTCTGCTCGTGCACTCGTGCAAGCACAGCTGAGTTATGTTCTCTGGCGGTGCTGCACACAGCGTGGCTGCCGGAGGTTAGTTTGAATGAGCCCCAAAGTTTTTATGGGGCAGCCGCCCCAATTTACCAATGGGCGAATCAGCCCTTTAGTTGTTCAGGAGCCTGTGAGCTCTGAGTACACTCAGCTAATCACTTGCTCTATACCCTTTATAAGGATATTTGGCCTGATGCAGAGCCTCCGCAGAACTGACCTTATTTTGTTCTGTTTCTCTGAAGTCCCGTTTTCCTTCCGTTTGTCTCGGGGTTCAAATGTGATTCAGAGCCGCCGTCGGGAGAGCTCCGTTACTGATCCGTTTATGTGTCTTCAGTCGGGAAGTGTTTTTTCCCCTCTCGGGTGCTTTCCGTGTGGTCGTGGGTTCCGTTGCCGTTCACACGGACGATCCATTTTTAGGTCCATTTTAATGCGTTTCCAAACGTAGCTTCTTGCCATCTGTTTCCGTTTTCACCCCGATTCCGATTGTTTTTCCATGTATACTTACATTTCCATGGATTTCCTGTGGACAATCTGTGACCACGCAAGCGCACATCCCTAGTCTTCCCTCAAGCTTTCCTCATACATCAAACTGACACTTTTACCAACACCAAAACTAACCTTAATCTCTTCTCCTTCTTCTTCTTTATCTTCTTCCCTGTGTTTAATGCTTACCTGAATCTCTTCTCCTTCTTCTTCTTCCTCCTCCCTGTGTTTAATGCTTACCTTAATTTGTTCTCCTTCTTCATTTTCTTCTTCTTATTTTTCCCTGTGTTTAATGCTTGCCGTAATCTGTTCTCCTTCATTTACTTCTTCTCCTTCTTCTTCCTCCTATTCCTTGTCCCATATACTTTTGGGACATGTAACTGTATGGTTATGTTGTGAGAACATACAGTGCCTGGAAAGAGAACACACCACAAATTTTTTTGGGGGGGAGTTTTTTTACTTAAAGTTTTTTTGGTAAAATTTTTAAAACTTTTTGTTACAAAACAAATTGCCGTCATCCACCCAGGAGGCTCTTCGTTTTCTTCATTTGTGCCCTTGTCTTTGATCTGTGAAAAACATCATCAGTTTTGCCTTGTAAGTATTTTGCTTATCTAGGGGTTTTGGTTTGGTCCATTTTTAGGGTTCATTTTTCTTTATTTTTTTTTATTACATTAATGTGTCTTGGACCATGTTTTTGTTGTTTTGGGCTGGAGTTTAAACTACATGTATGATATATTTTTAAAACTTACAAGGCTTGGGGCCAACAGGGCGTCTGGGGCGCAGCCTCCTCCCTGGGTCCACCATCTCGTCCTGCTGTGAGCTGTCGGGATCCAAAACACAAGGATATTATTGACTGTTTGTGCCTCCTGAATGTCAGATTAGGTTAGGCTTCTATGCATCAAATCACTCACCTTCCCCAGGCACCTCTTGAGTTGGGCTGCTTCCTCTTCTATCCTTTGGGATGGTCCTGCGACGTCATCATCTAAAAATAACAATAGTGCACATTAGTATATGTCTTTATTGCATGTATCAGGACATATGTAGGTTTGAGAGTCTTGCCGGAGTCAGGTTGGAGCTGTGGCTGGTTTGACTCCCTGCCGTGCGACTCCACCCCCCCCCCCCTGTATAGTGAGGTCCATCGGCTCCTCATACTCACTGGCAGAGGAGGGGGTGGGCGTTGGCACTGGCGTGGCACCACCTATACCTTCACCAGTATCTCCCAACACTGGGCTGCGGGCTCTTGTCCGGGTGGGGCGGCAACGCATATTCCATTCATGCGCTGCAATATAAACACAATCATAAAAACAGGCGCAGGCAAGGGCAGTGTGATTCTTGCATGTCAAGTAGCAAGACTTACCTGGCCTCACCCGGGGCCTATGCCTCCTCTTCAAGTCAGACCAGTGTTGGGCGATCTGTGTGAAGGTATAGGTGGTTCCCGAATTCCGGGCAATCGTGTCCACCACCGCCAATGCCAACGTCCTCTTCTGGAAATCACACGACAGGAAATCGTAACGGTGTCTCAGCATCATCATCAACCAAGGGTACAGCATTAGTCACACAAATAGATGTCAAAGTCTCATGCCCTATCTAAAGCAAGTTTCTGACCCTCATTCCTACTCACATGGGCCTACTTATTCGATCTGCCTCTAGGCTAGTGTGCTGCAGCGCACATGTTTAAAACTAAGCTGGTCTAGTAGTTTACTTAAACAAGTCAGTTGTTCCTCACTAATCTAAGCCTGCCATTGCTATTTTTTGTTTAGCGGCTTGTGCGCGCACATAAACGCACGCTCGCCTACTCTCATCCATTATAATCTGGTCCTGCTCCTCTGTGTAGATCGCTGGCGACATTTTTCAGGATCTTCCGGGTATGGTTCTGACGTCCCCCCCCCCCCCCCCGCGGTGACACCACACACGCTGCAGAACACGCCCACACGGAAAAACTATTTAAAGGTCAATGCACTCAGCTCTGTGTTGATTACCATATCACTATGGCCAGACCAAAAGGGAGCCGTAATACCCCCAAAAGCCCAGAGGCACATACTAGCTTCACAGATAGACCTCACCAAAAACAACACAAGAGCAGGCACAAGAGCCTGGAGGGACATGCACATACTCAAAGGGTGGATAAGCCAGACACACAGGCTGCTCCCAAAAAATGCAGGCGCAATGAGCCCTTGCCACATTCGCCACCACCTGCTAAATCAGCCAGGCCTCACAAGAGACACAAATCTCTTTCAACCCTGCAGCCTCCAACTCCTGCACACACAAAGCATGCGGCAAAAACCAGACACACCACCAAGGGGAAGCGTAGGTCAAAAACCACTAGCCCACCATGGCCAACCACCCCTCCTCCTCAACACTCTGTGTCCCCAAGTACCACAACCACAGAATCAATAGAGAGCTCCACAGGTGACAGCTCAACAGGCACCCAGCCATTATCACATACCACAAGCAGGAGATTTGGGATAAGATTTGCCGGCAAGTTAATAGTGTTGGTTCTGTGACGAGAGATGTTGAGCAAATTAAGCGAAAATTTGGTGACCTTAATTGTTATGGTAAAAAAAAAAAATGGACATGCGCCGCCAGCAGAGGTAAAGTCCATTTAGAGTGTAAATGCATGTATAGGCTGCTTTGTAACAGGATGTAACACTTATTAGGTTTGCTTTAATCTTCCCCAGCCTGCATCCCAACTAAAATCATCCTAACACCAGCAGAAGAACATGTGTTTACATATATTCACCCGGCAACCCTTCAGGGCCTGCCAGGGGGCCTAAACAAAGACAGGAATGTCAGGTCCGGAGGTGAGTATGTTTTTACATTGAGCCTTTTAAATGGGTATCCAGACAGTTTTATACTCCTTAATACACACTGGCCTTTGCTGAAACACTAAAAGTACATTCTCTCGTCCCAGAACAAACTCAAGACATGCCACAAGGCCAAACTACCCCTGGCTTGTCCCGGAGGATCATGCAACAACTGCCTTCAGTCCACACAAACCAACCTGAGTGTTTGGATGAGGTAAGTCAATGGTCCACTGTGTAGACTTATGAAATTGCAGTTGCATCCATTTAATGTAAAATAGTGGACTCAATACCTGCTACATTTCTTGGCAGAACCTACCCAGTCCACCAATTATAGAAGACATTCGTGATTTGGAGGAGGAGGACACAATTCAGATGCAGCCAAGGCCAACCAAACCAGTGGGCGAACATCAAACCCAACAGGCCCAGCAACTTCAGCCCCTGGTGTCCACTAACCAAACCTCTGTGGCACCAACCTCTTCTGCCATCCGCACAACAGACTCTGCGCCAAGCCAGCCACCTGCAGGCACTCAATCTGGAGCAGAACCACCCACCCGTGCCAGTGGCAGAACACATCCAAGGCGACATATCAGCCAGAGGAGACAGCTGCAGATCATGGAGGAAGCCTGGCACCAGGAGAATGTTGAATTTTCTGCAAACACACAGAGATTTAATGAAACTGTGTGTACCCAAATCACCTCGATGTCTAACCAATTAGAGGTTTTAAACCAAAATGTCTCTGACCTGCTGCAAGAAACCAGACAACTAACCAGGCACATGGGTGAAATGGTCCACCAATGGCAGCTCATTAATCAGAGCCTTGCACATATTGCCGCAAACATTCACCCACACCAGCCATCAACTGCCACCTCATACTCTTCATACCACTAAATGGATGTGTTTATGTATTTGACCCCAAGTTAAGCTTTACAGAATACAACAAAAAAGTTTGTAACTTAATTTTTTCTGGATCACCAAACATTAAACAAACCCCCCCCCAAAAAAAGGAATGTTATTTAAGAAAAAACATTGTCCACAAGTTGGGAACGGATCGCCTGTGCTGTGCCACTTTGGGATCCGGAGTAGGGAGGTGTGACTTCTTCCGAAATCTGTAAAGTGGCTTCAGGCAGGTCAGTGTATCTTGATACCCGGCTTTGTATGGCCAGGTTGTGCAGGACCCCACACGCAATTATTATTTTGATGACCTGGGCGGGCTCATACAGCAGGGCACCCCCAGTCTGGTCCAGACAGCGGAAGCGCATCTTCATCAAGCCAAAGGCCCGTTCCACCACGGAGCGAGTCCATCTATGTGCAGTGTTATACCGCTCCTGGGCCTGCGAGGATGGGTGGAAGATGGGGGTAAGTAGCCATGGGAGCAATGGATAGCCAGAATCACCTGCAAATAAAACCAAAGAATTAAGCACAAACCATAATATAAAATACACATGACAAATGAGCCTCTTTGCAACATATGTAGTGGGAGGCTCCAGAACTAGTCGACACCTAACTATAATCCCAAAATAAAAAAATAAAAAAAAATCAGAATTACGAATAGCCACAAGTACCTAACATGCAAATTAAAAAAAGCCCATGTTATGTTACTTTAAACTGCTAAGAACAGGGAACAAGAGACAGAGGCCTAAGGGGAAGAGGCTCAATAATGTGCTGTTTAGCATTCCAGCATTAGTGAACAGGGACAATAGGTCAGCTGTGCAGTGTCAGTGCAAAGCACAGTTCTGATGAGGCAACATGCACATCCACCCAGCACACTCCTGTACAATGACTCTGGGATGTAACATAGCTAAGAGGGCCAGGACAGAAAGGTATAGTGGCAAATCGCAAACAAAGCCATAGGAGGAAATACTGGTAAGTAAGTGAGTGGAAACTTCTACTGTTTCATTGGAGTCTATAACAGATTAGTGGGGTACAGGCACAGAGCAATCAGAAAAATCATGCTGGACGGCAACAACTATTTTTAAACACATACGTTGGCATGTCGGCTATATTATAAAAGCCCAACTTAACCGCATTCCAGGCTGTGTCAGGTAAAAATATATATTTTGGTGCCAGGGTAGCCATGCCATCCAAAAACTTGTTAAGGCTGCGGCTCAGCGTAGACTGGGACATCCCCACGGAGAAGGCACCCAGTCTCTAGAACGAGCCGTTTGCCAAAAACTGCAGGCAGCCAACCAATTTGTTCATACCTGCAATTGCATGCCCCTTCCTTGTGGTGCGGGCTAACCATGGGCGCAGCTGCCTATACAAGTCCAGGAGAGAAACACGGTTAAGGCGGGTGAGCTCGAATAGCTCAAGGTCATGCATGCCATCGATGTCCAGACGTGTGCAGTGCAGCCTGGTTTCTGCCATGCTCAAAACAACCAGGCCGCGTAGCTGACGCCTTTGATGCTCACGCACAGCAGAATGCATTTCCAAGTCACAAAGATCAAATACGGCTGCTAAGACTGCCTGTAAGTGAAGCGTCGACACCCTCGTTAAATTGGGCTTGTTTCAATCGGAAATCAAGGCTCTGAATCAATTAAAAAAACGGACCAATCAACGGCCAGTCCGTTTTCACAGAGTTCAGCCTCTTGCGAGCCGACAATCGGAAAGGCGCATGCAGAAACACCTGAGCGCATACACGCACACAAAAAGCAACGTAGCACCCTTTTATGACCCGATCACAGCACAAAACCAACGGGAAAACGTACGGGATAGCTGAACGGGGAGGCTCTGCATCAGGCCAATTGTTCTGCTGCGTGCTATAGTTCCTGTGACTTCCGATTGTTTTACTGTTGCCGACCTTGCTTTCCTGACCATTCCGTGACCACTGCCTGAACTGACACGGTCTGCACTCCGACTATGAACCTGTCTCATCCCTTGTACTGCAAACCCACTGATAATCCGGTTTTACCCTTGGCTTAACCTTTGACCCTTCTCGTGCTTCTCCCATGGCACAGCGTATTGTGAGGAGGACTGATTATATGTGTATGAGCCTGATAATGCCCAGTCTTACCTCTGGTTCATCCGCCTTCATTCCTGTAAGTACATAATCTTTGAGCTACCAAGTCCTGGGGGCAACCGTGTCCGGCGAGGCATTTAAAGCGTCCCGGTGAATGGGGGTTTGTCTATAGGTGAAGCTAGGAGTTGAGATTGGGGGTTGTGGACTCACCAAGAAGGCGGGTGTCTGACGTGGTTTGAAACTATTGTAGGTTGTTGTCCCAATAATCCAACCATAAAATACTTTATTCTATGTTTGGATCTACCATATATGTGGAAAACTCACACCAACAGTTGTAGCCCTATCTAGCAACCCCTACAAGTACATGACCAGGGATTCTTAAAGTGCTTTCCCAACACCAACAACAGACTGGGGGAGCAGACCAGTTCTTTTTTGTAGCCAGGACAGGGACCTCTCTTAATCTTCCACTGTACTATCCCCAACTAACACTACTATGAATAATCTGCTAAATGCTGTCTTGCCCTAACTGGTGGCCAGGAAAGCCTCAAAATTGCGCTATAAATAATTGCTTAGGCAAGGAACTCCTAAAAAATATAAAATATAAAAATATTTTCCCAACATTTGGTGTGCTTACCTTACCTGATCCTTGTCTATTCGAGGCAGTGACATGAAACGGAATGCATTTACTATAATCTCTTAAAACAGAGAAAAGTTTCCCTATGTATACCCCACACTAGTCTTAAAGCGGACCAACAGTCAAAAATGACTTGAACCAGACCAACGCAACAAACAGTGCTCATATGCATCCCTCCCTGGGGCAATTTAGATTGCTGCACCTAAAAATTAATTCACCTTTTTCCAAATCCTGCTGTAGTAAATTTTAGAAACAAGATGGCGGCTCATTCATTTGCAGGCCCCCTGCAAACAGGAAGTGCTACTGGGCTTCCTGTTACTGTGCATTGTCAGTTATGTCTGCTGAATCCAGGCAGGAACATAGCTGAGATGCTGGGAAAGAAAGCTCCAAAGTGGTCGCTACCTTTCTTTTCTAGCTGTGCCAGGCTGTTGGTGCAGTTTGAAGCAGCTGTAAATCCCAGTGCCATGGTCCTGGAGCCTAGCAGACTGCTAGCTGTGCTAAAACCCTCATGGTCGCCTTTAATCTCAAAGTGGCTCCCATAGTGCTTCTGCTGCCGACAGCAACAGTCCTGGTTTCCCTTCAGATGGGGCATGCCTCTGCATTCATCTGTTCATAGGTTGGGAATTGGAATGGTTCCCAGACTAAAGGGAAGCCAAGAATTTGGCCACCAGGCTGGCATCCATAAGATCAGCCCATTGTTGATCGCAAAAATATGTCCTCGGCAGTGGATAACCGGCCTACCACTGAGCCAACCACATCACCTTAGGTACTCATGTTGCTAGGGCACATGGGGGTGTGGAGTATAGGTTTTGCACCACCTTAATCCTATTCCTTTCTATGGAACCAGTCTTCCTACAAGTGGCAGCTTTTGTATAGTAGCCTCAGCAAAGCTACATGGGTAACCCAACACTGTGGATCCCTCATGGGTTAATCACTAAACTTTTATACTGTGATTCCTCAGTAAATGCATGTTATGATTGGCTGGGCAGGGCTTAATAATCAAGTCAATATATTGGTCACATACATATCCAAACATAGCGTGCACCAGTAAATACCCCCGTACAATTGATATTAAAGAGCATTGACACACAAGTGATCTTAATCAGGTGGATACTCCACTTACAATTGGTATTAGAAAGCAGTGAACCCCAAGTGGGTTATTGAATCATTGGTATTAAAGAATTGTGACATACAAGTGGTTTGAGCAAGTGATTTTAAAGAGTAGTGAAACCCAACTAGTTTGAGCTAGTGGTATTTAAGAATAGTGGCACACAACTGCCCTGAGCCAGTGGGTATACCACTAACAATTGGTATTAAAGAGTAGTGACACCCAAGTGGTTTGAGCAAGTGGTATGAAAGTGTAGTGACACACAAGTGCCCTGAACCAGTGGATACTCCACTAACAATTGATATTAAAAATCAGTGACACACAAGTGCCCTGAACCAGTGGATACTCCACCAACAATCGGTGTTGGGTATTAAAGAGCAGTGATGCTATTTACTCTGGTTTCAAATACTTAGCCTTTACCATACACAGAGGCACACGTCAAGGAGGACCACTCTCTCCCATCCTTTTCATTTGAGATCTTGGAGACTCTGGCAATTAGTATAAAATCCAATCCCTCCACCAAAGGCCTCAAACCGGATGGAGTTAAACATAAACTGGCTATGTTTGCCCAAAATATGATTTTGATGCTGTCATCCCCCTCCCCACATTTCAGTCCCCAAATCTAATGGCGGAAATAGACATCCTCAGCGCAGCTCAGGATCAACAGCTCCAAATATTTGGTTTTAAACATTTCTCTCACTCCACTAATGAGTCAAATGTTAAAAAGGAAATGTTTCTTGGTGCTGGGTAAGAAAGGGTGAACCTGGACCTCAAAGTTGGGCTTCATACCGAACCTTGAGAGTTCAAGTTCCCAAACTGTGTTTGAGTTTGGCGTCCGGCCCGAACACTGAAAAGCTGGTTGATATGCTGTTGGCAGTAGCTGTAACTCACCTGAGGCCCAATCCTCTTCTGCTAGTGGTGAAAGAGAGGTTTCAGAGGCATTTCAGATTGGTCCCAGCCAGGGCTAAAAAAGATGGCTGGCAATAGAAGTGTCCTCACTTATGAGAGCTGGCGGCCATATTTCTGTAGCCATGGCTGGGGCCAGATTGAAATGCCGCTGCCACAACCACTGCTGCTGCCGCTCTGCCGCTGATGGGAAGAGGAACAGGGCTCATTTTCCGGGGCTCACAGCCACCCTCCAAAGTTTAGTCCCCATTGATTTTTATAGGGACCCGGTTCAGGTCCCCAAACCCGAACATTTATTCAAAGTTTGGTCGAACTTGCCGAAACCGAACTTTGGGGGGTTCTGGGTCAAAGAGGTACCATATTTGTGAATTAGGCCTAAGGCTGATTATAGAACATTATATGAGGCTAACTAATTGGGCCCTCTTCCAGAAATTTTCTTTTTTACGCATGTAAAAAAAATCTTTAAAAATCTAATGGCTAGCCCGCATGTCTGCCAAAAATGTTGCATCTGTTTAGAGTTCTCCCAATTAATGTAATGCAAGCCTTACTGAAACCACTACAGGCCAAAATCCTGCAATTCATTTGGGGATAAATCAGGCCCAGAGTAAGCAGGTGAGTCTTGCACTGTGGCGGGAAGAGGAGAGGTCTTGGTCTTTCATATTTGTATTTGTATTATCTGGCAGCTCAGTCGGCTCCCCTGGTCCTGCTGCACTCTACTTCTGACATCCCTGCTTGGGGCTTAAATAACAGAATTATCTGTGCCCCAACTTGTAGCTCCACTATTTTCAGGTCTGCAAAAAATCACTTAGACCCCCCCCCCCCCCGTACGTCCCCAAAGCTACCCAGGAGATTCTTAAAGCAAACAAGTGGAATATTCTTGAATGGCCAAGTCACCTGATCTCAACCCAATTGAGCCGCATTTCACTTGTTAAAGACTAAACTTCAGAAAAGGGCCACAAATAGCAACAGAAAACTGCTGCAGTAAAGGCCGGGCAGAGCATGAAAAAAGAGGAAACACAGTAGGCTCGATTCAGAGACACATTCGTCCGGACTTCCGTAGCTGTCTGTGAAAGTTTTAGTGGGTGTTTGTCATTTTTTTGCTTTTTTTCGTTCATTTTTCATTCGTACGAACGTTCAGGAAAATGCTTATATGTCCTTTCGATGAACGAAAGCAAATCGGATCATTTGCGTTAGTTCGGATCATTTTCCAAACAAAATCTGATATTTTTCGTTCGTTCAGATAACTTCCGTTGTTGGGATGGGCTTACATCTGATTCAGAGAGCTGATTTCCGACGGTCCACCACCCTATAAATCCGTTTCATTTCCGATCCACTTATGGGACCTTTGAGGGCTCGGATTGCTATTGTTGAACATGTTATGCGGCTATGTGGAAGAGTCTGCGCGCCATTAGCACTAAGGCATTGCATGTATCAGCATGGCCGAGGCCATAAATTGTATAGCAATGCATACCTGAATCAATACATTTCATGTATGCCTTATAGATGCATTTTAATGCTGACCTTAATTAGTTCACTCAGTGTCAGGGTCCTTCAGTTGGTGGGCGAGATGCAGGTGCGCGATTCGTTGGGGACCACAGATGAAGAATAATGTTCTGTGACCTGCCATTGCTATGTATTTTGTTTTTTATAGTTGTAAAAATTTGAAATTTTCAAAGATTTTATATTTTATGATGGAATAAAAAAAAATGTTTCAGTGTCATTTCATTTACAAAATACATTAACACAAAACTAATGGGCCCAGAAATATTTAAAGATGAATATTCACATGACCGAGAAGTGATTTGGGTAAGTTTTAGGGGGCTAAAATGGAAGAAGAACCTAACCGCGAAGTGGTTTGGGTGAGCCTTAAGGGTCCAAAAGGGAAGATGGAGGACAGTGCTAAGTGATTTAGCTAAATATTGTAGTAGAAGTGAGGGTGGCAAATATGTAGGTGAGCACTTTAATGAGTTAAGTTTGTAGTGCGCAGGCGCAAGATCGTAAGGATTCCCGTCTGGACGATTATCTATTGAAAAAGGGAAACAGAAACTAACTGGAAACGTAAAGGATTCGTTGGAGGAGACGATGGGAAAAGGGCAAAAAGGAAAGCCTACGTTGTAACATGTGAAAATAAAACGGAAAAGTCACACTGGAAAATGACATCCTTGTATTCGTAATCTGCCATATGAACGGACAGAAATTTTACAGAAGGATTGCAATGCATGCATCGAATCGCTCGTACACTCATACGAGAGCGGAAACATTTCCAAAAAAAAACAGATCGGCACTAAAACGAAAGTATTTTTTTGTCTCTCTGAATCGAGCCTAGTGTCTGGTGATGTGCATGAGTTCAGGACTTCATGCATTCATTGTCCACAAAGGGATTTTAACCAAGTATTAGAAAATTACCATTTTATCTATAAATGCCCCCACCTTGCCTCTATGTTTAACTATAACTAGCCCAGATGTCTGCCAAAAATGTTGTATCTGTTCAGAGTTCTCCCAATTAATGTAACGAAAGCCTCATTGAAACCACTACAGGCCCAAATCCTGCAATTTATTTGGGGATAAATCAGGCCCAGAGTAAGCAGGAGAGTTGTACTGTGGCATGGAGAGGGGAGGTCTCGGTCTCCCATATTTGTATTGGTATTATCTGGCACATATCTGGCACGTAAATAACAGAATTATCTGTTCCTTGACATGTACCGGGATTTGGAGTGACCCATGGGTTTGGATGTTGCACCGAGCAAAGGTTCAATACAGTTGCCTTGTTACTCGCCCCTGGGGCTATGTAATTCTTCCAGACCCTAGCATCAACACATAAGATCCCTGTTTCTGAGCATTATTGGTACCTGCAATTAAGACATTTTATCCTTCCCATTCGGTACCGATGGGAAGCCGATTTGGGATGTGCCGTGAGTGATGAGACTTGAGAGTTTCTGGACACACTCAACAATAATGATATGAATAGGGATGAGCGAATCGATCCGGACGAACCCAGATTCGATCCGAATTTCATGAAAAATTTGATTCGGATCGAATCCGAATTTCCCCGCGATTCGATCGCTCAAAGTTTTCCTTTAACATCCATTCATTTACATACAGGCATTCTAAGATGGCGGACGGGACATGTCTGGACATCTACCCCGCGCCAGTGCAAGCTGGGGCAGTCACATGCAGCCTATCAGCAGCCAGCAAGCCCGGTGACGTCACAGCGCTATTTAAGTCGGCCATCTTGCTTTTCCTTCCTCATTTCTCTATTGCATTCGTGAGAGACAGAACGCTGTAGTGAGGGAGAGAGGCAGTTAGACAGGCAGGGACAGACAGGGACAGGCTGGAGACAGGCAGGAGACAGGCAGGAGACAGACAGAAAGTCAGCGAAAAACAGGGAAAGTTAGGAAAAATCGGAGGCAGTCACAGGGAGATTTTTTTTTTTTTCATCCAGCCTGAGTGTTACTGGCTGGCTGACAGGCTTTGTTAGCGTTTTCAGGCTGCGTATACTAACTAACTGTGCATATATACTGAACTGATCTTAAGTCTGCTGTGAGGCATCCCATTCTGTGACTACACCAGCCTCTATTTAAGACCATATAACCATTTGCACCTATTATAATTGAAATTGGGCTTGATAAAGACACTTTTGCTGTGCATAGCACTACTGGTCCCTGCCAGGTGCACTCCTGTTTGGGGCATCCCATTCTGTGACTACAGCAGCCTCTATTTAAGACCATAACCATTTGCACCTATTATAATTGAAATTAGGCCTGATAAAGACACTTTTGCTGTGCATAGCACTACTGGTCCCTGCCAGGTGCACTCCTGTTTGGGGCATCCCATTCTGTGACTACAGCAGCCTCTATTTAAGACCATAACCATTTGCACCTTTTATAATTGAAATTAGGCCTGATAAAGACACTTTTGCTGTGCATAGCACTACTGGTCCCTGCCAGGTGCACTCCTGTTTGGGGCATCCCATTCTGTGACTACAGCAGCCTCTATTTAAGACCATACCCTTTGCACCTATTATAATTGAAATTAGGCCTGATAAAGACACTTTTGCTGTGCATAGCACTACTGCCTGCCAGGTGCACTCCTGTTTGGGGCATCCCATTCTGTGACTGCAGCAGCCTCTATTTAAGACCATATAACCATTTGCACTTATTCTAATTGAAATTAGGCCTGATAAAGACACTTTTGCTGTGCATATTCTAACTGCTGCCTGCCAGGTGCACTCCTGTTGTGGCATCCCATTCTGTGACTACAGCAGCCTCTATTTAAGACCATATAACCATTTGCACCTATTATAATTGAAATTAGGCCTGATAAAGACACTTTTGCTGTGCATATCACTACTGGTCCCTGCCAGGTGCACTCCTGTTTGGGGCATCCCATTCTGTGACTACAGCAGCCTCTATTTAAGACCATAACCATTTGCACTTATTCTAATTGAAATTTGGCCTGATAAAGACACTTTTGCTGTGCATATTCTTACTGCTGCCTGTCAGGTGCACTCCTGTTTGGGGCATCCCATTCTGTGACTACAGCAGCCTCTATTTAAGACCATATAACCATTTGCACTTATTATAATTGAAATTAGGCCTGATAAAGACACTTTTGCTGTGCATAGCACTACTTGTCCCTGCCAGGTGCACTCCTGTTTGGGGCATCCCATTCTGTAACTACAGCAGCCTCTATTTAAGACCATAACCATTTGCACCTATTATAATTGAAATTAGGCCTGATAAAGACACTTTAGCTGTGCATAGCACTACTGGTCCCTGCCAGGTGCACTCCTGTTTGGGGCATCCCATTCTGTGACTACAGCAGCCTCTATTTAAGACCATAACCATTTGCACCTATTATAATTGAAATTAGGCCTGATAAAGACACTTTTGCTGTGCATAGCACTACTGGTCCCTGCCAGGTGCACTCCTGTTTGGGGCATCCCATTCTGTGACTACAGCAGCCTCTATTTAAGACCATAACCATTTGCACTTATTATAATTGAAATTAGGCATGATAAAGACACTTTTGCTGTGCATAGCACTACTTGTCCCTGCCAGGTGCACTCCTGTTTGGGGCATCCCATTCTGTGACTACAGCAGCCTCTATTTAAGACCATATAACCATTTGCACTTATTATAATTGAAATTAGGCCTGATAAAGACACTTTTGCTGTGCATAGCACTACTTGTCCTTGCCAGGTGCACTCCTGTTTGGGGCATCCCATTCTGTGACTACAGCAGCCTCTATTTAAGACCATATAACCATTTGCACTTATTATAATTGAAAGTAGGCCTGATAAAGACACTTTTGCTGTGTATAGCACTACTGGTCCCTGCCAGGTGCACTTCTGTTGTGGCATCCCATTCTGTGACTACAGCAGCCTCTATTTAAGACCATATAACCATTTGCACCTATTATAATTGAAATTAGGCCTGATAAAGACACTTTTGCTGTGCATAGCACTACTTGTCCCAGGTGCACTACTGTTGTGGCATCCCATTCTGTGACTACAGCAGCCTCTATTTAAGACCATATAACCATTTGCACCTATTATAATTGAAATTAGGCCTGATAAAGACACTTTTGCTGTGCATAGTCTTACTGCTGCCTGCCAGGTGCACTGCTGGTTTTTGGGGCATCCCATTCTGTAACATAGCATACCCCTCTTTATTTACACTAAGCAGCTCTCTTATTTACACTAGGCAGGCCTGTTGGAGGCTGAGTGTTACTGCTCACTTTTGGTGTGCATTATATTCTGTTTCATATAGACCCACCGCTGCCTGGGGGTTCTTAAAATTTCACCTACTACCACGCCAGTTAGACTATGTCGGGCAGACAAGTGCCTGGAAGTGAAAAGAGGAGTGGCAGAGGCCAAGATTCCGCAGGCAGAGCTCGCATAAGACTGGGGGCCAGTAGGAGCAGGAGTCACGCTGAGAGACCTAATCTGCCAGTATCTGCTAGCGGTCGGGTCTCCACCAGTAACGCATCTGCCGTGGTTGATTGGTTGACGCGCTCATCAACAACATCATCACAACTTACGTCTGAGACCCCCAGTCTAGGGTCGGTAGGTTCCTCTGACACAACCCTGAGTTGGCATGCCCCGAGAGCAGTCCCTGTCCTCCCATTGCCTCTGTCCTACGCCGTTCCCTCCCCCAGCGACGTATCCTATGCTTTGGGTTCAGCTCCACTCTTTAGTGAGGAGGACGATTAGATAGAGGACAGTCAGCAGCTACTGCCCAGCCAAGAAATGGAGGTGGCTTCTTTAGCTAGGCAGACAAGTAGTGAAGTGGACAGTGTCGTGGGTGCTGCGAGCGTTCCAGCTCCTGCGCCAGACACTGTTGACGAATCCATGAACATCAGTGACGTACAGCCACAACTCGGCGATAATGATGATGACGATGAAGCCGATCGAACTTGGGAGCCGGGTGATGAAGGGGCTTCATCGTCATCATCTGGAGAAGAGGGGCGCAGGTTGCCCCGGAGTCAGCAGCTCAGGCAGCAAGGTGGCAGCAGCATGGCTGGCAGGCAGCATGGGGGCACAATTGTAAAGCCTGGAGCCAAACGGGGCCGGGGTAGAGCACCTGCTGCGCGGCAGGCTACCTTATCGGGAGGTAGTGGGGCAGGGGTTCCTGGAGTTGGCAACAGCAGCAGCGAATCAGTGAGGCCTGTTGGTGGAAAAAGTAGCTACTCGGCAGTGTGGCAGTTTTTCCTGAAGCATCCGCAGGAGGGTAACATGGCCACAAGCAAGATATGTAGGCAGAAGGTGAAGCGTGGCCAGGGTCCAAATGTTGGCACCACGGCCCTGCGTCAACATATGCAGCGTCACCATAAAGCGGCCTGGGAGAACCTAGGCTCCGGAGAGGTGGGCCAGACTGCTTCCTCACCGAGTGGCACGCCGCTCCCAATTTCTGCCAGTCAAGGCTCCAGCACCTCAGCCGAAGGCAGCTGTGCGTCATACCCATCCTCTGTCGCTCCTGCTCCTCCTCCTCCAAGTCATGCATCCCGCCAGCAATCCATCAGCAAAGCCATGTCCAAGAGACAGCAGTATGCGCCCACTCATCCTACGGCGCAGAAGCTGAATGTGCTCCTGTCCAAGTTGCTGGTGCTGCAGTCACTCCCTTTTCAGGTGGTGGAATCTGCACCTTTCAGAGAACTGATGGCTTGTGCCGAGCTGAGGTGGAGAGTCCCAAGCCGTCATTTCTTTGCCAAGAAGGCAGTACCAGCGCTGCACACTTTTGTTGAACAGAAGGTGGGCCAGTCCTTGAGCCTGTCGGTGTGTAGCAAAGTGCATGGCAGCGCCGACATCTGGAGCTGTAACTACGGTCAGGGACAGTACATGTCGTTTACGGCCCACTGGGTGAATGTGGTCCCTTTGCAGCAGCAGCAGCAACTTGGACAGGTCATGCCGCTTCGGCCTCCGCGCTCCCTGCCCATTGGGCCTTTGACACCGTGCGACTCGGCCTCCTCATCCTCCGCCATCTCCTCACCCTCCACTGTAGGCTCAAGTCTCAGTGCCCCTCCAGTCTACCATGTGTGCAGGGCACGGAGGTGTCACGCAGTGCATTTACATGGTTTGTCTTGGCGAACGGAGTCACACAGGGGAGGAGCTGCTTAAATGTATTCATCAGGAAATCCAAACATGGCTTACTCCAAGAAAACTTAAAATGGGAATCATGGTTACCGACAATGGGAAGAACATTTTGTCTGCGCTGCTCCAAGGAAGCCTGACCCATGCCCCCTGCATGGCTCACGTCTTCAATCTGGTTGTCAAGCGGTTTCTGAAGTGTTCCCCCCATCTGCAAGACATCCTAACAACTTCAAGGAAACTTTGCATGCACTTCAGCCACTCCTACACCGCCAAACACACCCTTCTTGAGCTACAGCGTCAGAATGGTATCCCCCAACATAGTCTGATTTGCGATGTTTCCACCCGTTGGAATTCCACCCTTCACATGTTGGACCGATTATATGAACAGAGAAAAGCCATCACGGATTTCCTGATGATCCAAGCAGATAGGGGGACTCCCCTGTGTAACTTCAATGTCAACCAGTGGCAGCTCATACGTGACACCTGCCGTTTGCTCAGGCCCTTTGAGGAAGCAACTTTATTTGTCAGTCGGCAGGATTACGGGATGAACGACGTGATTCCACTACTTCATGTACTACAGCACATGTTGGAAACCATGGCTGGTCAGGGCACTAGAGACATGGCGTTTTACATCTTACGGCCACATGAACCCCGTTGGAGCTGAACTGGAGGAGGAGGAGGAAGTGGAGGAGGAGGAGTTGCCCAGCGAAACACAGTTTAGGCTTGGCGAAATGGCTGGTTTATCTAGTCAGCGGACAGGAGAGGAGGAGCAGGAGCAGCCAGAGGAGCTAGAGGTTTTTGAGGAAGGCGAGACAGAGGACCCAGGCACACCGTGGCAGTATGCAGTGGAGATGGAGACAGGTAGTCCATCTGAGTCACTTGCGCAAATGGCAGGAAGCATGCTCACGTGCTTGCGTAGCGACCCCAGAATTGTTTCCATCTGTCGGCGGGATGACTTCTGGTTGTCCACCTTATTGGACCCTCGCTTCCGGCACAAAATGGGGGCATTTTTTAAACCCACCGAGAGGGAGGACAAACTGAACTATTACAAAGACATTCTATGTAGGCAGTTGGCCGATGCCTATCTGCGCCATGGTCCATACTCTCGCAGGTCTGACTCGAGGGGACCTCTGCGCTCACCTTCCACTGCCATGGCCGCTGGGGGGGTTGGCAGGAGCAGCAGCAGCAGCTCCATCAGCAGCAGCAGCCTCAGTCTTCAGTCGCTAATGAGTAGCTTTCTACACCCGCATAGTGAGGCTACTCATGAGCAGCAGGAAGACCTGGAGCAGGACCTGAACCAGCAGGTCATGTCATACTTTGACATGACCATGCCAACACACCTTGAGGATCCGCTGGACTTCTGGACAGCCAAACTTGATTTGTGGCCGCAACTAGCAGAGTTTGCCCTGGAAAAGCTGTCCTGCCCGGCAAGTAGCGTGCCATCTGAGCGGGTGTTTAGTGCGGCGGGGGCCATAGTTACGGCGAGGAGAACTCGTCTGTCAACTAAAAATTTGGAGAGACTCACCTTTGTCAAAATGAATCAGGGATGGATCAGCCAGGATTTCCACCCACCAATGCCTGATGCATGCGACTAGATTCAGCATGGTGCCACGTTTTGCACTTTCCAAATGGTGCAAAACATATTTATGTCTTTAGGCCAATTTTTGGGCTCCTGCTGATGCCAACTCCAGGGTGTGAATCATCCAATTTTTGGGCTCCTGAAGCCAACCCCAGGGTCTCTTTAAAGTAATATTTGGGCTCCTGTTGCTGCTGCTGCTGCCAACTCCTGCCAACTCCAGGGTGTGATTCATCCAATTTTTGGGCTCCTGAAGCCAACCCCAGGGTCTCTTTAAAGTAATGTTTGGGCTCCTGCTGCTGCTGCTTCCAACTCCTGCCAACTCCAGGGTGTTATTCATCCAATTTTTGGGCTCCTGAAGCCAACCCCAGGGTCTCTTTAAAGTAATGTTTGGGCTCCTGCGGCTGCTGCTGCCAACTCCTGCCAACTCCAGGGTGTGATTCATCCAATTTTTGGGCTCCTGAAGCCAACCCCAGGGTCTCTTTAAAGTAATGTTTGGGCTCCTGTTGCTGCTGCTGCTGCCAACTCCTGCCAACTCCAGGGTGTGATTCATCCAATTTTTGGGCTCCTGAAGCCAACCCCAGGGTCTCTTTAAAGTAATATTTGGGCTCCTGCTGCTGTTGCTGCCAACTGCAGGGTGTGATTCATCCAATTTTTGGGCTCCTGAAGCCAACTCCAGTGTCTCTTTAAAGTAATGTTTGGGCTCCTGTTGCTGCTGCTGCTGCCAACTCCTGCCAACTCCAGGGTGTGATTCATCCAATTTTTGGGCTCCTGAAGCCAACCCCAGGGTCTCTTTAAAGTAATGTTTGAGCTCCTGCTGCTGCTGCTGCCAACTCCTGCCAACTCCAGGGTGTGATTCATCCAATTTTTGGGCTCCTGAAGCCAACCCCAGGGTCTCTTTGAAGTAATGTTTGGGCTCCTGTTGCTGCTGCTGCTACCAACTCCTGCCAACTCCAGGGTGTGATTCATCCAATTTTTGGGCTCCTGAAGCCAACCCCAGGGTCTCTTTAAAGTAATATTTGGGCTCCTGCTGCTGCTGCTGCCAACTTCTGCCAACTCCAGGGTGTGATTCATCCAAATTTTGGGCTCCTGAAGCCAACCCCAGGGTCTCTTTAAAGTAATATTTGGGCTCCTGCTGCTGCTGCTGCCAACTTCTGCCAGCTCCAGGGTGTGAATCATCCAATTTTTGGGCTCCTGAAGCCAACCCCAGTGTCTCTTTAAAGTAATGTTTGGGCTCCTGCTGCTGCTGCTGCCAACTCCAGGGTGTGATTCATCCAATTTTTGGGCTCCTGAAGCCAACCCCAGGGTCTCTTTAAAGTAATATTTGGGCTCCTGCTGCTGCTGCTGCCAACTTCTGCCAACTCCAGGGTGTGATTCATCCAATTTTTGGGCTCCTGAAGCCAACCCCAGGGTCTCTTTAAAGTAATATTTGGGCTCCTGCTGCTGCTGCTGCCAACTCCAGGGTGTGAATCATCCAATTTTTGGGCTCCTGATGCCAACTCCAGTGTCTCTTTAAAGTAATGTTTTGGCTCCCGCTGCTGCTGCTGCCAACTCCAGGGTGTGATTCATCCAATTTTTGGGCTCCTGAAGCCAACCCCAGGGTCTCTTTAAAGTAATATTTGGGCTCCTGCTGCTGCTGCTGCAAACTCCAGGGTGTGATTCATCCAATTTTTGGGCTCCTGAAGCCAACTCCAGTGTCTCTTTAAAGTAATGTTTGGGCTCCTGTTGCTGCTGCTGCTGCCAACTCCTGCCAACTCCAGGGTGTGATTCATCCAATTTTTGGGCTCCTGAAGCCAACCCCAGGGTCTCTTTAAAGTAATAGTTGGGCTCCTGCTGCTGCCAACTCCAGGGTGTGAATCATCCAATTTTTGGGCTCCTGAAGCCAACTCCAGTGTCTCTTTAAAGTAATGTTTTGGCTCCCGCTGCTGCTGCTGCCAACTCCAGGGTGTGATTCATCCAATTTTTGGGCTCCTGAAGCCAACCCCAGGGTCTCTTTAAAGTAATATTTGGGCTCCTGCTGCTGCTGCCAACTCCAGGGTGTGATTCATCCAATTTTTGGGCTCCTGAAGCCAACTCCAGTGTCTCTTTAAAGTAATGTTCGGGCTCCTGTTGCTGCTGCTGCTGCCAACTCCTGCCAACTCCAGGGTGTGATTCATCCAATTTTTGGGCTCCTGAAGCCAACCCCAGGGTCTCTTTAAAGTAATGTTTGGGATCCTGCTGCTGCTGCTACCAACTCCTGCCAACTCCAGGGTGTGATTCATCCAATTTTTGGGCTCCTGAAGCCAACCCCAGGGTCTCTTTAAAGTAATGTTTGGGCTCCTGCTGCTGCTGCCAACTCCAGGGTGTGATTCATCCAATTTTTGGGCTCCTGAAGCCAACTCCAGTGTCTCTTTAAAGTAATGTTTGGGCTCCTGTTGCTGCTGCTGCTGCCAACTCCTGCCAACTCCAGGGTGTGATTCATCCAATTTTTGGGCTCCTGAAGCCAACCCCAGGGTCTCTTTAAAGTAATGTTTGGGCTCCTGCTGCTGCTGCTACCAACTCCTGCCAACTCCAGGGTGTGATTCATCCAATTTTTGGGCTCCTGAAGCCAACCCCAGGGTCTCTTTAAAGTAATGTTTGGGCTCCTGCTGCTGCTGCTGCCAACTCCAGGGTGTGATTCATCCAATTTTTGGGCTCCTGAAGCCAACTCCAGTGTCTCTTTAAAGTAATGTTTTGGCTCCCGCTGCTGCTGCTGCCAACTCCAGGGTGTGATTCATCCAATTTTTGGGCTCCTGAAGCCAACCCCAGGGTCTCTTTAAAGTAATATTTGGGCTCCTGCTGCTGCTGCTGCTGCCAACTTCTGCCAACTCCAGGGTGTGATTCATCCAATTTTTGGGCTCCTGAAGCCAACTCCAGTGTATATTTGGGCTCCTGCTGCTGCTGCTGCCAACTCCAGGGTGTGATTCATCCAATTTTTGGGCTCCTGAACCCAACCCCAGGGTCTCTTTAAAGTAATATTTGGGCTCCTGCTGCTGCTGCTGCCAACTTCTGCCAACTCCAGGGTGTGATTCATCCAATTTTTGGGCTCCTGAAGCCAACTCCAGTGTCTCTTTAAAGTAATGTTTGGGCTCCTGTTGCTGCTGCTGCTGCCAACTCCTGCCAACTCCAGGGTGTGATTCATCCAATTTTTGGGCCCCTGAAGCCAACCCCAGGGTCTCTTTAAAGTAATGTTTGGGCTCCTGCTGCTGCTGCTGCTGCCAACTCCAGGGTGGGATTCATCCAATTTTTGGGCTCCTGAAGCCAACCCCAGTGTCTCTTTAAAGTAATTGTTGGGCTCCTGCTGCTGCTGCTGCCAACTTCTGCCAACTCCAGGGTGTGCTTCATCCAATTATTGGGCTCCTGAAGCCAACCCCAGGGTCTCTTTAAAGTAATGTTTGGGCTTCTGTTGCTGCTGCTGCCAACTTCTGCCAACTCCAGGGTGTGATTCATCCAATTTTTGGGCTCCTGAAGCCAACCCCAGGGTCTCTTTGAAGTAATATTTGGGCTCCTGCTGCTGCTGCTGCCAACTTCTGCCAACTCCAGGGTGTGATTCATCCAATTTTTGGGCTCCTGAAGCCAACTCCAGTGTCTCTTTAAAGTAATGTTTGGGCTCCTGTTGCTGCTGCTGCCAACTCCTGCCAACTCCATGGTGTGATTCATCCAATTTTTGGGCTCCTGAAGCCAACCCCAGGGTCTCTTTAAAGTAATGTTTGGGCTCCTGCTGCTGCTGCTGCCAACTCCAGGGTGTGATTCATCCAATTTTTGGGCTCCTGAAGCCAACCCCAGGGTCTCTTTAAAGTAATGTTTGGGCTCCTGTTGCTGCTGCTGCCAACTTCTGCCAACTCCAGGGTGTGATTCATCCAATTTGGGCTCCTGAAGCCAACTACAGTGTGTCTTTCAAGCTATGTTTGGGCTCCTGCTGCTTGCAACTCCAGGGTGTGTCAGTCAATTTTTGGGCTCTTGCTGCTGCCAACTCCAGTGTCTCTTTCAGCCAATGTTTGGGCTCCTGCTGCTGCTTGCAACTCCAGGGTGTGATTGATCCAATTTTTGGGCTCCTGCTGCTGCCAACTCCAGTGTCTCTTTAAAGCAATGTTTGGTCTCCTGCCCCTCATAGTGATGCCACTTCAACTCTCTTGAATTCAATTGTGCCGCTCTGCGATTCTATTAGCGATGCCTCTGATCTGCATGTGATATTTATTCAAAGTATTATTTAACTAACCCAGCACGCATCCTGTGCGTGTTACAGCAAGGCAGAATGGTTTACAACCCTATTGAGGCTCTAGGAGGCTCAGAAATAGCCGTTTTTAATAGCAATTCGTCGCGAATAAATTCGGGTCGAAGCGATTTTTGTCGGAAAATTCGGCGAATCAGTCGAATCGAATTTTTCAAAAGTTCGCTCATCTCTAGATATGAACATCAGATTGACTTACAACATCTCCCCGAAAGAGGTAACTTTCCTAGATCTAAGTATTACTTTGGAACAGGTTGGTAGTATAGGGACAAGATTATTTAGAAAGGCCACATCTGTCAACAGTTTCCTTGATTATAGAAGTGCGCATACCTGACACCTGAAGAATGGAATACCTACTGGACAGTTCCTGAGAGCACGGAGGAATTGTACCTTATTGTCAGATTTCGAGGAACAGGCTTCTGACCTCACATGCAGATTCCAAGCCCGGGGTTACCCATATGGAGTAATTAAACGAGCCTATCAAAGGTCTAGAGATGTGTGTTTAGCCTTTATATCATAATATCCTGTTGCTTTCAGAATATTGTTATGAGTAATATAGCCTATAATATAGTCTAAATCATTTAGTCTAAAGCTTTTTCTAAATTCTGAGCATTCTTTTTCTTGGACTTCAGTTAACAAATGAAGGAAGCACTTAAAGTGGACCAACACCCAGGATTTTAACAATCCTGGGTTTTGGTCCACTTCCGTGGGGCACCCCGATCGGGAGTGCCCCGCTGCGCGAAACCCCCCAGATCGCCCTAAAAAACTCACCTCACCCCGCTCCTACGCGAGCGCTCGCCCAATCACCGCTGTGGTATGTACAGACAAGCGACGGACAACCAGAGCGGCTCTGAGCGCGCTGGAGGCCGCATCTCGCGCTAACAGGGAGCGTGCCCTGTTATTTGTGGATGGCCGACGCGGGTGCGTGCCCTGCTAGAGAGAAGCTCGAGATGCGGCCGCGGCTCGCGCATGCGCCGTTGGAACGAGAATAAGGTAAGGTTTCTGGGCGTCCTGCGGGGTTTCACACAGCGAGGCATCACGATTTCGGATGCACCGTGGGGAGTGATCTGATCTATAAGATTCCCGGGCTGATCCCCCTGGGTGTTGGTCCACTTTATGCTATTACGTTATCATTTAAGAATGTGTTGGTCGCCGCTGTTTGGTCACCATTCTCATTCCTTTTATTATCAGAACACCAAGGTCTCGATTCAATAAAGGTAGAAAAAAATTCTCATGGTAGTAAAAAATTCAATTCATGAGAAAAAGGCCTGAGAATATCACTGTTACCGAATCACCAGATAAAAGACCATTAAAGTCAATGGCAGCTTTTACTACAGTGTAGAAGGGAGGAAACAGTTTGCTACTTTGCTTAGGAGTAAAATAGTGCCATTGACTTTCATTGTCTTCCTATCTGGTGATTCAGTAACAGTGACATTCTCAGGCTTTTTTCTCATGAATTGAATCTTTTACTACCATGAGAATTTTTTTTTACCTTTATTGAATCGAGGCCTATATATTGCGATGCCTCCTGTTTGTCAGGCAGGCTGATTCATTACTAGCGCCAGATGAGCGTCTGTACAGAGGCGCTAAGAGCGACCGCTAGTATACGCTGTGATCCGCTATCGGGTGCTGTAACAGAACACCTCAGTCGCTGTAACCTGGCCGACGTTGATGAATGAGATGTATGTTGGGCGCTCTAACACCAGTACGGCACTGCAGGGAGCGAGAGGTAGCGCCAGCTCGGTGCGACCGATTCTCAGTGACTCACACCATATTGAACAAAAAAACAGACTCGCACAGCGTCAGCGCTCTGGATCTGGGCGCTGTAGCATAGAGCGCCAGGTGCTGTGTGGTTAAAGTTTGTTCTTGAACATATATCCACCAGTAACAAAGAGAAAACACATGGAATGACATTGTTGTAACATTGTGACATTAACACTTTAATGCCAGACCTGTAATGACAATTCTGCATAAAAATCTAAAAAATCTAAAATGTTTTCAAAAATGACTCTTTCTAGGCCGGGAGACGTCACACAATGATTTGAGAGAAAAAAAAAATAGTAAAAACAAAAAACCCTGTTTAAACAGAAGAAAAGGAACGTCCATTGATATGTATGGGAGAGCGACAGGCGCTCTCCCACCTGGCGTTCTGGAAGCTAGAGCACCGGCGCTATACACTGAGCCGCCTGTAATGATGAATCGTTCGCTACATGGCGCTGTTAGAGTCACTCACCAGAATCGCTTTCATAAATGTGGTATTGCATACAGCGCTCGGCGTTCACCAGATGCTGCCTGCCGCTACAAGGCGCTACCTGCCGCTATCGCTTGATGAATAAACCCCTAAGTGTTTGGCCCTTATTTATGAAGGAATAGCGACAGGTAGCGACTGGTGAGCGAACGGTAATGACGGGCCCCGCCACGAGAACGCCGGCTCCCCACCACAATCACACATTTATCAAGCCAATCCTGCTTAGCGACTGAGATAGCGCCATATAGCCACTCATTCATCATTATTCCAGCCTCAGCCCACAGCGCCAGCGTCCGACCTTGAACAGCGACAGGTATGACCTCTCGCTACCTGGCGCTCTCCAATGCATTTCAATGGGACAATCTTTAAATATTAATAATTAATTGTTATTAATTTTTTTATTTTATTTTTTTTTTAAATATGAAAAATTCTGTGACCACTTCTGCCATGTTAGATAATTTTTTAAGGGAAAAAAAAAATTGTGCAGAATTGATATTACAGGTCTGATATTAATGTATTCATATTACTAATTTTTTTTTTTGGTTCCTAAAAATATGGTGGTTTGGGGGTTAAAAAACTACTTTTAACCCATCGCCGCCAGCGCTCTGGGGTTTAAACATGCATTTTACAGCGCAAGAATTTTTTGAGCGTGATTTTTTGATGAATATGGTGGGAGCCGGTCGCTCTGACCAGTCGCTATCATGCGCAGCCATACAGCGCAGAACCTGTCAAATAGCGACTCCTAACCTTGTATTCAACATTACGGCAAACCGACTGAGTCGCTGTCAACAACCGAACAACGGCCAAGCACAGCGACTACTAGCGGGCACTGAAAATACCGCTACAGTCGCTCAACTGTCGCTACCTGCCGCTATTAATTAATCGGCCTCTTAGTGTATTGATACCCTGTAAAACGTATATGCTGGATTTTGGGGAAAAGAACTTTGTTTCGTAGTTTTTTTACACAGCTTTGATAAAACTATTGTACAAGAATTTAACATTTTATTTACAATGATTTAATTTGTCCAATTACTTTTGAGATCCTGAAATGAAGGGATTGTGTTTAAAAAATGCTTTGGTTGCTCACATTTTTATGCAATCATTTTGTTTAACCCGCTGAGTTAAATTCTGAACCTCAAATGCATCTGACTTGTTTTGTTCATATGTAATGTTCAGAGCCAAAATTAGAAAAGTATTATCTCTGTCCAAATAGCTATAGACCCTACTGTATGAATGGTATTTGGACCTCTAATGCAATCTGCAGGTTGGGCACAGTTTAGGATGAGAACCATTTGGCTGAAGTTTTCCAAAAATGTCTGATTTTGTTGAGCCATAGGATCCCGCAACAGGTCATGTGTTGTAGATCTCCAGATAGTTGGCTCTATAAGTAAATTACTTCACATGTGCATCTCTGTCGGAATCTACAAAACATGTTGGTGGGTGGTTGGGGATATACTGCTGAACATCTAACCAGCCACCACCTCGGAGTAGAGCCTGGCCACTTCTTCATGGGACATACAACATGCAGAAGGACAAAGAGAGAGGCCACCTCATGTCGCTTCCTCCCAGGCATATTCTTCTGCCCATTTCTTCCATATGGCTGCACAATGACCTTAATGACAGCGGCCTTTGCGGGCATCCTCTCCTGCAGGAAGTGACGCTGTGACGTCACGCAATGCGTCAGCGTTGTGAGGTGTGTTGGGGGTGCTGTAGGTCTGTCATTGATGGTTAAGGTATTGGTTATATGTTGGAAAGAAGAGTTGCCAGCTCTGAACCACTCGATCTCCCCACAACCTCTGGAGCCACACGGCCAAGAGCGCTCACCTCTTACTGGGTCTGTCCCATAGCAACAAATGGAGCCAGCCGACATCCGGTTGTGAAATAAAACGTCCCGTTTATTTGAAGTGCAGTTAAAAATCCATATCCATACACGATACAACAGACATATTTAAAAAGATGAAAAGCGCCTATTGGTTATATGTTGTGTGTCTGTCTTTGCTTTTCACCCGACTGGTCCTAAAGACTGTTTGTAGTTAGCACATTGGGTATGGATTTTTTTAATAGGGTATACAGCACTTTGGTACATTGCACTTTATAGAGTAGGTATTCATGATACTTTTTTATTTTGGTAGATAGGGTTGCTATATTAGTTGCTTAAAGCCATTGAATAATATGTATATTTTTTTCTTGCACATATAAATTGTATTGTATATTCAATTGCACTTTATAGATAGCCAGCCTGCAAGACAGGACATTGTTTATTATTGTTGAGACCTGTGAGTTAGGTTTAGCAGCATCATTTTGTCATCTGGCTGCCCCCCCTCTTCCCCTCCTCTGGATTTATTTGTTTTGAGTTTTTTTAACTTGGTTTTACATCGTCTTGTTGCACATTGCATATCAATCAATTAATAAAGTTGTATATATATGTTTTGATATATATAGTGGTGCTATTGATTCATTGGGGGTTGGTTTGATTCTTTTTGTGGGATTTGTGGGACCCCCGTTTAGTTTTACATTTGGGCTGTTGCCACACCAACCCACCGCGCAGCACACTGTAATCTTATAGTACGTTGGCGCGGTCTCTATTTTTTGTACGTTGCACTCTCCTGCAGCTAGGGCGCCTTTTCATTTTCTGCCATGTCATGCCTCAACAAATTCTTGTAAAGTGGCACTTGCCCCCAACAGGTCATGTGTTGTGGATCTCCAAATAGTTGGCCCTATAGCTCTGCTTCAGAATAAATTACTCCACATGCTCATCTATGTCGGAATCTGCAAAACATGTTGGTGGGAGGTTAGGGATATATGGTCTGATGCAGAGCCTCCTCGTTCAGCTATCCCGTGCGTTTTCCCGTTGTTTTTGGGCTGTGATCGGGTCAGGAAAGGATGCTACATTGCTATTTGTGTGCATTTATGCGCTCAGGTGTTTGTTCAGGCGCCTTTCCGATTGACGGCTCGCAAGAGTCTGAACTCCGTGAAAATGGACGGCCCGTTGATTGGTCCGTTTTTTTATTGATTCAGAGCCTTGATTTCCAATTGAAATCAGCCCAATTTAACGAGGGTGTCGACGCTTCACTTACGGGCAGTCTTGGCAGCCGTATTTGATCTTTGTGACTTCGAAATGCATTCTGCTGTGCGTGAGCATCAAAGGCATCAGCTACGAGGCCTGGTTCTTTTGAGCATGGCAAGTCCAAAAAACATTAAGGAAAAAACTTAGCAAAAAATTAACCCTAAAAATGGACCAAAAAAAAAAACCCTAGATAAGCTAAAAACATACTTACAAGGCAAAACTGATGATGTTTTTCATTCACAGATCAAAGAAAAGGGCAACAATGAGCACCAAGAAGAGCCTCCTGCCTGTGCTGTTCTTTAAAATGTTTTTAAAAAAATAAAAAAAAATTTACTTTTTTTTTAAATTCTTTGACAATTTCTTTAAAAAAATTTAAGTAAAACAAAACAAACAAAAAATTGTGGTGTGTTCTCTTTCCTGCCACTGTACGTTCTCACAACATAACCATACAGTTACATGTCCCAAAAGGTAAGTATATGGGACAAGGAATAGGAGGAAGAAGAAGGATAAGAAGAAGGAGAAGAGATTAAGGTAAGCATTAAACACAGGGAGGAGGAACAAGAAGAAGAAGGATATTAGTTTAAGGTAAGTTTTGGTGTTGGTAAAAGTGTCGGTTTGATGTATGAGGAAAGCTTGAGGGAGGACTAGGGATGTGCGCTTGCGTGGACACATTGTCCACAGGAAATCCATGGAAATGTAAGTATACATGGAAAAACAATCGGAAACAGATGGCAAGAAGGTACGTTTGGAAACGCATTAAAATGGACCCAAAAACGGATCGTCCGTGTGAATGGCAACGGAACCCACGACCACACGGAAAGCACCCGAGAGGGGAAAAAACACTTCCTGAATGAAGACACATAAACGGATCAGTAACGGAGCTCTCCCGACGGCGGCTCTGAATCACATTTGAACCCCGAGACAAACGGAAGAAAATAAGGTCAGTTCGGGGGAGGCTCTGCATCAGGCCATTACTGCTGAACTTACATCTAACCCACCACCACCTCAGGGTAGAAGGCCCTTAAAGAAGGCCCAACAGAGGCTATACTTCAGACAAGACTATACTAAGACAGCTGACAAGATATGGTTTTTCGAAAAAGACAAGCCAAAGACAAGCACAGGCTGAGAAGGATAACCAGGACTGCCGAGAGGATAATTGGATCTCCCTTACCTTCTCTAGAGGAGCAATTCATGAGCAGAATCTCCTCTAGGGCTAATAAAATACCTGGAGACTCGACGCACCCAGGACATTCCTTCTTCAGGCTCCTACCCTCTGGCCGCAGATTCATGGCTCATTCAACCAAGACCTTCAGAAACAAAAAAACAGTTTTTTTCCTCTGGGCGTTATGGCTCTTAATAAATCCAGTGTGAGAGGCACTTAACTCTATCCTTCTCTGCATTGTTGTTAATTCTGTTAGTCTTTAAGAATTAAACCTGTACTGTACCGTAATCCTCTGTTACTTCTATGTTATATATGTAATTGTTTATAGCTCTCATGGTGTATCTCCTTGCCAAAAAGCATTCCTTGTATGTACCCTGTACCTACTTGGCGGTCAATGAAGTATTGAAGCTTTGAGTAGAGCCTGGCCACCGCTTCAGGGGCACAACATTCAGTGTGGTACTTACCTCCACCTTTCCTGCTGGTGTCTGCAATTCTAACTGAGTGAGTGAGTCACCACAACTGCTGCTTTCCTCTCTGGTCTTGGCTGCCTGGTCGTCACTGTCACCACTGGGTCCTCTGCTTTTCTTTGCCATCACTGCTCCACCAGCAGAAACACTTACAACCCCACCCTCCTGAATCCACATTTAAATCCCCTCAACCAGACCACCCACTCCCTACCTGTAGCCACACTGACACCCCCACTTCCCCTGCAGCAACATTTACATCATCCCACTCTCTTCTGTGTAATACCCTACAATCCCTTTATTCTTTTGATTCTGCAGTTGAGAGCTGGCCGGGTCACATCAGCTGCTGCCTGCTGGGGACCCTATCTTCATACTGATCCCTGCTCCCCACAGCCCTCTGTACCCCTGTATCCTACTTCTCGTAGCTCCCCCATCTCCACCCTGCTCACCACTGTTCCCCCATCTCCTGCACCCCGCGGCTTCTCAATCTCTGCTTTGTCCTCACTGCTACCCAATATCCACCCTGCTCCGCACTGCACCTCCATCTCTGCCCTGGTTCCTGCGGCACTCGATCTCCATCCTGCTCCCATCTGCTACCCATTCCAGCCCTTCTCCTCCATCTATGTTGTGCTCCATCCCTGCTTTTCCTACTTTGCTCCTTGCTGCTCCCCATCTCTGCCCTGATTCCCACTGATCCCCCAGCTCCACCATCATTTTAAAAACATCACATTTTATAGTTCATAGTTAAAATCATCATCCTATGCAATGATGATCATTAGAGTCATTGCAATGTGTCCAGGGTGGGGCTATATATCACAAAGCCTGGTAAACCACTATTTAAAACACAACACAAGGGAGCATTTTCACAATTTATTTCAACATGATTTGTATGTTTGCTTGAGAAGTTCTCCACTGATTTAGAAAATAATTGTCAAGAACAGGTCCACATCCTGGACTTTTTGCTAAATAAAGGAATTTCAGGCTTTGCCTGAAATATACGAAAAGGAAGCCTACCTGGTTCGAGGTTCCAATGCACATTGAGGGCAGGGTGGAAGAGAAAATCCTATCCCTATCCCCAGTTGCCCGCACCTATCTTGATAAATGTGATAGTCGCAAATTGCTCCTGCTCGATGCCCCTATGATTTCTTAGTAGTTTTGTGGCAAGTGGGGAGGGGGTCGGGTTGAGAACCGCTAGCTGTACTGTCTCCCCGGTCAAGAACGATCTCATTGATCGAGCTTTAAAGGGGACCTAAACTTGCCCTTGTACCAATGTGCCATGCTGAGTCTCGGTTTGGAACTAACCTAACACCATCAAACTATCAGTGAGTCCTGCATTAGAGCGATACAGAATTTTACCTGATGCCCAGTTTTGGCTTCCAAAGGATGTTTAACTGTAGAGGCATCCCAAACTGGGATGTCACAGTGGAGAAAGTTAAAAGGGACACTCAATCATTTTTGACTGTTGGTCCATTTGCCCCTTATGCAAATGCAATAACTAATGCAAGGATACAATCTCGTAGGGCTGACAGGCACACCACCCAGGGAGAAAAGCAGTCAGTAGAATTTTGGGGGCTTAGAATGGCCATTATTATAACTGAATAAAGACCTCTGCTGCACCAGTGTGCTAAATGAACAGAGTGTGCAGTATTCTAGTAAAATAAATCAATGTAGAGCCAAAGAGAAAGTCGGGGTGTAGCCCAAATACCCTCACAACCGCACCAGAAACAATCAACTGTATCACTATATGGTTACACTGGGTAATATTTTTGTCATGGATTTCTCAATGGAGAAATCCTCTATTAAAGAGTGACCAGAAATTCGAGAAATGCGAGACAGAGAGACTATAAATATGCAGCAAACTGTGTTCAGTTGTGATAACCAGTGATCAATAGACACATCAAACAGGCTGCTGTATATATATATATATATATATATATATATATATATATACATATATATATATATATATATATACATGGGGAGTCAGAGTGCATGCATACAAGATACAGGTTCAGGTTCAGGTTCAGATTCATATTCAGAAGTCCAAAGACATGAGGCTCGATTCAGAGAGACAACAAAAAAAACTTCAGTTTTAGTGCCGATCTGTTTTTTTTTGTGAAATGTTTCCGTTCTCGTATGAGGGTACGAGCGATTCTATGCATGCATTGAAAATCTTCTGTAAAGTTTCCGTCCATTCATGTGGCAGATTATGAATACGAGGATGTCATTTTCCAGCGTGACTTTTCAGTTTCATTTTCACATGTTACAACGTAGGCTTTCGTTTTTTGCCCTTTTCCCATTGTATACTCCAACGAATCCTTTACGTTTCCCGTTCGATTCTGTTTCCCTTTTTCAATAAATATTCGTCCAGACGGAAATCCTTACGATCTAGCGCCTGCGCACTACAAACTTAACTCATTAAAGTGCTCACCTACATATTTGCCAGATAATTCTCCTGACTCAAACTGACTAAATAAGCCGGAGCTCTGCAATATATAAGCATCATGGGACGACCCTGGACGCCCTGCAAGAACACTGAGAAATCGCATAGCTGGACCAAACACTGTATGTTGTGCGAGTGGCACATCTTGCGGTTCCTGCAACCAAATTTAAAATAATTACACAAAGCAAAGGTAACCGACTAAAACAATAACTCTTACAACAAATTAAGATTCAAGTTCAACAATCCAAATATAATTCACAAAGGACATAAGTCTAAAAAAATATAGCAATTATATGGATGTGTGGGAAAATAAATGTTTACATGCTAAGGACTAATTAAGGTCAGCATTAAAATGCTTCTATAAGGCATACATGAAATGTATTGATTCAGGTATGCATTGCTATACAATTTATGGCCTCGGCCATGCTGATACATGCAATGCCTTGGTGCTAAAGGCGCGCAGACTCCTCCACATAGCCGCAAAACCTGTTCAACAGTAGCAATCCGAGCCCTCAAAGGCCCCGTAAGTGGATCGGAAATGAAACGGATTTATAGGGTGGTGATCCGTCGGAAATCAGCTCTCTGAATCAGACGGAAACCCATCCCAACAACAGAAGTTATCTGAATGAACGAAAAATTTCTGATTTTGTTTGGAAAATGATCCGAACTAACGGAAATGTTCTGATTTGCTTCCGTTCATCGAAAGCGCATATACGCATTTTCCCGGACACTCGTACGAATGAAAAATGAACAAAAAAAAAGCAAAAAAAAGACTAACACCCACCCAAACTTTCACAGACAGCTACGGAAGTCCGGACGAATGTGTCTTTGAATCGAGGCTAAAGTCCGGGTAGAGAGTTCAGAAGACAGATTTAATGCTGATCCACTAGCTGAATGGGTGGATCAGCTTACATAGAGCAGGAAGTCCCACAGGTGCTGGCTGATTAACAACAGAGCCATCTGCTGGTGAAGCGGCATATAGCAAGGGAACTCGAGCTGTGGAGGAACTCCAGACCTGACAATTTTATTGTGTTTGGGCAACCACAAAAAATACAATAATAAAAGAAAATTGCTTAAAAAACATGGACACACATACATTGACACAATCTTGTATGGGGGGCACTGCACACGTTTATGATTAATGTGCCATGCCAAAATATTCCTGTGAATCAATGACAAACTACCTGACATAATATGGCATATTAATCATAAACTTGCGTGTACATGTTTTTAAGCAATTTTTTGTATTATTGTCTTTTTTGTGGTTGCCCAAACTCAATAAAATATTAACCAATGTAACTATATAGTGGTGCGGTTGATAGTTTCTGGTGCGGTTGTGGGGGTATTTGGGCTACCCCACCTTCTTTTTGGCCATTATTATAACAACAACAAAAAAAGACTGTGACACATTAGGGCTGTTACAATAGAATATGCATAGGATTGTCTGGAAAATAACTTTAATGGCTGTTTGTTCCTCTATTCATCACCCAATAGTGCTAAGATTAGAAGTGCTGCATCATGGGAATCTCTTTCCTCGAAGCAATTAATAACTTTTCCCCAGACATTATGTTTTTCCCTACAGATGTTTTCTTGAAAGACTATAAAATGTGCAGCAGGAAATCAACAACTACAGCGGTCAAATCCAGGTTTCATGTGTTGGCTGCTGTCTGGAGACCTTCTATCCGCCATCACGCAGCATCTAATTGGATGACACTTAACATCTTGACGATAATTCCGTAAGTGATACTTACATTACTGTACGTACTACATTCTTTATGCTGTATAAATTCGAGTTGAAAAGATAGAGTGGTTCTATATGGCTTATAGTTTTGTTTTTTGTTTTTTTACCCACATTCCAAACACATCATGAATAAGGAGGAAAATACTTAAGAGGCCGATTCATTAATAGCGGCAGGTAGCGACAGTTGAGCGACTGTAGCGGCATTTTCAGAGCGCCCGCTAGTAGTCGCTGTGCTTGGCTGTTGTTCGGTTGTTGACAGCGACTCAGTCGGTTTGCCGTAATGTTGAATATTGGGTGAGGAGTCGCTATTTGACAGGTTCCGTGCTGTATGGGAGCGCATGATAGCGACTGGCCCTAGCGACCGGCTCCCACCATATTCATTAAAAAATCACGCTAAAAAAATTCTCGCGCTTAAACCCCAGAGCGCTGGCGGCGATGGGTTAAAAGTAGTTTTTTAACCCCCAAACAACCATATTTTTGGAAACCAAAAAAAACAAGTTTTTAAAATAATTTTGTAATATGAATACAATAATATCAGACCTGTAATATCAATTCTGTACAATTTTTTATTTTTTTTACCTTAAAAAAATATCTAAAATGGCAGAAGTGGTCACAGAATTTTTCACATTTAAAAAAAGAAAAAAAAAAATCATAAGAATTAATTATGTATATTTTAAGATTGTTCCATTGAAATGCATTGGAGAGCGCCAGGTAGCGAGAGGTCATACCTGTCGCTGTTCAAGGTCGGACGCTGGTGCTGTGGGCTGAGGCTGGAATAATGATGAATGAGTGGCTATATGGCGCTATCTCAGTCGCTAAGCAGGATTGGCTTGATAAATGTGTGATTGTGGTGGGGAGCCGGCGTTCTCGTGGCGGGGCCCGTCATTACCGGCCGCTCACCAGTCGCTACCTGGCGCTATTCCTTCATAAATAAGGGCCTTAGTTTTTCTCCTTCCAAGCTGTTCACAAAATATGTTCTGGGGCGTGGAACCTGAAGAAACTGCAGTGCGGGTGGAAGGAAGTCTCCATACATTGTCCAGGCTTGGTTTGCCAAGGTGATGGACCTTGAGGGGGTCCATCACCTTGGCTTGGCTTGGGGGGTTATCTAAAAATGGCTAACATCAGGTAATGCCACCTAGCGACACATAGCGTCGGATGAACCCTGGGCGCTGTATGTGAAACCACATTTAAGAAAGCGAATCTGGTGAACGCCTCGAACAGCGCCATGTAGAGTCACATGTATCACAAGAGTTGGCTCAGCGTATAGCGCCAGCGCTCCAGGTTTTGTGACCTCTCCTGGCTGCAAACAAACACTTTTATACATTTTTTTGACTTTTTATATTTTTATGCAGAATTGTCATTGCAGGTCTGGCACTAAAGTATTAATGTCACAGTGTTATAACAATGTCATTCCATGTGTTTTCGCTTTGTTACTGGTGGATATGTGTTCAAAAGCAGACTTTAATCACACAGCATCTGGCGCTCTATGCTACAGCACCCAGCTGTGTGTGTAGCTTCTTCTTAAATATATTTATGTTGTTGCCAATTGCGGACGGCAAAAGGAGGGGCGGCACTGACTCAATACATACAAGAATGTATCAGTATATAGGTGCACTGCTCCGTGGGGTAAGTCCCAATAGATAAACCAAACAAGGGGGAGTGGTCCTCAACCACCCCCAAATTTCTACCCCCAGAGACTGACACTTGCACTCAAAATATCAAGATATCATCAATGTATTATAATTAATCCATTAAAAACATAGCTTTAAAAACAAATATACTGTGACATAACTTGTTGCGCCACCAGGGGGAGCACCAACTCTGACTCTATCTACACACTGTGACTATTCCTAAACCTAACTATCTACCGCATAAAAAGATATATATATATATATTAACAAAGTGTCAGTGCTTTTAAAGTGCATCCATCTCGACAGAACAATAACTTACACATTAAATCAGTGTAGAGTAACAAAAACCCAATCAGATTAAGGAGTGCAGTGACGCAAATAAAACAAATAAGGGAAAAGGTGCTTACATATACAGAGTGTAGAATGCCCCCCCCCCCCCGGGGCTGCGACCCACGCGTTTCGAGTCCTTACGACTCTTGCTCACGGCCAGTTATTAATGATTCCTCTCGAGTCGTAAGGACTCGAAACACGTGGGTTATATAACCCAGTTATATAAGTGTATATAAATAATGTTAAAATCCCCAAATATATTCCAACGTAAGCATTTTGTTATATATATATAACATATTATTTACAGTAAGTGCTAAGTGCATTGTGCCAACTTAAGCAAAGTGCATCAATCCCAAATAGACGAAAAACCCTTTATTAAATCTAAACCACAAGGAGACATAAATCAAAGTAAAAGACAGTGCTACTTATCTTGAGACTGAGTGGTAACAGCAAAGGAGCAACCCCCCACAGAGCCCACGCATTCCGAGACTCGATGTCTCTTCTTCAAGGCAGAGTGTGAAAAACGTTGGAATATATTTGGGGATTTTAACATTATTTATATACACTTATATAACTGGGTTTTTCTCAGCACGGTACAACAGCGACCCCCTTGTGGCAGACTATGAAATTGTTTGTTTTATATGTTTTTTAAATTGTGTGTTGTTCTGTTATAATGGTATAATGATTTTGTAATAAAAATAGATATATTTTATAATTAGGTGTGTGCAATTGTAAATCTTTGGTAGTACTGCCCATAGGGGGGTCTTGGGGCATCCCCATTTTTTGTACATGATATCAAAGAAGATATAAGATATAGCAAAGGGCAAGAGTGGTATATTGGAGTGTTATCCACATGCCTATGACTCTGCAAAGTGGTCACCCCAAGGAGGCAGTTTTGGGAGCCCCCCTTGCGTACTTTTTTGGCCTAAGTATTGCTGCTTTCTTGCCCGATCTCCATTTTTTTTCTCTTTTTCTAGGGTGGCTTCTTTAGACACTTTTATGAATTTTTATGTTGTTTATGAATTGGATTTACATCATGATAAGAACTCGCACTTTACTGATTTACCTCAGGGTTTTGTCATGAATTTTTGAGTTTATCATTTGTAATATCCTTTGGTGCGTATTTCTCTGTATTATGGATGTGTGGCAATACTGATATAATCTATGGCCATAAACATATTTATATAGTGTGGGGGTTAATCTCTTGTTATTATTCTGTGTTAGCTTGTGATTTTTGCACAACTTACTGTTATTTTTCGGCCTATAAGATGCACTAATTAATGTCAGTGTGTCTTATTGGGTGAATGTAAAAAAAAAAAAAGATATAATTACATGAGTCTCTCGCTGGGGCCACCGCAACGCCAGCCGATAAAAGAGCGGCGGCCAGGAAGAGGGTAGGGTAACTAAACCACTGTCCCCGTTCTGGCCGCTGCTTGCACCGCCGTTACTTCTTGGGACTGTGGGCAGGGTTCAGTAGTTACCTTGCCGTCTCCCTTCCCGACGCTCTTTTATCGGCTGGCGTTGCGGTGGCTGCAGCGCTAGGCTCCCGTCGAGGCTGTAAGTATATGTTTTTTCTCTAGCATCGGGGTGGGGGTTTAGCTACACTGCATATAGGGAATGGGATGGGAGGATGCTACACTGCCTATATGGGGAATGGCACATTGACTATGGGGAATGGGAGGGGGGAATGCCACACTGCCTATATGGGAATGGGATGGGGGATTGCCACACTGCCTATATGGGGAATGGGAGGGAGAATGCCACACTGCCTATATGGGAATGGGAGGGGGGAATGCCACACTGCCTATATAGGAATGGGATGGGGGGAATGCCACACTGCCTATATAGGAATGGGATGGGGGAATGTCACACTGCCTATATGGGGAATGGGAGGAGGAATGCCACACTGCCTATGGGAATGGGATGGGGGATTGCCACACTGCCTATATGGGGAATGGGAGGGGAATGCCACACTGCCTATATGGGAATGGGAGGGGGAATGCCACACTGCCTATGGGAATGGGATGGGGGATTGCCACACTGCGTATGGGAATGGAATGGGGGATTGCCACACTGCATATGGGAATGGGAGGGGGAATGCCACACTGCCTATGGGGAATGGGAGGGGGAATGCCACACTGCCTATGGGAATGGGATGGGGGATTGCCACACTGCCTATATGGGGAATGGGATGGGGGAATGCCACCCTGCCTATATGGGGAATGGGATGGGGGATTGCCACACTGCCTATGGGAATGGGATGGGGAATGCCACACTGCCTATGGGAATGGGATGGGGGATTGCCACACTGCCTATATGGGGAATGGGATGGGGGAATGCCACCCTGCCTATATGGGGAATGGGATGGGGGATTGCCACACTGCCTATGGGAATGGGATGGGGAATGCCACACTGCCTATGGGGAATGGGATGGGGGATTGCCACACTGCCTATGGGAATGGGATGGGGGATTGCCACACTGCCTATATGGGGAATGGGAGGGGAATGCCACACTGCCTATATGGGAATGGGAGGGGGAATGCCACACTGCCTATGGGAATGGGATGGGGGATTGCCACACTGCGTATGGGAATGGAATGGGGGATTGCCACACTGCATATGGGAATGGGAGGGGGAATGCCACACTGCCTATGGGGAATGGGAGGGGGAATGCCACACTGCCTATGGGAATGGGATGGGGGATTGCCACACTGCCTATATGGGGAATGGGATGGGGGAATGCCACCCTGCCTATATGGGGAATGGGATGGGGGATTGCCACACTGCCTATGGGAATGGGATGGGGAATGCCACACTGCCTATGGGAATGGGATGGGGGATTGCCACACTGCCTATATGGGGAATGGGATGGGGGAATGCCACCCTGCCTATATGGGGAATGGGATGGGGGATTGCCACACTGCCTATGGGAATGGGATGGGGAATGCCACACTGCCTATGGGGAATGGGATGGGGGATTGCCACACTGCCTATGGGAATGGGATGGGGGATGGCCACACTGCCTATATGGGGAATGGGATGGGGGAATGCCACACTGCCTATATGGGGAATGGGATGGGGAATGCCACACTGCCTATGAGGAATGGGATGGGGGATTGCCACACTGCCTATGGGAATGGGATGGGGGATGGCCACACTGCCTATATGGGGAATGGGATGGGGGATTGCCACACTGCCTATGGGAACGGGATGGGGGATTGCTACACTGCCTATCGGAATGGGATAGCGGATTGCCACACTGCCTATGGGAATGGGAGGGGGGATTGCCACACTGCGTATGGGAATGGGAGGGGGAAATGCCACACTGCCTATGGGAATGGGATAGGGGATTTCCACACTGCGTATGGGAATGGGATAGGGGATTGCCACACTGCCTATGGGAATGGGAGGGGGAATGCCACATTGCCTATGGGAATGGGATAGGGGATTGCCACACTGCGTATGGGAATGGGATAGGGGATTGCCACACTGCGTATGGGAATGGGAGGGGGAAATGCCACACTGCCTATGGGAATGGGATAGGGGATTGCCACACTGCCCATGGGAATGGGAGGGGATTGCCACACTGCGTATGGGAATGGGATGGGGGATTGCCACACTGCCTATATGGGGAATGGGATGGGGGATTGCCACACTGCCTATATGAGGAATGGGAGGGGGGATTGCCACACTGCCTATATGGGGAATGGGAGGGGGAATGCCACACTGCCTATATGGGGAATGGGATGGGGGATTGCCACACTGCCTATGGGAATGGGAGGGGGAATGCTACACTGCCTATGGGAATGGGATAGGGGATTGCCACACTGCCTATGGGAATGGGATGGGGGATTGCCACACTGCCTATGGGAATGGGATGGGGGAATGCCACACTGCCTATGGGAATGGGATGGGGGAATGCCACACTGCCTATGGGAATGGGAGGGGGAATGCTACACTGCCTATGGGAATGGGATAGGGGATTGCCACACTGCCTATGGGAATGGGATGGGGGATTGCCACACTGCCTATGGGAATGGGATAGGGGATTGCCACACTGCCTATGGGAATGGGATGGGGAATGCCACATTGCCTATGGGAATGGGAGGGGGAATGCCACACTGCCTATGGGAATGGGAGAGGGGAATGCCACACTGCCTATGGGAATGGGAGGGGGGATTGCCACACTGCCTATGGGAATGGGATAGGGGATTGCCACACTGCCTATGGGAATGGGAGGGGGAATGCCACATTGCCTATGGGAATGGGATGGGGGATTGCCACACTGCCTATGGGAATGGGAGGGGGGAATGTCGCACTGTATATGGGGATGGAATGGGGGGTTTGCCACACTGTCTGTAATGGGGTGTTTTAGCACAACATTTGGTTTAGTAGATTTTTTTCTTATTTTCCCCCTCCAAGTGTGAAAAACACTTATAGTGTGAAAAATACGATAATACATTTTAATACCTTTTGTGCAGCCATTTGAGTGTGTGGGTTTTTTTTTTTTAGGCTTTTTGGGGTCACGTGTTGAAAGGGTGGCTTTTCTTTGGTTCTTAGTGTTTGTATTCCCCCCACAGGGTTTTGCCACTAGTGTATTTCTCTGACTTTTGTGTTATACACATAAATGTGATATTGGAAGCCTAGTAGGGTTATAACTTTTCCAAGACCATAGGTGCAGACTGGGAAAAGTCAGTGGCCTTGGACGAAACCTTCCAACACACGGCCAGACAGAAGATGGGAAGAAGAAACTTCTGGTGGTCTGCATTGTCTCAGCAGCTCTGGAAGCTTGCCCGCGCACCTGACTCCTCTTCCGCTTTGCAATACACACAGCAGCAGGGGAGCAGGCAGAGCTGGCTGCTCCCCAGTGCCTATCCCCAACCACCCGCCACTGGACCTGAGCAACGGGGAAGCCTATGTGCAGGTAAGTGACAGTGATTTCTAGGAAAAAATTCAAAAGAGACGAATCCCAATAAATTTATGCAGAATCAAATTTTGCCAGTAATTCGGAGCGAATTCAGAATCTGATGAATCGGTTCGACGATCTTTTTTTTTCTTAGCTTTTGTCATGGCTACTTACATTTTGAGAGTTGTGTCACGAGGTGGCCAGCTTTTCTTTTTGTAACACCCAAGATGTTGTCTAGTTCAGGGGTTTCTAGTGGTGCTTTTTCCACTGGTGTTATTCGAGATCGTCTCAGGTAGTTAGTACTCCACAAGACTGCAGGCTTACCTGTGACCCAAGCCAATCTGCTGCTGTCTATGCTTCACTCAAGCAGTACTTGCACCATAAACGGCCCATTTTCTCTCAATATTTTTTATTTCGCAATAAAAAAAAAAAAAACAAGGACAAGTCATTTACAAACTTACAGTGCTATTCAAAGTATAGGTATATATGGCCTGATGCAGAGCCTCCTCGTTCAGCTATCCCGTGCGTTTTCCCGTTGTTTTTGGGCTGTGATCGGGTCAGGAAAGGGTGCTACGTTGCTTTTTGTGTGCGTGTATGCGCTCAGGTGCTTGTTCAGGCGCCTTTCCGATTGTCGGCTCGCAAGAGGCTGAACTCCGTGAAAACGGACTGGCCGTTGATTGGTGCATTTTTTTATTGATTCAGAGCCTTGATTTCCGATTGAAACAAGCCCCATTTAACGAGGGTGTCGACGCTTCACTTACGCGCAGTCTTAGCAGCCGTATTTGATCTTTGTGACTTGAAAATGCATTCTGCTGTGCGTGAGCATCAAAGGCTTCAGCTACACAGCCTGGTTCTTTTGAGCATGGCAAGTCCAAAAAACATTATGGAAAAGACTTAGCAAAAAAATTAACCCTAAAAATGAACCAAAAAAAAAACCCCTAGATAAGCACAACATACTTACAAGTTTTTTTCATTCACAGATCAAAGAAAAGGGCAACAATGAGCACCAAGAAGAGCCTCCTGCCTGTGCTGTTCTTTAAAATGTTTAAAAAAAAAAAAAAATTTACAATTTTAAAAAAAATTATTTGACAATTTCTTTAAAAAAATTTAAGTAAAAAAAAAACAAACAAACAAAAAATTGTGGTGTGTTCTCTTTCCTGCCACTGTAAGTTCTCACAACATAACCATACAGTTACATGTCCCAAAAGGTAAGTATATGGGACAAGGAATAGGAGGAAGAAGAAGGAGAAGAAGAAGGATAAGAAGGAGAAGAAGAAGAAGGAGAACAGATTAAGGTAAGCATTAAACACAGGGAAGAAGAAGAAGGAGGAGGAGAAGAGATTAAGGTAAGCATTAAACACAGGGCGGAGGAGGAAGAAGAAGGATATTAGTTTAAGGTAAGTTTTGGCGTGGGTAAAAGTGTCAGTTTGATGTATGAGGAAAGCTTGAGGGAGGACTAGGGATGTGCGCTTGCGTGGACCCAGATTGTCAACAGGAAATCCATGGAAATGTAAGAATACATGGAAAAACAATCGGAATCGGGGTGAAAACGGAAACAGATGGCAAGAAGCTACGTTTGGAAATGCATTAAAATGGAGCCAAAAACGGATCGTCAGTGTGAACGGCAACGGAACCCATGACCACACGGAAAGCACCCGAGAGGGGAAAAAACACTTTCCAAATGAAGACACATAAACGGATCAGTAACGGAGCTCTCCCGACGGCGGCTCTGAATCACATTTGAACCCCCGAGACAAACGGATTGAAAAAGAGAAACGGAACAAAATAAGGTCAGATCGGGGGAGGCTTTGCATCAGGCCAATAATCCTGATCATCTTCAAACACATACATAATATTGTAAACTCGCTTAATGAAGCAAAACAGTTTAAAGTCAAATTGGAAGCTACTATATGAGATTGTTAGATTAAATTGTACTTTTCATTACAATAAAGGTAACTTCTCCCTCATTACGGGAGATTCCGATCCGAACACAAGGGAAAGCTGAAAGACAAGAATAAAGAGACTAAAGAAGGGGGGTAAGGAAAAAAAAAAGGGGGGGGGACAGTGCAGGGTGGAGGGAGGTTGGGAAAAAAGTCAATAATATCCAATAATACAATTCTTCAAATACTTAAGAGATGCATGTCAAATGTAGCAGGAAGAACCTCAGTTATCCAGAGAGTCCACAACTCCACCAACTAAACGGCCCATTTTTTGTGACTCACTCACTTTAATGGCTGTTTTGTGTGTTTTAATTACAATTTTAGGTTACTAACAATCCACACACACCACCCAGGTGGTACTTGATATATTAAGAAAATGAAAAGTGGTTAGTCTATGGCATTTTAAAACAGATCAGAACTTCCTCACACTAAGGGTAGTTCTTTCAGATTGTTTCATCATCTGGTCTTCTCTCCTTTCCCAGCAATAAAGCCAATGCCAGTTTGCCGGAGTTACATTGCCATCAGTTCTGTAATAGTTTAAATGAGAGTGTCACTCACCTTCTCCCCATTCCTTTGGCATTTGGGGCAGCACGCCGGGGTCTCTATCACCCAGCAGCCACATAGGCAGTGGGTTTGAGCAGATCTGAATGCTTCTACTTCCTCCTCCCTCGGCCGCATCCTCCGCTTCGCTAATCGTGCTCAAGTTATTCCTCCCCCGCTCCTCTGGTCGAGCGCGTGTGCGCACTTAGTTATTCCCTCCAGTGACACTGTAGACAACGCGGCGGTTTGCTTAAAGGGCCAATGAGCCCCAACTTTACTGTGGGCGAAATGCCCTATTGTTTTAGGGGCAAATCAACCCTGTGGTTGTGGCAAAGCCAATCTGCCATAAATTGCCCCTGCCTATCCCTGCTCATCATCCCCTATAAAGGTGCCTCCGCCCCTGTCATCATTCCCGGTGATAGTGTGCTGCTGGATGCTATAGTTCCTTTGAGTTTCTCATTGCCGACCTAGTTTGCCTGACCACTTTATGATTGCCACCTGAACCAACACCTGCCTGGATTCCGACTGCAATCTCGTCTCATCCCTTGTACTGCGTACACTCTGACCTTCCGTCTTGACCCTTGGCTTGACCTTGACCCCTCTCTTGCTTCTCTTCTTGGTGCTACGCATTGTGAAGATTGATACCTGTGTATGACCCCGGCTTCCCCGACATCGCTCAGTCCTGCCTTTGGTTCATTCGCCTTCATCCCTGTAAATTCACAACTTTTGTGCTAATAAGTCCTGGGTCAACCGAGTCCAGTGAGGCATATAAGGGTTCTGGAAAATGGGGGCTTGGCTATAGGTGAAGCTAGGAGCGGAGATTGGGGGTGGGGACCTACTAAGAAGGCGGGTGTCCCATGGGGCTTGACAGAGAGCTCCCACTACTAGCCCCGACAGTAGACCATTATCATTACCGCAGAAGCTGTTTAGAAACTGGTGGTTCATTCTTGATTATACCCCTTCCCCCGCCTATTGTTGCTAGAAGAAAACAGCAAGTCCATTATTGCTACACTGACATTATATTTGGGTTATTTCAGAAAAATGAACAACACAAGAGGACTGATGATTTCAGAGATATTTCTGCTTGGATTCCAGAATCTCCAAAGCTGGAAGATCCCTTTCTTTCTATTACTATTGATAATTTACTGCACATCGATATCTGGGAACCTCCTGATCATCACAGCGGTGGCCTTCTGTAAGACCCTTCGCTCCCCCATGTATGTTCTTCTTGCACAGCTCTCCGTATCAGATATGATGCTAACCACAGACATTGTCCCCATTGCTCTAATTAGCATATTAAGAGGTGGTCTCCATATGTCTATTTCTGATTGTATGACCCAATTTTATATTTTTGGCGCCTCGGGGGCATCTGGATGTTTGATCCTAACAGTAATGGCTTATGACCGTTACATGGCAATCTGTAACCCCCTCCGATATTCCTCCATAATGAACTTCACCTTGCTCCTCATACTTTCCATTGTTTCCTGGCTCTCTGGGTTTTTCTTCATATCTATAACAGCAGTAAACATCCTTACATTAGATTTCTGTGGCCCGAATACCATCAATCATTTCTTTTGTGATTTGCTTCCTATTTTACAATTGTCGTGTTCAGACACATCTACTGTAAAAACGCTGAATAAGTATATGAGTTTTCCTTGTATGATCATCCCCTTGCTTTTTACTGGCACGTCATACGGGTGCATCATTAAAGCCATCCTAAGCCTCTCTTCCAATATCGACAGATGGAAAGTTTTCTCAACCTGCGGCTCCCATCTGAGTGTGGTCTGTATTTTTTACGGGACCGTAATAGCTATTTATGTGCTGCCGCCAAAAGGCTTTTCACTCGGAGAAAACAAAGCGGTTCCCCTTCTGTATACCGCGGTGACTCCGATGTTAAACCCAATAATATATAGCTTGAGAAATAAAGAAATCAAAAATGCCATCACTGTTTTGCTCCAGAGACAAGTCTAACGCATGCTTTACTGATAATGCTCAATGTATAAAACTAAGATAACTACCAAAAACATTTTGGAACATTAATTGTTATACTCTTCTTCTTATAGACACGTTAAACCAAAAGGTTGGGTCTGGCACACCTAGTTTAGAAACACTCTGAATAAATAAAGATTGGGGCGCAAAGAGTCCTGAGGTGTTTCCCCAAAGCCACCTCTTAGAACTATATAGAAGGCGAGTTGGACTAATGCACACCACACAAAATTAAGTTGCAATTAAAAATATATTTCAATTCATACAAAAATAATACAGAATTTCATAAGCAAAAAAGATACAGTGTGAGTTCAAAATACATAATATGCCCAGTCTCCAGGATCGTTGACCACCTCAACAAAAGAATGAGGATAAATGAGATGTACTATAGTATTGTAGAAATGAATAGAAAAGAGAGAAAATGACCAATAACAAATGTGAGGTGGTTGTCAGATCGGTCCTGAGGAGTGTTACAATAGCAAAGCTGTAGATTCACAGGTTAAGGATAATCAAGCATGCTTCTGAAGTACACATCATATAAAGATTCTGGTCAGTGTCTAAATAGTATATGGAACATCATTCCAGACAAGCAAGAACATATCACAAACAAGAGATATATAGCCTATAGTATTGTGTTATAGAATCATGACGTCCATCATAACTACTTATACAGAGAAAAAGCACAATGACATTACCAATACAGGGTGTACCCTGATTGCGTTACGCGTGTACCCTGATCGCGATATGGAATGATGTTCCATATACTATTTAGACACTGACCAGAATCTTTATATGATGTGTACTTCAGAAGCATGCTTGATTATCCTTAACCTGTGAATCTACAGCTTTGCTATTGTAACACTCCTCAGGACCGATCTGACAACCACCTCACATTTGTTATTGGTAATTTTCTCTCTTTTCTATTCATTTCTACAATACTATAGTACATCTCATTTATCCTCATTCTTTTGTTGAGGTGGTCAACGATCCTGGAGACTGGGCATATTATGTATTTTGAACTCACACTGTATCCTTTTTGCTTATGAAATTCTGTATTATTTTTGTATGAATTGAAATATATTTTTAATTGCAACTTAATTTCGTGTGGTGTGCATTAGTCCAACTTGCCTTCTATACTCTTCTTCTTATCTCACCCACCTTTAATTTTTCTTTTTCCACGGCTGCTTCAATATCCAAAATCATTCATTTTTAACTTTACCCCAGGGTTCAGTGCTCGGCCCTCTATTATTCAACTTGTTAATACATGATACAGATGTAATAAATGGTGATGTCTCTATTTTTACTGATGACACAAAGATACGTAGCACAGTGCAGTCTATTGAAGATGTTCACAAGCTTCAGGTTGACTTGGACACGCTGTCTGGGCATCTTCTTGGCAAATAAAGTTCAATGTGGATCAGTCATGCACTTTGGGATGTTAAAGCCTTAAAAATTAAAAAAAAAAAACAACATAGGGTCCCTGCTGTCCATCAGAACTAGCACGTCAACAGCTATATGAGCTGTTAGACCAGGGCGAGGTGACCGAGCAGCCATCTCCAGCCCTGAAGGATAACAGCCTGTGCATCCTACATGGGCCAAGGGCTCCTCTGCACCCCTCTGGTCTTTGTGGATGAGGGTAATGCAGTGGGCGATGGGGGGTTTCCTCCCTTCCTTTTGAACGGGTTAGCACTTACATATTAAAAACGTTCCTCTCCAATCATATCGTGCTCTGCAACCCTCCGCTCATCCTCCGTAGGGCAGTGCCACCTTGGAAGTCGAAGGCTTCCCGACAGACACATGGCCGTATTTGGTGTTCATGGTGCCCTAGGCACTTTATGTGCTTGCGTCCCCCTTATTTATGTTAGGTCACGAACCGTATGAAAAAAGTTTGGAGGGGAAGAGGGTGCAATGGGTTAGATGCAGAGTATTTGTGTGGAGGAGGGAGAGAGCGCAAGGGGGGAAATGCAGAGGGGCAGGCAAGCATGTTCCATCTTTCCGGCATACTGACATACAGGAGTAACATGACCACAGCAGTGGAGGGGAGATGCTCTGGCCTGTGTTCAACCCCTTGCACACTGCTTGGGGTTACTTGTTAGGAGGCATTCATTTTCCACGGGAGTTTTAATGTATTTTCTTTACTACGATAGTAAGGGCAGCACCCCCCCTTCCAGGTTGCCACCCTAGGCACGTGCCTAGGGTTGCCTAATGGGAAATACAGCCCTGGACAGACACTGCGCCGCCCCTCAGATCTCATGCATGCACCATGTAAATGCATAGGCTGCAATACCACTGGATGAAAACGCACTCGAGATTTGAGGAATAGTGCACACGATTGGAACAGGCCGGCGAAGAGGTGAGTATCCTGCCATCATTCAATGGCCGCTAAGTTACCGCTAAGCGTGGGGGGGGGGGATTCAGCAGTTATCCTAAACACTGACATTCAAAATGCAGTGAGGGAGGGGGGAGGTATTATCTGAGAGGAACATCAGAAAAAGGTCTGAAGTTCCTCTTTAAAGCCTTAAAAATTAAAACAAAAAACAACATAGGGTCCCTGCTTTTGGTAACGGTAACCGAGCAGCCATCTCCAGCCCTGAAGGATACCAGCCTGCGCAACCCACCTGGGCCAAGGGCTCCTCTGAACCCCTCTGGTCTTTGTGGATGCAGGTAATGCGGTGGGGGGTTTAGGGGGTTTCCCTCCTGCCCTTTGAATGGGTTAGCACTTACTAATTAAAAACATACTTCTCCAGTCACATCGCCCTAGGCAACCCTCCGCTCACTCGCCATTCTCTGTAGGGCAGCGGCATCTTGGAAGCCAAAGGCTTACCGACAGACACTGTGCCGCCCACCAGATCTCGTGCATGCACCATGGCTGCAACGACACAGGGTGCAGACGCACGCAAGATTTGAGGAGCAGCGTGTCGGATTCTAACCAGTGCCTGGTGAAGAGGTGAGTATCCTGCCATCATTTAATGACGGCTAAGGGACCGCTAAGGGTGGGGAGGGGATTGAACGCTGACATTTAAAAATTAAAAAAAAAAAAAAAAAAAAAACAACATAGGGTCCCTGCTGTCCAGCTAAACTAGCCCGGCAACAGCTGTGTGAGCTGGTAGACTAGGGCCCGGCGACTAAGCAGCTGACCCTGAAGGATAACAGCCTGCATAGCCCAAATGGGCCAAGGGCTCTTCTGTACCCCTCTGGTCTTTGTGGATGCAGGTAATGCAGTGGGGGGATTTGGGAAGTCACCCGCCTGCCAACAAATGACTTTCCGGTCCCCCCTGCCCTTCGAACGGATAAATCGGTCTCAAGGACCCCTCACCAGTTCGAAAATAGGTTTAAATGTAAAAAAAACACACACATTAGAAAAAACATTATTTAAACATCTTTTTACCCCAATGCTTACCTCCTTTTTTGCTATACGACATTGTCTGTCCCACTCAACTCTCCATGGAACACAGTGGGGCTTAGGACATAGATCCTATGCCTGCACTGGGCCCCAGCCACCGCTCTCCTTGCTACAGGGAGGGGCTATTTATAGTAGAGGAGGGAGGTGGCAGAAAAAGCCCTACGTGCCCCCTCACAGTGACATCAGTCATCGGTCAATGGCTATAAATAGCCCCTCCATGTAGCCAGAGCCAACTGCAGGGGCTTAGAAACTCTTTGGGGAGTGGTGCAGGACAATGTGGGTGAAATAGAGAACAATGAATATTTCAGGGAAATAATTTGGTCCAAAAAAATCTGGATTCATGCCAAACCAATTTTTCCTGAAATCTGGAGTGAATTCCAGTTTAAAGAACCGGTTCTGATTTTTTTTTTTTATAACCTTTTATGTATTGTTCCAGATGCTGTGCCTTGTTTGTTCACTGCTGCACCAAAAAAAACATTTTTATCACAAGCCGCTGATTTTTTTTTACTGTGACAATAGGCCGCGGGCCATAAACACAAGTGTTGACGCAGCAGTTTTTGACTCTCTGTTACTGGGAGAAGTTCTCTACTCCCATACTATGACACGGAAGCCTGTGATTGGCGCACGCCTCCTCCTTAACTAACCACGCCCTCCCCTCCGGTGACTCACGGAGGATGGGCGGAAGGAGGAAACGATTTCAATTTCTCTTTATTCAGACCTTTTCCGCCATGCCGCCAGCCTCGTTAAAGTTGCACAAGGCAACGAAACGCGTTGGCAGCGGCCACTGGCGGTCTCCCTGGATACTATCAAGTTCAGCTATTTTGGACCTATTTGTACCTTGGATTCTGGACTTTGTAACTTGGGACTTCACGCAGCAGTTAACCAGACGACACGTGTCCTGGGCTGGTGAGAGTTCCCTGCTTGCTGTCTATATGCTCTGCTTTTACCTACTTTTGTGAGTGTCATTTCACCCTATTAAAGCTCTTCATTTGCTTTACCCAGAATTATGTTAGATGCGTCTTTCTTTGTTCTATTTTTTTTATGCATGTCGGATGAAAATTTGCCTGTGAGCGGCATTATTATTGATCTACCATTGGAAGTTTTAAGGAATCCTAGAGATATTCTGCGTCATTTGGGCGTTTTCCACCAATATGTCTGGTCAGAATCTGTGAGATTGGTGAAGGGCACGGTGGTGGTTTTTTTTGGAAAGGCATGTGCTTCGGGATCACAGTGAAACAAGCTTACCTCACCAACCTGCTGCTCTGTGCATTTATATATATAAAAGAACCAGTTCGCTCATCTCTACTGAATATTTAAATGACCAATACCAAAAAATATGGGGAAAAACGATTTCGTGTAAAATCCACTCTATACAAGACAAGAAGGCACAATCTCCATCTGGTAAAATATTCAATCTCCAGAGGCGAATCGTTTTACTATAAGAACTATAAATCTGTTGAATAGCCTCCCACAGAAGCTTGTTACAGCATCAAAAGCACACAGATTCAAAAAAGGATTAGATGCTTTTTTCAGAAGAAAATACCATTAACAGTTACTATTAGTTGTTATCAGTAGATATTAAAATTACTTACCTTAACCCCGACCCTTGGTTGAACTTGATGGACACATGTCTTTTTTCAATCTTATTATCTATGTAACTATGCAACTTTCAGCCCACAAAGCTGTCTCTGGCCAAGCTCCATCCTGTATTCCATCTCTATTTCAAAGATAGCAGCCCAGACATAGCCTCCGCTCTACCCTGGACATCCCCCTGTCCTCAAGCTCAACCTGTCCTCCTCCTACACTCCTCCATCCCAAGTGCTGCTTCACTCTTCTTTAATGCCCACCCCCATATGATTTGCCACTCCCCGACTCTCCATATCTATAAAACATTCTTGAAATTCATCTGTTTTATACTAAACATTCCACCTTGAGAGCACATTCATCTTTCATTGCATCTTCACCCTCGTCTGGCATGGCCCTCTCTCCTCTTGTAGCTGTTATTAATATGTCTTTGTTGCATCTTCTGCCACATATAACTAGTGTTGAGCAAACCTAAAATTCGGGTCTGTCCAGAACACGAACTCGAGTCAGAAGTCTAGGCCAAAGTTTGGCATTGGGGCCAAACACTCAAGCTGCTGAGCAGCCCATCAACCAGCTTTTACCCTTCCTATAGCCAATCAGATTGGCCAGCAGGCCTCCATCTTGCTGCCCCTGCCCATGTCCTGCCTCCCTAGCAATAAAAAAGGGCAGTTGGTGAGGAAGGTCTGGGAAAGGGGGACTGCCACAAGCTGGGACGAAGCGAGTGGTCACAGTGTTCTGTCTGCTATAGAAGATGGGGGGCTTTTTCACACAGTCTATTATGGGGATGATGAGGGTTGTTCTGTCACACAGTCTGCTATAGGGTTATAGGGGTATTCTGTCACACATTCTGCTATGGGATGATGGGGGTATTCTGTCACACAGTCTGGCTATGGGGTTATGGGGGTATTCTGTCACACAGTCTGGCTATGGGGTTATTGGGGTATTCTGTCACACAGTCTGGCTATGGGGTGATGGGGGGCTCTGCCACACAGTCTACTATGGGGATGATGGGGGGCTCTGTCACACAGACTGCTATGGGGATGATGGGGGGCTCTGTCACACAGTCTGATATGGGGTGATGAGGGATTCTGTCACACAGTCTGCTATGGGGTGATGAGGGATTCTGTCACACAGTCTGCTATGGGGTGATGAGGGATTCTGTCACACAGTCTGCTATGGGGTGATGAGGGATTCTGTCACACAGTCTGCTATGGGGTGATGAGGGATTCTGTCACACAGTCTGCTATGGGGTGATGAGGGATTCTGTCACACAGTCTGCTATGGGGAGATGAGGGATTCTGTCACACAGTCTGCTATGGGGTGATAGGGGTATTCTGTCACAGTCTGCTCAGGGAATGATGGGGGGGTTCTGTCACAGTCTGCTATGGAGAAGATAGGGCGCTCTGCCACACAGAATACTATGTGGATGGTGGGGTATTCTGTCACACAGTCTGCTATGGGGTGATGGGGGATTCTGTCACACAGTCTGCTATGCGGTGATGGGGGGATCTGTCACAGTCTGCTATGGTGTGATGGGGGTGTTCTGTAACAGTCTGCTATGATGTGATGGGGGGCTCTGTCACAGTCTGCTATGGTGTGATGGGGGTGTTCTGTAACAGTCTGCTATGATGTGATGGGGGGCTCTGTCACAGTCTGCTATGGTGTGATGGGGACTCTGTCACACAGTCTGCTATGGGGTGAAGGGGGCTCTGTCACAGTCTGCTATGGGGTGATGGGGGGCTCTGTCACACAGTCTGCTATGGGGTGATGGGGGGCTCTGTCACAGTCTGCTATGGGGTGATGGGGGGCTCTGTCACACAGTCTGCTATGGGGTGAAGGGGGCTCTGTCACACAGTCTGCTATGGGGTGATGGGGGGCTCTGTCACACAGTCTGCTATGGGGTGATGGGGGGCTCTGTCACAGTCTGCTATGGGGTGATGGGGGGCTCTGTCACACAGTCTGCTATGGGGTGAAGGGGGCTCTGTCACACAGTCTGCTATGGGGTGAAGGGGGGCTCTGTCACAGTCTGCTATGGGGTGATGGGGGGCTCTGTCACAGTCTGCTATGGGGTGATGGGGGGCTCTGTCACACAGTCTGCTATGGGGTGAAGGGGGCTCTGTCACACAGTCTGCTATGGGGTGATGGGGGGCTCTGTCACAGTCTGCTATGGGGTGATGGGGGGCTCTGTCACACAGTCTGCTATGGGGTGATGGGGAGCTCTGTCACACAGTCTGCTATGGGGTGATGGGGGGCTCTGTCACAGTCTGTTATGGTGTGATGGGGGTGTTCTGTCACAGTCTGCTATGGTGTGATGGGGGCTCTGTCACAGTCTGCTATGGGGTGATGGGGGTGTTCTGTCACAGTCTGCTATGATGTGATGGGGGCTCTGTCACAGTCTGCTATGGTGTGATGGGGACTCTGTCACAGTCTGCTATGGGGTGATGGGGGGCTCAGTCACACAGTCTGCTATGGGGTGAAGGGGGCTCTGTCACACAGTCTGCTATGGGGTGATGGGGGACTCTGTCACAGTCTGCTATGGGGTGATGGGGGGCTCTGTCACACAGTCTGCTATGGGGTGAAGGGGTGCTCTGTCACAGTCTGCTATGGGGTGATGGGGGGCTCTGTCACACAGTATGCTATGGGGTGATGGGGGGCTCTGTCACACAGTCTGCTATGGGGTGATGGGGGGCTCTGTCACACAGTCTGCTATGGGGTGATGGGGGGACTTTGTCACACAGTCTGCTATGGGGTGATGGGGGGCTCTGTCACAGTCTGCTATGGGGTGATGGGGGGCTCTGTCACACAGTCTGCTATGGGGTGAAGGGGGCTCTGTCACACAGTCTGCTATGGGGTGATGGGGGGCTCTGTCACAGTCTGCTATGGGGTGATGGGGGGCTCTGTCACACAGTCTGCTATGGGGTGATGGGGAGCTCTGTCACACAGTCTGCTATGGGGTGATGGGGGGCTCTGTCACAGTCTGCTATGGTGTGATGGGGGTGTTCTGTCACAGTCTGCTATGGTGTGATGGGGGCTCTGTCACAGTCTGCTATGGGGTGATGGGGGTGTTCTGTCACAGTCTGCTATGATGTGATGGGGGCTCTGTCACAGTCTGCTATGGTGTGATGGGGACTCTGTCACAGTCTGCTATGGGGTGATGGGGGGCTCAGTCACACAGTCTGCTATGGGGTGAAGGGGGCTCTGTCACACAGTCTGCTATGGGGTGATGGGGGACTCTGTCACAGTCTGCTATGGGGTGATGGGGGGCTCTGTCACACAGTCTGCTATGGGGTGAAGGGGTGCTCTGTCACAGTCTGCTATGGGGTGATGGGGGGCTCTGTCACACAGTCTGCTATGGGGTGATGGGGGGCTCTGTCACACAGTCTGCTATGGGGTGATGGGGGGCTCTGTCACACAGTCTGCTATGGGGTGATGGGGGGACTTTGTCACACAGTCTGCTATGGGGTGAAGGGGGGCTCTGTCACACAGCCTGCTATGGGGTGATGGGGGGCTCTGTCACACAGTCTGCTATGGGGTGATGGGGGGACTTTGTCACACAGTCTGCTATGGGGTGAAGGGGGGCTCTGTCACACAGTCTGCTATGGGGTGATGGGGGGCTCTGTCACACAGTCTGCTATGGGGTGATGGGGGGCTCTGTCACACAGTCTGCTATGGGGTGATGGGGGGACTTTGTCACACAGTCTGCTATGGGGTGAAGGGGGGCTCTGTCACACAGTCTGCTATGGGGTGAAGGGGGGCTCTGTCACACAGTCTTCTATGGGGTGATGGGGGGCTCTGTCACACAGCCTGCTATGGGGTGATGGGGGGCTCTGTCACACAGTCTGCTATGGGGTGATGGGGGGCTCTGTCACACAGTCTGCTATGGGGTGATGGGGGGACTTTGTCACACAGTCTGCTATGGGGTGAAGGGGGGCTCTGTCACACAGTCTGCTATGGGGTGATGGGGGGACTTTGTCACACAGTCTGCTATGGGGTGAAGGGGGGCTCTGTCACACAGCCTGCTATGGGGTGATGGGGGGCTCTGTCACACAGTCTGCTATGGGATGAAGGGGCGCTCTGTCACACAGCCTGCTATGGGGTGATGGGGGGCTCTGTCACACAGTCTGCTATGGGGTGAAGGGGGGCTCTGTCACACAGCCTGCTATGGGGTGATGGGGGGCTCTGTCACACAGTCTGCTATGGGATGAAGGGGCGCTCTGTCACACAGTCTGCTATGGGGTGATGGGGGGCTCTGTCACACAGCCTGCTATGGGGTGATGGGGGGCTCTATCACAGTATGCTATGGGGTGATGGGGGCTCTGTCACAGTCTGCTATGGTGTGATGGGGGCTCTGTCACAGTCTGCTATGGGGTGATGGGGGGCTCTGTCACACAGTCTGCTATGGTGTGATGGGGGGCTCTGTCACACAGTCTGCTATGGGGTGATGGGGGACTCTGTCACAGTCTGCTATGGGGTGATGGGGGGATTCTGTCACACAGTCTGCTATGGTGTGATTGGGGCTCTGTCACAGTCTGCTATGGGGTGATGGGGGGCTCTGTCACACAGTCTGCTATGGTGTGATGGGGGGCTCTGTCACAGTCTGCTATGGGGTGATGGGGGGATTCTGCCACACAGTCTGCTATGGGGTGATGGGGGATTCTGTCACACAGTCTGCTATGGGGGTGATGGGGGGATTCTGTCACACAGTCTGCTATGGGGTGATGGAGTGTTCTGTCACACAGTCTGCTATGGGGTGATGGGGGTTCTGTCACAGTCTGCTCTGGGGTGACGGGGGGCTCTGTCACACAGCCTGCTATGGGGTGATGAGGGGCTCTTCCACACAGTCTGCTATGGGTTGATGGGGGATTCTGTCACACAGTCTGCTATGGGGTGATGGGGGGATTCTGTCACACAGTCTGCGATGGGGTGATGGGGGGATTCTGTCACACAGTCTACTATGGGGTGATGGGGGTTCTGTCACAGTCTGCTCTGGGGTGACGGGGGGCTCTTCCACACAGTCTGCTATGGGTTGATGGGGGATTCTGTCACACAGTCTGCTATGGGGCAATGGGGGCTCTTCCACACATTCTGCTATGGGATGATGGGGCGCTCTGTCACAGTCTGCTATGGGGTGATGGGGGGCTCTGTCACACAGTGTGCTATGGTGTGATGGGGGGGCTCTTCCACACAGTCTGCTATGGGGTGATGGGGGGCTCTGTAACACAGTCTGCTATGGGGTGATGGGGGGCTCTGTCACACAGTCTGCTATGGGGTGATGGGGGGATTCTGTCACGGTCTGCTGTGGAGGATGATGGGGTGGTTTTGCAACATTGGGGTTGATTCATAGCCATGTAAGGATCCTCACTCCTTTTTGAGAGAGAGAGAAAATTGCCATTCACTTTCATTGTCTACCTTGAGGCAGATTCAGAGCCAGGTGAAAACTTGAAAAATACCCAGTAGACAATAGGCTCAATTCAGAGACACATTCGTCTGGACTTCCGTAGCCGTCTGTGAAAGTTTTAGTGGGTGTTTGTCATTTTTTTTTGCTTTTTTTCGTTCATTTTTCATTCGTACGAAAGTTCGGGAAAATGCGTATATGCGCTTTCGATGAACGGAAGCAAATCGGAACATTTCCGTTAGTTCGGATCATTTTCCAAACAAAATCTGATGTTTTTTATTCGTTCAGATAACTTCCGTTGTTGGGATGGGCTTACCTCTGATTCAGAGAGCTGATTTCCGACGGATCACCACCCTATAAATCTGTTTCATTTCCGATCCACTTACGAGACCTTTGAGGGCTCGGATTGCTATTGTTGAACATGTTTTGCGACTATGTGGAGGAGTCTGCGCGCCTTTAGCACCAAGGCATTGCATGTATCAGCATGGCCGAGGCCATAAATTGTATAGCAATGCATACCTGAATCAATACATTTCATGTATGCCTTATAGAAGCATTTTAATGCTGACCTTAATTAGTCCTTAGCATGTAAACCTTTATTTTCCCACACATCCATATAATTGCTATATTTTTTTAGACTTATGTCCTTTGTGAATTATATTTGGATTGTTGAACTTGAATCTTAATTTGTTGTAAGAGTTATTGTTTTAGTCGGTTACCTTTGCTTTGTGTAATAATTCATATTTGGTTGCAGGAACCGCAAGATGTGCCACTCACACAACATACAAGCAGTGTTTGGTCCAGCTATGCAATTCCTCAGTGTTCTTGCTGGGCATTCAGGGTCGTCCCATGATGCTTATATATTGCAGAGCTCCGGCTTATTTCGTCAGTTTTCAGGAGAATTATCTGGTGGATGGCTCCTGGGTAAGTTTGCTCACATTCCATCAATCCATTTTCACTGTATGGCAATGAATATAGTTGATGACTCATGACTTAACCTATGGCTGTTTTTAGCCCTTGATGACATGTTAAACAATATTGTAGCTTAGAATGTGTATTTTATGTTAGTATTTTTAAATTCTTTCAGGGGATTCTGGATATCCACTCCTGCCCTTGCTCCTGATGCCCGTTCTTTGCCTGCAGAATGCGGGCCAGGGGTTCTCTAATCAGGCACTATGCAAAACCCGGCCCGTGGTGGCGAGGGCCCTCTGGCTTTTGAAGTCCAGATTTAGGTGTTTGGACCATACAGGGGGGGGGGCACTGCAGTATGACCCCAACAAGGTTATACCAATATTTTAATTTACGTTTTTTAACAGGGACCACACGTGCCAGAGTGGCACAACTGAGTGTCAGGGTCCTTCAGTTGGTGGGCAAGATGCAGGAGCTGCGCAACTCGTTGGGGACCACAGATGAAGAATAATGTTCAGTGGCCTGCCATTGCTATGTATTTTGCTTTTTATAGTTGTAAAAATTTGAAAGTTTTTATATTTTATGATGGAATAAAAAAAAATGTTACAGTGTCATTTCATTTACAAAATACATTAACACAAAACTAATGGGCCCAGAAATATTTAAATATGAATATTCACATGACCGAGAAGTGATTTAGGTAAGTTTTAGGGACCTAAAATGGAAGAAGAACCTAACCGAGAAGTGGTTTGGGTGAGCTTTAAGGGTCCAAAAGGAAAGATGGAGGATAGTGCTAAGTAATTTAGCTAAACATTGTAGTAGAAGTGAGGGTGGCAAATATGTAGGCGAGCTTTAATGAACTTTAATGAGTTAAGTTAGTAGTGCGCAGGCGCAAGATCGTAAGGATTTCCGTCTGGACGATTATTTTTTGTAAAAGGGAAACAGAATCTATCAGGAAATGTAAAGGATTTGTGGGAGGATACGATGGGAAAAGGGCAAAAACGAAAGCCTACGTTGTAACGTGAAAATGAAACGGAAAAGTCACGCTGGAAAATGACATCCTCGTATTCGTAATCTGCCGTACGAACGGACGGAAACTTTACAGAAGGATTGCAATGCATGCATAGAATCGCTCGCACACTCATACAAAAGTATTTTTTTGTCTCTCTGAATCGAGCCTAGTGAAAGTAAATGGTAGTTTTCTCTTCTAAAAAAAAAAAAAAAATTCTCGAATGGCTTTGAATCGACCCCATAGTCTGCTATGGGGTGATTGAGGGAAACCTGCCATGGTCAACAATACAGACTAGTGGTTGCTGTCAAACCGCATATCACAGTGAGCCCAAACAATAAAATAGAAAACTAAAGAATAAAAAAAAAAATAAGTTTCAATTTCTGCTGAAGAACCAGCACTCCAGACGTGATCAATGTCAAATAATTGTATTAAAGATCCAAACATGAGCAAAATGTACGAAAAATTATAATAAAAAAATAAAAAAAAACAATAATAATAAAAAAAAAAAAATAATAATAATAATAATAAAAAAATAAATAAAAAATAATAAAATAAAATTAAAAAATAGTTATAAAAATATAAAATAAAAAAAAATAAGTTTCAATTTCTGCTGAAGAACCAGCACTCCAGACATGATCAATGTCAAAGAATTGTATTAAAGATCCAAACATGAGCAGAATGTATGAAAAATAATAATAACAAAATAAAAAAATAATAATAAAAAAATTAAATAAAAAGTTAATAAAAAAATAAAATAAATAAATAATAAAAAAAAAATATATATATATAAAAAATAAAATAAATAAATAAAAAAAATAAGCTTCAATTTCTGCTGAAGAACCAGCACTCCAGACATGATCAATGTCAAAGAATTGTATTAAAGATCCAAACATGAACAGAATGTATGAAAAATCATAATAACAAAATAAAATAAAAAAATAATAATAAAAAATTGAATAAAAAGTTAATAAAAAAAATAAAATAAATAAATTATAAAATATATATATATAAAAAAAAATAAAATAAATAAATAAAAAAAAATAAGTTTCAATTTCTGTTGAAGAACCATCACTCCAGATGTGATCGATGTCAAAGAATTGTTTTAAAGATCCAAACATGAGCAGAATGTACAGACAATAATAATAAAAAAAAAATAAAAAAATAATAATAAAAAAATAAAATAAAAAAATAATAATAAAAAAATATATAAAAAAAATAAATAAATAAATAAAAAAAAATAAGTTTCAATTTCTGTTGAAGAACCAGCACTCCAGACGTGATCAATGTCAAAGAATTGTATTAAAGATCCAAACATGAGCAGAATGTACGAAAAATTATAATTAAAAAAATAAAATAAAAAAATAAAATAACTAAATAATAAAAAAATAAAATAAAAAGATAATAATAAAAAATAAAAAAATAATAATAAAAAAATAAATAAATACGTTTCAATTTCTGTTGAAGAACAAGCACTCCAGACGTGATCAATGTCAAAGAATTTAAAACAATATTAGGATACCGCGCTCAGAACATTAGATTATAAATTACAAATGTAACAATGAGAATTTTTTCTTTGTTAGTAAAGTCCTCAGCGCAGGGAGAAAGACAGATGCCCTTATTCATCAAGCGATAGCGCCAGGTAGTGTCTGACGAGCGCCAGGTAGCGGCAGCTAACGGCGACTACCGACTCAAGTACGCCCGGCGGCGGTCACAATGACGCATTTATCAAGCAAAATGAGGCTAGTGCCGGCGAGAGCGACGGCTAGCGCGGCATTCATCATGAAGCCGCCTGGACCGAACAGCGCCGCTGCAAATTCCCTCACAGCGCCAGGTATGAGCTGTCGCTCCCTGGCGATGTCCAATGCATTTCAATGGAGCTATCTATAATTATTCCTAATTAATTGGTATTAATTTTTTTTTTTTTTAATGTCAAAAAATCGGAGACCACTTCTGCAATGTTAGGATTTATTTTTAAGTCAAAAAAAAAATTAAAAAAAATATGTGCAGAATTGATCTAACAGGTCTGAGATTAATGTATTCATATTACAAAATTATTCTGAAAACATGTATAATGTTACATTCAAAAAATATGGTTGTTTAGGGGTTAAAAACTAGTTAACACCCATCGCCGCCAGCGCTCTGGGGTTTAAACAAGGAATGGACAGCGCCAGCACATTCGGAGCGCGATTTGTTGATGAATATGAAGCTAGCCGTTCGCTCTGGCCATTCGTTGTCAGGCGCTCACATACAACGCTGGACCTGTGAAACAGCGACCCCCCAGCCCGTATTCAACATTACCGCACACCGACTGAGTCGCTGTCATCAAGCTAACGCCGGCCAAGCACAGCGAATACTGGCTGGCGCTGAAAAAATCACGCTACAGTCGCTCATCTGTCGCTACCTGGCGCTATTAATGAATCGGCCTCCCCGTATGTCACCGATACTCTCAATAATATATGGATAAACGCACTAAAGTGTGCAATTCTCCGCGGGACAATTCCAAAAAATTTTTGTTCTAATCACCACGTGGATTTCCAAGTTAATTAATTATAAGTGTATCCATCACCTGTCACACTACACACGTACCAGATAGTGAAAGACAAAGCGCTTCTCTATATATCCAATGGTTGTTCCTTTGTTAGGTGTTTTTCATACAGCCAAGAGGATAATTTTCCTTTTTATCAAAATAAATTCCTTTTCTTTCTCTCATATAATCATCAAGACTTAGATTATATATAAATGATTCCTCATTTATTTGGATTTAACATGTAAGATAAAACATAAGCCGCACATAGCGTGATACCATAACAGTAATTTCTGTGCGCAGCACTTAGAAAACTGCTTACCAGATAAAAATTGAATACAAGCGTTGCAATAAAATATTCTTATACGAGGAATCCTGATGCTCAAGTTTCCATTCCTCCAAGTTAAACTTTCGGCCTTATTTATCAAGGGCTAGCGCCAGGTAGTGTCTGACGAGCGCCAGGTCCCGCCAGCTAACGGCGGCTACCGACTCAAGTACGCCCGGCGGCGGTCACGATGACGCATTTATCACGCTAAATGAGGCTAGCGCCGGCGAGAGCGACGGCTAGCGCGGGATTCATCATGAAGCCGCCTGGAACGAACAGCGACGCTGCTAATCCCATCACAGCGCCAGGTATGACCTGTCGCTCCCTGGCGCTCTCCAATGCATTTCAATGGAGCAATCTTTAAATATTCATAATTAATTGATTATTTGTTTTTTTTTTTTTTTTGTTTAACTGTCAAAAATTCTGTGATCACTACGGCAATGTTAGATATTTTTTTTAAGGAAAAAAAAAAAAAATATGTGCAGAATTGATATTACAGGTCTGATATTCATGTATTCATATTACAAAATGTTTAGAAAAACTTGTATAATTTTTACATTAAAAAAAATGGTTGTTTGGGGGTTAAAAACTACTTTACACACATCGCCGCCAGCGCTCTGTGGTTTAAACAAGGAATTCACAGCGCGAGAAATTTTTGAGCGTGATTTGTTAATGAATCTGCAGCAAGCCGTTCGCTCTGGCCATTCGCTGTCAGGCGCACCCATACAACGCGGAACCTGTGAAACAGCGACCCCTAACCCCGTATTCAACATTACCGCACACCGACTGAGTCGCTGTCAGCAAGCGAACCCCGGCCAAGCACAGCGAATACTAGCTGGCGCTGTGAAAATCACGCTACTGGTGCTCATCTGTCGCTACCTGGCGCTATTAATGAATCGGCCTCTTAGCAACCTCCACAAGTGTTATAGCATACCAAACAGCCGCTGACTCACATAGAAGGAGTTCCTGAGCCACGTGTGGCTCCCGAGCTAGACTGGAGAAATATGCCCTAGGTAGAAAATTAAAATAGATGGCAACTTTTTACTCCAAAAAAAGTGCCCATTTTGCAGCTGGTTATCTTCCATTTTTGGCACAGGGGGTAAAAAGTGTCATTTACTGATTGCAACATTGGGGTAAATTCGGCACCAGGGGCAAAACCTGTTCAATTAAAGTGGACCAAAACCCAAGATTTTGACTATCCTGTGTTTGGTCCTGGCACACAATTGTGGTGTCCCGCTGTGTAAAACCCCTCAGGTCTCCCAAACAAACTCACCTCTTCCCGGTCCTACGGTACATTCACGGTCTCTCGTCCAATCAGCGGGCTTAAATCCGCTCACTTCAGCTCATCGGGCAGGCTGATTCATCACTAACGCCGGGTAGCGACAGATGAGCGTCTGTAGCGGCATTTTCAGAGCGCCCGCTAGAAGTCGCTGTGCTCGGCCGTGAGTCGCTAGTTCATAGCGACTCAGTCGCTGCGCAGTAATGATGAATACATTGTGAGGAGTCGCTATTTGACCAGTACATCGCTGTATGGGAGCGCATGTTAGCGACTGCTCATAGCGACCATATTCAGCAAAAATACAGCCTCACAAATCTCTGGCGCTGAAAAATGCTTCTCTGAAGCCCAGAGCGCAGGAGGCTGTGTGATTAAAGTCTGTTTTCCAGCATCTATCCACCAGTAACAAAGCGAAAACATATGGAATTACATTGTAACAACATTGTAACAAGAACACTTTAATGGCAGACCTGTAATGTCATTTCTGCAGAAATATATGAAAAATGTGTCCAAAAACTGCTTCTTCAATGCCAGGAGAGGTCACAGAATTATTTGTGATTTTTGGGAAAAAAAATAAACAAAAACCCAGTTTAAAGAGAAGAAAAGGATCGTCCATTGAAATGCATGGGAGAGCGACAGGTAGCGAGAGGTCATACCTGGCGCTGTGCAAGGCTGAACGCTGGCGCTGTTCGCTGAGGCTGGGATAATGATGAATCGGACGCTACATGGCGCTATCCCAGTCGCTAAACAGATTCTGCTTGATAAATGTGTAATTGCTGCCGTGTCCGGCGTTCACCAGTCGCTACCTGTCGCTACTTCTCATTAACCAGCCACTACCTGACGCTATCCCTTCTTAAATAAGGGCCAAAGCCTTTGTTTACCTATACTAAAAGTATGGCCCCCAGACTGGCCTACTGTGTCTATAAATGTATGCCGCACACTAGTAATATAGCATATATCTATTTTATTGTACAAAAGCCGATAAGCGCATACATAACATACATTTAAAAACACAAGTTAAAAGAGGAAAAAGGATATAATAAGGCTCTTAAAAATTCAGTTAGTTGATGTAAACATTCCCTATGCCAATTAATAGTAGTAAATCAAGCTCATTAGTTTATATGGTAAAAAGTGCGAGTGCGTGACTGAAACAAAGTGACCAATGCAAACAAAACAGACAAAGGTGTGCTGTATTTGAACAGCCGGTGCTAAATAACTATCAATTCATAAACCATGTGCCAAAAAATACTGGCAGGCTGATTCATCACTAACGCCAGGTAGCGACAGATGAGCGTCTGTAGCGGCAATTTCAGAGCGCCCGCTAGTAGTCGCTGTGCTCAGCCGTGGGTCGCTACTTTATAGTCGCTGCTCAGTAATGTTGAATACATTGTGAGGAGTCGCTATTTGACCAGTACAGCGCTGTATGGGAGCGCATGTTAGCGACTGGTCATAGCTAGGGATGAGCGAATCGATCCGGACGAACCCGGATTCGTTGCGACTTTCATGAAAAATTCGATTCTGAACGAATCCGAATTTCCCGGCGATTCGATCGATCAAAGTTTTCCTTAAAACTCAATGACAGGCATTCTAAGATGGTGGACGGACATGTTCAGACATGTCCCCAGGGACAAGTGACGATGGGACAGTCACATGCAGCCTATCAGCAGCCAGGAAGCCCGATGACGTCACCGTGCTATATAAAGCGGCATCCATTTTCCTTTTGCGCAGTTCAGACTTGCATTGCAGACAGAACGGAGCTAGCTGCAGGGAGGGACAGACAGTTAGTCATAGTTAGGTGAGAGTTAGCGATAGCTAGAGACAGTTACAGATAGGTAAAGAGAGAGACAGATAGTTAGGGAGATTTAGAGTGGTAGACAGAGCTAGGGAAAGATAGATTTAAAACCGGAACAATCCAGCAGCATACAAGTCACATTGACAGGGTGCCTAGTGCTGCCTATGATTCATATTTCATAATTACTGGGTTACTGTTAATATATTTGTTTTGGTTTAAATACAGCTGCACACTGTGCATGCAATGCACATGCTATTTAACCCTTTCTGCTATTTAGCCCTGAACGCTATTGTTATTGTAATGAACCCTATCTGTTAAACATCTGCATAAAGCATTTCTCATAATTGGATTAGTGTTAATATTTTCTATTCAGCTTAAAATACACCAGGCCACATGGGCATCCCAAGGCACATGCTATTTTAACCCTATCTGTTATACAATATAAGTGTTGATCAGCATCAGCTGCTTTATTAAGCTACTTCAGTTTCCACTTGTTTTTGACTGCTTTCAATAAACCAGGCTGCAGGGCACCCCAAAGCTGCACCTTGCACCCTATCTGTTATACAACATAAGCGTTGATCAGCATCAGCTTTATTAAGCTACTTCAGTTTGCACTTGTTTTTGACTGCTTTCAATAACCCAGGCCGCAGGGCACCCCAAAGCTGCACCTTGCACCCTATCTGTTTTTACTAAATAAGCATAACATAAAAATGTCAGGCAGACAAGTGCCAGGATGTTCAAAGAGGAGTGGCAGAGGCCAAGATTCAGCAGGCAGAGGTCGCAGCAGACTAGGGGCGAGTGGCAGCAGGAGTCACGGTGAGAGACCTGGTCTGCCAGTATCTGCTAGCGGTCGTGTCTCCACCAGTAACGCATCTGCCGTGGTAGGTTGGTTAACGCGCTCATCAACAACATCATCACAACTTACGTCTGAGACCCCCAGTCTAGGGTCGGTAGGTTCCTCTGACACAACCCTGAGTTGGCATGCCCCGAGAGCAGTCCCTGTCCTCCCATTGCCTCTGTCCTACGCCGTTCCCTCCCCCAGCGACGTATCCTATGCTTTGGGTTCAGCTCCACTCTTTAGTGAGGAGGACGATCAGATAGAGGACAGTCAGCAGCTACTGCCCAGCCATGAAATGGAGGTGGCTTCTTTAGCTAGGCAGACAAATAGTGATGTGGACAGTGTCGTGGGTGTTGCGAGCTTTCCAGCTCCTGCGCCAGACACTGTTGAGGAAACCGAAAACATCAGTGACGTACAGCCACAACTCGGTGATGATGGTAATGATAATGAAGCCGATCACACTTGGGAGCTGGGTGATGAAGGGGCTTCATCGTCATCATCAGGAGAAGAGGGGCGCAGGTTGCCCCGGAGTCAGCAGCTCAGGCAGCAAGGTGTTAGCAGCATGGTTGGCAGTCAGCATGGGGGCACAATTGTAAAGCCTGGAGCCAAACGGGGCGGGGGCCGGGGTAGAGCACCTGCTGCGTGGCAGGCTACCTTATCCGGAGGTAGTGGGGCAGGGGTTCCTGGAGTTGGCGACAATAGCAGCGAATCAGTGAGGCCTGTTGGTGGGAAAAGTAGCTACACGGCAGTGTGGCAGTTTTTCCTGAAGCATCCGCAGGAGGGTAACATGACCACATGCAACATATGTAGACAGAAGGTGAAGCGTGGCCAGGGTCCACGGCCCTGTGTCAACATATGCAGCGTCACCATAAAGCGGCCTGGGAGAACCTAGGCTCCGGAGAGGTGGGCCAGACTGCTTCCTCACCAAGTGGCACGCCGCTCCCAATTTCTGCAAGCCAAGGCTCCAGCACCTCAGCCGAAGGCAGCTGTGCGTCATACCCATCCTCTGTCACTCCTGCTCCTCCTCCTCCTCCAAGTCATGCATCCTGCCAGCAATCCTTTCAGCAAAGCCATGTCCAAGAGACAGCAGTATGCGCCCACTCATCCTACGGTGCAGAAGCTGAATGTGCTCCTGTCCAAGTTGCTGGTGCTGCAGTCGCTCCCTTTTCAGGTGGTGGACTCTGCACCTTTCAGAGAACTGATGGCTTGTGCCGACCTGAGGTGGAGAGTCCCAAGCCGTCATTTCTTTGCCAAGAAGGCAGTACCAGCGCTGCACACTTTTGTTGAACAGAAGGTGGGCCAGTCCTTGAGCCTGTCGGTGTGTAGCAAAGTGCATGGCAGCGCCGACGTCTGGAGCTGTAACTACGGTCAGGGACAGTACATGTAGTTTACGGCCCACTGGGTGAATGTGGTCCCTTTGCAGCAGCAACTTGGACAGGTCACGCCGCTTCGGCCTCCGCGCTCCCTGCCCGTTGGGCCTGTGACACCGTGCGACTCGGCCTCCTCATCCTCCGCCATCTCCTCACCCTCCACTGTAGGCTCAAGTCTCAGTGCCCCTCCAGTCTACCATGTGTGCAGGGCACGGAGGTGTCACGCGGTGCTTCACATGGTTTGTCTTGGCGAACGGAGTCACACAGGGGAGGAACTGCTTAAATTTATTCATCAGGAAATCCAAACATGGCTTACTCCAAGAAAACTGAAAATGGGAATCATGGTTACCGACAATGGGAAGAACATTTTGTCTGCGCTGCGCCAAGGAAGCCTGACCCATGCCCCCTGCATGGCTCACGTCTTCAATCTGGTTGTCAAGCGGTTTCTGAAGTGTTCCCCCCATCTGCAAGACATCCTAACAACTTCACGGAAACTTTGCATGCACTTCAGTCACTCATACACCGCCAAAAACACCCTTCTTGAGCTACAGCGTCAGAACGGTATCCCCCCAACATAGTCTGATTTGCGATGTTTCCACCCGTTGGAATTCCACCCTTCACATGTTGGACCGATTATATGAACAGAGAAAAGCCATCACGGATTTCCTGATGATCCAAGCAGATAGGGGGACTCCCCTGTGTAACTTCAATGTCAACCAGTGGCAGCTCATACGTGACACCTGCCGTTTGCTCAGGCCCTTTGAGGAAGCCACTTTATTTGTCAGTCGGCAGGATTACGGGATGAACGACGTGATTCCACTGCTTCATGTACTACAGCACATGTTGGAAACCATGGCTGGTCAGGGCACTGGAGACATGGCGTTTACATCTTACGGCCACATGAACCCCGTTGGAGCTGAACTGGAGGAGGAGGAGGAAGAGGAGGAGGAGTTGCCCAGCGAAACACAGTTTAGGCTTGGCGAAATGGCTGGTTTATCTAGTCAGTGGACAGGAGAGGAGGAGCAGGAGCAGCCAGAGGAGCTAGAGGTTTTTGAGGAAGGCGAGACAGAGGACCCGGGCACACCGTGACAGTATGCAGTGGAGATGGAGACAGGTAGTCCATCCGAGTCACTTGCGCAAATGGCACGAAGCATGCTCACGTGCTTGCGTAGTGACCCCAGAATTGTTTCCATCTGTCGGTGGGATGACTTCTGGCTGTCCACCTTATTGGACCCTCGCTTCCGGCACAAAATAGGGGCATTTTTTAAACCCACCGAGAGGGAGGGCAAACTGAACTACTACAAAGAAATTCTACGTAGGCAGTTGGCCGATGCTTATCTGCGCCATGGTCCATACTCTCGCAGGTCTGACTCGAGGGGACCTCTGCGCTCACCTTCCACTGTCATGGCTGCTGGGGGGGTTGGCAGCAGCAGCAGCTCCATCAGCAGCAGCCTCAGTCTTCAGTCGCTAATGAGTAGCTTTCTACACCCGCATAGTGAGGGTACTCATGAGCAGCAGGAAGACCTGGAGCAGGACCTGAACCAGCAGGTCATGTCATACTTTGACATGACCATGCCAACACACCTTGAGGATCCGCTGGACTTCTGGGCAGCCAAACTTGATTTGTGGCCGCAACTAGCAGAGTTTGCCCTGGGAAAGCTGTCCTGCCCGGCAAGTAGCGTGCCATCTGAGCGGGTGTTTAGTGCGGCGGGGGCCATAGTTACGGCGAGGAGAACTCGTCTGTCAACTAAAAATGTGGAGAGACTCACCTTTGTCAAAATGAATCAGGGATGGATCAGCCAGGATTTCAACCCACCAATGGCTTATGCATGCGACTAGATTCAGCATGGTGCCACGTTTTACACTTTCCAAATGGTGCAAAACATATTTATGTCTTTAGGCCAATTTTCGGGCTCCTGCTGATGCCAACTCCAGGGTGTGATTCATCCAATTTTTGGGCTCCTGAAGCCAACCCCAGTGCCTCTTTAAAGAAATGTTTGGGCTCCTGCTGCTGCTGCTGCTGCTGCCAACTCCAGGGTGTGAATCATCCAATTTTTGGGCTCCTGAAGCCAACTCCAGTGTCTCTTTAAAGTAATATTTGGGCTCCTGCTGCTGCCAACTCCAGGGTGTGATTCATCCAATTTTTGGGCTCCTGAAGCCAACCCCAGTGTCTCTTTAAAGTAATGTTTGGGCTCCTGCTGCTGCTGCCAACTCCAGGGTGTGATTCATCCAATTTTTGGGCTCCTGCTGCCAACCCCAGTGTCTCTTTAAAGTAATGTTTGGGCTCCTGTTGCTGCTGCTGCCAACTCCAGGGTGTGATTCATCCAATTTTTGGGCTCCTGAAGCCAACCCCAGTGTCTCTTTAAAGTAATGTTTTGGCTCCTGCTGCTGCCAACTCCAGGGTGTGATTCATCCAATTTTTGGGCTCCTGAAGCCAACCCCAGTGTCTCTTTAAAGTAATGTTTGGGCTCCTGCTGCTGCTGCCAACTCCAGGGTGTGATTCATCCAATTTTTGGGCTCCTGAAGCCAACCCCAGTGTCTCTTTAAAGTAATGTTTGGGATCCTGCTGCTGCTGCCAACTCCAGGGTGTGAATCATCCAATTTTTGGGCTCCTGAAGCCAACTCCAGTGTCTCTTTAAAGTAATGTTTGGGCTCCTGCTGCTGCTGCTGCCAACTCCAGGGTCTGATTCATCCAATTTTTGGGCTCCTGAAGCCAACCCCAGTGTCTCTTTAAAGTAATGTTTGGGCTCCTGCTGCTGCTGCTGCTGCCAACTCCAGGGTGTGATTCATCCAATCTTTGGGCTCCTGCTGCAAACCCCAGTGTCTCTTTAAAGTAATGTTTGGGCTCCTGCTGCTGCCAACTCCAGGGTGTGATTCATCCAATCTTTGGGATCCTGCTGCCAACCCCAGTGTCTCTTTAAAGTAATGTTTGGGCTCCTGCTGCTGCTGCTGCCAACTCCAGGGTGTGATTCATCCAATTTTTGGGCTCCTGAAGCCAACTCCAGTGTCTCTTTAAAGTAATGTATGGGATCCTGCTGCTGCTGCCAACTCCAGGGTGTGATTCATCCAATTTTTGGGCTACTGAAGCCAACCCCAGTGTCTCTTTAAAGTAATATTTGGGCTCCTGCTGCTGCTGCTGCCAACTCCAGGGTGTGATTCATCCAATTTTTGGGCTCCTGAAGCCAACCCCAGTGTCTCTTTAAAGTAATGTTTTGGCTCCTGCTGCTGCTGCTGCCAACTCCAGGGTGTGATTCATCCAATTTTTGGGCTCCTGCTGCCAACCCCAGTGTCTCTTTAAAGTAATGTGTGGGATCCTGCTGCTGCTGCTGCTGCCAACTCCAGGGTGTGATTCATCCAATTTTTTGGGCTCCTGAAGCCAACCCCAGTGTCTCTTTAAAGTAATGTTTTGGCTCCTGCTGCCAACTCCAGGGTGTGATTCATCCAATTTTTGGGCTCCTGCTGCCAACCCCAGTGTCTCTTTAAAGTAATGTTTGGGCTCCTGCTGCTGCTGCTGCTGCCAACTCCAGGGTGTGATTCATCCAATTTTTGGGCTCCTGAAGCCAACCCCAGTGTCTCTTTAAAGTAATGTTTGGGCTCCTGTTGCTGCTGCTGCCAACTCCAGGGTGTGAATCATCCAATTTTTGGGCTCCTGAAGCCAACTCCAGTGTCTCTATAAAGTAATATTTGGGCTCCTGCTGCTGCTGCTGCCAACTCCAGGGTGTGATTCATCCAATTTTTGGGCTCCAGAAGCCAACTCCAGTGTCTCTTTAAAGTAATGTTTGGGCTCCTGCTGCTGCTGCTGCCAACTCCAGGGTGTGATTCATCCAATTTTTGGGCTCTTGCTGCCAACCCCAGTGTCTCTTTAAAGTAATGTTTGGGCTCCTTCTGCTGCTGCTGCTGCTGCCAACTCCAGGGTGTGATTCGTCCAATTTTTGGGCTCCTGAAGCCAACCCCAGTGTCTCTTTAAAGTAATGTTTGGGCTCCTGCTGCTGCTGCTGCTGCCAACTCCAGGGTGTGAATCATCCAATTTTTGGGCTCCTGAAGCCAACACCAGTGTCTCTTTAAAGTAATATTTGGGCTCCTGCTGCTGCTGCCAACTCCAGGGTGTGATTCATCCAATTTTTGGGCTGCTGAAGCCAACCCCAGTGTCTCTTTAAAGTAATGTGTGGGCTCCTGCTGCTGCTGCTGCCAACTGCAGGGTGTGATTCATCCAATTTTTGGGCTCCTGAAGCCAACCCCAGTGTCTCTTTAAAGTAATGTTTTGGCTCCTGCTGCTTCTGCTGCCAACTCCAGGGTGTGATTCATCCAATTTTTGGGCTCCTGCTGCCAACCCCAGTGTCTCTTTAAAGTAATGTTCGGGCATCTGCTGCTGCTGCCAAATCCAGGGTGTGATTCATCCAATTTTTGGGCTCCTGAAGCCAACCCCAGTGTCTCTTTAAAGTAATGTTTTGGCTCCTGCTGCTGCTGCCAACTCCAGGGTGTGAATGATCCAATTTTTGGGCTCCTGAAGCCAACCCCAGTGTCTCTTTAAAGTAATGTTTGGGATCCTGCTGCTGCTGCTGCCAACTCCAGGGTGTGATTTATCCAATTTTGGGCTCCTGCTGCCAAATCCAGTGTCTCTTTAAAGTAATACTTGGGCTGCTGCTGCTTGCAACTGCAGGGTGTGATTCATCCAATCTTTGGGCTCCTGCAGCCAACTCCAGTGTCTCTTTCAAGCTATGCTTGGGCTCCTGCTTCTGCTGCTGCTTCAAACTCCAGGGTGTGTCAGTCAGTTTTTGGGCTCCTGCTGCTGCCAACTCCAGTGTCTCTTTCAGCCAATGTTTGGGCTCCTGCTGCTGCTTGCAACTCCAGGGTGTGATTCATCCAATTTTTGGGCTCCTGCTGCTGCCAACTCCAGTGTCTCTTTAAAGCAATGTTTGGGCTCCTGCCCCTCATAGTGATGCCACTTCAATTCTCTGCAATTGTGCCGCTCTGCGATTCTATTAGCGATGCCTCTGATCTGCATATGCATATCTGATATTTATTTACAGTATTATTTAACTAACCCAGCACGCATCCTATGCGTGTTACAGCAAGGCAGAATGGTTTACAACCCTATTGAGGCTCTAGGAGGCTCAGAAATAGCCGTTTTTAATAGCGATTCGTCGCGAATAAATTCGGGTCGAAACGATTTTTGTCGGAAAATTCGGCGAATCAGTCGAATCGAATTTTTCAAAAGTTCGCTCATCTCTAGCTAAAGCAAACACTTTAAACTGTCCCTGTCTATATCTGTCACTGTCACAGGCTCTCTCCTTCTCTATCTGTCCCGCGCTTCTTCTGTTCCATCTATCTATCTATCTATCTATCTATCTATCTATCCCTCGCTCTCTCCCTGGCTGATCTGCTCTGGCCACAATACAGTGTCAGGATGGTCTTCCGCAAGATGGCCGCCGTTTATATGGGGCTGTGACATCATCGGTAAGCCTGTCTGCTGATAGGTAACATGTGACACCTACCCAGCATTCCTTGCCCCATGGGACATGTCCTGACATGTGGATCCAATAATAATTGGTTTAAGGTGCTCACTCGAATAAATCAAGGCCAATTTGTATTCCAAATAATGCATGAAACCCATTTATTGTGTTCTGTACACTCTTAAAATCACAAGTAATATACATAGGAATATTACAAAAGAATCACATCTCAAATATTACAGCTATTGTTAATGTAATGCATCATTCAGGGTGTGCTACACACTCAACAAGATAATTTCATATAGTTAATAAATATCAAGCAGCACGTAAAGTAAAGAAGCATAGTGAACCAATATGAGTCCCAAAGTGCATTGTGCAATAAATTAATAGAACACGAAAGAGTTAATCTAACCATGAAGCATAAAGAATCAAAACATGATTATATCTAATATTGCACACACCTCTACAACCTCATATTGCACCAGCTCCCAATATTGTCACACACCCCTTCAAAGACATTACCTCTCCCCCCCTGACCCTTCCTCCCCCCCCAATCTCCTTTCCCCCTCCTCCCAGTTCTTTGTTTTTTCTTCAGCATAGAGTTTAATACTAGAGATGGGCGAACACGAACTTTGAGAGTTTGGGTTCCCAAAGCCTGAACACAGATTTCTGTGTTAGAAGTCCGGCCCAATTGCAGAAAAGCTGGCTGATTGCTGAGCAGATCATCAACCATCTTCACCATCTACCTACCTGATCCCCGATCCTCCTCTTCCAGCAGGGATGAAGCTGCGTTCTAAACTTGTCCCAGGTGGGGCTTCAAAAAGATGGCTGCCGGCTCCCGCGAGCAAGGATGCTCCTAGTGCTCCCATAAGTTAGTGCCTTCACTTATGGGAGCTGGCGGCCATCTTTTTGTAGCCCCAGCTAGGGCCAGTTTAGAACGACACTGATGCGGCCACTTTGCCGCCGCTGGCAGAAGAGGTTCGTGGCTCCGGTAAGTTACAGCCCCCCCGCCACAGCCACCCTCCCCAAAGTTCGGATTCCAATTGATTTCAATGGGGACCAGAGATGTGTTCGGGTCCCCGAACATTTATTTAAAGTTCAGCCAAACTTGCTGAATCCAAACTTTGGGGGTTCACACATCTCTAGTTAATATCTTTTAGTACCCCTTTAGCCCCCTATACTAAGCCTAACATGTTTCTCCCTATCTGGTGGTTTGCTTTGGTACTCACCAAGTCTCACTTCCCAAACAGCCAATTATTTCTAGCCTTGTGCTCAAGAGGAGCACGAGCGCCAACACACGTCCACAAGTGGAAGTGGAAGGCGCTTGGCTGTGCATCCACCTTTAAGCTAATCCTTGATATTGCACACTCAGATGCTTTCTGAGTGCCCTGGATAGCACTGAGACATAAATTGATGGAGTTACATAGTTAATTCTGTTGAAAAAAGTCCTATGTCCATCAAGTATAACCAAGAGGCAGGGTTTTTATTTTTTACTGACAACAGCTAATAGAAACTGTTAATGTTATTTTCTTCTAAAAATCATTTAATCCTTATTTGAAGCTGTCAGTAGTTGATGCTGTAACAAGCGTTTGTGGGAGGCTATTCCATAGATTTATAGTTCTTATGGTAAAAAAATTTTATCGGAGATTGAATCTTTATTTTTCCAAGGACTGCTCTTATCTTTAGAAAGGATTTTACCTGAAATTTTTTTCCCTTTTTTTGCATTGGCCATTTAAATATTTTTACAAGTTAATCGTGCCCCCCCCCCCCTTAGACATCTCCACATCTCCTCTCAGGACTAAACAGATTTAATTATCGTAATTGTTCTACATAAATACATTTCTTCATTTCCCATATCAGTTTGAGTGATGTGTAAATCTTCTTCTTCTTTTCCTTGTGTTGGGTGCTGTGTAAATACTTTCTGTTCTAGGAAAGCGCCTCTTTAACTTTGAGTAAAGGGTCTTTTGGTCTCTCCCTATATCAGTAGTACTCAAATGGTGGACTGGGGTGCGAATGCGGACCTCGGTGCCAGATTTCTGGACCCCTGCCCTGACAGTCCTGCAATCAGTTGCTTCCGTGTTGCCGTGCTCAGCGCTGCCCCCTATACTTGATTAGCGATATAGTGTTTTGGTCTCCCTGCCAGTGTTATGACTTCCTGGCACATGGCATTGCAATTAGGGATGAGTGAATCGGTTCTAACGAACCTGAATTCGCTCCGAATTTCAGGGAAAATTCGATTCAGCATGAACCCGAATTTTTAGTGGTTCGTGCTGACCGAATTTTCCCTGAATTAAAAAAAAAAATGCCGGCATGGTGGGAGCGGGGAGGCTGGCTGCGCTGTCAGCTGTCATCAGAGGACGCGTCATCAGAGGAAGCTGGCTCTGGTGACAGCTGACAGAGGAATCCTCTGATGACGCGTCCTCTGATGACATCTGACAGCGCAGCCGGCCTCCCCGCTCCCACCATGCCGGCATTTTTTTTTTCCATTTCAGGGCTTGGTGGGAGCGGGGAGGCTGGCTGCGCTGTCAGCCTCCCTGCTCCCACCAGAGACGAGCGATTCGCTAAAGTTCGATTCGGACAAACCCGAATTTCTTTGAGAAATTCGGCGAATCGCCCAAATCGAATTTTTGAGAAGTTCGCTCATCTCTAATTGCAATATGAAGGAACTGCCCGTGGTGTTGTAAGGTACACACAAACGTCATTTCTTGGTCTCTTTGCCCCATCCAGTTCTTCCCCCCTCGCCCCAGCTCAGCCCCATCAATCCCTATCCGACTATCTGATCCGCCCAGCTCTGCCCCATCCATTCCTCTCCTCCCAGCTTTGCCCCATCCAGCCCAGTCTCTCTGCCTCATCCATTGCTGTCCCCTCAGCTCTGCTCCATCCAGCCCAGTCTCTCTGCCCCATCCATTCCTGTCCTCCCAGCTTTGCCCCATCCAGCCCAGTCTCTCTGCCCCATCCAATCCTGTCCTACCAGCTTTGCCCATCCAATTCCCGGCCTTCCAGCTTTTCCATTCCAATACTCTTTCTTCCAGCTCTGCCCTTCTAGTTCTGCCCATCCATCCCTTCTCCCAGCTCTCTTCATCTCTGCCCTTCCTGTTCTGTCAATCCATCCCTCTTTCTTACAGCTTCTCTCACATTCATCCCTCCCTGTCTATCAATCCTTGTTACCAGACCTTATTGCCATTAACATTTTTAGCCCTAGTCCACCACATTCTTCACAAGGGGTTAAAAGCAGTGTCTTGTGGGCCAGAGCTATAGTTTCAAGCCGTGTGGGACACCCTCCTTCTAGGTAAGACCACAACCTCCAATCTCCGCTGCTAGCTTCACCTATAGCCAAGCCCGCATTTGCTGGGACACTTTACACACCTCGCTGCACACAGTAGCCCCCGGGACTTAATAGCACAAAGGTTGTGACCTTACAGGGGTGAAGGCGGATGAACCAGGGGCAAATCTGAGCGACCTCGGGTAAGCTGGGGTCATACACAAGTAATAGGTCCTTACTAAGTGCAGCACCAAAGGGAAAAACAAGAGAAGAGTCGAGGTCAAGCCAAAGGTCAAGCCGGGAGGTCATGGGTACGCAGCACAAGGGAGGAGACGGGTTCATGGTCAGGTAAGAGCAGGCGTCGGTCCAGGCGACAGTCACTGGGTAATAAAACAAAATAGGTCGGCAACAATAGCAATCAACAACACAGGATCAAGAGCACCCAGCAGTACGCTATCACTGGGAATGAAACAGTGTGGAGGGACAACCTTTATTAGACGGGAACTAACGGGATTGGCCGGGGGGAACACTCGGCTCATTGGCCAGCTAAACAGCGCATGGCCTGGTTAGCCAATACACTATCAAGGTGTTTCGGCCACTAGTAAAAACCAGGGCTCATTGGCCTTTTAACTAATCCTCCAGGCGAGCGCGATGTCTGCTTCGCCACCGAAGGGCATAAGGAAGCAGTGCTAGCGCAGTGCTAGCTCGCACACGGACAGACAGGCTGGGGATGAGGCCACGAGCGGAAGGCGCAGCTCAAGCTACCACCCGAGCCGGGTCCTGCGGCAGATGTGGCTGGGGGCCGACAGGGACCTGGGCACGCCAGCCGAGCACACAGCAGGATCGGGCAGGTAAGCGAATCATGACATGTAGGTTCTGTGGGGCCATTAAAAGACCCTGTTTTTCCCAGTGCCCAATAGGATTCTTGAAGTGGGGTCAAGCAGCCATTTTTAGTTTTGCCAGTGGAATCTATAGCCCCAGTTCACTGATTTCTAACTATCCATCCCCCCACAACAGCCTCCCCCACCCCCACCCCCCATTCGGACCTTCACTTCTAACCGAATGCCTGTAATTGGACCTTTACAAGAAGTGGTTGAGTACCCCTGCCCTATATTATACATAAAATGGATCTCTCCATGTGGTGGCTTGTGACTGTGTTTTGTTAATTAATCTTACATTTTAAAATTGTGTCTCTTTATTAATAATTTTAAGACCCTAGACTCAATGTCAATGTATACTAAGGCCCTTATTTAACAAGGGATAGCGCCAGGTAGCGAATGGTGAGAGAACGGTAATGACGCTCACCGCCACGAGAACGCCGGCTCCCCTCCGCAATCACACATTTATCAAGCCGATCCTGTTTAGCGACTGACAGAGCGCCAGATAGCGAATCATTCATCATTATTCCAGCCTCACCCCACAGCGCCAGCGAGCGACCTTGAACAGCGACAGGTATGGCCTCTCGCTACCTGGCGCTCTCCAATGCATTTCAATGGAGCAATCTTTAAATATTCATAATTAATTGCTATGATTTTTTTTTTTTTAATTCTGTGAGCACTTCTGCAATGTTAGATTTTTTTTTTTAAGGTAAAAAAAAAAAAAAATAAAATTGTGCAGAATTGATATTACAGGTCTGATATTAATGTATTCATATTACAAAATGTTTTGAAAAACATGTTTTTTTTTTTCTAAAATTATGGTTGTTTGGGGGTTAAAAAACTACTTTTAACCCATCACCGCCAGCGCTCTGGGGTTTAAACAAGCATTTCACAGCGCGAGAATTTTTGGAGCGTGATTTGTTAATGAATATGCTGGGAGCCGTTCGCTATGGCCGTTCGCTGTCATGTGCTCCCATACAGCGCGGAACCAGTCAAACAGCGACTCCTAACCCCGTATTCAACATTACCGCTCACCGTCTGAGTCGCTGTCAACAGCCGAACAACGGCCAAGCACAGCGAATACTAGCGTGCGCTGTGAAAATAACGCTACTGTCGCTCATCTGTCGCTACCTGGCGCTATTAATGAATCGGCTTATTAGACAATTGTACAAAAGTTCAGACATAAACAACTCACTGTTGGGGTGGCACCTTGAGTGACAGGTCAGTCACCCAATCCTGTGCAGAAGTGTGTCTCTACTGGCCTGTTACTCAAGTCCAACTGTCACTCAGGTCAACAGCTATGGCATCAGGGTAAGGTTTTTGGCGATCAGGTAAGTTAGAGCATTTTTTAACGATTGTACAATAGTACGAGTATTTTGTAGCATTGACCCTCCAATCCTTCCTCCTGTGCCAAGCTAAATTTACATTTACATCTAACTTTACAGGACTTTGGCTTCGATTCAATAAAGGTAGAAAACATTTCTCATGGTAGTAAAAAAATCAATTCCTGAGAAAAAAGCCTGAGAATGTCACTGTTAATGAATCAATAGATAAAAAGTGAATGACAGTCAATGGCGGCTTTAACTACAGTGTAGAAAGGAGGAAACAGTTCTCTACTTTTCTTAGGAGTAAAAAAGTGCTATTGTTTTCTTAGCTGGTGATTCAGCTACAGTGACATTCTCAGGCTTTTTCTCATGAATTGTGTTGTGAAAAAATATATTCAGAAGCAAAATGTCTTCAGGAAATGCAATATTTATTTGGTTAACCGGGGGCCGATATTCCTCGAATGCCCAATACAACAGTTTCTCGGAGTTGCTTAAATACAGTTTCAGACAAAGAATCTTAAATGACCATCTGGATTGGATGGCTTGACACATGTAAAGATTGGATTGGCTATTTCAAACATACACAGACATATATGGACGGTATAGCTCGGACATAAAGAACATCTGTTTCTCATCAAGCAGACACAACATTCCATTCTTGGTAATGGTTTAAACCTATGAGGAGGGAGGGGTGAGAACCTCTCCATCCACTGGAGATGTGAGAGATGGCATTCAGGCGGCTCATAAATTAATTCTGAATTTAATATCTAATTTCCCACTTCAATTGAATCTTTTACTAACATGAGAATTTTTTTCTACCTTTATTGAATCGAGGCCTATTAGTGAGTATGTATCCATTTTTATATTTTTTCCCTGACAGTCCCTTTAATCATTAATAGTACTACTAATTAATACTGAGCAAAGGGAGTGGGAGTAGCTCCATCACTATTATTTATACAAAATCATCATCATTATTATTCAGGGCCTGGGAACCAATTTACAGCCCAGTTTAACTCTCTCATCATCTAAGTATTAAGCACCAAACATGTCTAGCTATGTGGAAAGACAGAGATTTGGTTGCACATATCTGCAGATACATGTGGAAGCCACACTGTCCCGGCAAGGCACTCTGTGTTTAGTGTGGTCCCTACTCTGATTTTTGAGTCCCCAAAGTCCCCAAATACTAATAATTAATAAATATGAGTTATTTCCTTGTATTACAATACAATAAGTATCTTTTATTTGACCTGTAATTTGGTTAGATACACAATGTGTAAATTTACATTAGCGAAATCAGTTGGCCCCAAACGCTATTTATAATCCCTGGCCTGAGTGTGATAATGAGTCTGCTGGGTCTTCTGTAAAGCATAAAATAAGCGCCTTTGTAAATGAACAGATCACTTTCATCTGATGAAACTGATGTCATAGTTTTCCAAATGTTATTGCTGTAGGGCAGCAGTGTGGAGAATTTCCCTCGTTATTGCATTGAAAGAATTATTTGATGATTAATGATAAGCAGCATTTACAATGACTCAAACACAGGTAAACTTTTAGCATAAAAATGCACCTTTGTAAATGAACAGATCACTTCAATGCAAATGATGTCGTAGTTTTCCCAATATTATTGCTGTAGGGGAGCGGTGTGGAGAATTTCCCTGGCTCGTCATTGCGCTGCAAATATTATTTGATGATAAATGATAAACAGCATTTACAATGACTGAAACGCAGGTAAACTTTTAGCATAAAAAGGGCCTTAGTAAATGAACAGATCACTTCAATGCAAATGATGTCGTAGTTTTCCCAATGTTATAGCTGTAGGGGAGCGGTGTGGAGAATTTCTCTGGCTCGCTATAGCGCTGCCAGAATTATTCGATGATAAATGATAAACAGCATTTACAATGACTCAAACGCAGGTAAACTTTTAGTATAAAATGGGCCTTTGTAAATTAACGGATCACTTCAATGAAACTGATGCACCTTTGTTTCCTCTTCCTCGCCTTCGTTCTGCACCTCTTGTCAAACATTGTCTTGAGGCCACTCTGAAGATGTGCTCTACTGTATGCCCCACCATCTTGCTTGGAGCTGTTCAAAATCAAGCTCCCGGTAAGGATACTTTCAATGGGGCAGATATAAAAAATAGTCAAGAGCTATTTAAAGTCTTTTATGCATCTTAGGTCAATGAGAAACTAACAGGTCTGACTGACTGACATTGACTGACAGGCCGATATGGTTTCCAAGGTAATTGAATGTGGCTGCCCTCTCTACAAGAGAACCATTGGTCTTGATTCTTTAGTAGCTTTACATCTTCTTAGCGCTGAAGTCCACAGCCATCTTTTTAGTGCTGAATTCCACAACCATCTTCTTAGTGCTGAAGTCCACAACCATCTTCTTAGTGCTGAAGGCCACAACCATCTTCTTAGTGCTGAAGGCCACAACCATCTTCTTAGCACTGAAGTCCACAACCATCTTCTTAGTGCTGAAGTCCACAACCATCTTCTTAGTGCTGAAGTCCACAACCATCTTCTTAGCGCTGAAGTCCACAACCATCTTCTTAATGCTGAAGTCCACAACCATCTTCTTAGTGCTGAAGTCCACAACCATCTTCTTAGTGCTGAAGTCCACAACCATCTTCTTAGTACTGAAGTCCACAACCATCTTCTCAGTGCTAAAGTCCACAACCATCTTCTTACTGCTGAAGACCACAGCCATCTTCTTAGTGCTGAAATACACAACCATCTTGTTAGTGCTGAAGTCCACAGCTATATTCTTAATGCTGTAGTCCACAACCATCTTCTTAGGCCCTTATTTATGAAGGAATAGCGACAGGTAGTGACTGGTGAGCGACCGGTATTGACGGGCACCGCCACGAGAACGCCGGCTCCCCACCACAATCACACATTTATCAAGCCGATCCTGCTTAGCGACTGAGATAGCGCCATATAGCCACTCATTCATCATTATTCCAGCCTCAGCCCACAGCGCCAGCGTCCGACCTTGAACAGCGACAGGTATGACCTCTCGCTACCTGGCGCTCTCCAATGCATTTCAATGGAACAATCTTTAAATATTCATAATTGTTATTAATGTTTTTTTTTGTTTTTTTTTTAAATGTGAAAAATTCTGTGACCACTTCTGCCATTTAGATAATTTTTTTAAGGTAAAAAAAAAAAAAAAAAAAAAAATTGTGCAGAATTGATATTACAGGTCTGATATTATTGTATTGTTATTACTAAATTCTTTAAATTTTTTTTTTGGTTTCCAAAAATATGGTGGTTTGGGGGTTAAAAGCGCTCTGGGGTTTAAACATGCATTTCACAGCGCGATAATTTTTTGAGCGTGATTTTTTGATGAATATGGTGGGAGCCGGTCGCTCTGACCAGTCGCTATCATGTGCACCCATACATCGCGGAACCTGTCAAATAGCGACTCGTCACCTTGTATTCAACATTACTGCACACCGACTGAGTCGCTATCAACAACCGAAAAATGGCTAAGCACAGCGACTACTAGCGGGCACTGTGAAAATACCGCTACAGTCGCTCAACTGTCGCTACCTGCCGCTATTAATGAATCGGCCTCCCCGTCTTAGAATTGTTGAGGTGAAGGTTATTTGCCTGGTATCAATACTGAAATCATTTAATCTCTTCAAGATAGGCCTTTCATCTACAAATTTGATGGAGACAGTGGAGCTAGACAGGACTGCTAAAGGTAAAAGAGATACTCGTAAAGGTATAACCTTAAAGAGGAACAGCCCTGGAATCTAAAAGGCTCCATTGCCATCCAAGTTCTTTCTATTCCTTGGGGCATCCCAAATTGTGTGAACCACCCATCGCCAGTTTCTCTCACCTTCTCCTGGAGCCCTCACCACTTCTCTGCATTGCGGTCGAAGACCAGCTCACCTCTAGCTTTCTTTCTGAATGGGTGGCGTGGTTGCTTAGCCATCCAGACGGATTAGCCATCAGTGGAGTCAAAGAAAGCCGAGTGAAAGTGAGCACGCTGATTGGCTGAGCGCGCTGCTAATTCACTCTAGCCCGAGTCTGCGCCCTGGAAGTGAAAGGAAGGTGAGTGTATAGGGTGACCTGGGGGGAAACACAAAATCAGGCCGCCACCTAGAGGAACAACACATGGGAAAGTGCGTTGCTCCACTTTAACACTTAATGCTCGATTGGGATGATAGGTGATGATAAATATTTCCGCCTTGTCACCTATGTTGTCAGATCCAATGTCTGAGCATTTGGGTACAGATTAAATGTGACTAAATGTGACATTTCACATTTATATTCCATGCCTTTTATAGACAGCAACATCTACTGAGGCCTATTCTGAAGCCAAGATCCCACTGAGTATTGGGGGTTGACTTCCTTGTATTGTGCATGGTACATGTATGCACATATTTTAATTGAAATTCACTTCTAATAGAGCTTTATTTGACTGACAGCATTAGAAAACAAGGATTATGCTGTAGGCCTGCTTATGGTAAAAGGTATTAGATCTTAGGCTGTAGGAAAAAACAGGACAAGTGGGGGGCAGTTTTATTTTTTCTTCCAAATGAGAAATAAGTAGATTGTGTTAGCTAACAGAGATGAGCGTACCGATAATCAAGGAGAAATGGCCAAATTTCCCCGACAGTAGGAAGGCCTTCTACCTGTAAAACCAACATGTTACAGAGACAAAAGCGATGTTGCTCAAAATGTAATAGTTTTCTGTCGGAAGTTGAAGGTTCTCATTCATCCAGGTCATGGTACATCTGCAGGAATAAATCAGTTTGTTCTTGTAGTCACATTTGAGTCTGGATGATTTTGTATTCGTTGATTTTTGTGAAAGAAAAGTTAGCTTTGATGCTGAACCACTACATCACCCCAATCATGAACCAGAAGAACATTACTGAAACTAACCTTCCAAATCTATCAGCGTTATTTGTAATTATGGTAAAGTGCTACTGCAGGCAAAGGTCATTGTTACAGGATTGCATCGGGCTATGTTTGGCACTGTCCTAAACTGTTTTCTGGTTTGAAAGTGAAAAAGAAATGGCCGAGATATTGAGGTTTACAGGTTCAGCTTATGTGCTTGGCCCTTGAATCTGTGATGTTAACTCTGACAGCAATGTGATGAATCTGGGGGGAGAGGGCACGACCACCAATCCTGTCCCTCTCTACTGAGCCGATTGGGGGACGGGATAAAAAAGAGAATGTCATTGGCTGAATCTGTAAACCCCGATATCTCGGTCATTTCTGCTTCAACAGAAAACAGTTTAGGACAGAGCCAAACTTAGCCCGACGCAATGGTGTAACATTGTGTTACATTTACCTGCAGTATCAATTTAACTGTAAATGCAAATAGATATGAGCGAACTTCCTAAAAATTTGATTCAGGTGATTCGCAGAATTTCTCCAAGAAATTTGGGTTCGTCGAACCTTTGTGAATCGCTGGTCTCTAGTGGAATGTGCAATACACACAGCAAAGTGGGAGTGGGGGAGGCTGGCCACACTGATAGCGGCCGGCTGAAGCTGACTTGAACAGATGACAGTGCAGACGGCCTCCCCCGCTCCCACCGCGCTGTGTGTATTTCACAGACACTTACCTGCATGTCGGCTTCCCCGAAGTTCCGGTCCAGCGGCTGAAGCCGCCATGTCACTCAGCCCGGTGGGAGAGGGGGGGGGCAGCCCTACTGTCAGCGGGTGGCGGAAGCCGACTTGCACAGCTGACAGTGCAGCCGGGTCCCCCCCTCCCCCATGCAGGGGAGGAGTGCAAAGCGGCTTCCGTTGCGCACACTGAATCCAAGCGTGGCACTGGAACAAGGATGGTGGTGATTTTTTTTTTTACCCACCTCCCAAGGTGGCAGCGAATTTCGGGGAAAATTCGGTCAGCGCGAAGCCCCAAAAATTTGGAAAAATTTTTCCTGAAATTCGGAACGAACTTGGGGTCTGACGAACCAGTTCATTCATCTCTAAATGCAAAGTGTTTCAATAATTTTTATTGCTGTTCAAAAAGTACATAACAGTATAAAAGCTACAAATATACATTATCATCAAGTTACTTCCAAGTACCCATATATGTCAATATCCAATAACTCTATTAATCTTTTAAATATTTATCAATAACACAGTCTCTCTCTCTCTCTCTCTCTCTCCTCTCTCCTTATAAACCACAAAAAAGAAATAGTAGCCATTAACTCAAGAAAATAAAAAATATCCGACAAAACTTCCTTGCAATTCTGCCTTGACCACACACAGGAAAAAGAAGAAATGCAAAGTATTTAATCATGTTACCTACTTCTTAATAGGAAATGCACAACGTCAGCAGAAACATGGTCTTTAACATAGTCCTGCTGGGATTTCCAAGCCTTTTCAAATTCAAAAGTCTTATGTTTGTCCTACTCCTTGTATTTTATTGCGCTACAGTTGGTGGAAATGTCTTGATTATCACATTGGTGGCAAAGAACAAACATCTCCACTCCCCCATGTACTTCTTCCTCACCCAGCTTTCTCTGTCTGATATCCTGCTGACCACAGATGTTGTCCCAAACACGCTTGTTGGTATATTGAACAATGGCTGCATAATGTCCCTCGCCAAATGTATTCTTCAATTCTACGTCTTTGGCGCCTCGGAGTCATTAGAATGCTACATATTAACAGTGATGGCGTATGACCGGTACTTAGCTATTTGCAACCCTCTAAGATATTCCTCAATAATGAGCTACTCGTTATATCTGAAGCTGATCTTGTTTTCTTGGCTGTTGGGGTTTTCCTTCGTATTAATAACCACAAGCACAATAACTACACTGGACTTCTGTGGGCTCAATGTCATTGACCATTTCTTCTGTGATTTGGCTCCTATTCTGGAGCTGTCTTGTTCGGAGACCTACGTTGTACACCTGGAGGCCGTCTTACTGAGTGTGGTGGTGATGGTGCTTCCTCTAATGATAACTATAACATCGTATGGATGCATTGTCCAGGCCATCCTCAAGATCTCCACCAGCATCGGCAGATGGAAGGCATTTTCCACTTGCAGTTCCCATCTAACTGTGGTCTGCATGTTCTATGGAACGCTTATTGGCATTTATATGCTGCCGACGAAAGGACTATCTGCAGATATAACAAAAGCGATTTCCCTGTTATACACTGTGGTTACCCCAGTGCTTAATCCAATCATATACAGCTTACGGAATAAAGATATCAAGAGGGCTGCTAAGCAATGCTACTCTCTGATATGTCCCGGACACAAGCACACAGAATTCAGGTGACTTGGCGATGGGTCTGTTAAACCCCGGTGACACACGTCTTCTTAGTCAGTTCACAACCCCCATTCTCTGTCGCTAGCCTCACTTATAGCCAAGCCCGCACTTGCCGGGATGCTTTAAACGCCTCACCAGACACGGTTGTCTCCAGGACTTGTTAGCTCAAAGGATGTAAAGTTACAGGGGTAAGGATGGATGAACCGAGGGTAAGACTGGGTGAAATCGGGGAAGCTGAGGTATGCACTGATAATAACAGCTCCAGGGGAGAAACACAGGGAAGGTCAAAGCTCACGCCAAGGGTCAAACCAATGAATCAGAGATCTTCGTGGCACCAGGGATGAGACAGGTACGTAGCCGTAATTCAAGCAGAGGTTGGTTCAGGCGGCGGTCAAGGAACAGTCAGGCTAGCAAGATTGGTAACGGATTATCTAAACAGGATTCACAGGAGTATAGCACCTAGTTAAACACAATCATGAGCAATGACAGTAGAGATGAGCGAACTTTTGAAAAGTTCGATTCGGCCGATTCGCCGAATTTCACAAAGAAATTCAGGTTCGGCCAAATCGAACTTTTACGAAGATCCCCATCAAAAATGCCGGCATGGTGGGAGCGGGCCGACCGGTTCCGCTGACAGCGGAGCCGGCCGGCCCGCTCCCACCATGCCGGCAAAAATGCTTTTTTTTTTTTTTTTTCTTTTTAAATGCCCGCATGGTGGGAGCGGGCCGGCTGGCTTTACCGGCCCGCCGGCCGGCCCGCTGACAGCGGAACCGGCTGGCCCGCTCCCACCATGCCGGCATTTTTTTTTTTTCATTTCAGGAAAAATTCGATCGGCACGAACCACAAAATATCCTTTTTATACATCAAGGATGCAGGGAATTGAACGGGAAGAAGCTGACCCTGCAATAACATCTGGGCTCATTGCCCAAATTGAACCATTAGAGTGTACACTGTCAACAAACTTTGGGCTGATTGGCCCTTTAAATCAGCCTCCAGCGGCCATGCTGTGTGCAATGCCACCGAAAAGCATAAATCAGCTGTGCTCACGCGTGTGCGAGCAGAGGAGCGGGGAACACGGCAGAGAGTGGAGGCAGAAGCGCTCAGCGCCCCTGAGCCTGCTCTCACTGTCGGAGTGGCTGCAGTTTATTAACTTGATTTGCTTAATAAGTGGGCCAGCAACCGGGAAATTAACTGGCCCGTGCTACGGAAAAGTCCAGTTCAGGCTTAGTAAGGATATGTCAGTACACAATACACATAATACAGCTCATTGGTACATATACCATAAATATTACATAACACTGATCAAATGACATAATGTAATATGTGGCTTTGAAGATTTATAGAGCATTTGTACAAAAATTAGGGCACAGAGCAAAGACAGATATGTATATATAAATAAGGCATAAAGAAATAAAGTCCATTAACTAGTGTATCACGCTTATCCCAAGGTGCATGCACCACTCTTGATATGCAGCAGTTCACAGAGCAATCACTTTTCAGTGAGTCAAACTCCAGTATCCTATTTACATCGAATTCCACATTAAGACCTCTAGGGGAAAATGTGTCCAGTTCGAAAATCCACCTACTTTCCCGTCTAGATATTTCCCTCTTTAAGTTAGACCCTCTCCAATGTCCTTTAACACGGTCTATGCCTATAAAGGACATATGTTGTGAGTCACTGGCATGCACACTTTTGAAGTGCGCCGAAAGACTGTGGGCTTCAAAGCCCCGTTTAACATTGTAAACGTGTTCTCTGATCCTCGTTTTTGAGATCACGAACCGTTCGGCCTACATAAAATAGCTGGCAAGGACACCAGATCAAATACATTTTCTCACAATGGGTTCTGAACTACCTCTGGAACAGGTTGATTTTTTGATTGAATGCCTAACCTTCACGCTGGAACATAACTATTTCTGGTTCGCCAACAGTTTCTACCTGCAGACCAAAGGAGTGGCCAAGGGGGCAAAATTTGCCCCTAGCATGGCCAACCTATATGTGGGTTGGTGGGAGGCCAAATTTATTAACTATCAGGATTGGCCTCAATTAGCCATGTGGAGGCGCTTTATAGATGATGTGCTCATACTCTGGAGGGGTACACAAGTTGACCTGGAGGCCTTTTTTGTTATAGTGAAAGGAATTCCTTTTATCTGGAATTTACCTTAGAATGTACCCCTCATTCGGTCAACTTTCTCAATCTGACTAGCAAAAAAATTAGGTCTACTTCCACTACTATAACTCATTTTAAACCGACCGACCGTAATGGTTATGTCCCCTCCACAAGTTGCCACCATCCAAAATGTTTAAATGCAATTCCGAAGGGGCAATACATGAGACTCAGGAGAAATTGCACTAACCTGGAGGATTTTGACAAGCAGGCAAGCATGTTAACCAACCGCTTTGTCGAAAAGGGTTATAACCTGCAAACCATCAAACAACAGCGAGATGAGGTAAGGTCTAAAGATAGGGCTTCCCCTATTTCTAGGAACAAGGCAGGGGGAAATGATATGATGATGACCTCATCGTTTATCACAGATTTTACTGTTCAACACAGGGATGTTAAACATTTCTAGACACTGGCATCTTTTGAAGGATGACCCAGTACTGGGTTCCTTCTTTATCCGACCAGCCCAGAGTTATTTTTAGGAAGGCCTCCAACCAAAAAGGTTTATTAACTCGCAGTTTTGTGGACCCCCCCTAAGAGGATCACCCTCACTGAGAACACCATTAAGGGTTTCTATAGGTGTGGAGTCTGTATGGGGTGCAAAACTTGTAAACAAATTGACAACCCCCAAAAGACCTTCTTTTTGAGTGATATAAGCAGGACTTATGAAGTTTCCCATTTTATATCATGTCATACAAAACATGTAGTGTATTTGATCTGGTGTCCTTGCCAGCTATTTTATGTAGGCTGAACGACTCGTGATCTCAAAACGAGGATCAGAGAACACATTTACAATGTTAAACGGGGCATTGAAGCCCACAGTCTTTTGACGCACATCAAAAGTGTGCATGCCAGTGACCCACAACATATGTCCTTTATGGGCATAGACCGTGTTAAAGGACATTGGAGAGGGTCTAATTTAAAGAGGGAAATATCTAGATGGGAAAGTAGGTGGATTTTCAAACCGGACACACTTTCCCCTAGAGGTCTTAAATAGTTTCATTGATAATTCCTAATTAATTTGTTTGGGGCTCAAGACCTTTTAGAATTTTTAATCTTGTTAATAATATTGTTTCATTTTATGTGTCATATACCTCTTGTTATCCACTTTTTGGAATATCCTGCTGAATTTAATATTTATGTGATTTCTGAGTTGGGATGGTCCCTCTTACCTATTTCCAGTACGGCTGTATAACTCTTATCTAAAATCTATTTTTTACCCTTCTATAATTTGTAAACTCGTATTTGGCTAATTTTAATCCCTGTTTCAGAACGGCTGGCAAAAGCATTTAACATCTATTGGCAATAAAACTCAGCCGCACACTCGCAGCATAATGTGTCTCTGCAAGGCGGAGAGTTCCGAACTCATCCGAGGCCTATCTTCGGCTTTCGGCAGAGATGGCCGAAGATGCACGGGGAGACTGACTTCCCCCTGCTGCGGAAACAGCCGAGGCCAGCACGGCGGATTTTGCCGACCTCCCTCCTCCGAACGTTGCCGAAGCTGCGTGTGTCGGAGAGGGCGGGACAGGGATGGCCAGCGTAAGTTTATATCTTCCGGCGGTGTTCCACCTGCTGAACAGCGGGCGGACGACTAACACACTGCCACGGAAGGTAAGAAAAGCTTGTACGGCAAACCGTCTTTTATTATTGATTTTATTTGGCAATCTTAAATGTATTGTTTTTGTTCTATTTGAACACAAAACTATTTTACTGATGCCGCATTCCCTGCCTTTGTAAAAGCTGTTAATCAGTGAAACGCGTCAGGCGGGGCAGCCTCAGGGGAAGATTACTTTTATGGAAGTTTACAGGTTGCATTTTACCCATACCTACTAACGGCCGTAGTGGAGAAGGAGGATTACTTCTATATGGTTTTTGTGATCCACTCATGTCCTCTTCCTACATGTTGTTTGTTCTTGGTGACAACGGATTGAGACATCAACATTTGAGAACACACAGAATTCCACGCTAAAGATAACAACGAAGTTTTGAGTTGGATATTTATTATACAAGGCGTTATTTATATTATGTTCCGTTCTTGGTGACAACGGATTGAGACATCAACGGATTTTGAGAACACACAGAATTCCACTCTAAAGATAACAACGAAGTTTTAAGTTGGATATTTATTATACAAGGTGTTATTTATATTATGTTCCGGTAAGCGCACATTTGTTTGGCGGTGAACACGTGTGATTTGCTGGATGGTGCATGCATTTTGGGATACTGGAGTTTGACTCACTGAAAAGTGATTGCTCTGTGAACTGCTGCATATCAAGAGTGGTGCATGCACCTTGGGATAAGCGTGATACACCAGTTGATGGACTTTATTTCTTTATACCTTATTTATATATACATATCTGTCTTTTCTCTGTGCCCTAATATTTGTATAAATTTGTTTGAGGCTATTTGGGGATAAGAGTCTGGCACGTTGCAGCAATATATTCGTTTACTTGTACCTAGGGGCATTTTCAGAAGCGCGGTGTTAACATATCTGTTTTATTTATAAAGCATTGCTTGAGTTGATAACATGTCATGTACTATATCATGTCACCTTAGTATAAGAAAAATATCTAGATGTCATAAAAACATTTTTTTAAACTAAATATAATCCAAATGAAATTGAGATGTGGCTTAGCTTAAAGCGGACCAAAACCCACATTCTTAACTAACATCCTCTGAATTGCTCCCCCGATGAAGTGAACCTTTTGCCAATTTTCACTGCTCCTGCTTCACTCTAATCTCAGATAATGGCGCCTGCTTTATCTGTAAATTCATTATCACTGTTTTTTTTTATCAATAATTGTATGGAGAATATAGGAGAAGTACATTACATTGCAACATACTTTACATTTTGTGGAGCATATAATTACCCCCAAGGGGGTGTCGACACATACACAAATTGGGAACAGTATCTCCAAAAGCAAGGTATAAGGTGTGTGTGGCAAAAGACCACGTACCTGAGGAGGGAGAACGGAAGGTTAGGAGTGGGGGGATAAAATGAAGAAGATAGAGAAGCAAAGAGAGGGAAAAGGGAAGGATTGGGAATGGGTGTCCAGCTGCCACCAGGCGCGAGATGTGTACAACACATCACTGAAATGTGAGGAGGGAACGGTCGAAGTTTTTAGGTTGGAAGTGTGTAATCCAACCTTCCCAGATGGTCAGGAAGGCGGGCAAAGTCACCTTGCATCGAGGCTGCCATCTTCTCGAAGAACATATCTTCATTGATGCGAGGGACCAGGCTTCCACTAGGCATTGTAGGCATTGTCTTCTTCTTCCCTGAGTGTGCTATGATTTAGCGGCCGTAAGGATGTGTCTGATAAGTTTAAATTGTGACCTTGTACATCCGGGGGGGTTCAAATTAAGTAGGGCAAGTTGAGGTGAAGGGGTCAGGTGTAACCCTGTTGCTTTCCTTAAAAGGTAATAGACCTTAGCCCAGAAATGGTAGACAACCCTACATTCCCACCATGTATGAATATATGATCCCTGGAGGCGGCACTCTCTAAAACAATCCGGTGGGTAGGAGGGGCAAAATCTGTGGATCTTATCCGGAGTAGGACTTTAATATTGACCTCCTGGGCGCCCGTGTTCAGGAACCATGAGAATGAGTTCCGCCATGCTATTTTCCATTCACTAGGCGATATGCTTACACCAAGATCAGCTTCCCACCAGCTTGTGTAGGCTGGGAGGGGTGTCTCCTCGAAATCGTTAAACTTCCTATACACCGTGGCAATCAACCCCTTCCCAAGAGGTTGTGATCCACAAGCAAACTCAAATGAAGCTATATAGTGGGATATTTGTAGGTAGCGGAGGTATTCCTTGTACGGGATGTCTCTAGGGATTTGAAGCTCGGGGAATGTTAAAATTCCCCTATGAGAGACGAGATCTTTAATCCTTGTTAAGTTTTGTGATTTCCACCAACTAAACCTGGCAGGTTCCTGAAAAGCCGGGAGAAATTCAGGGTTACCCAAGACCAATGGCAGGGGAGACAGGGGGAGATGAGGTGGCTTTTGGATCTGTTAATTTTCCAGATTCTGAGAGAGTGCTTCAGGACCGGGTTATCAATGTCCTTGTAAGCTGTTGGGGGCAACCATAATAAATTTGAAATGGCTGTCGGGGTACAACTGGCCTGCTCAATGTCTACTCATAATGGTCTATCATCTCCAGCATGAATAGCAGCCATTTGCGCAATCTGGCATGCAGAATAATAGCGGGCTATATTTGGGACTCCCAGACCTCCCTGTTGTTTGGATCATTACATTGTCATACTGTTAACTCTAGGTTTTTTGCTGACCCCAAATGAAGGCGTTTAAAGTGGATAGGAGACCTTTTAGGCATTCGGCCGTAATGGGTACCGGCAAAACCCGAAAGAGGTAGAGAATTTTGGTAAGCCACGTCATTTTTCAAGCCACGAAAGATGTAACTTGGCCCACGAAGACAACAGGGAGCGGAGGTCCCTAAGTATAGTGGGATAATTAGCGGCATAGATGGAATCATAATTTGCAATCAAGCGGACACCTAGATATTGGCGCTCTTGCCATGAGAAGTTAAAGGAGGCTTTTAGTGCAGACAACATACTTAGGGAGGGAGACGTTGAGGGCTTGGGATTTTGAGGTGTTAATCTACAGACCAGAGATCTTGGAAAAGTCATCTAGGGTTTGAAAGAGATTTGGGAGGGATGTGACGGGGTTAGATACAAGCATCAAGATGTCGTCAGCAAATAAAGAAATCTTGTGATCATGACCCCCGACAGTGACTCCCGCTATATTAATGTTAGCCTGAATTAACTTGGATAGGGGCTCAATAGCGAGGGCAAAGAGTAAGGGGGAGAGAGGACAACCCTGCCTAGTGCCTCTGCCCAGAATGAACCGCTTGGAGGGTAGCCAGAATACCTAACGAATGCACCAGGCTTAGAGTATAGCGAGGAAATCCATGTGGTGAAGGAGGGACCAAGCCCCCATTTTTTCAATATGAATTGGAGGTAGTCCCAGGCTACTGTATCAAATGCTTTGCGGCTATCAAGGGTTAGTAGCAAAGCTTGTCGCCCCTCCTTCCTCACATGATGGACCAGGTTAATGACCTTGCGGACATTACCCCCCCCCCCCTGGCGCTGAGGGATAAATCCTGCCTGCTCCTTAGAAATTCAAGATGCAATATACCTATTGAGTCGTGCCACGAGGACCTTTGCTAGCAATTTGACATCAATATTTAGTAGGGATATGAGCCTGTAGTTGGACCAGAGGGTAGTATCAACATTGGGTTTAGGTATCGTGCAGACAGCCCCAGTGAGTGCCTCTGTACTCCATGAATCACCATTACTGAGAGAGTTAAACATCCAGACAAGGCGTGGAGAGAGTACTTGGGAAAACTTTTTATAGTAAAGGGCAGAGAACCCATCCAGGTTGTTTCCCGGTCCTTAAGGAGTTAATGGCTTCTTGGACCTCAGAAAGTTCGTCTGGCTTATCGAGGAAGGTTTTGGCCTCAAGCGGTAGGGAAGGTAGTGAAAGTTGTTCTAGCAACTTTTCTGCAAGGCGTTCGTCTAGCGTAGTCTTGGATTTATATAGGTCCTCAAGATGTTTAACGAAGGTTGATAACACCCTCGATGGGTTGCTAGTTAATGTGCCCTCTAGGGTCCTAATGCGCACTGGCTTAACCCTCTGTGTGATGCCTCTAAGTCTTCTGGCAAGAGGGGTGTTCGGTTTGTTGCTGATATAATACCACTTGAACCTAAGGCTCGATTCAGAGACACATTCGTCTGGACTTCCGTAGCTGTCTATGAAAGTTTTAGTGGGTGTTTGTCATTTTTTTACTTTTTTTCGTTCATTTTTTATTCGTACGCACGTTCGGGAAAATGTGTATATGCGCTTTCCGATGAACGAAAGCAAATCGGAACATTTCCGTTAGTTCAGATCAGTTTCCAAACAAAACTGTGGGGCTGTTAACCCACTGACCTCCCAAGCTCATCCTGATCTCGCTGTGCCGCATCGGCCCGTGGAGATCCTCGACGACCAGGACTCATGATTAACCATATGCATGCTGGATAGGTAAGCTAAACATTCCATGGAATAGTTGTTGATTATGTTTAGATGTAACTGTAGGATATGGGATACAGTTTGAAATAGATGAGCGGTACCATTAAGCAGTATTGATTAAAGCTATGATTAAGTGTTTTCATGTTCTTTGTTTTTGTGTAAGTGTTATGCTATTTATGTGCTTTAAGCTGTCATTATATCTTTGCTATTATTAAAGTTATATTTTTCAACATTTTGGAGTTGTAGTGCTTCCTTCAGGGTGGGAATCCGAACAAGGGTCCTGGCTAGCAGGTTCCTCACCAATTGGGAACATCATATCCTGTCCGGCTATTTCCGGTTCTGGTTCTGGCTGATCCAATTGGCGAAACACTTACCCAGTAGCCGGGTAGCTGATACAGGTAATGCCATAGCCGCAAAACATGTTCAACACTAATTCCGAGTACAAAATGATCCCATAAGTGGAGTGGAAATGAAACCATTATATAGGGCGGAGGTCCATCGGCAATCAGGTCTCAGAATCAGACGCAAGCCCATACCAATAATGTAAGTTAATAGACATAACGCAAAAATGACGATTTCGATCCGTCCATCGAATGCACATGCGAAAGTGCATGTGTATGTGTCTCTGAATCAACCCTATGGTGTAGGTTATGGGACCCTGGCTTGTTCGCTGCCCAACCTGATCTTCTTTGTGGAAGCCTCCAGGGAAGACCGGATATGTCCGTAGACCCCTCATTTCTGACCATGTGCATTGTGTAGCATTCTTAAAGACCATAATTCATGGTTCCCACCAGGTACAGCTTGAAGTGTACAAAAACCCAGGATAGTCAAAGATTTTCACTATCCTGGGATTTGGTCCTTTCCCCAGGGCACCGCGATTGGGGTGCCCCACTGTGTGAAACTCCCCAGATCGCCCAAACTCAGCTTATCTCTTCCCGGTCCCATGGTGCATCTAAGAACAGCGGCTTTGACGGCTTCATCATCCGCCTCCCTCTAACAGGGAGCGTGCCCGCTCCAGCCATTTGTTAATGCGGCTGAGGATGTGGCCGTCAGAGGCGCTGCTCTTAGACACGCCGTGGGACTGGGAAGAGGTGAGCTGGGTTTGGGCGATATGGGGGGATCACACAGCAGGGCACCCCCATCTGAGGTGCCCATGAGAAAAGGACCGAAACCCAGAATAGTCGAAATCCTTGGTTTTGGTCAACTTTTAGCTAACCACTTCCTGTTCTCCAGCCATACACTGATCACCTGCTTAGCTCATATGATCCTCCTTCGCATATTTACCTAGCACTCTAGCCTTATCCCCTGTTGTGTTTCCCCAAGCACCATGCTCTGGGGAGACCGCCGTGTATGCTGCCGGTGGCTGTCTGTTTCCAGCGTTGGACTGGGCCACCAGAGCACTAGGGCCGAAAGCACTGACTAAGGACCACCATCAGGGCAGCACAAGTGTTTGTGGCTTGCCTGGAGTGTTCTTTGTGTTTGCTGAATTTTTGGTCAATAAACATAAGATTTTATAATATTCCAATCTAACTGTGTTTTAACAGTAGGGTGGGCCCCAGGCATACTATTCTCTTGTGGGCCCTAAGAATGATTTACTCTGGTTGGCCCAAGGTGCTTCAGCCAGACCTCTTTAAAGGTACATGACACTATGGCAGACCTACAGGCAGGGGCGGATTGGCCATAGGGAGACCCGGGACAGAGTGGGTGACTCTGTTTTTGGGCCAGTTGGGCTGCTACTTTTAAGACCCACATTCAATCCGTGCCCCTTTAGTTTCCCTCTCAGCCCCCCTGTACTCAGCCCAACTGTCCCCAAAAGCCAGGGAACCCAAGCCCCCAGTGCTATAGCCCCGGCATCAGGGTTGGGGAGGCCTCAAATAGGATGTCTCGCGCCAGCCAGGGGCTAGTAAAAACTAAGGCTGATTCTTGGCCCCAGTCCACCACAGTCTACAGTTTGGCCATGCAATGCCTTTTAAAGTGGACCAAAACCCAGGATTTTGACTATCCTGGGTTTGGTCCTTTCCCCTGGGGCACCCCGCTGCATGAAAACCCCCCCCAGATTGCCAAAGTCAACTCACCCCTTCCCGGTCCTATGGCGCATGCGTGCCTGCTCATCCAATGAGCGCCCTCGGATCCGCTGACGTCATGCCGTTTAAGGCTTTGTCTAAGGCCAGCGGCTCTGAGCGTGCTGACAGCCACATGCCCGCACCGGCCATTCGCAAATGCCTGGCGCAGGCACGTGCCCTGCTAGAGGGATAGCGGGGATGCGGCTGCAGTTTGCGCATGTGACGTTGGACCGGGAAACAAAGTAAGTGTATGGGACGACCTAGGGTGTTTCAAACAGCGAGACATCACAATTTTGGATGCCCCCGGGGAGGAGGGAATTGATCGGCCCAGGAATCTTATAGATTCCCAGGCTGATTGTGGTGGGTTTTGGTCCACTTTAAGGCATACGTTTGGTGAAACAAACTTTCGGGGGAAAGAAATCCTATGAAAGTGCCATTATTAGCTTCACTGAGGCTTTCAGCAAGAGCTATTATACTTCAAATACAATAAGTGACCGAGCTCAGAGCCATACATTGGGATGGTAGGTATAATATTGGGAGGGGCTATCTCTCCCTACTGCTGGGACTATGACAAACAAGATGACTCATTCTGAAAAGCCTGCCAGCTCCATTGTGTTACATTGTTACAGCCAAATAGCAATTCATGTATCTTAATTGTTTCTGTAATTCTGTAATCTAACGCAGCCACAAGCCTTTTAATGGCATTTAGAAAGCTATACGCCCCACATATTCATAGGGGATCCTCCTATCCCGGATTCCCATATTTTTTCCATAGTAACTACTAGGTTCTTTACATCTCCTTGTAATGCTGGTTTAGGCCCCCATGTGGGGATGCGGGGTTACCAGCATGTTCCCTGACCTAGGGTGTGACTTAACAAAGGACACTGATATTAACTTCTGTATTGTCTATTTTGGTCAACTGATCTAATAGTTCGCCTTATATTTTCAATTTTTCTGTCCCCATAGCTGGTGTTTTTAAAGTGTTTATATCCCTTGGTGCCCTGCGGAGTTTTCCTTATCCCTTGGGCATCCCAAAGAGCACCCCATGCACAGCAATTGTCTCCTACATTCAGGTATGCAGGAAATTCTTTTTCCTACAGTAAAGTACTAAACAATGTCACTGATGGTATTGAAAGGAGCACGACATAATTAGTTAGGATGCTCATTGACAGTATGACTGTTTATTTCTGTAGATGGTGAAATAACCACTAGTCCTAGCAGACACTGATGAAGCTCAATAAGAAGCGAAACTAGTCTGTACTGCGGGATTTTTTTCCACCAATTTTCATGGATTGGAGACATTATGAATCATTGATCAACTACATGCTGTGATACAAAAGAATCTATACTTTTTAATTCACAAAAGTCACTCAATTTTTTCATACATGTATTTTACGAATAAAATGCTTCTAAATTTGTAATACCACAAATAATCTTTGCATTTACCTTGGCGAGGTCCTCCTAGGAGCCCCCTTTGATTTCTTCAGGCAGGGGGGTTGGTCCTGTGTACCCCAGCAATTCTTTTCTATTCTACATTTAGAAAGCTAACAGTGCAATGTGATGTGTGCATCACACTGTGGAATGGAAAATACTCTGTAAAAATCTCCTCTGTATGTTCTTAATCTTATATTGTGGTTTAATATAACATTATATCCTTGTCTGTTACATTTCTTGGCTTTTTGTATGTATGAAATTCATTACCCTTTATTTACTTGCAGTGATGTCTCCAGAGACTAATTAGGGCAAAACCTAATTGCTGATTATTTTTGAAAACGATGTTATGCCTCCGTAGCCCCCAGGTTATATGGTGTGTGTATATAAGATGCCTCCTGATCCGCGAGATCACCCGGCATTGCGTTATAAGAAAGATGGCCTCCCTGTGCTGCATTAGACGTGTACATGAACACCATTAAAGAAATGTCACAGCAGCACTGACAAAGTATCTGAGCTGTTCAATGGTCCTCATTTGACAAGATGACTTTGATACCTGTAAGTATCTTCTTCTAAGGTCCCTTTACAAAACAGTAAACTAACAGCAAAAATATATCAACTAATCAAATCCAATTGTAACAAGAGTGTTGCCTGCTGTGATACATTGTATATGCCGAACCTTTACCCTCAATAAGAGCCTATCTTGTATATCCCCCCCTGTACATACAGATTGCCCACATTAATCCAGACCCTCACCCTGAAAAAGAGCCTGTCTTGTATGTTTCCCCCTGTACATACAGATTGCCCCCATTAATCCGGACCCTCACCTAGAATAAGAGCCTATCTTGTATGTTTCCCCTCACCCTTTACATACAGATTGCCCACATTAATCCAGACCTTCACCCTGAATTAGAGCCTAGCTTGTATGTTTCTACCTTGTATATACAGATTGCTTACATTAATCCAGACCCTCACCCTGAATAAGAACCTATGTTGTATGACCCCCGTTCATACAGATTTCCCACATTAATCCGGAACTCCACACTGAATAAGAGCCTATCTTGTATGCCCCTCCCTGTACATACAGATTGGTCACATTAATCTGGACCTTTACCCTGAATAAGAGCCTATCTTGTATGTTTCCTCTCACCCTTTACATACAGATTGCCCACATTAATCCGGACCTTCACCTTGAATACGAGCCTATCTTGTCTGTTTCTACCCTGTACATAAAGATTGCTCACATTAATCCGGACCCTCACCCTGAATGAGAGTCTATCTTGTATGTTTCTTCCACCCTGTACATACAGATTGCTCACATTAATCCAGACCCTCACCCTGAATAAGAACCTCTCTTGTATGCCCCCCCTGTACATACAGATTGCCCACATTAATTCAGACCCTCACCCTGAAAAAGAGCCTATCTTGTATGTTTCCCCCGTACATACAGATTGCCCACATTAATTCAGACCCTCACCCTGAACAAGAGCCTATCTTGTATGTTTCCCCCCGTACATACAGATTGCCCACAATAATCCGGACCTTCACCCTGAATAAGAGCCTATCTTATATGTTTCCCCCACCCTGTACATATAGATTGCCCACATTAATGAAAAGCCCAAACGCTTAAAAAATTATTCCCCAGCATTTAAAATATTTTACGTTTTTAGTCACTTACTTATTATTCTTTCCCCCACTGGGCTGTAACTCTGTTCAGGACTCTAGGATACAGGCGCCACCATCTTGCCTCGGAAGCATCACATGCTGAGGAGAGGAGAGGGGGCAAAAGTACAGGTGCTGGGTCAGAACTTTGCTATGCACAGACTGAGCATAGCTGGGGTCCGGAAGAGGACAGTGATCCCAGGATGCAGAGCGGCACAGTCAGAAGACACTTCCTGTCTGAAGGCAAGTTGAGACTCCATGGGCGGCCATCTTGGATGTTTTCTAAAGGCTCATAAAATTCAGTAGATGAAGGTAGGGTGATTTTTAATGTGGGCAATCTGTATGTACAGGGTGGGAAACATTTAAGATAGGCTCCTATTCAGAGCAAAGGTCCGGTTTAAGGTAGGTCCGATCCTGTATGTATTCAAATACTGTGGCTTTGCACCAAGGACTAATGCACCTGGACCTCAGATTTTTTCACCAATTATTTTGCAGCCTTTTTGTGGTTAATTAAGCTGAATGCTTTGGTTTTAATAGTCTTAGTTAGTTAGTGTTTAGCAGTTTCAGTATATTTATTGCTTAATTACATTGGATATGCACTTTAGGACATCCTGTCTTGTATAGTTATATATTTATCGAGCAATATTTTTGTATATATCTGACTAGTAAATCAGATAAATAAAGTTGGTACCTTTATTTATTTATATATTTACTTTATTTCACTATCGCAAAAATGGCCCAATGATAATAATCCATATACATTTTTTATATGGATAGAAATATATATATTGGCGCTAGGATAATCGGCTGATGAGTCCAACAGGCGCTGACAGAGACCGGCCAATACCAAAGTGCAACAAGCTACCTTGATCCGGTAGCTTGGGTTTGATATGGACGTCCAGGCTTGAACCTTAACCTTTGCTCGTGTTCTTGGACTGACCTTCAGATATGACCCTTGGCTTTGAACTTCGATCTTGCATCTTTGCCACCTGTCCCAACCTGTTGACTGGACTCTCATGAAACTTTGCTGCCAGATCCAACCATCTGCCTTCCTGACCACCACGCCAGCCTCCCCCCCCTTCGTGCTGTGCCTCTTTGTCTTAAGTCTTTCTATCTTGCATGCACAACCCTGACTGTACCTGCAGCCCAGTCTGTCCTCCCATGTGGGACAGTATAAAGTGGCACTCACTGGCACTTGGATAATCGTCTGGCGGGTCCAACAGGCGCTGACATAGACCGGCCAATACCAAAGTGCAACAAGCCAGGTCTCCACAGCCCTATTTAAATATTAGGGCCGCATCCATTTATTGCTGTTTAGTTAACTAATTTCCTTGATCCGGTAGCTTGGGCTTGATATGGACGTACAGGCTTGAACCTTAACCTTTGCTCTTGTTCTTGAACTGACCTTCAGATATGCCCCCTGGCTTTAAACCTTGATCTTGACCGGGCTTGAACCTTAACCTTTGCTCTTGTTCTTGCACTGACCTTTCAGATACAACCCTTGGCTTTGAACCCTGATCTTGACTGGGCTTGAACCTTAACCTTTGATCTAATTCTTGGACTGACCTTCAGATACGACCCTTGGCTTTGAACCTTGATCTTGACTGGGCTTGAACCTTAAGCTTTGCTCTCGTTCTTGGACTGACCTTCAGATATGACCCTTGGCTTTGAACCTTGATCTTGACCGGGCTTGAACCTTAACCTTTGCTCTTGTTCTTGGACTGACCTTCAGATACGACCCTTGGCTTTGAACCTTGATCTTGACCGGGCTTGAACCTTAACCTTTGCTCTTATTCTTGGACTGACCTTCAGATACAACCCTTGGCTTTGAACCTTGATCTTGACCGGGCTTGAACCTAAACCTTTGCTCTTGTTCTTGGACTAACCTTCAGATACGGCCCTTGGCTTTGAACCTTGAACTTGACTGGGCTTGAACCTTCACCTTTGCTCTTGTTCTTGGACTGACCTTCAGATATGACCCTTGGCTTTGAACCCTGATCTTGACCGGGCTTGAACCTTAACCTTTGCTCTTATTCTTGGACTGACCTTCAGATACGACCCTTGGCTTTGAACCTTGATCTTGACCGGGCTTGAACCTTAACCTTTGCTCTTGTTCTCGGACTGACCTTCAGATACAACTCTTGGCTTTGAACCTCGATCTTGCATCTTTGCCACCTCTCCCAACATTCTGCCTGAACTTGACTCTTGAACCTTTGCTGCCAGCCCTAACCTTCTTTCTTCCTGACCACAACGCCTTTCGTGCTGTGCCTCTTTGTCTTAAGTCTTTTGATCTTGCATGGACAACCCTTACTGTACCTGCAGCCCAGTCTGTCCTCCCATGTGGGGGGCTCCAGCATATTCCAGGTCCTTTAGTTGACTTGTGCCTGAGAGTAGGTTGCTACCTTGTCAGTGCCTCACTGCACTCAGACCTCCATCCTGAACTGTGACAAGCATCACCAGTGGTACCAGTACCACTGGTTGGGATTTCCGACCCTAATATGTTTCCATAACCTTTACACTTGACTTATCTCTTTTAGCCAATGTTTGTCCTAGCTGGGCAGACCCTACATTTTCTTTTTGTCCTGTGCACTATTATGCACCTTCTCAATCTGGTATCTAGTTTTCCGTCACCTTGATTTCTTTTGTAGCCATTGGCATCTCCTCTGTAGCCTTGGATTGTTCAGAGTGCTCTAAATATTTGCAGCTGGACTGCTGCCTGTACACTGATCAAGGGTCACCCTGTGTTACCCCTGTATTGTGGAGTATATTCTTCAGAACCTGATTTTTTAGCAGTATGAGTCTCTTGCTCTCTTTCAATTTGTAAGACTCTTTTCAGCCACATGAGCACCACACGCTTCTGTGTTCCAGGCCAACAGCGGTGAGGTTGCCCTTGCGTCCTTTGTGGCTACTTCCAGGACGGGCTCCCGCCATTCCCTGGATAGCGTTTATTTTTCTTGGGTACTCAAAGTAGACCAAAACCCAAGTTTTGACTATCCTGGGTTCTGTTCCTTTCCCCCAATTGGGGTGCCCCGCTGCGTGAAACCCCCCAGGACACAGAGACCAGCTCACCTTTTCCCGGTCCCACAGTGCATCTAAGAGCAGCGTCTGACGTCCTGACGTCCCCATCCTCGGCTTCCCTCTAACAGGGAGCATGCCTGCGCCAGCCATTCACTAATGCCTGGTGAGGGCACGTTTCTTGCTAGAGGGATAGCGGGATGCGGTCGCTGCTCTTAGACGTGCCGTGGGACCGGGAAACGAGGTAAGTGAATGGAGCGACCTTGGGGGTTTCACTCAGCGGAGCATCACGATTTTGGATTCCGCGGGGGGAAATGGATCAGCCCAGGTATCTTATAGATTCCCAGGCTGATCTCTGTGGGTTTTGAGCCATTTTAAGGGTGAACAGGGTAGATGGACATCTTCACACCCTGGCACAGTGGTAGAAGACCACGCAAAGCATTCGTGCTGTGCAACTTTGGCAATCTTTTGTCTCATCTATTTTGGTGATGGTTTTATACCTACCTTGGTAGATCTGCATTAATTACACTGTGTTGAAATGTTGTTCATGTGTTTTATAGAGTTTTGACATATACACTTGTTGCTCTTTTCACTATTTGTATGTCTTTATATATAAATGTATTTATTTCATAAAACTTTTGCGCTAGCCTTTGCATTTTATCTCACTGCTGCAAATTTAGAATCTTTCTGCACAACTGTAGAAATTTATTCATATAACATAGCTTAAACAACAGCAACAAAAAGGGGGGGGGGGGAATTTATTTGTTTCCCGACCTTATTAATTTAAACCAGACCAACAGCCTGGCACAGTTGAAAAAGAAAGGTAGCGGCCATTTTGGAGCTTCCTCTCCCAACTGAGATAACTGAAATGCACAGTAACAGGAAGCCCAGTACGAATTCCCATTTGCAGGTGGCCTGCAAGCCCACGAGTGGCCATCTTGTTTTTAAAATTTACCCCAGCAGGAGTTAGAAAAAGGTAAATAAATGTTTATGTGCAGCAATCTAAATTGCTCTGGGGAGGGATACACATGAGCACTGTTTGTTGTGTTGGTCTGGTTTAATTTATTTTTGACTGCTTTAAGGACTCCATTTACCCACAAAAATCTCTGTATTTGATTAGAGCCTGTTCTTTTTCGCCATTGTTTTTGTTCTATGTGTTTTTTAACTATGTGGTTTGTCAGTAGCTTTTAAAGTCTGTACAATAAACATAAAATAGCTTATTTTTATCATTTATAGTCTGGGCGGCATATTGATATTGTTGGGGGGGTATTTTTTTGGGTAAACCTGAGCGCCCCACCATTTGTTTGTGCTAGTATCTTTTCAGCCACATACTGTGGGTACTCTTTGTGTCAGCACTAGCGCACAACAACTACTTCTCCCACCGTGTGGCGTCTTTTTGGGGATTTTTTATTTACCTCAATTTTTTTGGATCTGAAATGTATTACAGGCAATATTACTGAGGCAGGGTTTTGCCCTTGTGGTAGTCTTAGCATCCAATTGTAAAACATTAAAAGCTCTATCTAAGCTATGGAAAAAAAGTTTAATACTTATCTTTTGTCCCCCGCAGCTGATTGGTCCCACTCCAGCAGTCTGAATATTACCTTAACATGTAGTATTAAAAATCCAGATAACCAGCTCACCCAGTACCAAGCAAAAGCACGGATCCAGCGATCTCTCACAGATAAACACAGCAGTTAGATATCCAGCTCATTGGTAAGGGCGAATAAAACTTATCTTTTAATCCGGACATTTAAAAAAAAGAACATCAATCCACACACAAATATCTTCAGTATACATCTATAGGACCAGGCAAATAGTGATCTGTGACTTAAAGAACATTTTCACCTCAACACTCAAAACGTATGTGCCTTTCGTGTATCCAATAGAGTAATGAGCTGAGCACATTTCTCAAGCGAGGTGAAGAACATTCATCAATGGTTGAAGAAGTCGTTTGCCTTTATTCAACTTTACACCTATCTTGGGTTTCCCCACTTGTCTGACCCTTTTTAAAGAATACCCCTGTGTATGTTTAGGTGGGTACACAGCCAAGACCCATCGAATATTTTCAAGAGGGTCTGGGGTTAGGCTTCCCCGGTTTTTGTTCTTTGTCTCTGACTGTGACCACACCGTTTTGTAAAAATAATTTGTTTACATTTATTTATCATCTCATTAAAAAAACAGTACATTCATCTATATAATTTACATATAATTGATGCGTCAATGTTGAAATACATAAGGAATTATCTGACCATTGTCACTTTTTTCAGTTATCCTTGGAAATACCTTTCAGGTGGGCAGACATGTTTCGCCTTATAACAAGGCTTTATCAATGCCCTATTCCCCTGAAAAAAGGAAATACAGAAGAGTAATATACCTTAAAAACATCTATTAGCTACAGTTATATAATTAACATTAATTTCATCACAGATATATATATAAGCAATAGACTACCTTGTTTGAGAATTTCCTTATATGCAGTGGGGTGAAATACTGTACAATAAAGTTGCTTCCCCGAGAAATGTCGAGTCCATATATCCTTTTAAGAACTGCATGAGATGTTGTTCAACTTAGGAAGTGCTGACCCTTTGAAAAGTATCACACTGCCGTGATATGCTGGCCCTTTAAGATGTGTTGCGCCACCGTGTCCTATTCTATTTTAAATTAATCAAAGGTTAGCCATGATGATATTTTTATATCCTAGCTCAGGGTATTATATTCCTTATTTTTTGTTTTTTGTTTATTCATACCTGCGGTCCTAGATTAAAGAGTTCACTGTGGTTTACTTTGCCGTCATTTATGACATGCCATCGGGTTTTCTGGCACTGTAGACAAAGGGTGCACTATAATTATTTCTATAAGAATTTGTGCATAGGTTTTACACAATATTCGCAAAAGGGATAGGGAGAGAGTATTTAGGCATGAGTCCAGATGGCAATGATTATATCAAATGAGGTTCACAAAATAGGTAAAAGAAAAATACTAAGCATAAATCAAAGTGGCAATAGCTATATCAAAAAACAGGTTACCTTGCAGTTGGGGCGCTGGGGGAAGAGAGATTTCCCCTTGGTATAGGGAGTTCCGTGTCCTGCGTGTTGCTAGTCTGAAGGTCGGGGCTGCTATGCGCTCCTCCGGTGACGCATTTTATGTGTCCCGGGCTCTGGACGCGATCCACGCCACAGGAAGTGACGTCATGCGTTCCAGAGCCCGGACCGCATACCAAGCCTCCGGAGTTTCCGCCGGATGTGGCCTGGCGCGTCACCGGCCAGCTAGGGCAGTCTGACGTGAGGCTCCATTTTGGCGGAGACCTCAGTGGATGCAGGAAGATAAATCAGTTTGTAAATTAGTTACGTGACTGTGCATAATCAGCTATTTGGCTAGCAACTTACCGCTAAATTATATTTTTCATTTCAGATTCAGGAGCCTTCTGACTTTAATCAGACGAGTGTAAACAGTATCGTACTCCTGGGATTTCCCTCTCTAGGAAGTTTCACGTTTGTGGTGTTCACTTTGCTCCTTTTGGCTTATTGGGTGACAATATGTGGCAACATCTTGATCATCATGTTGGTGTCCTACAGCAATGGCCTCCACTCTCCCATGTACTTCTTTCTCTCCCAGCTATCAATAACAGACGTCATGCTCAGCACCAACGTGGTTCCAAACATGCTACGCGTCATATTGGAAGATGGCGCACAGATGTCTCTCGCGGGATGCATCGCGCAGTTTTATTTCTTTGCGACGTCTGAGACTATAGAGTGTCTTTTGCTGACCGTCATGTCGTTAGACCGATACCTGGCCATCTGCAACCCGTTGCGTTACAGTTCTATAATGGATCTCCCCTGTTGCTGGAGACTAGTTTGGATCTGCTGGCTGTTGACTGTTTCCATGATCATTGTGACGGCGACAAAAATCTGCAATCTCCATTTTTGTCGGCGGGTGATAGACCATTTGTTCTGTGATCTCGCTCCTCTTTTAGAGCTTTCCTGTTCCGACACATCTGTTGTGCAAACTGAAATTCTTTTACTCTGTATCCCTGTTGTCATCCTCCCAAGCCTAATCATTCTCATTTCTTACTTTTATATAGCTCTCACCATCTCCATGATCCCTACGGAGAGCGGGAAACAAAAAGCCTTCTCCACCTGTAGTTCCCATCTGACTGTGGTGACACTTTATTATGGATCTCTGATTGGGATTTACGTTGTTCCGAGCAGGGGCCAGTCACTGGTTATCAGCAAGGTCCTGTCACTGCTGTACACTGTTATCACACCTTTGCTGAATCCAATTATATACAGTTTGAGGAACAAAGATATGAAAAATGCAATGGAAAAACTTGTTATCTGAAGGTTTCAGTCAACAAAACAAGAGGCTGATTTATTACTAGCGCCAGGTATCGGTAGATAAGCGTCTGTAGCGAGGTGCTCAGAGCGACCGCTAGTAGTCGCTGTGATCGGCTATGGTTCGCTGTTACCAAGCGCCTCAGTCGCTGGCCGACGCTGATGAATTTGGTGTGTGAGTCGCTATAAAACAAGTACAGCTCTATATGGGAGAACGGTACCGATTGGTCAGTGTGAGCGACTCACACCATATTCATCAAAAAAACAGCCTCACACAGCGCCGGCACTCAGAATTATGTCGCTGTAGCCCAGAGCGCCAGACGCAGTGTGATTAAAGTCTGTTGTTGAACACATATCCACCAGTAACAAAGCGAAAACATATGGAATGACATTGTTGTAACATTGTGTCATTTACACTTTAATACCAGACCTGTAATGACAATTCTGCATAAAAATATAAAAAAATCAAAAAAGTTTTCAAATGACTTGGCCAGGAGACGTCACACAAGTATTTGATAATAAAAAAAAAAATAAAACCCTGTTTAAAGAGAAGAAAAGGAACGTCCATTGAAATGTATGGGAGAGCGACAGGTAGCGATAGTTAATACCAGGCGCTCTGGAAGCTAGAGTGCCGGCGGTATACACTGAGCCGTCTGTGATGATGAATCGGATGCTACATGGCTCTGTTAGAGTCGCTCACCGGAATCGCTTTGATAAATGGGGTATTTCGTACAGCGCCCAGCGTTCACCACCTGGCGCTACCTGCCGCTACAAGGCGCTGTCACGGCCACCTCCTTACCTGACCCTCGTTCCTCCGCCGACTCCTCTCGGCGGGCTGCACGTCCGTTGCAGCCGGCGGCGGGTCGGCGTCGCTCCTGCCCGCCCGCCGCTCGGCTGTCACGAGCAGCCGCTCGGGCGGCTTCCGGCCCTGCAGCGTCGGGAGCGGCCGCGCCGCTCTCTGTGCGGCGCGCTCCCGGCGCGCGTCCTCACACGCGCGCGCGCACGCGCCTGACTTCTTTCTATGCCCTCCGGCGGCGCTGCGCACTGCGCGCCCGCCGGAGGTGATTGAATTGGGCCAATGAGCCCTTGTTATTTAAAAGGCATGTGCCCAAACACTGTCCGCCTCCCTATGTTTAGTTGGGCCAATGAGCCCTTGCTATTAAAGGGCATGTGCCCTATTACACATTCCGCCTCCTTATTCAAACTGGGCAATCAGCCCAGAGATCCCAGTTGCTCCAATCACTACACTCCCCCCCTTCAGCCAATCCAGTCAGCCCACATCCTATATAGGTATACACCCTGCAGTTAGTCGTTGCCCGTTATAGCGTGCTACTGGGTGTGATTTGGATTGCTCTTCTCCTTGTGATTTTGCCTTGTTTTTGACCATCCCTGATTGCCGCCTGGACCGACCTTGCTTGCCCCTTGACTACGATTCTGCCTGCTCCTTTGTACCACGAACTTCTGACCTCCCGTTGTGACCCTTGGCTTGCCCCTGACCATTCTTCCGTCTAACCCTTCTGTACCGTGTCTCCTCGGATTGACCACCCGTGTATGACCCCTGTCCGTTTTTGCTACTCAGTCTAGTCCTTGGATTCATCTGCCTTCCCCTGCATAAATCAGCATCCTTTGTGCTAATAAGACCTGGGGGCAACCGTGTCCGGTGAGGCGTGTCTAGCCTCCCGGCAAACGGGGGCTTACTATAGGTGAAGAAAGCAGCGGAGATTGGGGGTTGCTGGTTTATTGGAAGGTGGGTGTCTCCGGGACCTGACATTATAACGGGCCAGAAAAAAGAATATCTTCTAGATGGAAGAGTTGATCCAACAGGTTCAAGCTATGGCCACTGCCATTAATCAGCTGGCTCAACGAGTGGCCACGCAAGAGAGTCGTCAGATGCCTGCGCCAGTGGATCCTAGTCCGGCCGTCGAGCCCAAGATCCCTCTCCCGGAAACATTTTTGGGGGATCGGGCGAAGTTTTCTAACTTTAAAAATTCTTGCGAACTCTACTTCCGCCTTCGACCCCTCGCATCTGGATCCGAAGCGCAACGCGTTGGGCTAGTCATTTCACTCCTCCAGGGCGATCCACAGACCTGGGCGTTTGGTTTAGCTCCGACTGATGAAGCCTTGCAGTCGGTCTCTTCTTTTTTTTTGGCCATGGAACTTCTGTATGCTGACCCAGATCGAGCCGCAACGGCGGATTCTAAGTTGTGGAACCTGAGACAGGCCAAACGTTCTGCTGAAGAATATAGCGCAGAATTTCGGCGGTGGGCTATAGATTCCCAGTGGAACGATCCGGCTTTATGTAGCCAGTTTAGAATTGGACTCTCCGATAACATCAAGGACATCCTGGTGAACTATCCTTTGCCCAAAAATCTAGATGAATATATGCAGCTGGCCATCAGGGTGGACCGACGTCTCAGAGAAAGGCGCCAGGAAAGAGGCAAGGACCAACCTTGGGGATCCTCACGTCAAGAGTCAAGCTTTAAGGGGGCAGCCGTTTCCTCTCCTTCCTTGTCGCATGAGGAACCTATGCAGCTTGGCGTTACCCATCTCTCTCAGGCGGAGAAGGTTCGGCGCAGATCCCAAGGCCTCTGCCTCTATTGTGGTAATCCGGGTCATTTTGCCAAGACCTGCCCAAACAAGGCTCCGGTGGCGGGAAACTTCAACGCCTAGATCTTGTAGAGGGACCTCGTCTAGGCGGTCAGGTATCGTTCCCTCCAGACAATCGTATACTCTTACCCGTTACACTCTCTTGGGGTCCTTTCCGGACTATTGCCTCCGCCTTCATCGATAGTGGAGCGGCTGGCAATTTCCTGGATAGATCCTTAGCCCTTACTCTAGGGATTCCGTTAATCCCATTAGAAAATTCCCTTCGGGTCCTGGCAGTCAACAATAAGCCCATTGAGGGGGGGTTGGTCTCCCACAAGACCCCTTGGGTAAATTTAGTTGTAGGATCTGCCCACTCGGAAGAAATAGAATATTTGATTATTGAAAGTCCCGTCTCCCCTGTTGTTTTAGGATTTCCCTGGTTAAAAGTCCATAACCCCATGATAGATTGGAGATCTGGAGATCTGGTGAAGTGGAGTCCCTCATGTCAAAGTCGTTGTTTCTCTATATCCCTTAGGACCACACCGATTGTCTTTGATGGTCTACCTCCAGTCTATGCAGATTGGGCAGACGTATTTTCGGAGAAATCCGCCGACATTCTTCCACCCCATAGGGCCTACGACTGTCCTATTGACTTACTCCCAGGTACTATGCCCCCTAGGGGGAAACTATATAATCTCACTAGATTTGAAGAACAGGCCATGAAAGATTATATCACCGAAAATCTCCAGAAAGGTTTTATCCGTCCTTCCACCTCCCCTGCCGGTGCTGGGTTCTTCTTCGTTGAGAAGAAGGACGGCGGCTTACGCCCCTGTATAGATTATCGAGGGTTAAATAAGATTACTGTAAAAAATAGATATCCCCTTCCATTAATCAATGACCTTTTTAATCAGGTCTCTGGGGCCCAGGTCTTCACTAAGTTAGACCTTCGAGGAGCATATAACCTTATTCGCATACGGCAGGGGGATGAATGGAAAACGGCCTTCAATGTAAAGGATGGGCATTATGAATATTTAGTGATGCCATTCGGGTTATGCAATGCTCCTGCAGTGTTTCAAGATTTTGTCAATGACATATTCCGTGATTTTTTGGGTCAATTTCTCGTGGTCTATTTGGACGACATACTGATTTTTTCCCGCTCTCTGGTAGAGCACCGTCAACATGTCAAAGCGGTGTTGCAGAGATTACGGGAAAATCGTCTGTATGCTAAAATCTCCAAATGTGTTTTTGAAGTGTCTGAAATCCCGTTCCTAGGATTTATAATCTCCAAACGGGGATTGGTGATGGATCCTTCCAAGGTTTCTGCTATTCTGGAGTGGGAACAACCTAGAACCCTAAAGGCGCTACAGAGATTTCTAGGATTTGCGAATTTTTACAGGCAGTTTATAAGGGGTTTCTCGTCCATAGTGAGTCCTTTAACAGATCTCACTCGTAAGGGCGCTTTTGTTGAGGAGTGGCCTCCCTCAGCTAAAAACGCCTTTCAAGTGTTAAAAGAGACTTTCACCTCCGCTCCCATTTTGATACATCCCGACACCCGGCTTCCATTTCTATTAGAGGTTGACGCCTCGGAACTGGGAGTAGGAGCTGTTCTTTCTCAGTATGCGGGCAATCCTGAGAAACTACATCCTTGTGCATTCTTCTCTCGGAAGTTTTCGCCTGCTGAACGCAATTACGATGTTGGGAATAGGGAACTTTTGGGTATTAAACTGGCCTTTGAAGAATGGCGCCACTGGCTAGAAGGTTCCTTACACCCCATCACTGTGTATACTGATCACAAGAATCTGGAGTATTTAGAGTCAGCCAAGAGACTCAACTCCCGTCAGGCACGCTGGGCACTCTTCTTTTCTCGATTTAATTTTATTATCACCTATAAGCCGGGGAAGAAGAATGCCAAAGCAGATGCCCTATCCCGTAATTTCGGGGATTGTAAGGACCAGAACGGTCCTCCAGAATCGATTTTACCTTTAGGTTGTGTTGTGGCGACTCTTCGCCCTGACCTGTCTAGCTCGTTAGTGCCATTTCAGGTTGATTCTCCTCCGGGTAAACCCTCTGATTGTTTATTTGTTCCGCCTCATTTGCGTCTGGCCGTTTTACAGGAACTACATGATGCCAAGTCGGCTGGTCACTTAGGTGTTCGGAAGACTTTGGCTATCGCCAAACGTCATGTTTGGTGGCCCACCATCCGACGCGATACTTCCGCCTTTGTCGAAGCATGTCCGGTATGTGCTCGAAGTAAGGCCACTCATGGGTCCCCTGCGGGACTATTAGTTCCCTTAGAAATCCCCGCTGAACCATGGTCGCACATATCCATGGATTTTATTGTTGATCTTCCTCCATCACAGGGGAATTCTGTAATTTGGGTGGTGGTGGATCGCTTCAGTAAAATGGCACATTTTATTCCATTGATTAAACTTCCGTCGGCACCAGATTTAGTACAGCTATTCATTAAGCACGTTTTTCGCCTCCATGGTTTACCACTGAATATTGTTTCAGATCGAGGAGTTCAGTTTGTATCCCGTTTTTGGAAAGCTTTCTGCAATCGTTTAGGTATTAAAGTGTCGCTCTCTACCGCCTATCACCCTCAGTCTAACGGACAGACTGAACGGGTAAATCAATGTTTAGAACAATATCTACGCTGTTTCGTCTCCGATCGCCAAGAACAATGGGCGGAATTCATCGAATTTGCAGAATTCGCCTTTAACAATGCGCCGAGTGAATCTACTAGGTTTTCGCCTTTTTTTTGTAATTACGGGAGAAACCCTAAGGCATCATCTTTTTCTGGTCCTTCCTCCAACTTGCCGGCCTTGGAGGAATGGCTACGAGAAAGGACTAAAGTATGGTCTGAGATACAGACTAACTTAAAGAAAGCCTCTAGAACTCATAAAGTCTTTGCGGACCGACATAGGTCGCTAGAACCACCATTTCAGGTGGGTGATTTGGTCTGGGTCTCTACTAGAAATATTGCCCTTCGGCAACCCTCGTCTAAGCTAGGGCCTAAATTTATCGGTCCGTTTCCTATTATTGATAAACTAAGCGACGTTACCTTTAAGGTCAAGTTACCTTCATCCATGAGAATTCCGTCGTCCTTTCATGTTTCTTTGTTAAAATCTGCCAAAAATATTCAGGTGTCGTCTCCTTCCCCGATCATAGTGGAGGATGTGCCTGAATATGAGATTAATAGAATACTCAACGCTCGGGTGTTTCAAAACTCTTTACAGTATTTAATAGATTGGAAGGGTTTTGGTCCAGAAGAAAGGTGTTGGGTACCGGCCAAGGATGTCCATGCCAAAACCCTTATTAATAGGTTTCACCGTGAGAATCCGGATAAGCCTGATAAGGGTCCAGAGGCCCCTCGTGAAGGGGGGGGTAGTGTCACGGCCACCTCCTTACCTGACCCTCGTTCCTCCGCCGACTCCTCTCGGCGGGCTGCACGTACCTTTGCAGCCGGCGGCGGGTCGGCGTCGCTCCTGCCCGCCCGCCGCTCGGCTGTCACGAGCAGCCGCTCGGGCGGCTTCCGGCCCTGCAGCGTCGGGAGCGGCCGCGCCGCTGTCTGTGCGGCGCGCTCCCGGCGCGCGTCCTCACACGCGCGCGCGCACGCGCCTGACTTCTTTCTATGCCCTCCGGCGGCGCTGCGCACTGCGCGCCCGCCGGAGGTGATTGAATTGGGCCAATGAGCCCTTGTTATTTAAAAGGCATGTGCCCAAACACTGTCCGCCTCCCTATGTTTAGTTGGGCCAATGAGCCCTTGCTATTAAAGGGCATGTGCCCTATTACACATTCCGCCTCCTTATTCAAACTGGGCAATCAGCCCAGAGATCCCAGTTGCTCCAATCACTACACTCCCCCCCTTCAGCCAATCCAGTCAGCCCACATCCTATATAAGTATACACCCTGCAGTTAGTCGTTGCCCGTTATAGCGTGCTACTGGGTGTGATTTGGATTGCTCTTCTCCTTGTGATTTTGCCTTGTTTTTGACCATCCCTGTTTGCCGCCTGGACCGACCTTGCTTGCCCCTTGACTACGATTCTGCCTGCTCCTTTGTACCACGAACTTCTGACCTCCCGTTGTGACCCTTGGCTTGCCCCTGACCATTCTTCCGTCTAACCCTTCTGTACCGTGCCTCCTCGGATTGACCACCCGTGTATGACCCCTGTCCGTTTTTGCTACTCAGTCTAGTCCTTGGATTCATCTGCCTTCCCCTGCATAAATCAGCATCCTTTGTGCTAATAAGACCTGGGGGCAACCGTGTCCGGTGAGGCGTGTCTAGCGTCCCGGCAAACGGGGGCTTACTATAGGTGAAGAAAGCAGCGGAGATTGGGGGTTGCTGGTTTATTGGAAGGTGGGTGTCTCCGGGACCTGACAGGCGCTACCTGGCGCTATGGCTTGATGAATAACCTGCCAAATGTCAAACCATTATAATTAATCTTGTTCACATACATATACTGTATGATGTGTCTGCCCTTGCCCCGGGTAATATTAGATTACATAAGACATCAGGGTCGATTCAGAGCCAGGTGAGAAAACTCGCCCCTTTTTTTAGGAGAGACAACTGCCTTAACTTTCATTTTCTACATTGGGGCTGATCCAACAACCAAATGTACATTATCACCTGGTGTTTTCTCTCCTAAAGAACGAGTCTTCTCGCCTGGGGCTGAATCAACCACATAGTCTACAAATCCAAACCAGTCCAGTTATTGGGTATACTTGCAACTAGTAATAGGTAGAGTTGGGCGAAACCGGGTATGTACCGGCCTTTGTGAGTTCACAAACCCATACAAGGACTTTCAGAAGTTCAGGTTTCTACCCGACGGTAAAGATGATTGATGGTGACTCCTCTAGTGTCAGCTGGCAGTGCTGGTTCTAGGATTGTCCTCATTCATGGGAGCAGCTGCCATCTTTTTGTGACCCTGGCTGTATTTGAATTTGAAAGAAATGCTGATCGTCAATGGGAACGGGATCGTGGAGCTCAGGTGAGTTGCATGTGAGTTGCAGCTTCCTGCTGCACACTCTGTGCCCCCCCCACTCCTCACACTGCCCCCAAAGTCAGAATAGCCCCCTAAAGTTCGGGCCCCCATTGATTTCAATGGAAACCAGGTTCAGGTCTCCGAACCTAAACCTTGAGGGGTTCACTCAACACCACTGATAGGGCTTTACTTACGAATACGAATACTTTATTTGTCGCCAAGTAGGTACAGAATACATACAAGGAATATTTTCTGGAAGGGGGAATCTCCATAGAGGTTGAACATTTGCTGGACACACATACTATATACATCGAGATACTCGGTGCCTCCGTCCAGAGGGTAGGAGAATGAAGATAGGGTGACCTGGGTGAGTGGGGTCTCCAACTATTCTTTTTGACCTTGAGCGGATCCTTTCCTTGAATTGTTCATCTAGGTCAGGTAGGGGACATCATGTGATCCGCTCAGCAGTCCTGGTGATCCTCTTCAGCCTGTTCCTGTCTTTGGCAGTGGTCCCACAATACCAGGCAGTGAAGGAGGAGGTCAGGAGTGAGCCTACTGCACCGATGTAGAAGGTCTTCAGGATCCTTTTCGACATTCCGTATTTCGCCAGTTCCAGCAGGGCCGCCTCCAGGTTTATGCGGGCCCCTGGGTGATAGCGTCTCAGAGGGCCCCTTGCAGTGTGGTGTGACGCTCCATATATGGGCGTAAAGTTGGATGTATGGTGAATATTGGCAAAGAATAAAAAGAAAAAATAATAGGAATTACAGAACTTTTAGAAGAAATAAGGAATAGCAAGAATGGCAGAATGAGAGAGAATGCATAGAAGAATGATCAGAAAAAAAAAATATAAGGAAAGACATACCCCTCGATTCAAAGAGCCAAAGTTAATTGATTTCGTATCGAGAATCATAAGTTTGGGTGGGTGTTTGTCATTTTTTCTTGTTTTTTTGGCCATTTCGTATTCGCACGATCGTTCGCGCATAGACGTATATGAACATACGCATTTCGTACGAGAATCGTATAATTTGCGTTAGTTCGTGTGTTTTTCCTGTCCAAATCGTATTATTTGCGTCCGATCCTATTTTTTACGTCCTTCACATGGGCTTGCGACCAATTCAGAGAGGTGATTGCTAATTGTTTGGAAGCCCATTAAAGAGCTGCTTTACGAAATGTTTGCCGGCAGCTATTTGGCCTCGGGAGTAGGATGGAGCGGAGCGAGTTTGTGGCACATCAAGGGCTTATGCTTTTTGGCATTGAGTTGATCGAGATGTCTGAGAGCAGATTGCCCCTGCGTCGTCGCATGAACATCGATAGCATGAATGATGTTGAGCTGTTCGAGCTGACCAGGCTTAATCGCGCTTCCCTCCATAAATTATATAGTGAGCTGCGGCCATGGTTAGTCCGCACCACAAGGAAGGGGCATGCAATTTCAGGTATGACCAAGATGCTTGGCTGCCTGCAATTTTTGGCGAACGGCTCGTTCCAGAGGCTGGGTGCCCTCTCCGTGGGGATGTCACAGCCTACGCTGAGCCGCGCACTATCTAAATTTTTGGAAGGCATGGCTGCCATAACTCAAAAATATATTTATTTTCCTGATGATATGGCAGCCAGAAACGCCATTAAGCTTGGGTTTTATAATGTGGCCGACATGCCCAACGTTATTGGTGCTATTGACTGCACACATGTGGCACTCGTACCTAGGGCAGCCGACGAGTATATATATAGGTATTGAGATTGGTTATTATGTTGGCCAACGTGTCATGTAACCTGTTTTCCTTTGCGGCAGCATATTTGTTTATCCCTCATTTGTGTAGCTGCTTTAGCTAGGCTTTTCATTAGTATTTCCCAATAGAGTGCAGACATGTTTTGTGGTTAATTTTTTATTTTGGGTCAAATATCAATTACCCTTTTTGTATGTTTTTGCCTTAAGGAATCGTAAAATGGGACACTCCCTTAATGTCCAGGCCGTGGTTGGTCCGGACATGCGGTTTATGAGTGTCCTTGCCGGCTACCCAGGATCGTCCCACGACTCCTATATCCTCAGGCGATCTGGGTTGTTTCGGAGATTTGAGGCAGGTGAATTTTCGGGGGCATGGCTGCTTGGTAAGTGTGTCCTATTTGTGTGTTATTAAATGTGGCATTAATCTTGTATTTGTTGATATGTTTGTTTTTGAATTCTTTACATAAGCGTCCAACTGCCTTTTTCTTGGGTCATATATTATGAACTTCCCAAAAAAATGCTTGCCTCGCTTTGTCCTTCAGAATGTTTTCCCTTTAGTTAGGATGTCTGTAAGTTCCTTGTCCCTAAATATATTGGTTTGGAGTTTATACCCAAGGATCTTTGACCTTTGGCTCCTTTTGTACTATTGGTCTTTAAATGTCAAAGTGGACTTAAACTGCATACATTGTAGTTTCCAGATAAATGTGGATAGGCCCTCAGCAGCATCCTAATTGTAACATGTCTGAAAACTAAAAATATATGTAAAATCCAAATACTCTTGGCCGTGCAGATGTTTGTTAATTAATTGGTATATTGAAGTGCCATTTTTAATTAGGTAATACATTAGTGGAATTTTTTTTTGGCCTAATGTGCCCTGTTTTGTTTTTTGGCCACTTTACCTTACATCATTATGATATCTGTTAAATTTTTGGTGTTTGTTGTGTTGCCTTTTTAATTTTGATTACATTTAATTCTCTGTTTAAGGTGATTCCGGGTACCCACTTCTACCCTGGCTCATGACGCCTGTGCTGCGGCCCCAGGATGCCTCTCAGGAAGCGTACAACCGTGCGCATCGCAAGACCCGGGCTGTTGTGGAGAGGGCCTTTGGGCTGCTGAAGACACGTTTTCGTTGCCTTGACCATACTGGGGGGGCCCTGCAATATGATCCCAAGAAAGTGATCGACATTATCATGGCATGTGCTGTTTTGCACAATTTTGCCATCATGGAACGTGTCCCACGTTATGTGGACAGCCTGCCCTCTTCAGCCGTCGAGGACGAAGTCGAGAATTTTGTGGGGCCCCCCAGTGAGTCTGGCCAATCTGTTCGAGCCAACCTGATCATGCAGCATTTTACTTAACTTTTTTCCCTGTCTCAACATTCTGTGTGTCTGTGTTATCCTTTTTGTTACATATGTTGTTTTGCCGTAATGTGGCATTACCTCAAAGTAAAACATTTAGACCTTAATTGTTGCCTAATGTATTTCATGTAGTTTCCTTAGCTTTAGCTTTGCATTGTTACACCTCTTCAAACAAAAATTATCTGGTTTAGCCCAAGCTGTTTAAAATGTGTTCCCACTAAAAACGCCACAAGTATTGTAAGTGTTTTTTTTTTTTTACTTAGAAAAGGGAAATAGTGCTTAACAGAAAACATTCCACATACATCTGTGGTTACAAATGGATAACATTACCAAAAAAACATCGAGCACATCTACACCTGGAAGTGAGTGGCACAACCAAACAAGGACACCCAGTCCAAAGGCCAGCCTAGTCCAGTCATTAATATTGCCTGTGCCCAGGGATATTTGGGCATGGCCATAATGTCACACAAACATGTCTGCAAACAGGAGGAGCACCAACCAAATACATATTTATAGCCATAAGTGGCCAGATACCCTCCACATAGACCTATGGCATTGGCTAGTGGCCTTAAGCATTACTCTAAGGAGCTATATGGGAGCAAATACAAAACACAACCTGCATGAGCAACACAAAATGGATTGTTTGAAACCTCAAAGGACAAGTAAATACAGTGGGGGTTAAGAGAAAAGATGTCCCACACACCCATGGCTTAATAGGGTGGCTGCCCATAATACCCAGGTGGAGGTCCAGGTGGAGGTCCATGTGAATGGGACCTAGCCTGGGCCATGGCAGCATTGTGAATTTGAAACTGCTCCACAATGTTTCTCTGCATATTGGTCATCTCAGCCATGGCTGACTGGATGCCATTACTTGCATTGGCCACGTTGCTGTTGAGGGTACGCAACTCCGCGAGGATGCCCTGTAGACTGGTATGGATGTTGACCATGTCGGCATGCCTTTGCTCACGCTCTGTAACGAGCTGGGCGTCATAAGAGTCCCTTTGTTGGGTCCATAATTGAAGCAGGGCACTCTGCCTCCCCTGGGAAATTGTGGGGCGGCGTAATGGAGTCCGCCGCACAATTACCCTGGCTCTTGGGCGTGCCCTGCCGCGTGGTGTCGTACCCTCAACAGCAACAGGCCTGCTTTGCAAATCCTCAGCAGCAGAGTGAACACTGGGGACTGTAGTGTCAGTCTCCCCATGTGCATGCACAATGGATGGAGATTCACTCTGCTGCTGAGGATTGGCCAGAGAAACATTATGGAGCAGTTCCAAATTGGGACCCAGGGGGAGGTCATCCGACGTGCCCTGCATGGAGACATCATCATCTTCCTCCATGTCCTGGATCTCTTCCATGAGTGTGCGGGTCTGTAGGGACATATAAAAAAAAAAGTGTAAGTTGGCGTCCAAATTTGGGATTCCAACAGTTTAACACATTCTTAAGCACTTGGTAGTATTTATGGTACTAAATTAACTTACCGGAAATCTCTGATCTGGGCTCCTATGCTGTACGGACCTGGTAGGCATAACCAAACTGGGGGGTGAGTTTACCCTTGCTGAGGGATCATGCTGGGCTGAAGAAGAGAAAAGCAAACCACGTAAACACACACATAACCATTTTTGGGATAGGTAATCAAATTTAGCTCTATTTGTAATATTATTCAACTCTAGAGCAATGGGGACCTTTGTTCAAAGACACGCAAGTTTACATAGGTGCAATGGCTCGCAAAAACTGCTAACTGACCTCAGTTCGAAGTCAGGAAGTGTACCCAGTCAGCATACAACTTTCAACGCACATTTTGGGATTTAGCCTACCATTCGCTAGGTCCGGGGTACTCAAACAATTGTTGGAAAGGCCCATTTCAAGGTATGTGGTGAGAGGTGAATGTCTGGCCATGGTGCTGACGCAGGGGGTGTCTAGTTAGAAATAAACACACTGGTGGAGGGGCTGGAGATTTCAAAGTGCCAACTAATAAAGGCTGCTTGCCCTTGCTGGGCTGGATGGGGCAGAGCTGAGGGGACAGGGATTGGATGGCTAAAGGGGGGAGTTAACGTATTGATGGTGATGGGATGGATGGAGCAAATCTGTTACAAATGTATGGGGCTTATGTGGGGGGGGGGCATGGGGGGACTGTGGCAGATGGGCCAGAGCAGGGGCAGCGGGACACGATTGTGGCCAGAGAAAGTTTTACCAAGTTACTGTGTACCTTGCAATGCCACTTCCTGTGCAGTACTTCATATTGCAATGCTATGTTTCAGGGAGCCATCACATTGGGCAGGAGAACAACCACTACATCGCCGATCAAGGGGGCAGCTCTGAGCACGTCAACACAGAAGTAACTGAGTGCAGGGCTGTCTGGGCAGGGGTCCTGGAATCTGGTGCCAAGGTCCGCATTGGGACCCCGGGCCGCCAATTGAGTCTCGCTGCTCTAGGTCAGATATGTTTGGGGGTGGCTAATTAAATTGTTAACTCAAACACAACTCACACAACCAAAAGGCAACCCATACATAATGATGTGTGTTTTGTGATTGATTCCAAATATATCACTTTTCAGGAGAAACTTCATGACTTTAACAATCCAATTGGACATTTGATCTTTGCCATAATGGCTGTGGGCCTAAATGTGTGATTCCCAGGGACCAAAAGAGGACACAAACAGGCACAGTAGTGCGAGGCCTAGCAAGGCAAACCATAGGGGCATCCCGTTATCTTGTTACTAGTGAACTGTAGATTATTTAGCAAACAGGCAAACATGCAGATTTAAGAGTACTCACCGTGGGTACGGGTCGGTGAGTCTGTGTCCCTTAGACCAGCATGTCCACCGACCGCGACCGGATGGAGAAGTCCAAGCACAATCTCCTCAGCAGGGGTAAACTCCAATTTAGATGGAAAGCCACCTCCAGTTTTCATGCTGAAAAGAGAAAATCGTTTGGCACTCAGAAAAGGTGCATACAGTACATGCAAAACATTATATTTAGCGAAAACATTTTTTTACCTGTAATTATGCCTTTTAATTTCTTTTTGCCGTACAGCATACTTCAGATCAGAGATTTTCTTCTGAATTTGGGACACATCTTTCCTCTCTTCCCCCGCTGCATTTACTTGTCGGAGGATGGTTTCAAACAATTCCATCTTGCGCTGCTTTGTGGTGTGTTTGGATTTGCTCCCATAGAGCTCGTCATAGTATAATGTAAGGCCACTAGCCAATGCCATATTTTGGTCATGGGAGAATCTCCCACTCAACTGGCCGCGGCGCAATGTGCGGCCAGATGGTTGGCTTGGCTGCTCCTCCATGTGTGCAGACACATGTGGTGACATTATGGCCTGGGGCTGGGTAGGGGAATGGCCGGATTGTTGGCTTCCCAATGACTGGACTGGACTGGCCAAGGGACTGGGTGTTCTTGCGTGGCTGGCCACCGAACTTCCAGGTGTAGATGTGGTCATGGTTGCAATTCTGGGCCCTCTTGGGGGGCTATGTTCCCGGCTGGTGCCAGGTCGGGGGCTCTGTTCCCGGCTGGTGCCAGGTCGGGGGCTTCTGGCCCTGGATGGGGTTCTTCGGGCCCTGTAGGGGCTTCTGGCCCTGGATGTGGTTCTTCGGGCCCTGTAGGGGCTTCTGGCCCTGGATGGGGTTCTTCGGGCCCTGTAGGGGCTTCTGGCCCTGGATGGGGTTCGGCGGCCTCTGGCTGGGCTTCTGGCCCTGGATGGGGTTCGGCGGCCTCTGGCTGGGCTTCTGGCCCTGGATGGGGTTCGGCGGCCTCTGGCTGGGCTTCTGGCCCTGGATGGGGTTCGGCGGCCTCTGGCTGGGCTTCGGGCCCTGGATGGGGTTCGGCGGCCTCTGGCTGGGCTTCTGGCCCTGGATGGGGTTCGGCGGCCTCTGGCTGGGCTTCGGGCCCTGGATGGGGTTCGGCGGCCTCTGGCTGGGCTTCTGGCCCTGGATGGGGTTCGGCGGCCTCTGGCTGGGCTTCGGGCCCTGGATGGGGTTCGGGCCCTGCTGCGGGGCCTGGGTTGCCGAACTGCCCTACTTGAAGGCATGGCCGGTGTGGGCTCCCTTGTGCTGCCTCTTCTGGGGGCAGAGGTGGTGGGTGCTGCAGTTGGCTGCTTTTTGGCTGCAGGGGCACGGGGCTTGGGGCCCCTTTTTTTGGTTCCTGAGGGTCCAGGGTCCCTTGGTGGGGCCGAGGTGGGAGTCTTGCCTCTCAGCTTTCTCCTACCTTGCTGGGACCTTGTTGTTGGGCCCTCCGCGGTCTTGCTTTGCTGGGGTCGCTTGCTCATAGGCTTTTTAGGTGCCATCTTACACAAATGCTCAAAGAGAATGAGCTTTGGGTGCAGGGACCTTTAAATAATGAGCCCAGCGTGTGACGCCTATGCGCACGACTACGCGCTCGTACGAACGTACGTTCGAGCGGAACCAGGAAACCGCTGGGGTTTCACTTATCTGCTGCCTTGAAGAAGCATAAAGATGGCGCCCACTATCTTCACCCGTCAACAGGAAGAGATCCTCATGCTGGTAAGTGGCTGCCTGTGCATTTTAATGTAATAGTCAATGATGGCCTAAATGTCAATGATGCGTTTGTAACTAGTTTGGGGTCTCTTAATGTTTAATCACTGGCTCCTCACACTTCATCCTCAAGGGCCGAGCCTGGCCACGTTTTCACCTGTCTATGCTGATGTCCTAATTCGGCCAATTGCTCCGGCTTAGCAACAGTTAATTAACCTGTGGAGTAGCGGGGCGAGCTGGCAAACCTGGCCTGTCTCGGACCTTGATGCGGATGTTTGAGGAACACTGTTTTCCTAAGCCATAAAAACACAACGGGAAGCCACACACGTGGTCCAAAAGCCTAAGCATTAGCCTACATCTTGGATGTTTAAACCATCCTAACATGCCATAGATGCAGGTGGGCTGATTCTTGATGTTGGCTATTATCTGTATGTACATGGTGTGTGATACATATAACATAAGACCAGACTGTCATTCACAGTCAACGTCCTCTTTAAGGCACTCCCCAAAAATGGCTGCCACTCGAAATGTGTGTGTTAATGACATTAAATTCTCAACTTGTGATGCAACACATATGGGTCTGTGTGTAAAAGTAAAAGCTCTGTGTCCATTATGTTTTTCAGATCATGCTTCAGCGCCGGTATGACTTCGCGCCCAATGTGTGCGAGAAAAGGGACATCGCCCGGGAGATCATCGCCGAGATACACCGTGTGACCAGCACCACCTTCACTCACACCCAGATAATGCAGCATTGGTCGGACCTGAAACGTCTGCACATGCCCCGGGTGCGGAGGTTTTTTGGAATCCATTTCCCAAGTAAGTACAAAGCAATTGCATGGTATATGTTCCAAATGTATAAGTTATGCCTTTATTTATAATGACTTTTCTTTGGTAGTGTTGGAAATGGATTTCAGAATTCGCCGCACCCGGAGGCGTACAGGCCGACCAGTGCTGCATGACTCTGCATCTGTGAGTGAAGGTGGTGGATCTCCCGGGCGACGGACCTACCCCTCCTCTGTGGCCTCCTCAGACCAGCCCCTGGACCTTACCACAGAGGAGGGGCCAAACCGCGTGGGCGTGGAGTCATACCTGGCCACGCATGGGGAAGGCTCTGGTATGTCACTCTTCATGTATAGGCACAAAGATATACATGGCAGGCCAAAAACTAAGTTATCCTTTATTATGTATTTGTAGAAGCTTCTGGAGCGGGTGAGATAGTGGAGGAGGAGGCAGCAGAGATGCTGGAAGTCGATCCTGGCGAAGGTGAGTGATGTCAGCCAGACTGGGAGCCAGATATGTTGGGAATAGTGACTCTCTACAAGTACTAACCAAATGTCACATGTTTCTCCAGGGACTTCTTCACAGCAGAGCCAGGACCAAGGGCAGCCTGTTGGCCCCAACCAGCCATCTGTCGGCCACCAACTCCGTAAGTCTACATGCCATTATTCATATTAATGTTTGGTTAGCTAATAACACACACATAACTAAAGGCGTAGCCAATGTGTAGTTCACACTTTCATGTGGGCACTTCGTTAGCTTAAAGAGGACCCTAACTAGTATTAAGAACCAAAGAATTAGCCATCACACTGTACCTACAGATTAGAACCATGGAAAAACACCCTTCACCCATCTAATGCATGTTATTAGACTGAACCAAACCAATATTGGGGAATATGGAATGCGCAATATTTACAGGCAGCATGGGATACAGATTGAAAAAAGGAAGGTGCTGCCATGCATTGTGTGAGTGATGACCTTTCCCTCAACCCAGCTATGCTCTGGCTTCCCAACGCACCACTGTAACCTACTCCCCTGTACTTTATCCAACTCTCCACTCCTCATTAAGTGTTATGCTTCAGAGTCCAGATGGCGGCGCTGTAATCCCAAAAAAACCCTATTTAACTTTGAGGTGGTGCAGAATCATTTGTGAATAGTTATTGGTTTTCATAAAATAATGTGGAAGGTCCGGTTTAAGGAGTTTAAACACTTACCTGTGTGAAATGCATTAACTGTATCCCTTGGAAGAATGACATATGTCATGCATTTACATGTATTTGATTAACCCTAAATCTATTTCCAGCATACAAACCGGTCTGGGACTCCTATTTATGTTTCTTTCTCTATTGGTTACAGGGATGATCCCCCAAACTTTGGCGGGCAAAAAAAAAAGAATGAAGGAGTTGGTGGCCGAGCTGCTGGCCATACAGGCGACGTTGGGGCCAACAGATGAAGAAGAGGATGATGAATAGTGCCCTTGGTCCTGGCTCCTTTGTTTAACTTGCTGTTCAAGTTTTTTACATTTTAAAAATTTTTTTTTGGCATTTTTTAAAAACCAAAAAAATATGTTTTTTACAAAAACACTTTAAAAAAAAAAAAGGGTTTTACTGTTAAAAAAAAAAAAAAATTTTAGATGTGTTTTACCGAGCCCAAAACAAAAAAAAAAAATGTTTAAACAAAAAACCCCCCAAAAAAAGAGGTTTTGAAAATTAGTTCGAACAAAACCAAGCAAATTATTTAAATAAATTCGATTTTAAGCCTTCCAAATTTGTGTCTTTTCTAATATGCACACACCCAAAAAATAACACAAACCAGAAACAACACGCTTAGAAACATATAGACATATGTACATTATGTGATTTTCTTACGTTTTAGGGACCGAGAAAGGAAGTTGGATGCAAGCGCTAAGGGGTTTAGGTAAGTTTGAGGGACCGAGAAATGAAGTTGGATGCAAGCGCTAAGGGGTTTAGGTAAGTTTGAGGGACCGAGAAATGAAGTTGGATGCAGCCGCTAAGGGGTTTAGGTAAGTTTGAGGGACCGAGAAATGAAGTTGGATGCAGCCGCTAAGAGGTTTAGGTAAGTTTGAGGGACCGAGAAATGAAGTTGGATGCAAGCGCTAAGAGGTTTAGGTAAGTTTGAGGGACCGAGAAATGAAGTTGGATGCAAGCGCTAAGGGGTTTAGGTAAGTTTCTGGTTGAGGGTGCGCATGCGCAAGATCTTATAAACATACGAACGCACGAATCTAAGAGGCCAAAAACCAATGAAAGCAAGAGGCAAACGCAAGTAATTGGAAGAGGTTGACGATGGAAGCAGCCGAAAAAACAGGCTGCCGCCGCAACAGGTGAGCACATGAACGTGATTTTTACGATTGCCAACTGACTGAGGCAAGTTCGGGAGATATCATACGAACGGACGTATCTTTTAGGATAGAAACGTATTTGCTTATTGAATCACTCGCAAGTTCATACGAACGCACGAGCGGACGTGAAAAATAGGATGATCGTGAGCCAAATCCAAGCTGTTACATGTTTCTTTGAATCAACCCAATAGAATATAAGGAAAGAAAATATGGAAAGAATATATGGAAATACAGAAATATAAAAAAGAAAAGCGAGAACAAAGCATAGAATAATGTCAGAACGAGAGAAAACGAATGAATGCCGGAAACCACGAAAGAATAAAGGGAATGACAGAAAAAAGAAAACAGGAATTTGAGGTGAAAGAGCAAAAAAGAGAAGTAAAAAAAAGATTAAAAAATGGGGGAAATAAAGAAAAGGAATGGCAGAACAAACAGATGAAAGAAAAAGAAACAAAGAAAAGTTGGAAAGAAAGTAAGAGGGAGAATAGAAGGAAAGAAAGAAAAAAAATAGAAGGAAAGAAATGGGGAGGCCGATTCATTAATAGCGCCAGGTAGCGACAGATGAGCGACAGTAGCGTTATTTTCACAGCGCCCGCTAGTATTCGCTGTGCTTGGCCGTTGTTCGGTTGTTGACAGCGACTCAGTCGGTGTGCGGTAATGTGGAATACGGGGTTAGGAGTCGCTGTTTGACAGGTTCCGCGCTGTATGGGAGCGCATGACAGCGAATGGCCATAGCGAACGGCTCCCAGCATATTCATTAACAAATCACGCTCAAAAAATTCTCGCGCTGTGAAATGCTTGTTTAAACCCCAGAGCGCAGGCGGCGATGGGTTAAAAGTAGTTTTTTAACCCCCAAACAACCATATTTTTAGTAAAAAAAAAAAAAACATGTTTTTCAAAACATTTTGTAATATGAATACATTAATATCAGACCTGTAATATCAATTCTGCACAATTTTCTTTTTTTTTTTTTTAACCTTAAAAAAAATATCTAACATTGCAGAAGTGGTCACAGAATTTTTGACATTTAAAAAAAAAAAATTAAAAAAATTAATAGCAATTAATTCTGAATATTTAAAGATTGTTCCATTGAAATGCATTGGAGAGCGCCAGGTAGCGAGAGGTCATACCTGTCGCTGTTCAAGGTCGCTCGCTGGCGCTGTGGGCTGAGGCTGGAATAATGATGAATGAGTCGCTATCTGGCGCTCTGTCAGCGCAGGATCGGCTTGATAAATGTGTGATTGTGGTGGGGAGCCGGCGTACTCGTGGCGGTGAGCGTCATTACCGTTCGCTCACCATTCGCTACCTGGCGCTATCCCTTGTTAAATAAGGGCCAAAGAATAGAAGGAAAGAAGAATGAAAGAGAGAAAAAAGGGAATGGCAGCAAGAACAGGCGAAAGAATAGATGGAAAGAAATAAACAAATATAAAGAAATACAATAGAGAGACAGAAAGAAAGAAAGGCTCACTACAATGGCGAATCTGCCCCTGGCTGACAGCCCTGGTTACGGCTTGGTCCTGCGTCCTGTATAGGGGATGCCCAGGGTAGAGGGAATGAGATGGGCCCTCCCAAGGTGCAAGGGCCCCGGCACCTGCCCAGGTAAGCCCAGTGCTGACGCCTGCCCTGAGTTCCAGGCCAAAGCTAGATTTGAGAAGGAAAACATAACTGTAGTGAATCTGTGGGATCAACATCTCCTAACATCTGCCCGGCGTTTCTTGCAGCTCACTGGTCTGTGGCGTCCCTCAATGGTTTCACAGGAATTCCATGGCAAACTAGAGGGATCGCCAGAAACCAAACTCCGAATCTATAACAGCCTCGGCACTACGTGAAATAAGCACAAAACTGGGGGAGGGGGTAGCGCAGGCACCCCCAAAGGATGCCACAGAACAGCCCACTGCAAGCAAGTCATCCGCCTGGTGAGGAGTAAGGCGCCCTGAACTGGGATCTGGAAATAGTCAACCCCAGGGACTGGGCAGTAAACGAGTTTAACTTTTAAGATTCTATTGCAGTGCTAAAAAAATTAGAGAGTTGTGATTTTTTTCTTACACTACTTGTGAACTGGTAAGTAAACCCTATTCCAGTTCACAGTGCAGAGGGTCAGCAAGACACCAGATGGGGGGGACTTGCCAATGCTTGGTCGGATTAGCCCAACCTCCTCTGGTGCCAAAAGCGAATGTGAACAAGGCCCTTGAAGTTATATGTTGTAGCCATCTACCTAAATCAATTACTTAAAGTAGCAGTATCGCGAAATTTGCATTAAAAAAGATAAATAATTAAATAGCCACACAATAGCTTCTAACATGTGTATAAATAATGTGGCGATAGAAAAAGGAAAAAATATCTGCTTTCTTTTAAATTGTATAATGACAATGGCTCAGTCCATTTGCTGAATAGGGGGATCTGCTGGGCTGTATTTAGTGAGCTGCTTCATTTAGCCCACTGGTCTCCTAGCAACACTTTACCTCAGAGGCTGACACTGTAATCAGTGGTAAAGGCTGTGTGTGTGTGAGGTGCTGCTTTTGTTATGAGACCAGGTGACTCAAATGTGTAAAATCTATAGAAAATAAACTAAACTGACTGAAAATGACTGAAATTCTTCTTTGAATAACTGTGCAGGAAAATCTATTAAAGTGGAACAAAACCCTGACCCTGCCGACCCTGAAGTCTATAAGACCCGGCCATTGACCTTCCCCCTTGGGCATCCTAAATCAGGATGCCCCACTGTGTGAAACGACCCCTGGATAACCACAGATCCCCCCATTTTTCTGGCGCGCTCACGCAGATAGTCATTTAGACAGGCCGGGCGGCCAGGAAGGTTACTGCTCAGGCTCCCCATCTGCGTGCAAACAGAGCTGATATGATGAGAGCCCGCGCATGCGCTGTGGGACAGGGAAAGGTACATTTTCACAGGCGAACTTGGGGATTTCACATATCAGGGCATCCCAAGTCGGGATGCCCCTAGGGGCACAAAACAAAACTCCAGATAGTGAAAATCCTGGGTTGGGCTTTGCTCAAAACACACAAAGCTGAAAGAAAGATCATATGGAAAAATGTGTTGAGAAAAGAGAGAGAAAATGGTAAACTGAAAGATTCTGCAGCAGAGCCAACATGAAGGGAAAACTGTCAAAATCAGCTAAATGACTTCTAGAGCTTTTCTCTCTGTTTTAGATATATGAGTTCTGGCCAGGCAATGTTGCAATGTTGTTATCTTATGCTGGACGGCTGCCAGCACTGAACAGCTGATACTTTGTTACATTGTTTCCCCCTCTCCTCAGCGTGGAACAGGCCAGAGTGTCGGCCCCGACACTCAGCAGACATAAACATGAGCTATTAGTCTCCAGCTGCTCAACACACACATCATTTTTTTCTAAATGTGTAATTCTTGCTCCAACAGTTACCTACATTCAAAGTACCATTTAAATATGTCACCAAGAAAAAATTGCGATACTGCTCCTTTAAGCTAAGTTAATCCCAGATCTTGATAAAGTATATAAAAAGGGATACCCCCCCCGCCAAATTTAGGACATTTATATACAACCTGAAGATTTGGGACACTTACCCCCGCCTTGTCTTGGTATGAACTGATATCAGCAGTTAACATGATGCTACTCCCAACAAATGTCAAAAATGTTTAATCTGTTATAGACCTGAGTGTCCCCCTGAGCACTGAAGATCAGGACATCCTGGTAGCTGGGGAGGCCATGGGTCCACAGGGCAGAGCGGAATCGAGGGACATGCCTCATCTCACTCTTTAGAGTCCGTGGCCTCCCCGACGGTTCTCTTGTAAGTCGCCACACGCTACCCAACTCTCAACTTTAATAATTCTCAATATTTCTCTAAACACCCCCTTCCCCCCATACCTAGCCGGTTTCCAACCCCCCAAGCAGATATAACCTATACAACAGTGGTTTACAGCTGGTCTCCAATAAGGTCCAAAAGTAGGCAAGAATAGACCCACTGGTTCCAGGAGGAGAGCCTGCAGGAATTACACATTCCACTGTTGTAAGATCTGATTGTGTACACGACTATGTGGAGAGCATTAATCAACGTCAATAGGAGGTTTGGAGGTTGGTGAGATGAAGAACTGGTCAATGTACTGAGATGTGGATAATATATACTGTATCCCCATCACCCCTCCCCCTTGTTTTTGTTTTTTTTTTCCTTCTGTACCCCTATCCCCGTGACTTTGAAAGCCAATAAAATTTGATAATACTAAATATGTTTAATCTGTCAGCAGCCACCTGCTGGCATTGCCTAGCCATGAGAAACTGCTACCTGCTGGAGCACCTTACTCTTTGCTTCCCATCTGTATGTCATTACCTGAATTATCTGATATGTCCATGTTTAACAATCATTGTATCATTACCTATTGTTTTCTGTTGTTCCCTTGCCATTGCCATTCCCTTTACATTTAAAAAGTTCTACAGGCGCCTAAAGCTATGTTTTACAGGCTCCTCAACAATAAGGTTGATTCAGAGCCTCCTATGTTCCATCTCGTTTTTGTCTTGTAAACAATTTAATCTAATATCTCCTTGAATAACTAAAATATCAGTAATATTGTATATATTTATCCTGCCTGGTTCGACTAACATAGGCAAACAGATATAGAAATATTATTACTATCTGACCAATGATAACACAATGGATACATGCAAAAGACTGTAGATCATTTGGAGTTCCAGTATATATGAAGGACACTGAGAGATTGTTGTGAAATTGCCAAAAGAAAATACAATTTAACCTACATGCAACATCACATATATTAGCCCCAACGGGTGGATATACAGCAGAAACAACATTCTGAGACAAAAATCACACAGGGAATGTATAGTTAAAACGATGCAGAAAAGAACAACACAATTTAAATAGACACCTAAAACAATCCTAAGAGAAATGGTTAGTGATCGCAACACAGTGATATCCCCTGGCAGCACTGACCGGTGTTAGCTATGGCACAACATAAGAAGCAGCTATCTCTCAGTTACCTGCCTGGGTTACTCCTTTAGCCTGTCTCCGCAGTTCCTCTGAGTTCCCCCAGTGGACGGTCTCTCCCCGGGTCTATCGTACGGCCGCCCTCAGGTACTAGCAGTTTCTCCGTTTTGCCTTCTCTCTCTCCCTCCTTCCATCCTCCTAAGGCTCCACCAGTTATACACAGAAAAACCTTTGATCTCAAGACTTGTCTTGCTGGACACTCCAGTGGGCAAGTATTGGAATTTCCCAGCCCATGAAACTGGATTTGAACATTCTCATAGTTTGGTTGCTCAAATCTGAATTGAAACCTGTTTTGTTATTAGGATGGGACAGAGGAATGTCTCTAGGCTTCAGAGGGGCCAAGGCCTGAATGGTCAACTGCAACTGATTATACCTACAGAAATAGAAATTAAAATTTTCATTTTCCATAAAGGCCGAATATTTACAGTCTCTCAGTGTGAACATTACACATGGCTATCTGTTATACAGATAGGGGGACCCCCAAAAAATCCCCCTTAAAACCAGATCATAAACAGCACCACCCAAATAGTATTCAAATGATACAAAGATCCAGTTTATTATTACACAGAATTCACATGATTGCAGACATTTAAAACATAATTAAAAAAAAAAAAATTAATCATGACCACCGGGGGGCACTATCAGCAAGCCAGTCCTCCTATCCAACAACCAATGTGAACCACTTATAACCAAAAATAATTATCCCTCATCAAGTCAATCTTTCCCTAATTCCAATAATCTATTAAAGTGCATCAAAATACATATATATGTGCAAATACTGCATATAAAGTGCTATACGTGCAATACAATGGCCTATCTATAAGGACCGCCAAGTGAAGGAAAAAGTAAACAATCAAAACATAGTCAATTGTGCCAATATATCATTTGTAATAATTACCCACAGATGGCCTGCATGACAGCAATACGACCTCCTCCCCAGCCGACGCGTTTTGTAGTGGCTAACACACATTATTTCTTCTGGGCAAAAAAGGTCCTAACCACCTCCCCTCACTACGCCCTTATATACTGACCTGCCCCGCTCCCATGCCAATGGCGGACAGCCGCTGCAGCGCCGCCGCACGCACCCTGGCCGGAAGTGCCCGGCAGCCGATTCCACTCTCGCTCGCGCTGTCCAACTGCCGGCGTCCTAGGACGCTGGTGCGGGGGCGGTCCGCTGACACACTTCCAGCCGGGGTGCGTCAGACGGCCTCAGCCCTTCACTATAGGCTGGGGCCGCCGGCGCACTTCCGGCCGGGGTGCGTGCAGCGGCGCTGCAGCGGCTGTCCGCCATTGGCGTGGGAGTGGGGCAGGTCAATATATAAAGGGGTAGTGAGGGGAGGTGGTTAGGACCTTTTTTGCCGAGAAGAAGTAACGGGTGTTAGCCGTTACGAAACGCGCCGGCTGGGGCGGGGGTCGTATTGCTGTCATGCAGGCCATCTGTGGGTAATTATTACAAATGATATATTGGCACAATTGACTACTGTCAATTTTGTCAGTATTGTTTACTTTTTCCTTCACTTGGCGGTCCTTATAGATAGGCCATTGTATTGCACGTATAGCACTTTATATGCAGTATTTGCACATATATATGTATTTTGATGCACTTTAATAGATAATTGGAATTAGGGAAAGATTTGATGAGGGATAATTATTTGAGGTTATTAGTGGTTCACATTGGTTGTTGGATAGGAGGACTGGCTTGCTGATAGTGCCCCCCGGTGGTCATGATTAATGAATTATTTTTTTAATTATGTTTTAAATGTCTGCAATCATGTGAATTCTGTGTAATAATAAACTGGATCTTTGTATCATTTTGAATACTATTTGGGTGGTGTTGTTTATGATCTGGTTTTAAGTGGGATTTTTTTGGGGGTCCCCCTATCTGTATAATTTTGGACATATAGCCAGGCTAGCACGCCCCTATTTATAGGCTGGTGCGGCCATTCCTTGTGTTTTCCACTACAGTATCCAGTATCGGAGCGTTCACATGATTCAGAGCCTCCATCGGGAGCGCCTCGTACTCGTGTTCGTAGCTGTGTAAGCCGCCGAGAACGCTGTGAGTACGGCTCACAAAGCCTATTTCACAGATGACGCTCTTGTATACATTGATGTGAAACTCTCATCTCGTATCGTTTATATACTTTTTTTCACATACCTTGCAACAAAATGTTTACGGTTTTCACTGCCTCCGCATATAGGAATGTCTCTCACCTGTCCTGTGAGAGTGACTCTGCCGTATGATAACAAGCGTGCTCGTGTCCGATACCCCAGTCATGGGGTACGACAGTGTAAAGTATAGTTGTAGGCTGCAAAAGAGCTCCTCCCGATGTGTTTCGTCTCACGGACTTAGTAGCAACACAACTCAACAGGCACAAAGACACTTACTTACTACTTACGTCTTTTTTTAACTGTTTCCCATACCCTGGCCCTGCTATCCCATTACTTACGTATTGCTGTGCCAAGTCTCTTCTGTACCAAAGAACTTAGCATTCCATGCTTGCCATGCATTCTTCCTTACTTCTTCCTAAAGCATACCTTAACCACTTTCATGCAGTTAGAAGCCCGGGTTCGGCTGATGCTTGGCTAGTGGCTGGAGTAAATTCTTTCCCCATCTGCAGTACCATTAGCCACCAGCAGGTGTCAGCAGGGCCCTGGCTGCTCTCTTACTCCATCTGCAGCACCGTTAGCCACTGGCAGGTGTCAGCAGAGCCCTTAGTGTCAGCACTACCCCCTTATATACTGACCTGCCCAGCTCCCACGCCAATGGCGGACAGCCGCTGCAGCGCCGCCGCACGCACCCCGGCCGGAAGTGCCCGGTGGCCGGTTCCACTCTCGCTCGCGCTGTCCAACTGCCGGCATCCTAGGACGCTGGTGCGGGTCCGCTGACATACTTCCGGCCGGGATGCGTCAGACGGCCTCAACCCTTCCCTATAGGCTGGGGCCGCTGGCGTGTCTGCCATTGGCGTGAGAGCGGGGCAGGTCAATATATAAGGGGGTAGTGAAGGGAGGTGGTTAGGACCTTTTTTGCCCAGAAGAAGTAACGGGTGTTAGCCGTTACAAAACGCGTCGGCTGGGGCGGGGGTCGTATTGCTGTCATGCAGGCCATCTGTGGGTAATTATTACAAATGATATATTGGCACAATTGACTATGTTTTGATTGTTTACTTTTTTTTTTTTTTTTTTTATACTTTTCCTTCACTTGGCGGTCCTTATAGATGCTTGCCATGCATTCTTCCTTACTTCTTCCTAAAGCATACCTTAACCACTTTCATGCTGTTAGAACCCCGGGTTCGGCTGATGCCTGGCTAGTGGCTGGAGTCAATTCAGTCAGGTGTCAGCAGAGCCCTGGCTGCTCTCTCTCCCCATTATGCGCTACACCTGGTGTGATGGCTATTTTAAAGGGTTCAGCCCTCCACCTGGTGCGGTAGGATTTTGTTTGCTTCGGTTACTTTCTTGGATCTGTATTGGGACCCGTATCTGAATCTGTACCTAAACCAGAGTTGTATCACCTGTCCTTAGCCTTCGGGTGAGTGCGCCAGCACCTTAGGGCTTTAGATATTTCCTTGTTTGTTTTTCCTCTAGTTAGCCTTGTTTTTGTCCCTTTGGTTATATCTGAATTGAAGATCTTTTTTGTTTGTTCCCTTGACTTATAATAAACCCCCCTGTTTACAGCATTTCCTTGTTTGTGTCTTTGCTCTGGCTGAACCCTCTGCTCCCCTGGAGGAGAGTCTATGTCGAAGAACTCTCTGGCCTGACACATGCTTTCTCCTTTTTTATTCATAAAGCATACCTTAACCACTTTTATGCTTGCCATGCATTCTTCTCTACTTCTTCCTAGTTAAATATTTGGGATGCCCACATGGATGTAATGTAAACATTTCTCTGATTGTTTATAATATTAAATGAAAAACAACACAGCATTATTTAATTTTAAAATCTGTAATTTTTAAAATATAATAAAATGTTTTTTTTTTTTTATTTTATTGTTTTTTTATTATTTTATTGTTAATTTTTTGCTTGTGTATAAACAACGTTTTTTTTCATCTAATTTAGGATCAAATCATTGCGCTAAGTATCATTCAGTATCATGGAGCTTTGTCCTGTTGCTAGATGTAGCGTCATCTTGGGCGCTTTGCCCTCGGGACGCTACATAGATGCTCAAATGGCAATATGTGGCGCTAGTCTTAAATCGGCTTCTTTATTTTTTATTGTGTAATTTTTAAGTCATAATGTATTTTTATTTTTGTATTCATATAGTTTTATTTTTTGTTTGTTATTTTTTTTTTTAAGAAAAATAAATATATTTAAATATTTAAATATAAAAGTAAAAACACAAACAATAGGTAAAATGTTATTATAAAATATTTACAAATTTTTTTTGTGGGGTGTTTAAAAGAAGATGGCAGCCCCCAGTACCTTAAGGACTCCATTCACTCCACAGGAAGATACAGTTCTCAACAGCAATCAGTGTAATCCTTCTTTTTTTTTCCTTTCAATCTTCTTATAAATAAGTGCTACAACAATCACTAAGATAAATAATACCAGCCCACACAGCCGAAATGGCCCTGGACTCTTCGCCTCCCGGGCTTTGGAGAGGCAGGTAATTGGGGGGGCTGGGGGGGTTAATGGCAAGTCACCCACTAGCTGCAGGTGACTTGCCAGCCCCCTAAGCCTTGTGAACTGGTATAGGGGTCTCATAGATCCCTTATCAGTTCACAATGGGTTTATCCCAGAGCACTGTGTCCCATGCTTATCACTTTGGCTTCTGCTCTCCAGATGCTGCTGAAAGCCTGTTATACCTGCTGGGTTAGGGGTAACAAAGGGCTAATAAAATAAAAAATTACATAGGGTCCTCTCTCACGGCCCCATTTTTGGGGGATTTTTAAGGGTTACAAACCCTTAAAAATAAAAAAATGGCATGAGGTCCCCTCTACCCAACATAACCAGCCCGGGACCAGCTATGGAGTCTTGTAGAAGAGGGTGCAGGCGCTAGTCTCGTCGGAACTGGTCCTGCAAGGCTACAATCCGCCACAGCCTAAATGGCCCCGGGCTCTTCTGGCCCACCTGGGATCTAGTCTAGGTGGCAACTGGTCCTGCAAGGCTACAATCCCCCACAGCCTAAATGGCCCCGGGCTCTTCTGCCCCCCCTGAAATCTGGGGAGGCAGGTAATGGGGGCTCGGGGTTAATGACAAGTCACCTGCTAGCTGCAGGTGTCTTGCCAGACCCCGCGCCTTGTGAACTGGTATAGGGGGTCTCATGAGTCCTTTACCAGTTCACAAAGGGTTAACAGTAAATAAAAAAACACCACACATAGAGAAAATGACTTTATTAAAAATAAAATTCTTTACTCACCTCCGATTGCCAGCTCCTCTTTCCCTCCCTAATCTTGATGACAGATGTGGTGACCGCTGAAGGGGGGGAGGCAGGAGACCCATGCCCTTCCACTCTTCTAGCCAGCAATCGCCGCATCTGATACCGTCAGGCCAGGAAAGGGATGACGTCAGCAGGGTGCGGCGGCCACGGAAGAAGCGGGGAAGAGGATTGGAGGCCTCCCCGGTAAAGAGGGCACCCAGCAGGAGGGATGGTGCACAGAGGTGATTAAAGGCAATTTTAATTTTTTTATTTTTACAGAGATGCCAGGGGCGGCTGAAGCGGGGGACAGGGCTATTCTGGGTTCTCTCCTAAAGCCAGAGGGGACCCAGCTGGATTGATAGAGGGGTCAGGTGAGTCGGTTTTTTTTAGCTGCTATCAGGGGGGAAAGGCAGGTACGTAAAATTTAGGGGGTTGGTGTTTAACATCCGGAGAGGCAGCTACGTACATTTTATATGGCTGGCAGTTAGAGGGTTAAATACTGGTGAGCTCTGAACACCGGTATCCGGCTGGTCATTTCTGCTTAGTGAGCATCCTGTGAGTTCCTGTTGATCCTTCATGGATATGACAAGGCAGATCCTGATCTTCTTGCCCACAACCTCGACCTGCCTCTCAATTCTGATCCTGATCTGCTTCTTGACTTTGATCCTGATTTGCCAGCCCATGATCTCAGCCTGCCTCTCAACTTTGATCTTGATATGACTGCCCATGACCTCAACCTGCCTCTCGACTTTGATCCTGAAATGTCTACCTACAACCTCAGCATGCCCCTAAAGTTTGATCCTGATCTGCCTGGCCATGACCTCTGCCTGACTTTCGATTGCATGTTGTTTGAGATTGTGTTCCAGCTCTGGTCCGATTGATTCTAATCTGCCAGCTCACAACCTCAGCCTGCCTCTCGACTTTGATCTTGTTCTGCCTGCCCATGACCTTGGGCGGCCTCTCGACTATGATACTGATCTGCCTGCCACAACCTCAACTTATCCTTTCAGCTTTGAACCTGAAATTCCTGCTCACAACCTTGGACTGCCTCTCAACTTCTATCCTGATCTGCCCACCTATGACCTAAGCCTGCCTTTAGAAGTCGATCCTGATATGTCTGCTTATGACCTCAGCCTTCCTCTCAACTTTGATCCTGATATGTCTGCCCATGACCTCAGCCTGTCTCTCGACTTTGATCCTAATCTGCCTACCCACAACTTTGTGCTGCCTCTTGACTATGATCCTAATCTGCCTGCCCACAACCTCTGCCTGCCTCTTGACTTTGATCTTGATATGTCTGCCCATGACCTCAGCCTGCCTCTCGACTTTGATCCTGAAATGTCTTCCTACAAACTCAGCCTGCCTCTAAAGTTTGATCCTGATCTGCCTGGCCATGACCTCTGCCTGACTCTCGATTGCATGTAGTTTGAGATTGTGTTCCAGCTCTGGTCTGGTTGATTTTGATTCTAATCTGCCTGCCCACAACCTCTGCCTGCCTCTTGACTTTGATTCTGATTTGCCTGCCCATTATCTCAGCCTGCCTCTCGACTTTGATCTGGTTCTGCATGCCCATGAGCTTAGGCTGCCTCCTGTTAAGATACTGATCTGCCTGCCACAACCTCAACTTGCTTTTCAGCTTTGAACCCGAAATTACTGCTCACAACCTTGGACTGCCTTTCAACTTCTATCCCGATCTGCCCACCTATGACCTAAGCCTGCCTTTAGAATTCAATCAGGATATGTCTGCTTATGACCTCAGCCTTCCTCTGAAATACAATCCTGATATATCTGCCCACAACCTCAGCCTTCCTTTCAACTTTGATGCTGCTATGTCTGCCTATGACTTCAGCCTGTCTCTCAACTTTGATCCTAATATGTCTTCCTGATACCTCAGCATGCCTGTTGACTACAATCCTGATCTGCCTGCCCCAGACCTTACCCTGCCATTTGATTTTGATCCTAATCTTCCTTCCCGAAACCTCTGGCTGCCCCTCGACTATGATCCTGATCTGCCTGCCTACAACCTCAGCCTGCCTCTCAACTTTGATCCTGACCGGCCTGGCCATGACCTCTGCCTGCCTCTCGATTACATGTTGTTTGAGCTTGTGTTCCAGCTCTGCTCTGTCCCTTGCTCACAGATTTAGCAAAACTCACTCCTTGGTTGCCTGAACTTCATGTGGACCAGTCTACACTCCCTTATTTGCGACCCTAGTGAAAACAAGGTTGGTCCTTAGATTTCAGGCTTCTAGGTTGAGAGACCAGTCGGTCTGGTCATCTCTGCAATCAAGGCTCCTCCTTTGGTACCGTGAAACCATTGCACATAGCAAACTTTGGTGTAGCAAGGTGAAAAGCATTTAGTAGTAATACAGCAAAGAGGACCTGTTGTAGTGTAGAAGACATAATCCAAAACAGAGAAGCAATTGTGAAAACTGCTTTTGCTAAATATAAATATCAACATCAATATTAGTATTATAAATAATATTATTATTTATTATTTATGTCAAAAGGTTTTCCCATTTTTTTATCACACACAACAAGCTTTCCTCTACAGGGTTCCATTAAGCAACACTCCAGAGTCTTTGGTTTCTCTGGGGTTTCATTCAACCCCCGATCGTGTTTATTAAAGCTGTTTAGAAAAGGATATAAAAAAAAGCACAAAACTGCTTTGCTAGCCAATGTGCTTTTCAAAATGGTAACTCTCTATAACCAATGTTTTTTTGTGGATGATATGTATTTCGTGAGGCCGTGCTATGTGTTATGGCATAAAAGCTCCAAGCAGGGTAAGCATTCAGGCTTACGTACATAACTCTTTATGAAAATTCTTGTAAATGTTTTGTTTTCACCATCAGGATGCATGAGTCTGCATTGTAAGCTCTCTGTCGCAGCTCTCTAAGAAATCACTAACACGTCACAGAAGGAAAGTAACAGGCTTGTGGCTACTATGAAAACAGGTGGTGTGATTGTTACTAGAGATGAGCGAACTTCTTGAAAGTTCGATTCGGGCGATTCGCCGAATTTCCCCAAGAAATTCGGGTTCGCCCGAATCGAACTTTCACGAATCGCTCATCTGAAAAAAAAATGGCAGCATGGTGGGAGCGGGCAGGCCGGCTACGCTGTCAGCGGGCGGTGGAAGCCGGCCCGCTGACAGCGCAGCCGGCCTGCCCGCTCCCACCATGCCGGCATTTTTTTAAAAAGCAAACACTTACCTGCATGGTCGGAGCGTGGAGGCCGGCGCCGCTCTCAGCTGTCATCAGAGGACGCGTCATCAGAGGGCGCCTGAGAGCGGCGCCGGCCTCCACGCTCCGACCATGCCGGCATTTTTTTCAATTTTATTTCAGGGAAAAATTCGATCGGCACGAACCAAAAAAAAATCGGGTTCATGCCGAATCGAATTTTCCCTGAAATTCGGAGCGAATTCCGGTTCATCCGAACCGCTTCGCTCATCCCTAATTGTTACAATTGCAGCTTCATCCAAAGCCTGTCTGTTACATTGAAGTACACAGGAGGGAGCCGGATGACTTACAATGTAAGGCGATGACTTATCCTGCTTGATGCATTACACAGCAGGAGAGAGAGGCGCAGCAGGAGGTAAAAACCACTAATGTTCAGTGCATTCAGTGTTGATGATTTTGCATGTTTGTTTGAAAGGTTATAACTAAAAAGAAAGTTAACCCTCTGCACACTCATACTATTGAAAAAGCCAGCTAACACTTGTTAAGAACATGTTAGTTACCATAGATTGCAATTAATGTAAAAGCTAGGTACCTACATCAAGGCCGTCCAATTTATACCCCGTCCCTAACATTACAAGTCTAAAAGTGTGTGCGGACATTGCTACTTCTTTACTTGTGTGAGTGTGTGTGTGTGTGTGTGCACAAGCAATGCAATTCATGAATCAGCCTGTCCAAAGACATTGCAATAACTTTACTTGCCTGCACAGTGTTACAGTTCAAAAAGGGGGTTTTAGGTAGAGGCCAAATGGACTCCCTGTTAGGGACGGGGTACGGCCTTGACGTGGCTACCTTGCTTTTACATTCATTGCCATTTATGTTAACTAACAGTCCATGATCTTAACAAGTGTTAGCTAGGTTTTCCAATAGTATGAGTGTGCAGAGGGTTACATTTTTTGCTTGTCTATGGAGTGTGGCCACACCCCTCTAGCACCTCTTAACTGCTATATATTGACTGGATGAGCACATCCTACCTTTTTTTTCTGTTGCATTTGCAGGTCAGTGGCCAGATCTGCTGGATTGTAGCTCTGCCAATGTAACAGGGAGTGCAACTGGCCTTTACCTAAAACCCCCTTTTTGAACTGTAACACTGTTCAGGCAAGTAAAGCATTTTTCATTGTGTGTGTACAGGCAAGGTAAGTTATTGCAATGTCTTTAGACACAGGCTGGTTCATGAATTGCATTGCTTGTGTACACACAAACTTTTAGACTTAGTAATGTTAGGAACGGGGTGCAAATTTGACAGCCTTGACATGGTTACATATACATATGTACTGTAGCCAATGTACTATTTATAACACATTGTAACTGGTCACCTGCATTACTTTCTCCTGATTTCAACAGACCCACATATGTATCGGTAGCCTCGCATTCCTGTCCAGGAGACCACCCTCAAACTGAAAAGAGCACTTTATAACATTTACAAATAAGATGCAACTACTATTCACACTATAAAGGGTTAAATGGGGGGGAGGGGGGACCCGTTTGCGTGAGGTCTCCCCCTACCCAGTATAATTAGCCCAGGGACCAGCTTGTAAAAGGCTTGTAGAACAAGCAGAGGCTACCTAAAGCTTGATTTTTTTAAAACTATTTAAATAAACAGATGTACTGTAGCAGATATACTTTTTAAAACACATTGTAACTGGTCACCTGCATTATGGAATATAAAGAAATGACTTCTAGTAAAATGTACTCCACCTCTAGATAGCTAGTGAATTAATAGGAGTCAAGCTAAATATTGGGTGAAGAAACATTGAGCTACTCTTTTGGGTGTAAATTGCAAGCTGCATTTCAATTTGACAAGCAAAAAAGTCCCACAAAATGCAGGTTAGGTACAGTGTATAACTGTTATATATGTGGGGGAAACATGTACAGATGTGGGCAATCTGTATGTACAAGGGGGAAACATACAAGATAGACAGGCTCTTATTCAGGGTGAAGGTCCGGATTCATGTGGTAATCTGTATGTACAGGGAGGAAACATACAAGATATGCTCTTATTCAGGGTGAAGGTCCGGATTCATGTGGTAATCTGTATGTACAGGGGGGAGAAACATACAAGATATACTCTTATTCAGGGAGAGGTTCCGGATTCATGTGGTAATCTGTATGTACAGGGAGGAAACATACAGGATAGGCTCTTATTCAGGGTGAAGGTCCGGATTCATGTGAGCAATCTGTATGTACAGGGGGGAGAAACATACAAGATATACTCTTATTCAGGGAGAGGTTCCGGATTCATGTGGTAATCTGTATGTACAGGGAGGAAACATACAGGATAGGCTCTTATTCAGGGTGAAGGTCCGGATTCATGTGAGCAATCTGTATGTACAGGGGGGAGAAACATACAAGATATACTCTTATTCAGGGAGAGGGCCCGGATTAATGTGGGCAATCTGTCTGTACAAGGTGTGGGAAACATACAAGATAAGCTGTTATTTAGGATGAAGGTCCGCATTAAGAGGCCGGCGCATTAACAAAGCTGCATAAAGGCACATTTCTCAAGTTAACAAGTGCTAACAACAACTGTACACAGCAATACTGCAAATCTAAGTAAATGTAAGTTGTCAATGCCCTTTCTTTATTTCTTTCGTTCTCTCCCCTTTTTCCAAAAGTGTCTTTGAGCAGATTACCTTTTCATTGAGGGCATTGAAAAAGCCTAAGAAGGTGAAACGCAAGCCCAGCTGATAAAGAGGAGAACAGAGACAGATATGGGCCTATGTCCAATGTTCTTGTAATATGAGCAATTTTATTGAATGTATTGTATTGTCTTTTTGAAAATAAGAATTAAAACATGAACATTTGTAGCACATGGTGAGGTTGGATACAATGGTCAAAGTCAAACTGGCGGTGTCTGACTCCTAACTGGTGAACTTATTCAAGTCAAGAGTGATAACAACAACTGTACACCATGGTACTACAAATCTAAGCGAATGTAAGTTGTCAATGCCCTTTCTTTCTTTCGTTCTCTCCCCTTTTTTCCAATAGTGCTTTGGAACAGATATAGCTATAAAACATGCCAATTGTAGTCACACGTGTGAGGGAGGAAGTGACGACTTGACTATAGTGGGTCCCTTTAAAGTAGTCCAACTCTGGTTCGTTTCTGTTTTAGCTTTCCACGCGCCACTGGACCCGCTTATAGAAAATGAATGAGGTCAACCAAACAGCGGTGACTGAGTTTTTCCTCCTAGGATTTCAGTATGGCCTCATACTCACCTCGTCGTTATTTCTCATTTTTCTGCTTGTGTTCATCTTGACATTGTTAGGAAACCTGTTGATCATTATGCTTGTCGCAAATTCTCAAAGCCTGGCATCTCCCATGTACCTATTTCTGAGTCACCTGTCATTTTCCGACATGTTATTGTCATCAACCATCACTCCCAAAATGCTTGAAATAATGAAATGCGGAGGGAGCTTCATACAAGTTACTGACTGTATCACTCAACTGTTCTTCTACAGCGGTACGACGACAGCGGAGTGCCTCCTCCTAACAGTTATGTCCTATGACCGCTACTTGGCTATCTGCAAACCATTACATTACAGATCCATCATGGACACTAAACTCTGTCTACACTTGGTCATGTGGCCTTGGCTCGTAGGATTTCTTGTGGCGTTACTCTTACTTACATTTGTAATCAAGTTCAAATTCTGTGGACCCTACATCATGGACCATTATTTATGTGACCTTGCCCCGATTCTTGACTTGACATGTTCCGATCACTTTGTATTAGACGTCGTGGACTTTCTCTTAACCATACCTCTGATTATTTTTCCCTTCTTCTTCATAACGTCAACGTATATCTCCATCTTTCTTACCATCCTTAAAATTTCTTCCTCTGTGGGGAGGAAAAAAGCCTTCTCGACCTGCAGCTCTCACCTAGCCGTAGTAAGTGTATATTACGGGACTCTGATGAACGTCTACATGATTCCAACCAAACTTTATTCGTATAACATCAACAAGATGGTGTCTCCGTTATATACCACTGGTACCCCCCTACTAAATTCAATCATTTACAGCTTTAGGAACCAAGAAATCAAAGCTGCATTTTACAAACTGATTAGCATGCACGTTGCAAATACAAAGTTTGGTCATGTTGCCCGTAAGCTGAAAATAAAGGGTTGAGTTCAACAATACTCTCACACCATGGACAAGTGCCTTTCTTTTCTAGCCATTATCTGTGGTGATCTATGCAGTCACCACTTACTTAGCGACCCAACCCTGTACACTTATCAATAAGAGTGAATAATAAGGTTGGTATGGACACAGGCCTATAGCATAGTTCACCAGTTAGGAGTCAGGTACCCCCAGTTTGATTTTAACCATTGTATCCAACCTCACCTTGTGATAAAAATGTACATATTTTATTTCTTATTTACAAAAAGACAATACAAAACATTGAGTAAAATTGCTCATATACCATTGGACATAGTACCATACTGTTGATGATCTCCCCTTTATCAGCTGGGCAGGCGTTTCGCCTTCTTAGGCTTTTTCAATGCCCTCAATGAAAAGGTAATTCTGCATCCCTTTAAGTATTTGCAGATTGTAGTAACATGTGCTCTAAATATTATATTGTTACCCACTGGCATAAACCTACCCCACCCACATTTGGTAAATGGTTAAGAAAGATGCAGGAAATTATTGAAATACAAGCCAAAGTGAATACACAGATAGAGATCAAGAAACAACTTCTTGATTTTGGTAAAGATCTGCTACAAAAAATTCAATTAGAACCATAAACCCGGATAGGCAAGAAAAGAAAATAGAAGAAGAAGAAGAAGAAGGAAAAGGAAATGAACGAGATAAGTGAAGGGGAGGATTAGGGAAAAAAAAAGGGGGAAAAGGAAATGAGGAATAAAACCATAAAAAAAAAAAGAAAAAAGGGATTATACTAAGATTAGGAAGTATGCTACCAAACAAATGCTTAGGGAAAACCGGTATGTTTTGTGTATGTATGTAATGGACTGCAGTAAGTCAATCAGGTAGTCCCGTTGTTCAGTTAGAGGGCGGGGGGAAGGGAATGAGGGAAGGGGGAGGGAGGAAGGGAAAAAAAAAAAACTAATGTGGCAATACCCGCACCTGATGAAAAGAGGACCCTATTAGCTGATGAAAGACGACGAATCTGAATACAGCAAAGGGAGATCTAAATCTGAGCGGGAAAAAAAAAAATATCTGTTCCTAGGGGAAAGTTGTGGGATCTCTGTTTCTTTATTAGGCTTTATGGCCCCTTAAGGCACTAGAGAAACCATTGTGGCATCATTTAAGAGACTAGTGCTGCACTGTCATCCCAGTCCTTGATGGTAATGGACAATACTAACAGCAGGTTACAGATGGTGTAGAACGCTCACTGTAAAGAGGGGAGAGAGGATTTATGTGTACTCTCCGCACCAAGTCTTCCTTGTGTGCCAAGGACTGGTTTTCCTAGTGCCTTAAAGGGCCATAGAGCCTAATAGTGAAACAGGGATCCCACAACTTTCCCCTAGGCACATGTAATTTCTGTTACTACAATCTGCATATACTTAAAGTGTTACAAAATTACCTTTTTATTGAGGGCACTGAAAAAGCCTAAGAAGTACAATGCATTCAATAAAATTGCTCATATTACAAGAACATTGGACATAGTCCTATATCTGTCGCTGTTCTCCCCTTTATCAGCTGGGCATGCCTTTCGCCTTCTTAGGCTTTTCAGTGCCCTCAATGAAAAGGTATTTCTGTATCCCGTTAAGTATATGCAGATTGTAGTAACATAAATTATCTGTTCCTAGGGCAAAGTTGTGGGATCCTTGTTTCTTTTTTAGGCTGTATGGCCCCTTTTGGGCCCTAGGGAAACCAATCCTTGGCACACAAGGAAGACTTGGCGCAGAGAGGACACATAGATCCTCTCTCCCCTCTTTACAGTGAGCGTTCTACACCATATAACCTGCTGTAGTTCCTAGGGGAAAGTTGTGGGATTTCTGTTTCTTTATTAGGCTGTATGGCCCTTTAAGGCACTAGGGAAACCATTGAGGAGACTAGTGCTGCATCCCAGTCCTTGATGGTAATGGACAACTCTAACAGCAGGTTACAGATGGTGTAGAATGCTCACTGTAAAGAGGGGAGAGAGGATCCATGTGTACTCTCCGCACCAAGTCTTCCTTGTGTGCCAAGGACTGGTTTCCCTAGTGCCTTAAAGGGCCATAGAGCATAAGAAAGAAACAGGGATCCCACCACTTTGCCCTAGACACATATCATTTCTGTTACTACAATCTGCATATACTTAAAGGGATACAGAATTACCTTTTTATTGAGGGCATTTAAAAAGCCTAAGAAGGCGAAACACCTAGCCTAGCAGGATCGGCAAAATCAGGATGTCCCGCTGTATGAAACCCCCCAAGTTGCACGCTACACTTACTCTACTTCCCTGTCCAACGACGCATGCGCAGGCAGCGGCTGCATCCCCGCTATCTCTCTAGCAGTGCGCTTGCCCGTGCTGGCCATTAACAAATGGGAACGCTCCCTGTTAGAGGAAGACGGGGGATGTGGACGCCAGCGCGCTCGGAGCCGCTGTGCTAAGGCGTCAACTTAGACATCCATAGCTCAGCGGCTCCGAGCGCGCTGATTGGACGAGCGCCCGCATATGCGCCGTAGGACCGGCATGAGGTAAGTTGCTGGCGCTGGCGCTACCTCTCGCTCGCTGCAGCGTTATACTGTTGTTACAGCGCCCAACACACATCACATTCATCAATGCCGGCTCGGTTAGTACAGCAACCGCAACACTGGGTTACAGCGCCCGATACCCGCTTACAGCGTACACTAGCAGTCGCTCTAAGCGCCGCTCTTCTGGCAATACCTGGCGCTAGAGGTGAATCAGCCTCCACATCACATTTATTGTAACAGAATTAATAAAACAACTTACCAATACATACTAACACCAAAGATTAAAAAACACACAGGAGGAAAGCAATGGTGACATCATACAGGCTCTCATATGTATACATGACCATAATATGATATTTAAGAAGGGAGATATTACTTACCAAAATAGATGCAAATATGTGCAAATATATTATCCCCCCTCTATTAATAAAGTGCTAAATATGTGTCAAATAATACAACAACTGAAAAAAAGTGCAAGTGTTGGAATAAATAGATATAGTTGTGTGGCAGAATTTCGTAAGAAGGATAACAACATCCATATAGGGTAAATACCACAGTGGGGGGAGGGAAGGCGGAACCTCTTATGCTGGCTCACATTACCCTATTGTGGGTTATCGGGTTATCCTTGGCGGGTCTCGCCTCCCAATGGTTTAACACATTTTGGGGGGGGAGGCTTTTTTTTCTTCCCTCTTTCCTGTATTTTGACAGGGACCCGGGGTTAGAGAAAGGCCTATGCAGGGAGTTTGTCTGAGACCCTTCAGGGTGTCCCTTTGATTCCCCGAATTCATATAAATAACAATGTAATATTTTGTACGGTGATTGTCGTCCTGAGGAAGTAACGGGCACACGTTACGACACGCATTGGTGGGCGTACCCACGGGGGGGAGGCCCAGTTGGTCTGTACTCATTTTTTTGTTGTGTCTTTTTACTCACCCTGGTTGGTCCTTTTTCTCTCATGAAATTTATACTAATATTTGTAGCACAGGCTCTTTATTAGCTCCATTATTTGTATATAGATTTCTTTTTTGCACTATTTGCACATTTATTGCACATTGTGTACTATTATATGTAATTGTCTTATTAGATAAGTTTAGGATCAATTTTGTGTGTGGTGGCTATTTAATTATTATTGTGCTTTACTAGTTCCAGCAATAGGATATCCATTTATTTGCACTATTATAAGATTTTTATTATTATTATTAATAATAATAATAATAATAATAATAATAATAATAATAATAATAATAATGAATATTTAATTATTATTTAATGATAATTATTATTATCTCTGGCGCCCCCCGGTGTCTATTGTGTATATGTGATGTAGTCTTAAATGTTTTGTATTTGGTGTCTTTTCAGCCACATGTATTTTCAATAAATAATGATTTTATACTAATACTTTAGAGGGTGGTGCCACTTCTTTTGTACATTCTTGGCAAACTATTTGGGGGTGTGTGGGGACCCCCACCGTCTAATTGTAGCTGTTTTGATTGCTTTGCCAAGAATAGTGAGCACACTGTATTATATTCAAAATATATTTTTTGTATGAAATACTGGTGCTGTCCATTCCCCTTCTCCCTTTGGCTAATATGTTGTACCTTGTGCAATGATTAAAATGATAGATAAACGTTTCAAATTTACTGCATAATGTGTGATTTACTTTGCCTTCTGTTTTCTCAGTTTGTAGCAAGCGTTTGTAGTTATAACATGGGTTACATCAGATTCATTTATTTACAACGCGTTTCGTGGCTTCATCAGTACGTTCAGCTTTGTATTTGTGGGCGTAGAGTAAAACCTCTTGCGTTTAATATTGGCTTTTATCCACCTTTAATCTCAGTTTGGTGATCGGTGTTTCGCTGTTGTTATTCTGTAGTAAATTGCTACGTAGTGTATGTCCTTAAGTCACCTTCCAGGCAGGAAACTGGCTGTTAGTGGTCGAGTGGTGCTATCACACTATGCCATTTTCAGTTTTTTTTATTAAATACCACAGTGCTACAAAACCATTTTATACCAATAAAGTGAATCAATATCAGTTGAGGGAAGAATAGAAGCAAGCATATATCCTTATCTACATCACCAGTAATGCTGAGCCAAGAGGGGTACCAGAGCTGCACCGCCGCGTTGCGTGGTATCCTGCTACCACTTATTACCACAAGGTGTTTACATATGAATTCTAATTAGATCCCGTGTGTTGTCACCATTGCTTTTGTCCTGTGTGTTTTTTAATCTTTGGTGTTACTATGTATTTGTAAGTTGCTTTATTAATTCTGTACAATAAGTGCGTCAAGGAGGCTGATTCACTACTGCCAGATGAGCGTCTGTATAGCGGCGCTTAGAGCAACCGGTAGTAGACGCTGTAAGCGGGTATCAGGCACTGTAACCTAGCGTTGCAGTCACTGTAGTAACCTGGGCGGCATTGATGAATGTGATGTGTGTTGGGCGCTCTAACAGTTCAGCGCCGCAGCGAACGAGAGGTAGCGCCAGCTCAGTGCGTCCCGCACTCGGCGCCCCACACCATATTTAACAAAAAAGGACACACACACAGCGTCGGCGCTCTAAAGCTGGTCGCTGTAGCATAGAGCACCAGACGCTGTGTGATTAAAGTCTGTTTTTGGACACATCTCCACCAGTAACAAAGCGAAAACACATGGAATGACATTGTTATAACACTGCGACTTTAACACTTTAGTTGCCAGACCTGTGATGACAATTCTGCATAAAAATGCAAAAAGCCGGCCCGCTCACAGGAGTAGCCGGCCTGCCCGCTCCCACCATGCCGGCATTTTTTTTTTTTTATTTCAGGGAAAATTCGATCGGCACGAACCAAAAAAAATTTGGGTTCGTGCCGAATCGAATTTTCCCTGAAATTCGGATCGAATTCCGGTTCTTCCAAGCCGGTTCGCTCATCCCTAATAAAACCCATTAAAGTGGACCAACACCCAGGATTTTGACTATCCTGGGTTTTGGTCCACTTCGGTGGGGCACCCCGATCGTGAAACCCCCCAGAAAGCCCCGAAAACTCACCTCACCCCGCTCCCACGTGACCGCTGCATCCAATCCCCGCCAACGGACAAGAAGAGCGCATCCGCAGCTGCCTCCCGCGCGTCCCTCTTACAGGGAGCGCACCTACGCCGGCCATTCATAAAACGTAGTTACGCGATACAACAAGAGAAGCAAAAAAACAACAGCACTAACAGAGCATGATATGGATCCTTGCTGGCCTACTGCTTTCACAGGGTAAACTTTTTTTTTCTTAAATTTTAACTGCCTAACAATAGAAAGAGAAAGAAAGGTGAGGGGGCGGGGGAGTAACGCAGCGGGAAGGGTAGATAGCTAGCGAGAGATAGGGAGGTGGGGGAAAGTAGGGTTAAAGTTGATATGTGGTTTGGGTGGTGGAGCCCGCTGTTTCTGATGTTATTCTCTAAGAGCCAGATATGCAAGTGAGTTTTGGAATTCAGTCCAACCCTGCCATGCGAGTATGAATTTGTGGCGCTCTGAGGTCCTCCATTCTGTGTATCTTGTTTACTCTAGATAGCCAAAGCCGGATTATGGAGGTTCTTTTAGTCTCCGCTTTGAGGAAATGCAGGCACGCGTGGCTGCTAACATGTTGTCCACTAGGGGACTTTTGTAGCTTTTCCTAGATAATGGGGTAGGGTGGAGGAGGCGGGGCACCGCGTTGCTGGTTAAGGTAACACCTGTTGTCTTAGGGCTTTATTCATCAAGCCATAGCGCCATGTAAGGACTGGCAGTGACAGGTAACAACGGTGACCACCGGGAGCTGTACACAATACCACATTCATCAAAGCGAACCTGGTGAGCGGCTCTAACAGCGACACGCAGTGACCGATTCATCATCACAGACGGCTCAACGCATACCGCGGGCGCTCTAGCTTTCAGAGAGCCCGGTATTACCTGTCGCTACCTGACGCTCTCCCATACATTTCAATGGACGTTCCTTTTCTTCTCTTTTAACAGGGTTTTCTTTTCTTTTTCTTTTTTTTTTTTTTTTAAATTATCAAATAATTCTGTGACCTCTCCTGGCCTAGAAAAAGTCATTTTTGAAACTTGTTTTATTTATAATATTTTTATGCACAATTGTCCTTACATGTCTGGTATTAAAGTGTTCATGTTACAATATTATAACAATGTAATTCCATAAGTTTTCGCTTTGTTACTGGTGGATATGTGTTCAAAAACAGCCTTTAATCACACAGCGTCTGGCGCTCTGAGCTACAGCGACACAATTTTGAGCTCCGGCGCTGTGTGAGGCTATTTTTTGGATGAATATGGTGTGAGTCGGTCGCACTGAGCTGGTGCTACCGTTCACTCCCATACCACGCTCTGAAACAGCAAACCATGGCCGAGCACAGCGACTACTAGCGGTCGCTCTCAATGCCGCGCTACAGATGCTCATCTGTCGCTACCTGGCGTTAGTAATGAATCAGCCTGCCCGTGATAATCTTGACTTGCCTCCAGAAATTCTGTATATAAGGGCATGACCAAAAGATGGGCAAATGTGTTTTCTCTTCTTGCTCATGTCACCAGTAGAGATGAGCGAACTTCTCAAAAATTCGATTCGGGCGATTCACCGGATTTCAGGTTCGTCCGAATCGAACTTTAGCGAATTGCGCATCTTTATATTCAAAGAGAGGGCCTACCAGCTTAGACCCAAGGGTCCACCCATTTAGCCGCTCAACAGAACCATCAAGAAGATTGTATAAAGTTTTATCACAAAGCTTTATTCTCTATTAGTCTAAATGCGCGTTCCCGGCGCGACCGCGCATGCGCACTGTGCGCACTCCGTACTGCACCGCATCGGCCTGGCGGCGGCACGATGGAGGGATACGGGGGCGCGTTCGGCGGGAGGACGGGTGCGGGACGCCGCCTGAACCGGCGGGATGACATGGGCAGCCGGTAAGCTTTGGGCCCTGTGTTTTGACAGGAAGTTTGCATGTTGATGCATGAGTGTCATTTCCGCCCATACATTGCATGGAGCCACCTATGCCTGCATATACTCACTTCCGCCCTCAACTCAGTCTGGCAGGAATTTCCCTGATTATTGTGCTAGGACACCTGATATGGGGCTATTTAAAAGGGGGACAGATGGAAACTAACCACACTCTGAGGAAGTGGCGGTTTGTAGTCGCCACGCAACGCGTCAGTGGTGGTGACATGCTGGATATTGGAGTGGGACTTAAACACTGATCATGCGGTAATGTAGATTGACCCTTGCTTTTATGAATATCTAATAGAGATTGTGATTGTGATTCTGTTTGGATGCTCATACTGCATATGCCCTGGAACTTCATTCCCTATTTAGCACTTGCACTTCTATGCACTTAGCACTTTCTTTCATACTGATTTCATTGAGCATTTAGGCTCATCTCACTGCCTTTTTATACGGATATCTTTATAGCAGACACTTCTTTTTGATTCTATTTACACCTTAATAGTGTCACTTGCACAGCTCTTATGAAATTCCCGGGCATAAACAGATTTGACTTTTTATTGTTTGGGCTATGATATGGCCCTTTACCAATAATCAATATCTATTTGTTTAGATCTGTAATAGGCTATAGATCAGTAAGGTTATACAGTAATTAGTCCAAAATATCTCCTATCCAGCAACCTTGTTTTTAAGTGTTTTTATGTTTAGACTAATAGAGAATAAAGCTTTGTGATAAAACTTTATACAATCTTCTTGATGGTTCTGTTGAGCGGCTAAATGGGTGGACCCTTGGGTCTAAGCTGGTAGGCCCTCTCTTTGAATATATACATTTGCCTAACTTGGGTGTTTGGGTCCACTTTAGCCAGCATCCAGCTTTGATATATGTTATTGAATTCATGCTGTGCAGATTTATTTTTCTTTTGTGTCACTACATACGAATTGCTCATCTTTGGTGGGAACAGGGAGGCCGGAGCGGGCGGCGGAAGCCGGCTTCCTCTGATGACGCGTCCTCTGATGACAGCTGACAGCGCAGCCGGTCTCCCCGCTCCCACCATGCCGGCATTTTTTTTTTTTTAATTTCAGGGAAAATTCGGTCAGCACGAACCACTAAAAATTTGGGTTCGTGCTGAATCGAATTTTCCCTGAAATTCGGAGCTAATTCAGGTTCGTTAGAACCTATTCGCTCATCCCTAGTCACCAGCATAGTGGGCTGATGTAGGGACAGAAGTCATGCCTAAAAAAGTGTACGCTGTGAAGCATTGGCGTTAGCATTTCAGTCGGGGAGGCCGATTCATCAATAGCGCCAGGTAGCGACAGATGAGCGACTGTAGCGTGATTTTTTCAGCGCCAGCCAGTATTCGCTGTGCTTGGCCGGCGTTAGCTTGATGACAGTGACTCAGTCGGTGTGCGGTAATGTTGAATACGGGCTGGGGGGTCGCTGTTTCACAGGTCCAGCGTTGTATGTGAGCGCCTGACAACGAATGGCCAGAGCGAACGGCTAGCTTCATATTCGTCAACAAATCACGCTCCGAATGTGCTGTCGCTGTCCATTCCTTGTTTAAACCCCAGAGCGCTGGCGGCGATCTGTATTAACTAGTTTTTAACCCCTAAACAACCATATTTTTTGAATGTAACATTATACATGTTTTTAGAATCATTTTGTAATATGAATACATTAATCTCAGACCTGTTAGATCAATTCTGCACATATTTTTTTTTTTTTTTTTTTTGACTTAAAAATAAATCCTAACATTGCAGAAATGGTCTCCGATTTTTTGACATTAAAAAAAAAAAAAAAAAAAATTATTACCAATTAATTATGAATAATTATAGATTGCTCCATTGAAATGCATTGGACATCGCCAGGGAGCGACAGCTCATACCTGGCGCTGTGAGGGAAATTGCAGCGGCGCTGTTCGGTCCAGGCGGCTTCATGATGAATGCCGCGCTAGCCGTCGCTCTCGCCGGCGCTAGCCTCATTTTGCTTGATAAATGCGTCATTGTGACCGCCGCCGGGCGTACTTGAGTCGGTAGTCGCCGTTAGCTGCCGCTACCTGGCGCTCGTCAGACACTACCTGGCGCTATCGCTTGATGAATAAGGGCCTAAGGCACACCTAAACTTCCTTCTACCTGCTGGTCCACCAAAGACTCCGCAGATTAAAGGGAATCGTTGGTGGATTAATGATTTTAAGCCAGTTTAGATCTGTCTTATAACTTAATTAGGTTATTAAATAGTCACAAATGGCCTATCATACCTATGATAATACCTATGATAATTTTAACCCTTGGTGGTTATATATCTGTAGACCGTAAATGACCGTTTGAGATCTGGAATATTGTAGTAAATGTTGCTCTCCTTGAAGTGTTGGATTTCGCATGCTCTGCATTTAATAACACTTGGAAATTGCTTTAGCTCACCTTCAGTGGTGGCAAATTAATACGAAAGTCCTACTGAAGACAGTGTGTTGCCGTTTGAACATCTAATGGACATCTAATGGAACATGTTTATGGAAAATGTGGACCATTGCGACTGTTATTTACATAGTTAATACGGTTAAAATAAGACATATGTCCATCAAGTTCAACCAAAGGTTTTGGGGTAGGGGAAGTTATTTTTTATTTTTTGTTTTTTTTTTAGTGATAACCGCTAATAATAACTGTTAATGTTATTTTCTTCTAAATAAGCATCTAATCCTTTTTTGAAGCTGTCAGCGGTTGATGCTGTAACAAGCTTCGGTGGGAGGCTATTCCACAGATTTATAGTTCTTATGGTAAAAAATGATTGCCACCTCCGGAGAGTCAAAGGGAGGAAGCGCGCCCCCTTAGAGAGGATTTAACCTGTAATAGTGTTTCCCCATTTTTTTTAGTATTGGCTATTTACCGTATTTTTCGCCCTATAAGACGCACCTGCCCATAAGACGCACCTAGGATTTGGGGGAAGAAAATAAGAAAAAAAATTTTTAAAACAAAAATGCACCATTACAGACAGTGTGGCATTCCCCTATCCCATTCCCATAGGCCGTGTGGGATGCCCCTCCCCCCATTCCCATAGGCTGTGTGGCATCCCCCTCCCCCCATTCCCATAGGCTGTGTGACATTCCCCTCCCCCCATTCCCATAGGCTGTGTGGCATCCCCCTCCCCCCATTATTATAGGCTGTGTGGCCACCCCCTCCCCCATTCCCATAGGCTGTGTGGCATCCCCCTCCCCCCATTCCCATAGGCTGTGTGGCATCCCCCTCTCCCCATTCCCATAGGCTGTGTGGCATCCCCCTCCCCCCATTAGTATAGGCTGTGTGGCATCCCCCTCCCCCCATTCCCAAAGGCTGTGTGGCATCCCCCTCCCCCCATTCCCATAGGCTGTGTGGCATCCCCCTCCCCCCCATTCCCATAGGCTGTGTGGCATCCCCCTCCCCCCATTAGTATAGGCTGTTTGGCATCCCCCTCCCCCCATTCCCAAAGGCTGTGTGGCATCCCCCTCCCCCCATTCCCATAGGCTGTGTGGCATCCCCATCCCCCCATTCCCAAAGGCTGTGTGGCATCCCCATCCCCCCATTCCCATAGGCTGTGTGGCATCCCCCTCCCCCCATTCCCAAAGGCTGTGTGGCCCCTCTCCCCCCATTCCCAAAGGCTGTGTGGCATCCCCCTCCCCCCATTCCCATAGGCTGTGTGGCATCCCCTCCCCCCATTCCCATAGGCTGTGTGACATCCCCCTCCCCCCATTCCCATAGGCTGTGTGGCATCCCCATCCCCCCATTCCTAAAGGCTGTGTGGCATCCCCATCCCCCCATTCCCATAGGCTGTGTGGAATCCCCCTCCCCCCATTCCCATAGGCTGTGTGACATCCCCCTCCCCCCATTCCCATAGGCTGTGTGGCATACCCCTCCCCCCATTCCCAAAGGCTGTGTGGCATCCCCCTCCCCCCATTCCCATAGGCTGTGTGGCATCCCCCTCCCCCCATTCCCAAAGGCTGTGTGGCATCCCCCTCCCCCCATTCCCAAAGGCTGTGTGGCATCCCCCTCCCCCCATTCCCAAAGGCTGTGTGGCCCCTCTCCCCCCATTCCCATAGGATGTGTGGCATACCCCTCCCCCCATTCCCAAAGGCTGTGTGGCATCCCCATCCCCCCCATTCCCAAAGGCTGTGTGGCATCCCCTCCCCCCATTAGTATAGGCTGTGTGGCCCCTCTCCCCCCATTCCCATAGGCTGTGTGGCATCCCCCTCCCCCCATTCCCAAAGGCTGTGTGGCATCCCCATCCCCCCATTCCCATAGGCTGTGTGGCATCCCCATCCCCCCATTCCCATAGGCTGTGTGGCATCCCCATCCCCCCATTCCCATAGGCTGTGTGGCATCCCCCTTCCCCCATTCCCATAGGCTGTGTGGCATCCCCCTCCCCCCATTCCCATAGGCTGTGTGGCATCCCCCTCCCCCCATTAGTATAGGCTGTGTGGCATCCCCCTCCCCCCATTCCCAAAGGCTGTGTGGCATCCCCCTCTCCCCATTCCCATAGGCTGTGTGGCATCCCCCTCCCCCCATTAGTATAGGCTGTGTGGCATCCCCCTCCCCCCATTCCCAAAGGCTGTGTGGCATCCCCCTCCCCCCATTCCCATAGGCTGTGTGGCATCCCCCTCTCCCCATTCCCATAGGCTGTGTGGCATCCCCCTCCCCCCATTAGTATAGGCTGTGTGGCATCCCCCTCCCCCCATTCCCAAAGGCTGTGTGGCATCCCCCTCCCCCCATTCCCATAGGCTGTGTGGCATCCCCCTCCCCCCCATTCCCATAGGCTGTGTGGCATCCCCCTCCCCCCATTAGTATAGGCTGTGTGGCATCCCCCTCCCCCCATTCCCAAAGGCTGTGTGGCATCCCCCTCCCCCCATTCCCATAGGCTGTGTGGCATCCCCATCCCCCCATTCCCATAGGCTGTGTGGCATCCCCATCCCCCCATTCCCATAGGCTGTGTGGCATCCCCCTCCCCCCATTCCCAAAGGCTGTGTGGCCCCTCTCCCCCCATTCCCATAGGCTGTGTGGCATACCCCTCACCCCATTCCCAAAGGCTGTGTGGCATCCCCCTCCCCCCATTCCCATAGGCTGTGTGGCATCCCCCTCCCCCCATTCCCAAAGGCTGTGTGGCATCCCCCTCCCCCCATTCCCAAAGGCTGTGTGGCATCCCCCTCCCCCCATTCCCAAAGGCTGTGTGGCCCCTCTCCCCCCATTCCCATAGGATGTGTGGTATACCCCTCCCCCCATTCCCAAAGGCTGTGTGGCATCCCCATCCCCCCCATTCCCAAAGGCTGTGTGGCATCCCCTCCCCCCATTAGTATAGGCTGTGTGGCCCCTCTCCCCCCATTCCCATAGGCTGTGTGGCATCCCCCTCCCCCCATTCCCAAAGGCTGTGTGGCATCCCCATCCCCCCATTCCCATAGGCTGTGTGGCATCCCCATCCCCCCATTCCCATAGGCTGTGTGGCATCCCCATCCCCCCATTCCCATAGGCTGTGTGGCATCCCCATCCCCCCATTCCCATAGGCTGTGTGGCATCCCCATCCCCCCATTCCCATAGGCTGTGTGGCATCCCCTCCCCCCATTAGTATAGGCTGTGTGGCCCCTCTCCCCCCATTCCCATAGGCTGTGTGGCATCCCCCTCCCCCCATTCCCAAAGGCTGTGTGGCATCCCCATCCCCCCATTCCCATAGGCTGTGTGGCATCCCCATCCCCCCATTCCCATAGGCTGTGTGGCATCCCCATCCCCCCATTCCCATAGGCTGTGTGGCATCCCCATCCCCCCATTCCCATAGGCTGTGTGGCATCCCCATCCCCCCATTCCCATAGGCTGTGTGGCATCCCCCTTCCCCCATTCCCATAGGCTGTGTGGCATCCCCCTTCCCCCATTCCCATAGGCTGTGTGGCATACCCCTCCTCCCATTAGAATAGGCTGACAGAGCCCCCGCCGCTCCTCTGGCCTCTCGCAGTGTGGCAGACAACGCGGGAGCGCCGGAGACGGGTGAGTTTTTTTTTTTTTTTATTTAATTTTTTTTATTTATTTATTTATTTTTTTTACATTCGCCCGATAAAAAAAAAAAAAGTGCGTCTTATAGGGCGAAAAATACGGTATATATTTGCTGAGCAAAGGGGGTAGGAGCAGCTCCATCACTATTATTTATACAAAATTATTATCATTATTATTCAGGGCCTGGGAACCAATTTACCGCCCAGTTTAACCCTCTCATCATCCAAGTATTAAGCACCAAACATGTCTAGCTATGTGGAAAGACAGAGATTTGGTTGCACATATCTGCAGATACATGTGGAAGCCACACTGCCCCGGCAAGGCACTCTGTGTTTAGTGTGGTCCCTACTCTTATTTTTGAGTCCCCAAAGTTGGGACATGCAATGCAGCCAGAGCTACTCACCTGGGAAGCTGCCAGCCTCCCTTTAGAACACTCCATAGGGAGAAATCCATGGTGGCTGATATATATTAATGCAAGTTAATCATGTCCCCCCTCAGTCGTCTCCTCTCAAGACTAAACAGATTTACTTCCAGTAATCTTTCCTCATAACTAAGATCTTTCATTCCCCTTATTAGTTTGGTGGCTCCTCTGCACCCTTTTCATCGTCAGAGCATCTTTTCTATAAAGAGGTGCCCAGAATTGGACAGCATATTCCAGGTGAGGGCGCACCAGTGCCTTGTAAATCCAAATTCTGTGATTCCAGGCCTCTATTAATGCATGATAATATCTTGGTGGCCTTGGAAGCAGCTGCTTGGCATTGCATGCTGATATATAGCCTGTGATCTACCAGTACCCCCAGATCCTTCTCAACAAGTGACTCCCCCGAGGACATATGTGGCCTTCAGGTTGTTAGACCCCAAGTGCATGACTTTACAATTCTCCACATAGAACTTCATTTGCCAAGTGGAGCCCAGACACTCAATGTGTCCAAGTCAGCCTGAAGCTTGTGACCATCTTCCATAGACTGCACTGTGCTACATATCTGTGTGTCATCTGCAACAATAGAGACAGTGCTTCCAATCCCATCTTCTATGTCATTTATAAACAAGTTGAATAATAGAGGGCCCAGCACTGAACCCTGGGGTAGTTGTTTTTGCTTCATGCTACAGGGCAATACCTAGAACAGAGAAGTTTCGTTTGGACTCACTCGGGGTACACTTACTTTGAACTAAAATCAGGATGGAAACTTAGGGCCTTATTCATGAAGGGATAGCGTCAGGTAGTGGCTGGTTAATGAGAGGTAGCGACAGGTAGCGGTAATTACTCATTTATCAAGCAGAATCTGTTTAGAGACTGGGATAGCGCCATGTAGCGTCTGATTCATCATTTTCACAGCCTCAGCAAACAGCGCCGGCGTTCAGCCTTGCGCAGCGCCAGGTATGACCTCTCGCTACCTGTCGCTCTCCCATACATTTCAATGGACGATGCTTTCCTTCTCGTTAAACTGTGTTTTTTTTGTTGTTTTGTTTTTTTACATCTCAAATAATTCTGTAACCTCTCCTGGCATTCAATAAGCAGTTTTTTTTACATTTTTTAATTTTTTTATATATTTCTTTAGAAATGACATTATAGGACATTAAAGTGTTCATGTTACAATGTACCTACAATGTAATTCCATATGTTTTCGCTTTGTTACTGGTGGATAGATGCTGAAAAACAGACTTTAATCACACCGCCTCCTGCGCTCTGGGCTTCAGAGAAGCATTTTTCAGCGTCAGAGTTTTGTGAGGCAGTTTTTTTTTTTTTTTTGAGCAGTCGCTAACATGCGCTCCCATACAGCGCTGTACTGGTCAAATAGCGACTCCTCACAATGTATTCAACATTACTGGACAGCGACTGAGTCGCTATGAAGTAGCGAGCCACGGCCGAGCACAGCGACTACTAGCGGGCGCTCTGAAAATGCCTGCTACAGACGCTCATCTGTCGCTACCTGGCGTTAGTGATGAATCAGCCTGCCCGAATTTTGTCCTGCAGAACCTCTCAGCTGAGATGAGCTTCTTCCTGGAAGCCATACACCTACTTTACTAAATAATCTCCTAGGCTGCTCCAGGGCTGGAAATCAAAGGTTGCAAATACTTGGTAGCTAGAAACAGCGATAAAATAGTAAACTGGCCATGGATATTATGTTATGTATACTTTGTATATTATGTACAGTGTATATAATGCCCAATCCACTGTAACCAGCCAGAGAATCCCTTGTGTATAACTCCCCTTGGTGATTCAACAGATTCTGATTCTGATTTCCACTCAACCAGAGCTTCCTCTCACCTGACATCACTAAAATGCTAGTGCACGCCCTGGTCATATCCCGACTGGACTACTGCAACACCCTCCTCTGTGGTTTGCCAACAAACAGACTGGCTCCCCTCCAATCTATCCTAAACTCTGCTGCTCGCCTCATCCATCTCTCCTCTCGCTTCTCCAGGGCTGCCCCCTCTGTCAATTCCCATCTTTTACAGATTTCAGTTCAAACCTCTAACACTAACCTACAAAGCTCTCACCAGCAAGGCCCCTCCCCACATTTTATCTCTGATCCAGTGATGCCAACCCAAGTACAACCTCTGCTCTGCCTCTGACATTCTCCTGCCCTCCTTCTCCTTGGTTACTTCTTCGCGCTCCCGCCTTCAAGACTTCTCCCGTGCCTCCCCACTTCTCTGGATTGCTCTCCTCCGTTCAATCCGCCACTCTCCATCACTCCAAGCCTTTAAAAGCGCCCTCAAAACTCACTTCTTCAGAGAAGTATATAACCTGGCTAAAGCAACTCCTATAACCTTCAAATGGCACATGCAGCCCTACTCAAGCTCTAGCACTTGTGATCCCGCCCCTTTTTCTCCACCACCATCCTTTAGACTGTAAGCTCGCAGGGGTGCAGCTCTCTTTCCTATTGTCTCCTGTGTTCACAACACTTTAGTGTTGACCAAAACCCGGCAGTTTTTAAAAAAAATTTTCTTAAAAAACGACCGGGCAACATGCCTCAGGACCCGTTAATGAATGTAAGGAAAAAAAAAAAACTTTCCTGCGTGGCGTTGCGTCCTTTTCTTTCTTGCGCCGACATTTTGGATTTTTTCCTCTTAGGAAGTGATCCTGTGACCTTTTCCTTCTACAAATCTCGCGCATGCGCAGTAGGCATAGGAAGCGCCACTTACATAGAAAGCGCCGCTTACATCGGGAGCAAGCGGCGCTTCCCTGTACCAAAGTGGCACTACTGCGCATGCGCAGATATTTTTCTCTTGTGTGTGCGCAAGCAGAGAGAGGCCACCAGCACCGAGGAGGCCACACCCACCCAGGTGATGTCACGAAGAGGAAAGTGAAAGTTAAATCCCCCAATTGCAGAGGACAGAAGAAGAATGGAATGCATGTCTAAGGTGAAGAGACGACAGTCAAGTGAACGTCTAAGGGGTGGCATCTAGTTTTGTATTGTTCCCTGTACTATATGTTTTACCTTGTCTGTAATTATGCTTTGTAAAGCGCTACGGAAGATGGCGGGGCTATATAAATAAACATTATTAATTAATTAATTTCCACTCAGCAACCACTGGTGTGTTGACCCCAGATGCAGAGTAAGAGTAGGGAGTGGGAACAAAAAGAGAACAAAATGAGAAAACCCGCACAGCGCAGAAATGAATAAACTGGATGCTGGCTAAGAGGGCACCAACCGCCCATCTAGGGTGTATCTAAATGCAAGAGAAGAGAGTGGACTGCCAGCACAGGCCACAAGTGCTCCCTAAGCCGCTCAACAGTAAGTACCGTATATACTCGAGTATAAGCCCACTTTTTGGGCTGAAAAAAGCCGCCTCGGCTTATACTCGAGTCAGTGAAATGGAGGAGACATGGCCATTCATTTCCCGCCCCCGTGCCGGCTCCCGCACTCACCCTCTGTCACTTCCCGGGGCTTCTGCTGGTGCCTGCTGCCTGGGAAAGTGCAGGCGTGTACTCCGCGGTGGATCGCCTACTAGCAGGGCGCCTCTCCCCCCTCTCCTGCCCCGCCACGTGAGCCGCTGTCATTACCAGTATAACTGCAGAGCAGCGGCGATCCTTCGCCGCTCCTGCCACCTCCGTCAGCTACTTCGGGCTCCCGCCCCTCTACTCCTCGACAGGTTGCCACATCGGAGATCGGGGCCGGGGCTGTCAGTTCACCGCTTACCTCCTCCTGCGGCAGGTAACTCTCCGGCGGTTCCGCTTCTCTCCGCCTCCTTTCTCCACCGGCCCCCGCTGCCGTACGTGTCGCCGGCTTCTGCTTTACAGGCGCCATGTTGCTGCCTCTCCCTCCAGCGCTAGAAGGTCCCTCAGGGGGGAAGTAGTGGCGGATCTTGACACTCTGGGTGCTCCCCGCTGACACCCGGCTCTTCCTTCGTTTAGACATAGGGAAATCGGGCACCTATTGAGGCTAAAGATGGGTCTTTCCAGACACTTTGGGCGTGGTTTAATGACAAAAAATGTCCCTCTTTACCGTTTCCAAAAGTTGGGAGGTATGAGTCTGTGCCGTCTATTACGGCTAAGCATCAGTGGCTCAGAAGCATAAGGGTAGAGTTCTGTGCCCTAATGGTTGAGGAAGCGCGTTCATGACTGCAAGCAAAGGCACATGGTAAAGCAGACCAAATTCTGTATCAGCCCGTTGATTCCTCAAATCAACTCCAATTCCAATTGAAAAAAGCCGCCTCGGCTTATACTCGAGTCAATAACTTTTCCAGTTTTTTGTGGTAAAATTAGGTGCCTCGGCTTATATTCGGGTCGACCTATACTCGAGTAATAAATGCTTTATTAAATCTCATAGTATACACATTACATTACATAACGGCAAGGCTGCATTAAAAACAATTAAAAACCTTTTGGACATAAAGTGGACCCTAATGGACTACTAGTCATCCAATTACAAAGTAAAACATGATGCCACAGTACAAATAATGCTGTGTTGAGATGCTGGATGCCCCAGATTCCCAGCCAATAAAGTGCTCGTGCCAAAGAAGGGAAAGGACAGTAGTGTCAGATATGGGTGATGGTGCCAAAGAGACACTAGAAGTGATGACATCATACAATTGAAATCAAATATCCCTAGAATTATAGATAGTGCACCGAAGAGATACTTTGTTAAAGTGTTGAAGTGCTAAAGTGATCAGTATTAAAGTGCTGTAGTGCTAACAAAATAAGAGCTGGGGCTACAGGGCACACAGCACCCAAAGAAACGGCAATATAACAATAATAATAATAGAATCTATGGTGTCAAACATTACCAGGTCCGGGGTCTAAGTCCACTTTAGTCCTCCCTAAGTGTCACCTCCGACGCGTTGCGTGGCGATGCGTTTAGCGCCGCTTTATCAGGGTGTATACTATGAGATTTAATAAAGCATTTATTTTATATACTTACTGTTGAGCGGCTATATCTTAGGGAGCACTTGTGGCCTGTGCTGGCAGTCCACTCTCTTCTCTTGCATTAAGAGTAGGGAGTGGGGTATATAAAGAAGGAGGAGGAGGAGGATCAGAGAAGAGTGTGCAAGGCGCAAGGAGGAGAGGTGACCCTAGAGAGCTGAGGAGGCGAGGACTGGCCTTAGAGGTAAATGTGACGCAGCTCCCTTCCTTCTGCAGAGACTGTGTAGGAGTCAAGGGGAACCTTGGCTCCCTGCCCTGCGGAATATTGTCAGCAGCAGGTAGGTAGATCAGACATGGTTGGGCAGGCTGGATCAGCAGCAGGTAGGTTGCTCAGACATGATTAAGTAGGTAGGGTAGGCAGCAGTTAGGTAGATCAACTGTGGTTGGGCAGGCAGGGTCATCAGCAGGTAGGTAGATTAGACATAGTCAGGCAGGTAGGATTGGCAACAGCCTCCAAAGCTGGGTCAACTAAAGGCAGGCAGGGTCAGTACATTTGACAACAGTGATCAATGGGTGAAGATAGGTGTATTGATGGGCAGGCTGGGTCAGCTGCAGGTAGATAGATCAGACATTGTTGGGCAAGCTGGCGCAGCAGTAGGTAGGTTGATAAGTCATGTTATAGCGTGTGTAGGGTCGGCAGCAGGTAGGTAGATCAGACATGGTTGGGCAGGCTGGATCAACAGCAGGTAGGTTGATCAGACATTATTAAGTAGGTAGGGTAGGCAGCAGTTAGGTAGATCAAATGTGGTTGGGCAGGCAGAGTCATCAGCAGGTAGGCAGATTAGACATAGTCAGGCAGGTAGGATTGGCAACAGCCTCCAAAGCTGGGTCAACTAAAGGCAGGCAGGGTCAGTACATTTGACAACAGTGATCAAGGGGTGAAGTGGGTGTATTGATGGGCAGGCTGGGTCAGCTGCAGGTAGATAGATCAGACATTGTTGGGCAAGCTGGCGCAGCAGTAGGTAGGTTGATAAGACATGTTATAGCGGGTAGGGTCGGCAGCAGGTAGGTAGATCAGACATGGTTGGGCAGGCTGGATCAGCAGCAGGTAGGTCGATCACACATGGTTGGGCAGGCTGGATCAGCAGCAGGTAGGTAGATCAGACATGGTTTAGCAGGTAGGGTAGGCAGCAGGTAGGTAGATCAAATGTGGTTGTGCAGGCAGAGTCATCAGCAGGTAGTTAGATCAGACATAGTAAGGTAAGTTTGGCAACGGCCTCCAAGGCAGGGTTGGCAAACAGGCTGACAGGGTAAACAGAGTTCAAGGCTGGGTGGACAACAGGTAGGCAGGGTCCGAGCTTTCATCTGGATGGAGCTGAGTATTGCACATGCTAGTACGATCAGATTGGAAAGGACTTTTAAAAAGCTCCCCTTCCTTTGGGGGTAAAACATCGGGCATGTGGCTCCTGCCTGGCAATGCAAGTCGCTACGAATTGAGAGACACTGGAAGTGAGGGAGGCCAGCTGTCTCCGAGTGACGTGCTTCTCGAGAATAACATTGCCTGACCCCACAGAACTAGAGACGACATGGGAGCATCAGAAAGTTATGTTTCTGTGCATCGTAACAATTCTGTTGCCACTTATTAGAGCGAACCATTAATTGGACCAGCTTAGTATGAATGTAATGAAAAAATGGAACCACAGAAAATGGGACCATTAAGTGCTACAGGAAATAGGTCCCAATCCCAATTTAAAAGGAACTCAACAACTACAGTACTTAAATGAGCATCATGTTGATCTGTGTTGTTTTTGGGCACTGGTCTAGACCTCCTCTGGTGCCATCAGCAGCACCAATCAGTGGTGTCAGCATCCTCAAACTTCATTTTCTTCAGGGAGACACAGAAAAATGATGGCACCACTATATATAATGGGAGAGAACTGGGAAATACTGAAAGGGTTAATAGGTATCACTGACTCACCTAGTCCCTCTGCATAGGGTGCCCGTTAATTTCCACAGCTACCGGAGATTACCTTTAAAGCATGAGACACACACAAGATGTAGTTTCACCAGAGTAATCTGCTGTTTATTATTATAACTCAGTATTTATACATAGCATCTCAGAACTTTCTAGAAGCTACTACATTCTAGTGACATAGATGTTACGTTCCACAGTTGGTCCCATGATTTACAAGAAATGAAACTCACTGTTCCCTGTAATCGCTGGGCTACGTGACGGCACCTCTGCATGATATGGTGAACTGAAAATTGGATTGGATCCTAGATTATATGAATGACTTTCCTGTAGCACTTAATGGTCCCATTTTCTGTGGTTCCATTTTTTCATTACATTACTAAGCGGGTGTCCTGACCCCCAAAATGTGCCATGCCTTCTTGATTGGGATTGTGGGATCAGTGCTTTGAACCAAACCAGGGGCTCCCAAGCTTTTTTCATCAGGTACCACTTCCTATTTTCTGGGTGGTCCGTATGAGTGATCAGCCAGCTAAAACCATATCAAAAATACAAAAACTAAACTATTTAAAGTCCATACACGAATTTTCCATCACCTTTGTGAGCAGTTTTGCTAGGGGGAAAATTATAGATGGCAGCAGATTGAGTTGGTGAACAGGTCAGTCTGTACCACTTGATAGTCCAGCACAGTAGCTAGGCTTTATAGCACCAGGGGCAAAGATTCTAAACGGTGCCCCCATCTGTTTTCAGGCCTCCCTTTGGCACTGTTAGGACTGGCATAGACTGGGTCGTGAACCAGCAATCTGCCAGCCTTCATCGCTCCAAGATCACTGCTCTGTCCATTGTGCTGTCTGCTGTGGCGTGGTTACTGTGTGTCTGCTGGAGTGGTGAAGTTCCCTCCTGAGTCCTAGAGCCACATGGTTTGACCTCACCTGGCATTAATCATGCTATTGAGGGTCCTTTAAATGCATGATGCCCCTGTCGTTGGATCATTGCATTGTCTATTTGTAGCCTAGCTCTCCCTGTCCTTGTGGACCTTTGGGCCTTGCTTAGTTTATGTCTTGTCTGTGATGGACAAGCCCTTCATAGTTGGTGTCTTCGTCTGTGCTGGGTCGTTTTGTCCTAGTACGTATTAGGGCCTGAGCCCATCCTATTGTCTGGTCATTTGTGTTTTGGGCCTGCGGCCGCCATAGCCTGCAGTGGGCACCAGCTCCGCCATAGCCTGCACTGGGCACCAGCTCCACCACTGGAAACCAGCTCCGCCACAGCCTGCACTGGGACCCGGCTCCGCCACAGCCTGCACTGGAAACCAGCTCCACCATAGCCTGCACTGGGACCCATCTCCACCACAGCCTGCACTGGAAACCAGCTCCGCCATAGCCTGCACTGGGAACCAGCTCCGCCATAGCCTGCACTGGGACCCATCTCCACCACAGCCTGCACTGGGACCCATCTCCACCACAGCCTGCACTGGAAACCAGCTCCGCCATAGCCTGCACTGGGCACCAGCTCCTCCATAGCCTGCACTGGAACCCAGCTCCGCCATAGCCTGCACTGGGACCCAGCTCCGCCATAGCCTGCACTGGGACCCATCTCCACCACAGCCTGCACTGGGACCCATCTCCGCCATAGCCTGCACTGGAAACCAGCTCCGCCATAGCCTGCACAGGGACCCATCTCCACCACAGCCTGCACTGGGACCCATCTCCGCCATAGCCTGCACTGGGACCCATCTCCGCCATAGCCTGCACTGGGACCCAGCTCCGCCATAGCCTGCACTGGGACCCAGCTCCGCCATAGCCTTCACAGGGACCCAGCTTTTCCATAACCTCCACTGGGACCCAGCCCTGCCATATCCTGTACTGGGACCCAGCTCCGCCATAGCCTGAACTGGGACCCAGCTCCGCCATAGCCTGCACTGGGACCCAGCTCCGCCATAGCCTGCACTGGGACCCAGCTCCGCCATAGCCTGCACTGGGACCCAGCTCCGCCATAGCCTGCACTGGGACCCAGCTCCGCCATAGCCTGCACTGGGGCCTAGTTCATTTGTTTGTGTCTTGTGTACATCTGCCCTGTTTTTCCCCTTTCCAAGTCTGCGAACAGCTGCCTGTGCAGCTCCACCTTTACGCGCTCTGCTGAAGAACTGGGTGGACTACTCGAGTACCGAACCACCTATGCCCCGGGTGGTCGGCAGCTTGCCTCTTTGGTGGTGCAGGCGGGTTGTCTGTCCTATGTCCTTCAGTTCACAGTCCATTACCCAGCTTCCTTTGTCCCCAGACAGTAAACTAGGAATTTCCCACACACACCTTGAATGTACGTTATTCGCCTGGGCATGACAGGCACCTCACTGAACTGCTGCACCTGGGGCAAGTGCCCCCCCCCCCCCCCGCTCCCTGTCCCTGAATAGGATCTGGGGTACCACCAGTGGTACTCATACCACCTGTTGGGAACCCCTGATCTAAACCTATTAAAGCAGACCAAAACCCACTGAACTTGTGAAATACATTTGACCAAAGCACCTGAAACAGTTTTTTGCTGTCCCTCTCTGTAAGATGGCAGATGATTAATCATTGCATAAGTGTTGCAATGACATCATTGCCACACACAGCAGTGGAAATGAATGGAGCAGGTGGAGCTTTATAGCTAAAACAATGGCCATTATTTGGGATAGGAATGAAACAAAAGCAGTAAAAATAGGCATAAGTTACTATTTATGGGGGGAGCAATTCAGGGAATGTTAGTTAAAAATGTGGCTTTTGGTCCACTTTAAACGGTACATTTTAAAGTGTTTTCAGCATCTGGCTTTAGAGAGTCGGTCTCATTTATAAACGCTTATAGGTGGGGTATATCTAAAAAACCCTAAAATGTGATGTTGATGTTGTAGCCGCAGTTGGTCCTGGGGACTTTTTTAATTTTTACTTGCTACAGCATTGCTACGAGCGTCTGCCGTTTTGTCTGTCGCTTGTATTTTAATTAGGTCTCTGTGGATCAAATGTTTAAGTTTCCTATAGAAACTCCCTGATGATTATCTCGTACTGGCCGCTGTGTATATAAAAGAGAATAAATTGTTACAGTAATTACAGTAAATCACTTTTTAGGGCATCAGACAGAAAGGACTCACTCCCTTCTGAGTTATGATCATTGAATCTACAGGTGCCTAATTGGCACTTTGCCCATTCATTTGGAAAAAAAATGTTGACCTAACAATTGTAATTGGCTCAATGCTTCCCTCTCAGAGCCACTAAGTTTAGTACAGTATCTGAGCTTTTGAATTGAGTTGCTTGCTGTGTCTTCTTGATAGTTTGACGTACAGTTTTTGAATTTAGATGTATGAAAGATCAATTCTCAATCAAGACCACAGACCCATAAGTAGGGTCGGCACCAGCAGTTGGCATACTTGGACGAGTGCTGGGTCCCCTTGGCCTCCTTAAGGGTCTACTCAGTCCCAGACTGGGCCACAGGATGAGTCTCCTAAAAAAGGAATGAGAATTTCTACCTGGCTCCGAATCAACCCAATTATGTTTGTTATAGTCTCAGCAGGATAAAGAGCCCATCCCAGAGACTGTTGTTTAATTAGATGTCATTCCTGAAGACCAGCAACGACTAACAAGTAAGTGCACCTCACCTCACATGCCACGCCAACCTGAGTCAACAATATACTAGGTCCAAGAACCCCCCTCGATCCTCTTAGCTCCTGCCACAGGCCAGATAGAGGCCCACTACAATAGGTTTTAGTATAGGAATTATGGCATCCTGTTTGAAAGTCAAAATAAAGATACAAGAAGAGAGGAGAGAATGGGTGAAAATTCAGGTTAGGTGGGTAGTGACAGAGGGGGAGAGACTGGAGGAGTTGAGAAGGTATAGAGTCAGAGGTGCATGTGGTAGGGCAAGAGACAAAGAGGAGTGTGGATACTTCTTCTTCTGTGACTGGGTTGAATAAGGAGAGTGTGCTGAGTGAGGTGTTGTAGGGAAGACGATCAATGAGTGGCTCTAGCCAGATGTCTTTAATTTTCTCTTTGAAGAAGGTGGCCAGATCTTCAGCACAGAGATCAGTGATAGGCGCCTGCACATTAGGACGAAGGAGCGATTGGAAAGTGTCAGAGTTTTTGGGATAACGAGGAGATCAGGTTAATGTTGTGTATGCGTTTTCCTCAAAAGGCATTTAGCACTCCTGGAACATGAGTGAGTGAGTTTGGGTTGTCTGACAGGGTTGCTATATTTTTCTTTCTGGAGAGTTTGAGTGTAGGGGGTGCTAGTTCATCAAGGGTGCTTCTGGTGGTGTTTAGTTGCTAGTTTGGGACAGGATAGAGAAGTGATTGGGGACAATGACGACTGTAGTGTGCAGAAAAGTGCCTGAGGGTCAATGGCCTTTAGATTTCTAAAGGTGTGATAGGAGTTTGCCCGAGAGGCACAAGAGTTTGTGTGTTAAATCCAAGCGTTTACCTGTCCGCAATCTTCACAGCATTCAAACAACATTTCGGAAACATAGACACCTCATATGCCTTGTGGCGCCATATTACTGCTTGTTGTGATCAGCGAAGCTTAAGGGCCAGTTTAGGGTTAACTCAGAGGTTCTTTCTGGCACCCTATGAGTAGTGTGTCAATTAAGCAACTGCTGTGCAGCCCCAGCCTTCCAACCTCCCATTGGTCAGTGGTGGTCACATAAAGCTGTCCAGGCTTCAGCACACACTTCCTGTGATGGTGTCTAGCTTGTTGTGTGTTACTTTGCTTGTTTATCTCCTGCTGAACATTTTAGTTTGCTCTGCATCCCGACTATACTTTTGCCTGATCCTTTGGATAATGCAACTCTCTGATTTACAGCTTCGGGTATTGGATTTTCCTGGACTTCGGCTTTGTTTACTCCTTCTGTCAAGGCGCTGGTAGGACTGATATCAGTTGCAGACCCGGCTAACTCTGACTTCCCCTGTGTATTTGATACAGTTTTGCCCTGTTGTACATCGGCCTTTGCAGCCTCAGGTGCCGTCGTTTGTGCCCTTAAAGCGGTCCTTCACTCTGAATAAGAGTTTATCTTATATGTTTCCCACACCCTGTACATACAGATTGCACACATTAAAAATTATCCTACCTGCATCTACTGCATGTTATGAGCCTTTAAACATCCAGGATGGCGGCTCATGGAACATCAGGCAGCCTGCAAACAGGAAGTGCCTTCTGACTGTGCTGCTCTGCATTCTGGGATTGCTGACCTTTTCCTGACCCCAGATCTGCTCTGTCTGAGCAAAGCACAGCTATAACCCGCCCTCCTTTACTTTATCCCACTCTGCTCAGTAAGTGTGATGCTTCTGAGTCAAGATGGCTGCGCCCGTATCCTAAAGTCCTAAACAGAGTTGCAGCCCAGTGTGGGAAAAAGTGACTAAAAACTTAAAATATATTAACTTTATATGCTGGGGAATCATTTTTTAAGGGTTTGGGCTTTTCAATAAATCATGGTGAAGGTCCGGTTTAAGTCCTGGGGTAACTGTGTGTGAATATAGGTGAAGACGGTGGTGTTAGATTGGGGTTGGCATCTGAACAAAGGCTGGTAATCACCTGGGCATTGCATTGTGATAGTCAAGGAGGGAAGGGTGGGGTCAGAGAGTGGGAGAGTAGAAATAGTAAGGTTAGAGACAACGTCAGACAAAGATGAGGTCAAGTGTGTTGCCATCTTTGTTTTGCCTGGGAATGTGTGTGTAAGACCAATAGAGGAGGTTCAAGATAGGAGTTTAGAGGCAGCTGGGGAGCTAGAGTTGTCCAGGAGGGTACTGAAGTATTGTTGGTAAATCTGTGGACAGAAATTGTGGAAGCAAAGTATATGGCTGCCACTCTGAGGGAGAGATGGTTAAAGAGTCTGAGAGTGTGGATTGTAAAATCTAGGAATGAGAGTGTATTTTATACCAGGGTGGTGCAGTCTTTTTAGTTTTTTTCCCCAATTTTTCGAGTTCAGTATATGGTGCAGCTCCACTGTTGTGTTTATAGGAATGAGAGTGATTGTACTGAATGGAATAGTAGGTACATTGCACAGAAAGTAACTCCTCCACCATGTCATCAGATCTAGTAGTATGTACTAGTGTGTCTTGCCCAAAGTCAAGCATGGAGGTGGGAATGTCAGGTTTGGGACTACATGAGTGCTGTTGGCTGTGGAGGGGGATTCTCATGGAATTTGTAAATAATATCCCCCCTTAGGGTATTAAAAAGGGCAGAGAAAAATGGTAGGGAGTGGATTTGGAGAGACCGGCAATACTCCTAATCTTAGGCTGGAGAGACCTGGAGAGAGACCTGGAGAGTCTTTTTCTGGTTACCCTATATGTAGGTTTGCCCCACTGGATGCCAGTAGTCCTGTGGGGACTTGATAGGATGGCCAGGAGAAGAATTCATAGAAGAGGTGAGAATTGGGACTGGGACTGGGATCAGACCCGCAACCAACAAACAAATTGAGACACAACTCCTTCTTGAGTATTGGGTCATTGTGTAGTGGTGGCCTTTAGAGATGAGCGAACCGGTTCGGACGAACCGGAATTCGCTCCGAATTTCAGGAAATATTCGATTCGGCACGAACCCGAATATTTTGTGGTTCGTGCCGATCGAATTTTTCCTGAAATTAAAAAAAAAAAATGCCGGCATGGTGGGAGCGGGCCGGCCGGTTCCGCTGTCAGCGCCCTCTGATGACGCGCCCTCAGATGACAGCTGAGAGCGGCGCCGGCCTCCACGCTCCGGACCTGCAGGTAAGTGTTTGCTTTTTTTTGAAATGCCGGCATGGTGGGAGCGGGCCGGCCGGTTCCGCTGACAGCGGAGCGGGCCGGCCCGCTCCCACCATGCCGGCAAAAATGCTTTTTTTTTTTTTTTTTTGTTTTTTAAATGCCGGCATGGTGGGAGCGGGCCGGCCGGCTTTACCGGCCCGCCGGCCGGCTCCGCTGTCAGCGGGCCGGCCCGCTGACAGCGGAACCGGCCGGCCCGCTCCCACCATGCCGGCATTTATGATGGGGAACTTCGTAAAAGTTCGATTCGGCCGAACCCGAATTTCTTTGTGAAATTCGGCGAATCGGCCGAATCGAACTTTTCAAAAGTTCGCTCATCTCTAGTGGCCTTCATCACTAATTTTCTTCTGCTAGAGATCCGCTTTTGTGGAAATAATGTTGAACTTTTTTTTTTACCTTTCTCTGCTTCTAATTCTGTCTTGCTTCAATTCATCGGCTGTGGAAATAGCAGTGGCTGTCGTGGACAGTACCATTGGCCTCTTGCGAATTGTGTTTGTTATTGTCAATTTAAATCTACATTTTCCAAAAACCGACCACGAGCGGGAGACAGAAGGTGCAGTGCTCATTTGCCTGTTGTATGTATATATTTTGGGACCCTAATTTCTCTTAATATTGCCCCTTCTAGAAGGTATTCATTGAATATCATGAAAGCTGTATCTGTGCTTAAAGTGGATCAAATCCAAGGATCTTGTATATCCTGGGTTTTGGTCCTTTCCCCCAGGGCACCCCGATCGAGGGTGCCCCGCTTCGTGAAACCCCCCAGGACGCCGAGATCAGCTCAACTCTTCCCGGTCCAATGGCGCGCCTAAGAGCAGCGGCTTTGAGCGTCCTGACGGCCGCATCCTCCTCTTCCCTCTAACAGGGAGCATGCCTGTGCCGGCCATTCACAAATGCCTGGTGTGGGTACGCGACCTGCTAGAGGAGAGGGATAGCAGGATGCGAACGCTGCTCTTAGACGCACCGTGGGACCGGGAAATGAGGTAAGTGAATCGCATAAACTGGGGGGTTTCACACAGCGGGGCATCCCTATTTTGGATGCCCGGGGGGGGGAATCGATTGGCCTGGGAATCTTATAGATTCCTGAGCTGATTGGCATGGGTTTTGGTCCACTTTAACACTATAGTGACACCTTTATTTAACCCTATTATATAAGCCTTAAGGAATAAAACAACTGTCATTACTACAAAATGAATTGCTAGTAAACCAAAACAATGCTCAGAAATTATTCATGGGGGGGGGGCGGTTAGGAAAGTGCTGTAACTTACATTTTCCATGATCCCACTATGCATAGCTTGACCGCTGGCAATCAGTGGCGTTTGCCCCACTGGATGCCAGCAGTCCTGTGGGGACTTGATTTGATGGCCAGGACGGGGATCAATCAGACCCGCCACCAACAAATAAACTTCCAACCTTCCATTGGTCAGTAGTCGCATAAAGCTGTCCAGGCTTCAGCACACACTGCCTTTGATAGCGTCTAGCTTGTGATGTGTTACTCTGCTTGTTTATCTCCTGCTGACCTGATTAGTTTGGTCTGCATCCCGACTATGTGATGCATGGTGGGATCATGGAAAATGTAAGTTACAGCTGGTACCTCCCCCCCCCCCCACTATAAATAATTTCTGAGTGTTGTTCTGGTGTCAGGTCTGGAGTTCCTCCACAGCTTTGCTTACTCCTGCTGTATGCCATTCCACCAGCAGATGGCTCTGTCCTCCAGAGGTGTTGCTGATCAGCCAGCACTTGTGTGACTTCCTGATCTATATAAGCTAATCCACACATGGAGCCAGTGGATCAGCATTGAATTGTCTACCTGGACCCTGACTCTGGAATTTTGAACCTACTACCTTGAAACCCCAGAATCTTGTACTTTGTAATCCCGGCATCTTGAACCTTGAAACCCTGAACCTTGAACCTTTAAATCTGGACTCTTGCCATAGCCCTTGTGATTTAATCTTCCTGTTCCTGCTCTGTATCTGCCTTTGGACTTTCCTTGGATTCGTATGTATGTATTCACTCTGACTCCACATGTATGTATGTATATATATATATATATATATATATATGTACAGCAGCCTGGTTGATGTGTGTTCTGTTCACTGTTAGTCACCATTAAACACGGTTTGCAGCATATCCGTCTCCGTTCTTCCGGCCTCCAAAGTCTTAACTAACCGGCTCTCCGTCGTAGGATATGACATTTCAATATATTGAAGATGCAGTGATAATCCATCAAATGCGTAAAGTTCCAATATAGTAGAATGCAAAGATAATACAACAAGCCAACTTTTCTAGGGATCGGGGTCCCCCATCCTCAGGGCCAGCTACTAAGCAGATCACTATCACATGAGGGGTTAAATAGAACTGAAAAGAGGTAGAATCCCGCCTGACATCATCAGTCATCAGTCAGTATCTGAAAGTCTGCCCGGCTTTCAGCCCCGCCCACTGGGCGTCCTCCCTAGCAGGCAGGGGCTGGGGATGGGGGATAACCGGGACACAGCTGTGCCTTGGCATGGCCCCGGGGATGAGTATTTCGATGCGTTTTTTTGTTTTTTACATTATGGATTACTCCATATACCTACAGTGTGTATTAAAATGATGATTTTTAATTTTTGTTATGACATCACTGATGACATCAGATGGGATTCTACCTCTTTTCAGTTCTATTTAACCCCTCATGTGATGGGGATCTGCTTACTAGCTGGCCATGAGGAAGGGGGACCCAGATCCCCCGAAAACGTTGTCTGGGACCATTTGTTGTATTATCTTTGCATTCTACTATATTGGAACTTTACGAATTTGATGGCTTATCACTGCATCTTCAATATATTGAAATTTCATATCCTATGACGGAGTGCTGGTTATTTAAGACTTTGGATTTACTGCGGTGCCTCCGCTAACCTGGCACCCACTAAGTTGTGTGGTAAGTGTGCAGCTCTCACCGTGGAACTTTTGCATTCTGATTTGCAGCCTCATTACTGGCCATTCTATAATAAGGGACTCTTTGCTGAGAGATCCATGACATCTGATTTACTAACAATTCATTTTGTAGTATTGACAGTTGTTTTATTCCTCAGACTGTAGATCAGACCTGGGCATTGTACGGCCCGCGGCCCACATACGGCTCTTTGATTGGCTCTGACAAGCCCTGGCTGAGCTGGCTGGTGGAGTCCCTCCGCTCGTGATTCAGCGTCCCTCTGCTCGTTCTGCCTGCGAGGTGTCCGCCCGTCCCTCTTTGCAGCGGGACCTGCTGCGAAGTGGGACGGGCAGGCACCTGACAGAGAAGAAGAGCCCAACCAGGGGAGGAGAAGGAGGTAGGCTCTGGCACCATCTTGCCTGGGTGGAGGGGTGGGAAATACAATTAATACAACACAATTAATATTATGCAGAATTGAGTTCAGCCTTTTGGCCCAGCCCTCCACAATATTTTTAGTTTCTCATGTGGCCCCATGGAAAAAATAATTGCCAACCCCTGCTGTAGATAAACAAATCGGGACGACACTCCCTTTTGAGAGTTCTTCCGGTTAACCCTGTTTTCTTTGTGTGACTTATTTATATAACACTGTACGTGTACTGTTTTTATATTTCAGTAAAAATCGGACAATGTCTGGCAACCAAACAGAAATAACGCACTTTGTACTGCTTGGCTTTCCAGAACTTCAGAAATTCCAGATTGTGGTTCTTTTGCTGTTTGCTATCATTTATTCCACTACGGTAACTGGGAATGCTGTCATCATTGCGTTGGTCATTTATAGCCATCCTCTTCAGACCCCAATGTATTTCTTCCTCAGTCATCTCTCGGCTTGTGACCTTGTCATCAGCACGAACGTCGTTCCCAATACGCTTCGGCTTCTCGTGAACCGCGTCATCCGTACGTCCGTGCAAGGGTGTTTCACCCAGTTGTATTTTTTTGGTGCTTCTGCAGTCACAGAAAATTGTCTCATTTCGGTGATGTCCTACGATCGATATTTAGCCATTTGTGACCCTTTGCACTATTCCTCCATCATGGCTCCCCGCCTTCATTATTGCCTTGCTGCTTGGTCTTGGCTCATGGGCTTGGCGGTGGCCTTCATCACTAACTTTCTTCTGCTGGAGATCCGCTTTTGTGGAAATAATGTCGTCGACCATTTCTTTTGCGACCTTTCTCCGCTGCTGATGCTCTCTTGCTCAGATTCATCGGCTGTGGAAATAGCCGTGGCTGTCGTGGCCAGTACCATTGGCCTCTTGCAATTTGTGTTTGTTATTGTCACTTACATCTGCATCTTCAACTCCATTTTCCGAATATCGACCACTACCGGGAGACGGAAGGTCTTCTCCACCTGCAGCGCTCATTTGTCTGTCGTATGCATATATTATGGAACTCTCATTTCTCTTAATATTGCCCCTTCTAGAGGGTATTCCTTGAATATCAAGAAAGCTTTATCCGTGCTTAACACTATAGTGACGCCTTTATTTAACCCTATTATCTACAGCCTGAGGAATAAAGACCTTCGTAGCGCTGTGCAACAAATTTTAACTTTAAGAAATGGCCGGTGATTTTTTTAGTTAAACCGGACCAACGGCCTGGCACATCTGGAAAAAAAAAGGTAGCGGACATATTGGAGCTTCCTCTCCTAGCATCTCAGCCATGCTGCTGTCTGGATTCAACTGATATAACTGACAATGCACAGTAACAGGAAGCCCAGCAGAACTTTCTGTTTGCAGGTGGCCTACAAATGCACGAGTCATCATTTTTGTTTCTAAAATTTACAGCAGTTAGAAAAGGGGAAATTAATCTTTATGAGTAGCAATTAGAGATGAGCGAACTTCTTGAAAGTTCGATTCGGGCGATTCGCCGAATTTCCCCAAGAAATTCGGGTTCGCCCGAATCGAACTTTCACGAATCGCTCATCTAAAAAAAAAAAAAAAATCCCGCATGGTGGGAGCGGGCAGGCCGGCTACGCCTGTCAGCAGGCCGCCGCCGGCCCGCTGACAGCGCAGCCGGCCTGCCGCTCCCACCATGCCGGCATTTTTTTAAAAAGCAAACACTTACCTGCATGGTCGGAGCGTGGAGGCCGGCGCCACTCTCAGCTGTCATCAGAGGGCGCGTCATCAGAGGACGCGTCATCAGAGGGCGCCTGAGAGCGGCGCCGGCCTCCACGCTCCGACTATGCAGGTAAGTGTTTGCTTTTTAAAAAAATGCCGGCATGGTGGGAGCGGGCAGGCCGGCTGCGCTGTCAGCGGGCCGGCTTCCGACACCCGCTGACAGCGTAGCCGGCCTGCCCGCTCCCACCATGCCGGCATTTTTTTTTTTATTTCAGGGAAAATTCGATCGGCACGAACCAAAAAAAATTTGGGTTCGTGCCGAATTGAATTTTCCCTGAAATTCGGAGCAAATTCCGGTTCGTCCGAACCGGTTCGCTCATCCCTAGTAGCAATCTAAAGTGCCCCAGGGAGGAATGCATATGAGCACTGTTTGTTCTGTTGGTCTGGTTTAAGTCATTTTTGACTGTTGGTTTGCTTTAAGTGTTGCATATGAAAAAGGGCATCTGGCCCGAAATGTGCCTTTCTTGTTGTTGTTGTTATTATTATATTACTATATAAGTTTTATGTCACAGAGCTGGATCTAAATATTACAACTATGTTCTTGAGGATATGAGAAGACATGTTAGTAGTACTAATGTGTTTCTTTAATAAAAAAACAGTGCATAAACAATGTGGTGTATATATGTGTATGTGTATATATATATATATATATATATATATATATATATATATATATATATCACAATAATATGGCAGTGCAATACTAAGCAAATATGGCAATAAAGTGCTAGGAGTGCTGAAAGGTAAAAAGAAGTCTGTCAAGCCATATTAGTTATTGACAATAAAGTAGCATATACTTCACCAGTAGTCACAGCCTTATTCCCCCCTGCAGCAAGCCTTATCCCCCCCCCCCCCCCCCGCTATGCACTGTTTATGCACTTTTTGGGATGAAATGCTGTTCACTTAATTTCCTGAATTTGCTTGACAATTTTTGCACTGTCTCACATAATGTCCCATGTATTTAAATGTTCTGCAAGCCTATTGAATATTACTCCCTACTAATACATTAATTTTAATTAAATAGCCCACTTGAGAAATCCCACCCCCCCCCCCAGCTTTTTGTCTTCATGTTTTTTAATTTTGTCTTGTATTGTCAATTGTATGGATCATGTCATTTTTAGTCTTTGGATTTAATACATTCTCATTAATTTTTAATTCATTTGATGTGCGGCCATTTATACGGGGTGTGTTGTTGGGGGATTTCTAGAGCCCCATTTAAGTACATTTTATTCCTTCTATTCACCTCTTAGGCCTGCAACCCTGATAAATAGATTTTTGGCTCTGCACGTCCAGCATTTGTTTAGTTGTCTAGACTAGACCAACACAACAAACCGTTCTCATATGCGTCCATCCCCGGGGCAATTTAGATTGCTACACATAAAAATTCATTTACTTTTTTCTAATTCTTGTTGTAGTGAATTTTAGAAACAAATGGTGGCTCATGCATCTGCAGGACTCCTGCAAACAGTAAGTGCTACTGGGCTTCCTGTTACTGTGCATTGTCATGAACGCTACCTTTCTTTTTCAACTGTGCCTGGCTGTTGGTCTAGTTTAACCTTTTCTACTACTGAGCACAGAGAATCAATCCAATAAATGTCTTATGCTATATCACAGACCTAGCCTAATGCATTTATATCAATTTATAATGGGAATTTGGCACTCCAAAGCCCTTGTCAATAGAATACAAATTCTAAAATAATGTTTCCATCACCACAAAAGAGATGGAGAACAGCAAATAAAAAGCACAGCTGTCATGGTTCTGGTATATTCCATTAGTATAAAAACATTGGTTTCTTAAAGCACTGTTTCTCAACCTCGGTATGTGTACCCAAAGTGGGAAATCACGCAGCTTAACGGGAAACGCAGTAAAAGATTATTCCTTATTCCTTTTTAAGTTCTACGAAGCCCATGGCCTACTTTTTTTGGTTACATTTATCAATGATCCCCTCCTTGCAGCTACCTGGTTGGACTTCTTGTTGTTAGATCCAACCAGATTGAGAATGGGACACTTGCCCCTTTTCCAGATGTATTTATTATTATTTATTTATTATTATTATGTATTTATTAGTATTATTATTCTTGCATTCCGCTATTTCTTCATTGGTGGTCCAGTGGTGCATTTCCAATGAATATGCTATTGTAAAAGCTTAGCATGAGTTTGGGTCCTTTGCCTACACTCATTGTATTACATTGTTTTATATTATCGATTGTAACATTTTTAACAACATGTTTTGACTGTCCATAATCTTGATGGAATATAGAGCCTAGCCTGCCACCTATCTCTTCCTATAGGCTATGAGAGAAAGAGGTGATGCAGATGCCTTAAAAACATACTCTCCCGACCCATTCAAGCCCTGTTGGCAGCTTTGGTAATTTACACCCATCCTAAAAATGTAAGTTTCGAAAGCCCTTTCTATTAACTAGAGATGCTTCCCTTACCAGTTTATCTCATCTGTAGCTATGGATTATGAAAGGCCCAGAAAGTGGATCAAAACCTTGGGATGGTCAAAATTACGCGGGTTGGCGACATTATTTTAGCCAGTCACTGGAGCGATTGCCTCTAACATGACTCATGAAGAATGGTGGTAACTGGGGAAAACTAATGGAAAAAACATATTTATGCAGAAAGAATAAAGACTATAGACGAACAAATATCTTTAAAATTAAATTTGGACGATTTGCTAAATTTACCCTAGAAATTCACTTTATTATGTATTGAATGTTAACAAACTTTTTAATAACGTAAAAAAACAAAACTCATCTCTTTCCACCGCCAGACAAAGTCCTCTTTATCTGGTGGGCCTCTGACATATTCTTTCAGGACAGAGAGCACAAACATTTCTGCAACAAAAGCACCCATGAAGTTGGGCATATTGGCCAGCTCATAAAATCCCAACTTAACAGCATTCCAGGCTACCATGGTGTCAGGAGAACAGGTGTACTTGTCCACCAAGGTAGCCATGCCATCAAGAAATTTGTTGAGTGTGCGGCTGAGGGTAGGCTGGGAGATGCCCACAGAGAAGGTGTCCAGCCTTTGGAATGAGCCGTTCACCAAAAATTGGAGGCAGCCAACCAATTTGGTCATACCCGCAATTGCATGCCCCTCGCTTGTGGTGGGGGCCAATCATGGCCGCAACTCACAATACAGTTTCTCAAGGGGAACACAGTTAAGTCGGGTCAGCTCGAATAGCTCAATGTCATTCATGTGATCAACATCCAAACGTGGCCGATGCAATCTAAAGTCCGAAAGGCACATGTACAGAACATTGCAGATGCTCATATATTGCAAGGTATTCCTCGAAGGTCTCAATTACGCTTTCATGCACACCACAGCCACACACTCCCGCAAGGAAATAGAGCCTGTAAGTGGAGCGTGAAAGAACCAGTTTCATCGGCCCCTCTCGAAGGGGCAAATCATGTCTAATCAAGGCTCTGAATCATATGCAAGCCCATACTAATCAAGTGTTATTTGCTTCAACACCAAAACAACACAAAGCAGATACGAAATAGACACGATAACAAAATTAAACGCATGTATGCAAACGCTAATACGTCAAAAAAACACACCAGAAGCTCGAAAATGGACCAAAACATATAAAATCAATACTCATACACACACTTTTCCATGTGTAAGTGCACTTAAGAGAGGCTGTGAATCAACCTTATTGTCTTGGGGTATTACCGTGAATGTGGTAAATTTGTCCTATAAATAACTTCACCAGTTTAGGGGGCAAAAAGGAGCATAAGGGGGTTTGGTTAAAATGACTCAATGGGCCATCTTACTAAAGCGAAGAACTGTGACTCAAATGACAGTGTTACCCTGAGACCTAGGTAAATCAACAATAAAATTCATTGGGATATAGGTACAAGATTCCTTAAAGCGGACCTTCACCCTGAATAAGAGCATATCTTATATGTTTCCCCCCCTGTACATACAGATTGCTCACATAAAAAATCATCCTACATCTACTGCATGTTATGAGCCTTTAAACATCCAATATGGCGGCTCATAGAGCAACAGGCAGCCTGCAAACAGGAAGTGTCTTCTGACTGTGTCACTCTGCATTCTGGGATTGCTGTCCTTTCCCTGACCCCAGCTCTGCTCTGTCTGTGCGAAGCACAGCTATAACCCTTCCCCCTGAGTCCTAAACAGATTTGTAGCCCAGTGAGGGAAAAAATAAATAAGTGACTAAAAACTTAAAATATATTAATTTTAGATGCTGGGGAATAGTTTATTTAGGGTTGGGGCTTATCATTACGGTTTAAGGACTTCTAAAGGAACAAGTAACCATGCAGGAGGTTTATAGGTGCCCTTGTTCGAGTACAAACTGGAAAAGCTTCGACAAAATCAATGACCTTGTGCCTGATCGGTGGCCACCAGACAGGACACTTAGCAAGCCCTAGGATTTTACAGCTACGAAAAAGACCTAAGGTTTTAGCATCATGAAATTCTAGCAATGCTGATAAACGCATGTGGGGTGGAACATATCAACAGTGAGGAGGTTTACCAGGAGGAGATTCTGCCTGAAATGGTTCTAGGGAGCTCAATAAATTGGGCAGCAATGCACCAGCTACACAATCAAGGGGCAAAATAGGTTCCTTCTCATCTAACCTACCCTTACCTTCCCCATAATTAGCGTTTTTCTAGCTTTTTTCACATACCTTGCGAAGAAAAGTTTCAGGGTCCAACGGGGTCCTATTTTTTTCCATCGGAAAAATCATATTTTAACCTATTTAGCCCCTAAATTTCGTAATATTTTCATTTTTGTGAAATGTATACACGGACACTGGCTTTTTTGGTGGCTTGTACACATATGCAAACCTCTTTTTTTTTTTTACTGTTTCACATACCCTAGCCCTGCTAGCCCATTACTTACTTATTGCTGTGCCAAGTCTCTTCTGTTCCAAACGACTTAGCATGCCATGCTTGCCATGCATTCTTCTTTAATTCTTCCTAAATCATACCTTAACCACTTCCATTTTTGCCATGCATTCTTCTCTACTCCTTCCTAGTTGAATATTTGGGATGCCCACATGGATATAATGTAAATATTACTCTGATTGTTTTAATATTAATTGAAATAAAACACAACGTTAATTAATTTTAAATCTGTTATTTTTTGGCCACAATGTTTTTTTTTTTATTTTATTGTTATTTTTTTAATTTTATTGTTAATGTGTTTTTTTTGCTTGTGTATTTGTGTGTTTTTTTAATCAATTTTATGATCAAATCATTGCTCTACCTATCATTTGCTGAAGCATTGTCCTGTTGTTAGATGTAGCATCGTCTTGGACGCTTTTCCCTCGGAACACTACATAGACACTTAAATTCAATATGTGGCACTAGTCTTGAATCAGCCTCTTTAATATTTATTGTGTAACTTTTAAGTCATAATGTATTTTTTATTTATAATTCATAGTGTATTTTTAATTTTCTATTCATAGAGTTTTATTTTTTGATTATTAATGTTTTTTATTTTTCTTTAAAAAGAAAATATAAAAGTAAAAAAAAACACAAAAACAAAGGTTACTTTTTTTAATAAAATATTTACAAATAACGTTTTATTTCTCTGGAATAGGAACCTTTGGCTCTGTGGCAAAAATGGTCACTTGTGGGAACGGGGGCTGATGGTTCTCCTGGGATGCCAGGTAGTTGTGAATGGCCGGCGTGGACACGCTCCCTGTTAGAGGGAGACGGAGGATGCAGCCATCAGAGCCGCTGCTCTTAGACACGCCGTGGGACCGGGAAGAGGTGAGTTGGCTGCGGAGATCTGGGGGGGGGTGTCACACAGAGGGGCACCCTCGATCAGGGTGCGTCCAGGGAAAGGACCAAAGCCCAGGATAAAACTATTCTGGGTTTTGGTCCACTTTAAATTTGCGGTCAGGTTACCTGTTTCTACAAAAAAGGAAGCAAATAACTTGTGAGGAACTGGCAGAGAGGAGTGGCACTGGAAATACAGGAGGGGCACATGGATCATGTTATTTCCTTGTTGCCTTATTTTTGCAATTGCCTGAACTGTGGCTTAAATCTTTACCTCTTTAGAAATGATAGGAAAAACGGGGGGGGGGGGGGGGTGCTGTGCCAGCAGCAATTCACGCCAATTTGAGAGAGATATATGCCCCAGAAACAAGGAGGAGCTTGCATGTCATTTTTCAACCAAACACACTGAATAAAAAGCTAATGTAGCAAAGGAAATCTGTGTGAGGGAAGCAGTGTCTATGGCGGCGGCAGATGTTAATGCATCTAGTCAGGGGATACAATATATTTTATTCAATGAGGAGTCATTACAGCTGAATGCTTACTACTTCTGGCTAAAAAAAAGGGAAATTTGCAGAGCTACGATGAAATTTTGACTCAGGGACTACCATGCATGTTCAAGAGTGCAGAATCTGCCTGCTATTCCAAACATGTGCATTTTAATCCCTCTCAATAAGCTTATGTCACTGAAATCATAATCAAAATCCCGGCTTCCATAATTACTGTATGTTTCTCCAGTGGGCCAATTAGGATCCATTAATGCTTTGTTTTTTGTTTTTTTTCAGTAATTGTTCAGTCCCAAGCCTTTGAAACATTTATTACGTACACAGCTTCTAAACATATAAAAACCTATTCAGACATTCGTTTTCACATACAGCGCATCGCCTGAAAGCACAATTCTCCAGAAATATGTCACAGCTAAAACCAGGTCTGACCATGATCCAACAGTTTATTGTAATCATCTTAACAAATATATAAAGGAAACACTTTTTTTCTACCATTTTCCATCAACTCAAAGATCTTCCATGTACACAAAAGGTTTATTGCTCTCAAATATTAAGGTCGACACACAGTTTTTGTTCCTAAGAGCGTTCGTTACCCGTATTTTTCGTTGCTTGTAGGTGCGCTTGCATGATTCAGAGCCTCCATTGGGAGCCTTCCCTTCTGTCCTTGTTGTTGCGTAAGCCATCAAAAGCGCTATGCGTACAGTTTACGTGGCTTAGGTGATGGACGACCCGTCCTTCGGCGTTTTTGGGGGCGTGTTTCAGCGTACCTTGCTACGTAAAGTTTTAGTGTCCAGTGAGGTCCTACTAGTTTCCTTTCGAAAAGAGCTGTTTTTTCCCTTAATTTAGCCTGTGAAATTAATTTTTTGTACATTTATCCGTGACTTGTACGCATATGCAAGACTCTCATTTTTAGTGTTTACCATTCTTCTGCCCCTTGCCCTGGCATTCCATTACTTACTTATTGCTTGACCAAGTGTCTTCTGATCCTAAGTGCTTATCTCTACCAATCCTTCTCTGTAGCATTGCTCCCTCTCCTTGCTTGGTCTTAGTTTAGGATGTCCCATGCATTGTTCTATTCTTCCTAATGCTTACATTTACAACTGACAGTATTTGTATACATTGTTCTTTAATCTTCCTAATGCCTACCTTTCGGTAAAATATGTACAAAAAAACACACAGTAGCTTGAAAATGGACCAAAAAATACACAAATCATACACATACACTTTTTCAAGTGCATTTAAAAATTGTTCGCAAATTTGACTTAATCTGTGTTAGTGAGCACCTCTCCTTCCCAGAGATAATTTATCCACCTCACAGGTGTAGTATATCATGATGCTGATTAGAAAGCATGATCTTTGCACAGGTGTGCCTTAGGCTGGTCACAATACCACCACTGTAATATGTGCAGTTTTAACCCACAGCACAATGCCACAGATGTTGCTAGTTTTGCAAGAGTGTGCCACTGGCATGATGACTGCAGTAATGCCCACTAGAGCAGATTCCAGTGAAATTTCTTTTATTCAATAGTTTTTATTGAAGAGATTGTCATACAACATTGTAAAAAGGCAATGGAATACGACTGTAATGATCCGCACTCTCCATAAAACTTCACTTTTAATAGTGAACCAATAAAAGCATCTCCATAATATAAAAAAATTCCAACCTTTAAATCGGTAAAGATCAAGATGAAAGTAACCACTAACGCATTTCGGGCTCCAGGCCCTTAATCATAGTTAACCATAGTTAACCATTAACTATGATTAAGGGCCTGGAGACCAAAATGCGTTAGTGGATACATTTCATCTTGTGCCAGGACTTGACCTTCACTGATTTTAAGGCTGGAATTTTTGGATATTATGGAGATGCTTTTATTGGATCACTATTAAAAGTGAAGTTTTATGGTGAGTGCGGATAATTATAATTGTGTGGTTCGGGATCACCCACGATTGAACACCCCCAGAAGCAAGTGAGTCGTTGAGCTGAAATACTCCTTTGTATATTGGTGGTGCAAACCCTACTTGTACACATGTTTTGTTCATAAATTAAAGCTTTCAGAGCTTCATAAGGTTTGTACTAGCATTCTAAACGCAATTACCAATACAATAACCAATACAATAACACATGTACAACATTCATTCTAAAGCTCATCAAATCTGATTAGAGAGACCCCAATCAGAAAAATGAACCTGAACTGCAACCTATACAAGAAGAAATAAAGAATTAAGTAGAAAAGATTGACAAAATAAATGCAGCAAAAAGGAAAAGAGAGAGGAAAGAGATATAGGAAAGAAAAGAAGAAAAAGAATGGGTTCCACATCTCAATATGACAACGTAATAAAATAGCATGCTCATTAAATTGTCAAAAGATCGTGGTCAGAATTTTTTGAATGAAAATGGGAAAGCCAACCCTCCCAGGTTGCTATGTAGGTGGCGAAGTTTCCTTGCGTGGATGCCGACATCTTTTCAAAGAACATTGTCTTATTCATGTGTGGAGCAAGGCTCCCCAAGGGGGTATCTGGACTATTCCAAGACTGTGCAATGATTATTTTGGCTGCTGTTAAAATATGCTTTACAAGGCCAAATTGAATGTTCGAGCACCCAGGAGGCGCCAGGTTAAGTAGGACATACTGCGATGTTGAGGTCAGCTTCAGGCTGGTGGTCTTATTTATAATATAGTAACTCTCATCCAAAATTGCTTAAACTGGACCTTCAGCATAATTTAATGAAAAGCCCAAACCCTTAAAAACTATTCCCTAGCATCTAAAATTAATATATTTTAAGTGTTTAGTCACTTACTTATTATTCTTTCCCACACCAGGCTGCAATTCTGTTCAGGACTGTAGGATACAGGCACCGCCATCTTGCCTCAGAAGCATCACACATACTGAGGAGAGGAGAGTGGAATAAAGTTTGGGGGAGGGGTTATAGCTGTGCTTTGCACAGACAGAGCAGAGCTGGGGTCAGGAAAAGGACAGCAATTCCAAAATGCAGAGCGACACAGTCAGAAGACACTTCCTGCTTGCAGGCAGCCTGAGGCCCCATGGGGTTTAGAAAATGCAGTAGATGCAGGTAGGATGGATTTTAATGGAGGCAATCTGTATGTACAGGGTGGGGTAAACATAAAAGATAGGCTCTTATTCAGGGTGAGGGTCCGGATTAATGTGGGCAATCTGTATGTACAGAGTGGGGGAAGCATAGAAGATAGACTCTTATTTAGGGTGAAGGTCCGGTTTAAGTAGGGCATACTGTGCTGTTGAGGTCAGCTTTAGGCCGTGGTCTTATTTATAATATAGTAAACTGTCATCCAAAATTGTTTAACCACCGTACAATCCCACCAGACATGCATATAGGACCCTAGGAAGGGACAACCTCTGAAACATTCCAGAGAATGAGAAGGAAAAAATGTATGTATCCTCTCTGAGACCAAATACCACCGAAGCAATACCTTACCGTTGACCTCTAATACCCTAACATCTAAAAAACCTGTGAGCTAGTACTTCCAGATCCACCCAGCCTCACAACCATAGACCACGTGTAACAACCTCCACATCCAGCATCTTCACCTTCAAGATGGTCTGAGACCAGCAACCCCCTACAGCTTCTGTAACAATCTGTTCATGCATACTGTGAAAGACCGTCTCAGGGAAGATCATCTACATGCTCGTTGTCCTCATTGTGGACTTCATATAACTGTAGTTCATCATCATAATCGACTTGAGCCATTGAAGAGGAGTGGACCAACATTCCATTGGCCACAATCAACAACCTGATCAACTCTATACAAAGGAGATGAGTTGTACCATGTAAGGCAAACCAGATACCGACTGGTTTTCTGACTCTAATTTTCGATAGTAGCAACACTGGTCATATATGATACAGTGTTGTTGCTATTAACTATTATCTAGCGGTGAGGGTGTTGCTGGCTGCCGTTGCTGACGCTATAGCACAGGCTTGGGGGAGTGAATCAAGAATGCTGGAGCCCCATCCAAACATAACCCCCCAGGACACTTAATCTTTACCTTAACCTCGCTTCCCCACTTGGAATCCCAAGCCACGATTGGCTGCACGGAACACACATGGGCAGTGGTACGCCATGATTGGCTGCATTCGGCGGCCAAGTCACTGCCAATGTGAGCGCCATGCACCCAATCTTGGCGCGAGATTCCTCATGGCGAAGCAAGGATAAGGTATAGATTGTGGGCATCTTGGGGGGTTATGTTCGGAGGGACTTCAGCATTCTGGATGCCCCCTCAGTCTGTCCTATAGGGATGACACCAGCTGCCGCCAACACCCTTGCCGTGGAGGGTGTTGGTCAGCTTTAAGCTGTCACAATTTAGCATCCCTGATTGTTCAGCTTCCACATACCTGCATGGGATGGCACTATAGGATGGACGAAAAGGGGGGCAGAATTTTTTTCTTCCCTTGCTGAGCGATATTGTGCCTAGAAACTGACCTGCAACTAACCACCGAACTGCACCCAGAAGCCGCGATTAGGGCGGCCCACCGCTCTGGGCATGTGCACCTTCACTGCTTGTGTTGGTCTCACTTCACAGATGGGTTAAATGTGGAGGAAAAATGTTCTCTTAAAAGAAAAGGGGTTTGAGATATTTCATCGCAGAAACAGTTATCTCTATCAGAGGCAGAGAATGTAATGTCTTTAATATCAGCTAGAGTGTCATATATATCACAATGTAACAACCACACATTTGTGTCACCCAGCAGTTCCTGATCCCTATTCAGCTGACACTGCCCATTATAGCCGTCGCCTGGGTATCCTATTATTGTGACTATCTGCTATCTACTGTATATCATCCTGAACCTGGTTTGAACTCATCTGTCCCTGAACACCTGTACTATGTCTTCTAATCTCCTCTTTATGACCCACTGGACCTCCTCAACTTTCCTGCTGATTCTGTACTGTGTACCCCGTCTACACGTGGATGACCCTTGGCCTGTGCTTTGACCCTGAGTACACTTCTTCCTTGTTCCTTGGTGCATGTTCAGACTGTCTCTCCTGTGTATGATCCTTGGCTACATCTCGATCACACATGAGTGCTCCCCCTTCTATAGTCCCAGCTCACAGGGATATTGGGGTTAATTCAGAGCCTTGTGAGAAAACTCACTTCTTTTTTGAGAGAGAAAATTGTCACTTTCATTGTCCACCTTGGGTCTGAGAGAGTCAATTAAATATTTACACCCGAGAGACAATGATAGTGCTTTTTCTCACCAGGCTCTCACCGACCCCATTGTTCGCACCGCAAAGTCCTGGGAAAAACCCGTGTCCAGTCAGGCCTCTCCAGCATTCAGACGAATGTGGGCCTACCATAGGTGAAGCAGCAGTGAAAATCAGGCAATTTCCCCAGAACTGGGTTCTGCACACTGGCAAGACTTACAGGAGTTCATAAAGGCAGTGACAATTCCTTTTCCTCTCAAGACCCTAATTATGTTTAGAAAGACATTTTGTTTCTTTGCCCTGAGCTGTGCAAAACTCCCTTAACTCACCGGTTTTGGTTTCCTCTTCCATGATCCCAAGGGGCATGTATGGGCTCTCCTTGATCAGCATTCTATGCCATGTATAATACTGTGTGGCATGCATCAGTCAATAAGAAGCAGCAGTAGCTGCCTTTGACCGCTTCCATGAGGCATTGAGATAGGCCTGGCTTTAGCGTGTGCAACAGCTAGAGTAAGGCAGGGGATGCCACCACTGCCCACGCATTCTCTGTGGGATAATTAATACGGTAAACTTTCTGGCTACCCTGGGGTCCTGGCAAGTTAGGGAAAGGGGGGTACTGGCCATAGAATGCTGTAGACACTAGACCAGTGGTTTTCCTTTGTGATTACTTCCTTCACAAAAAAGTCTTATGTTTCTAAACACAACATTTTACTTTCTAGGAATTGACCATGGACAACTGTACATCAGCAACTGAATTCATACTTTTGGGATTTCGAGATCTTCGCTTTTTTAAAGGCATCCTATTTCTTCTCCTGCTTGTGGTTTATGTGGCCACTATATGTGGAAACCTTCTCATCATTGTGTTGGTTGAAACGACCCACCAGCTTCAGTCTCCCATGTACTTCTTCCTTCTCCACCTTTCTCTTTGTGATATTGTGCTCAGCACAGATGTGAATCCAAACAGTCTACAGGTCATTCTCCTGGGCGAGCATCGCATAACAAAACTATCTTGCCATATACAATTATACATCTTCGGCGGTTCCATAACTACAGAGTGTTGTCTTTTGACTGTGATGTCATACGATCGATATTTGGCTGTCTGTGACCCTCTGCACTACTCTTCTATTATGAAACATCATCTTCCTTCTATTTTGGTGGCCTTGTGTTGGGCAGTAAGTTTTTCTCTCTCAGCGGTCACAGAAAGTTTCACCACTCTGCTCGATTTTTGTGGCCCTAATATTATCGACCACTTTTTTTGTGATCTCGCTCCTGTTTTGAAGCTGGCCAGCTCTGACACAACTCGGGTTGAAGTTACGGTCACTATTATAGTCTTTATATTTTGTTTTTCTCAGTTACTCTTTGTCATTGCCACATATATTTGTATCTTTAAATCTATTCTTCACATCTCTTCCACTGGTGGCCTACAGAAGATCTTCTCTACCTGTAGCTCTCATTTGGTGGTTTCAGCTACTTATTTTGGAACTCTCATTATTCTCTATATGGCACCATCAAGAGGATACTCATTGAATATGAACAAAGCGTTATCCCTCATTAACAGCGTTTTAACACCACTATTCAACCCTGCTATATACAGCCTGCGAAATAAAGAAATAAGAATCGCCCTAAGGGAAGCATTTGTGAAGCTCAAAACTTGTAACGATATGTGATTTGGGGTGATACACCAGGATTATCAAATCTCATAGACGTTCCTGGTTTTTACTTACCCCAAGTTTTGGTCCTTCTTCTTGGGCATCTTCTGCTGATGCTTCTCTTTGTGGAGGGGCTTTCTTAACCTCTTCTGAGGTTCCAGAATGTGTGTATATAATGATAATGTACCAGTACCACCTGTTGGGAACCCCTGATCTAAAAGAATCCAGGGGATGCTGATGGATGCCAGCATGGGATATTGTTTGTACCACCAATTCCTGGTGAAAACCCTTGTCCACTCAACTGAACCTGGTTTGAACTCATCCGTCCCTGACCCCCTGTACTATACCTTCTAATCTACTCTTTATGACCCACTGGAACTCCTCAACTCTGTCCTCAACTCTGACCCCATCTACCCATAAATGACCCTTGGCTTGTGCTTCGACCCTGAGTATACTTCTACCTTGTTCCTTGGTGCATGTTCAGATTGACTCTCCTGTGTATGACCTTTGGCTACATCTTGATCATCATCTTGTAGACCCAGCGGGAAAACACGTATCCGGCCAGCATCCAGATGAATGGGGGTCTACCATAGGTGAAGCAGCAGTGAAGATCAGGCAATTTCCCCTGAACTGGGTTCTGTCCACTGGTAAGACTTACATGAGGTCAATCATACTTGTCCTTTAAAGAGGCCATAAAGGCCAGGGACAACCTCTTTTCCTTTTCATATTGTAACAATATGTGATTTTGGGTGATCCACCAGGATTGTCAAATCTCATAGACCTTCATGGTTTTTACTTACCCCAAGTTTTGGTCCTTGTTTCCTGCGCATCTTCTGCGGATGCTCCCCTGTGTGCAAGGGTTTTCTTAACCTCTTCTGAGGTCCCAGAATGCATGATAATAATGATAATGTACTAGTACCACCTGTTGGGAACCCCTTAATCTTAATGGTTCAAGGGGATGCTGATGGCTCATACTATATGTAATGGGATCATCGAAACTGTGTTCACGTGGACAAGATGTCTTAGTGTGTAGACCCTAAAACTGTCCAAACTGAGTTTTGGTTTGTTTGGACCATAGGTCTTTTTTTCTGGAAAATCCATTCTTTTTATTACCTTACACTCCTCAGCACATTCCTACCTCTATCGAAACCTGGACTTTCATATATTAGCTCAAACAGGGTTGTGGAATCGGTAAAACCTACTCCAATTTCAACTTCTTTATTTTTTCATCCTCTGATTCCAGCTCTCACTCTGACTCCTTTATTTTATTAGCTTCCAACTCCAGCTCTGACAATAATTCATAAGAACAAATGGACTGTAGTAAAATGGTGACATAGGGCATTTTCTCACCATTATAAAAGTAATTAGGCAACTTAGGTAGTACATAAAGCATATTCATTGCAATACCATTTATAAACAAATACCTAAAAGTTCCAGTCCAGGCAATAACATAAAAAAGTCTATACTCACATTTTGTCCTCTACAGCTCCTCCATGCAGAGCTAGCATAATAACCAATGAGTGAGAACAAGCGATTTTGTCTTCGGGCAGACATATCAGTGCCCTTCATTTTGGCTTTCAACTGGAAGAACACCCTGAAATTAGAATTTCTGTATCTGGATAGCACAACCACGCTATCCAGATTGCTGCAAAAGAAAAATGTCCCGACATGTTTTTAATTGTCTTTAAAAACGCATCTTTTACCCGATAATACTGAAAGAGTAACGCTGATCATTATCTAAGGGTCTTAGATTGAGAAAACATAAAATATATGTATCTTTAATATTTTATAAACATACCTCAATATTTTATGAAAGCTAAATCAATTTATAATATTAATAGGAGATTTTCTTTTGAATGCTGGAGTCAGAGCCGGAAACTGACTCCAGCCAAACCTAGCTCGGAGTTTACGACTCCAAGTCCTAGTCAAAAGAATACAAGTTCTAAAAGGATGTTTGCATCACCACAAAAGAGATGTAGAACAGCAAATAAGAAGTGCAACTGTCATGGCACTTGTATATTCCTGCAGCTGAAAGGGGTACTCAGAGAAGCTCAGGGTTGCATCAACTGCTGAGGTTTGATGGGTCTAGTATATTATTTTACCAGCAAAACATTATTAATTTTTGCTTTTAAAGTTCTACGAAGCCCATGGCCTACTTATTTTGGGGACATCAGTCCCCTTCTTGGGGGTATCTGGTTGGGACTCGTTGTCAGGGGTTACGCTAAAAACACTGCTACTTGTGGAAGATGTATTATTTTTACATTCTTCTATGGCGTGAGGCGCTGTATTTTAGTTCTGCTTAGCCAGCATTCATGTAGCCTGATGAAGTGGGGGGATACACCCACGGAACACGTGGTTCCTGGTGCTGTAGGTGGTGGGGAGACCCTTTACTGGCATACCTGTGATACCTGGAGTATATTTTGGTTGGATGTATTTTTGCGCTGTATTTGGTATTTATTGGTTGATTGATACTAGCATCTACATTGGTGAGGTATTTTGTGGTCATTTATATAGTATTTAGGTATTGGGTAATCATGTAGGTTCTGTTTGTGATTACACATGGTATTTGTATCTATTGATTAGTTGCACTTGGCACTTTATAGTTATTTGATATAGGATCCGGATCATAGGCAGGATTTGCACATTGTTATTTGTATCTATTGATTGGTCGCACTTTGCACTTTATAGTTATTTGATATATGATCCGGATCATAGGCAGGATTTGCACATTGTTATTTGTATCTATTGATTGGTTGCACTTTGCACTTTATAGTTATTTGATGTAGGATCCAGATCATAGGCAGGATTTGCACATTGTTATTTGTATCTATTGATTGGTTGCACTTTGCACTTTATAGTTATTTGATATAGGATCCGGATCATAGGCAGAATTTGCACATTGTTATTTGTATCTATTGATTGGTTGCACTTTGCACTTTATAGTTATTTGATGTAGGATCCAGATCATAGGCAGGATTTGCACATTGTTATTTGTATCTATTGATTGGTCGCACTTTGCACTTTATGGTTATTTGATATAGGATCCGGATCATAGGCAGGATTTGCACATTGTTATTTGTATCTATTGATTGGTCGCACTTTGCACTTTATAGTTATTTGATATAGGATCCGGATCATAGGCAGGATTTGCACATTGTTATTTGTATCTATTGATTGGTCGCACTTTGCACTTTATAGTTATTTGATATAGGATCCGGATCATAGGCAGGATTTGCACATTGTTATTTGCATCTATTTATTGGTCGCACTTTGCACTTTATAGTTATTTGATATAGGATCCGGATCATAGGCAGGATTTGCACATTGTTATTTGTATCTATTGATTGGTTGCACTTTGCACTTTATAGTTATTTGATATAGGATCCGGATCATAGGCAGGATTTGCACATTGTTATTTGCATCTATTTATTGGTCGCACTTTGCACTTTATAGTTATTTGATATAGGATCCGGATCATAGGCAGGATTTGCACATTGTTATTTGTATCTATTGATTGGTTGCACTTTGCACTTTATAGTTATTTGATATAGGATCCGGATCATAGGCAGGATTTGCACATTGTTATTTGTATCTATTGATTGGTCGCACTTTGCACTTTATAGTTATTTGATATAGGATCCGGATCATAGGCAGGATTTGCACATTGTTATTTGTATCTATTGATTGGTTGCACTTTGCACTTTAAAGTTATTTGATATAGGATCCGGATCATAGGCAGGATTTGCACATTGTTACTTGCACTGATTAGATAACTTGTGTTTATGTGTTTTATATATAGATGCTGATTGATATTTATGTGCCGGTATCTCCCCATTGCCTACACACTTCCATGTTGGTTTGTCTTATATGTATTGTCTCATTATGTGTTTTTTAAGGGATTTTAATTGTGTAGTGGTCATGTGCAGTGATTAATGTAGGGATATGGAATAAAATATATTATTTTGATACATTTCTTGAGTTCCTCCCTCTATGATTCTGTGTTTTTGAGGTGAGCTTTATATAGCTTTGGGAGGGGCACCTCTAATTATTATAGGGTATTGTGCAGATCCCCTTGCCTTTATTTTTACATTCTTCTATGTCTTTATTGGTGGTCCTTTTTACTTGAATAGAGATCATCTTTACATGAAGCTGGGTGAGTCCCCTGCCCAGCAGCACACTCATAGTATTGTTAGCACTTAAAAAAACAAACACGTGATCCTTCACAACATGTTTGGTCTGTCCCTATTCATAGTGAAGTTTGGTTCCCCACACCCATGTTGCCGCAATATCCCGCTGACTCATTTGCTAGGTGCGTATGGTTTAGTTTACTTCAAGATAAGTTAAACCACTAATAATTACAAAATCCCCTTGACAAATATCATCTAATTACAGGTTCTCCTAATCTACAGTTGGCTTGGAAGACCTATATATTCTTCAGGATATAAGATGGTAGAGCCCAATGAGTGGTGTTTCTGAGCACCCAGATGTACTGGGTCCCTGAATCTACCTTATAAATTGGTCCTCATTGGATTCCTCTGCATGGAAGGACAGCCTCGGCTGCAGGACACCATGGGCCAACCACTTGGCAGTACTGGGCACCAGGGTAATATGGGCATGGCTGTAGTTCAACAGTTCCAAACTATCCTTAAAAATTACAAGCATCAAAAAGGAGCAGCTACCACCCTATAGTTCATAACACTCTAGAGCTGGTGGTCTCTCTATTTGTGGGACATCCCAATTTAGGTTGGTGTGATACTCACCTCACTGACAATCTCATGGCACATGTATGGGACGCAGCCTCTTGTCTACTTCCCCCCACTTAGGACACATACCAGCATTGGATATCTATGAATGGCTGGCGCAGAGAGAGCGAGCAGCCAGTGGCTCACACTCCATTCATCTTTGGCATGTTGCTATAAGGTTGGAGTGACATAGCAAAGATGAATGGAAATGCAAGCCTCTGATTGTTTGGTCAGCCCACACATGCACCATGTGCCCATAGGCCGTAGTTACAATTCATACTTCAGCTACTAGCCTGATACAGCTGTAAATTAGGGTGAGGACACATCACAGCTGTAGAGGAGGGTGAGGGCACATCACAGCTGTAGAGGAGGGTGAGGGCACATCACAGCTGTAAAGGAGGGTGAGGACACATCACAGCAGTTTAGGAGGGCGAGGACACATCACAGCTGTAAAGGAGGGTGAGGACATATCACAGCTGTAAAAGAGGGTGAGGACACATCACAGCTGTAGAGGAGGGTGAGGACACATCACAGCTGTAGAGGAGGGTGAGGACACATCACAGCTGTAAAGGAGGGTGAGGGCACATCACAGCTGTAAAGGAGGGTGATGACACATCACAGCTGTATAGGAGGGTGAGGACACATCACAGCTGTAGAGGAGGGTGAGAACACATCACAGCTGTAAAGGAGGGTGAGGACACATCACAGCTGTAAAGGAGGGTGAGGACAAATCACAGCTGTAAAGGAGGGTGAGGACACATCACAGCTGTAAAGGAGGGTGAGGACAAATCACAGCTGTAAAGGAGGGTGAGGACACATCACAGCTGTAAAGGAGGGTGAGGACACATCACAGCTGTAAAGGAGGGTTAGGACACATCACAGCTGTATAGGAGGGTGAGGACACATCACAGCTGTAAAGGAGGGTGAGGACACATCACAGCTGTATAGGAGGGTGAGGACACATCACAGCTGTAAAGGAGGGTGAGGACACATCACAGCTGTATAGGAGGGTGAGGACAAATCACAGCTGTAAAGGAGGGTGAGGACACATCACAGCTGTAAAGGAGGGTGAGGACACATCACAGCTGTAGAGGAGGGTGAGGGCACATCACAGCCGTAAAGGAGGGTGAGGACACATCACAGCTGTAAAGGAGGGTGAGGGCACATCACAGCTGTAAAGGAGGGTTAGGACACATCACAGCTGTAGAGGAGGGTGATGACACATTACAGCTGTAAAGGAGGGTGAGGACACATCACAGCTGTATAGGAGGGTGAGGACAAATCACAGCTGTATAGGAGGGTGAGGACACATCACAGCTATAGAGGAGGGTGAGAACACATCACAGCTGTAAAGGAGGGTGAGGACACATCACAGCTGTATAGGAGGGTGAGGACAAATCACAGCTGTAAAGGAGGGTGAGGACACATCACAGCTGTAAAGGAGGGTGAGGACACATCACAGCTGTAAAGGAGGGTGAGGACACATCACAGCTGTAAAGGAGGGTGAGGACACATCACAGCTGTATAGGAGGGTGAGGTCACATCACAGCTGTAAAGGAGGGTGAGGACACATCACAGCTGTAAAGGAGGGTGAGGACAAATCACAGCTGTATAGGAGGGTGAGGACACATCACAGCTGTAGAGAAGGGTGAGAACACATCACAGCTGTAAAGGAGGGTGAGGACACATCACAGCTGTAACGGAGGGTGAGGACACATCACAGCTGTATAGGAGGGTGAGGACACATCACAGCTGTAGAGGAGGGTGAGGACACATTACAGCTGTAAAGGAGGGTGAGGACAGATCACAGCTGTACAGGAGGGGGAGGACACATCAGGGCTGTAAAGGAGGGTGAGGACACATCACAGCTGTACAGGAGGGGGAGGACACATCAGGGCTGTAAAGGAGGGTGAGGACACATCACAGCTGTAAAGGAGGGTGAGGACACATCACAGCTGTATAGGAGGGTGAGGACACATCACAGCTGTATAGGAGGGTGAGGACATGTCAAAGCTGTAAAGAAGGGTGAGGGCACATCAAGTCACACAGGTAAGCTTGTCTGTCGGGGGTGAAATGCCTGATCGTGCTGGCTCTACCCCAGCCTCCCACCATCCCGGGCTAAATCCTCCCACTGCCAGCTTGCTCTGTGCACATATTGTACTGGAGCTGCTGTACTGCCACCACCATCGAGCCAGCTGGCAGCCAGCTATAAGACATCCCCTGAAAATCAGACCTGTCTTATCTTTGGGGAAACGTGGTAGCTACTAAGCAACACTATACAGGGCCAGGGAATCAGGGGGTCCAAAACTTAAGGTGGTATTACAGCACGTGTCAGATTGCGCAGTTAGCGGCGGTGTACGCGGTTGGGGATAGGCCTTTGTGGGTCCAGATTAAGGAGTCCTATTGCCATCCAGTTCATATCGCTAATTTGCTCTGGTTACCTCCTTCAGCCTATAGATATAGTTGAATCACTCCATCTGGGTCTGGAAGGTGAACAAGGGACTTGGAGAGTTAGCATAGGGGCACAGTCCACTGTTATCCATATTTGGAAACCCGGAATTTCCCCCCCCGGTCTTGCGGACTCTAGGGCTTTTGCATGGTGGAGGGGGTGTAACCTCACAAGGCTTAAAGATTTTACTGGCCCAGGGGGGCTTCTGTCGATTCCCAGTCAGAGAGCTGTCAGGGACATTCCCATTGGGGAGTATTTCCTCTACCTAAAAATTAGTCACTATGTAAGTACGAAGCTAAAGAGAGGAGCAGCTCCTTACAGACCCTGTGGAGAGGTTCCACGGGGCAAGGGGGCAATCTTGCTGGTCTACAAGAAGCTTAGTGACGTCTCTGGAGTGGGGACACCAACGTACGCCCTCAAGTGGGAGGTTGATCTTAAGGAGACCCTTGCGGACAGCAACTGGAGAGCTATCTGAAGGCGCTCATTCACAGGTTTTTTAAATGTCAGAGCCCAGGAGGTTAATGTTAAGGTCCTAGTGAGGTGGTACTTGGTCCCCGAGAGGCTCCACAAGGGTCCTATTCCCCGGAGTGCTTTAGGGGGTGTCAACTCTTGGGATCATACATTCATGAGAGTATATTTTATATCATTAATAAGTCCACCGGCCTGCGGCTGACCCCATCACCACAGCTTGCCCTACTTAATTTGAGACCCCTGGGTTGCTCTAAGACTCAATTTGAGCTTGTCATCCACATTTTAACGGCCGCTAAAACAATAATTGCACAATCTTGGAAGAAGCCAGAGATCCTTCTGTGGAGTCTAGTCCTTCGCATAAATGAGACTAAGGCCCTTATTTAACAAGGGATAGCGACAGGTAGCGACTGGTGAGTGGCCGGTAATGACGGGCCCCGCCACGAGAACGCCGGCTCCCCACCACAATCACACATTTATCAAGCCAATCCTGCTTAGCGACTGAGATAGCGCCATATAGTGACTCATTCATCATTATTCCAGCCTCAGCCCACAGCGCCAGCGTCCGACCTTGAACAGCGACAGGTATGACCTCTCGCTACCTGGCGCTCTCCAATGCATTTCAATGGAACAATTTTTAAATATTCAAAATTAATTGTTATTAATTTTTTTTTTTTTTTTTTTTTTTAAATGTGAGAAATTCTGTGACCACTTCTGCCATGTTAGATTTTTTTTTTAAGGTAAAAAAAAAAAAAAATTGTACAGAATTGATATTACAGGTCTGATATTAATGTATTCATATTACTAAATTATTTTAAAAAACTTGTTTTTTTTGGTTTCCAAAAATACGGTTGTTTGGGGGTTAAAAAACAACTTTTAACCCATCGCCGCCAGCGCTCTGGGGTTTAAACATGCATTTCACAGCGCGAGAATTTTTTGAGCGTGATTTGTTAATGAATATGGTGGAAGCCGGTCGCTCTGACCAGTCGCTATCATGCGCTCCCATACAGCGCGGAACCTGTCAAATAGCGACTCCTCACCCAATATTCAACATTACGGCAAACCGACTGAGTCGCTATCAACTACCGAACAACGACCAAGCACAGCGACTACTAGCGGGCGCTCTGAAAATGCCGCTACAGTCGCTCAACTGTCGCTACCTGGCGCTATTAATGAATCGGCCTCCTCGTTCTTTGAAAAAATGTCTGCATCTATGCAGGGGAAATTCACTCCTTTCTTAGCGATATGAGATAGGCTGGATTTCTCATTTCCACCTGAGAAACTTTAACTGGACGCTATTGACAATCTAATGAGTTTACAGCTACATGTGTAGGTTATTTCGAGGTATGGAACCCATATTTTCTTTTTCTCCCTTTTCCCTCTATCCCTTTCTTAACTTTCTTCCCAGAAATTGTTACGTTATGGGTTATAAATAGCAAGCCCGCTATGCTCTGCTAGTGGGTCCCCGGATGTCGCCGGGGATTGGGTCACTTTGCAGAATGCAGTTATGGGCTAGATTGTAGGCACAAGAAAGGTGCACTCACCACAACAAGGTAAAAAAAAATATATCAGTTTATTAAAGCTCAACAGTGGGATCAGGAAAACACACCATACAAGGTTAAAAAACATAGCTCAGGGGAAACCCAAGACCAAAAAAGGCTCTTAGTAATATATATTACTATATATATGTATATTATAGTAATACATTCAATCATGGTATACTTTTTATTTTAAGATTATTAGATTCTCACAATATCAAGACACATTAAAAACTTTTAAAAACATATAGCACATATATAGTCTGCCATCAAATGAGGGACGGGGGGGGGTTAAGTATTGAAGTGGCCAGTGGAAGAACCTAATGTGTCAATAATTCATTAATAAAGCTATATTTACAAATGAATTCATAAAGTGTCAAGTGCTTCCAAAGTGCATCAGATCCCAAATCTATATACAAGCTGTGTACCTCTGCCTGAGGAAGTGACTCTAGGTCACGAAACGCGTTGCAAGGAATTTGGGGGTCCCAGTGGTTGGTCCGCACATGGCACTTTGGCAAGTAAGATAACATTACTGTGTCACGCTCGGGGTAACTCCAGCCCTCTTAATAAGCTCACAACCCCCAATCTCCACAGCCAGCTTCACCTGTAGGAGCCCCCGCTTGCCAGGACGCAAGATACGCCTACCCGGGATCGGTTGCCCCCAGGACTTAATGGCTCAAAGGATGTAAGCTTATATGTGGGAGGACTGGAGAACCAATAGCAAGAGCGTGAGTGACGGAAGTCCAGAGACAGGCAATAGGTCGATAACGGGAAGGCAGAGATCGTAGCGGCACCAGGGGTCACGCAAGACGTAGTCGGGGTTCAGGCAGAGGTCAGCAACTGGGGATCAGGATCTAGAAGCGTCAGTTCAGGCAAAGGTCGGCAACAAGGATTCAGGATCGAGAGTGGTCGTACAATCAAATCGGCAACAGGCTAGACTTCACAGGAGTAGGTAACACAGGGTTCTGAGCGCTATCACAGGCAATTCACAACTGAGAGGGAATTGCCTTTATAGGGACAGGTGTGAGGGAAGCAGTGTACTGATTGGAGCACATAGGATTCCAAGGGTAATTGGCTGGCAACAAGGGAGGAGGTAAGGCCAAGATATCACTGGGGCTGATTGGCCTGCAGAGCAGAAGAGGGCCAAGCCCTCAATCCCCTAGGATTCATTAACCCTTTAATTGATCCTCCGGCGGGTGCGCGCAGCACAGCGCCGCCGGAGGGCATAACAGACACGTGCTCGCGGCCGCGCGCGAGCACGTCTACTGGAGGAGGTAGCGGGGGGCGTGGCTGAGCTGGGCGCCGCTCGAGCCGACGCTGCTCGAGCCGACGCCGCCCGGCCGCCGCACAGTGACAGCTGCAGCTGGCCGCCTGGAGACGTCGCTGGAACGGGGATCAGGTAAGCGGTTCCTGACATACTGTATGTATTTTGTCTGTGATTAGCACCTACCTCTTTCTCGGCAATTGTTATATTATCATGTTTGTATATAGATTTGGGATCTGATGCACTTTGGAAGCAGTTTGGCCACTTCAATACTTAACCCCCCCCCCCGTCCCTCATTTGATGGCAGACTATATATGTGCTATATGTTTTTAATAGTTTTTAATGTGTCTTGATTTTGTGAGAATCTAATAATCTTAAAATAAAATTGAATATGAATCATTATTAATGGAGTGCCTTTGTTAGTCTCTGGTCATACTCCTTTTTGGGGTTGAGGCACCCCTTGTGTTTGTACTATATTTAGTCTAATAGGGATTCACCAGAGCAGGGCACCTGTACCTTAATTTATTGTTTGGTGCCACCCATTTTTCTTGCTTGGTAAATGGTATACTTTATCATATAATCCAATAAATAGAGACCAGCAGGAAATATTATATATACATATATATGCAATCTGTGGTATAACCTGAAAAATTACCTTTACAACAGGCGCCTGCTAGTACGGTCTACACAAAACAAAAAGAGAATTTTGGCTGGTTGTTGCCCGGGGGGGGGGGGGGGGGGGGACCCACGGGGGGGGGGGGACCCAATGGCTCGCATTTAAGGGTGATGTACAATTCTCTTTTTGATTTGTGTAGACCTTACTAGCAGGCGCCTGTTGTAAAGGTAATTTTTCAGGTTATACCACAGATTGCATATATATATATGTATATATAATATTTCCTGCTGGTCTCTATTTATTGGATTATATGATAAAGTATACCATGATTGAATGTATTACTAAGAACCTTTTTTGGTCTTGGGTTTCCCCTGAGCTATGTGTATATGTTTTTTTTTAACCTTGTATGGTGTGTTTTCCTGATCCCACTGTTGAGCTTTAATAAACTGATATATTTTTTTTAACCTTGTTGTGGTGAGTGCACCTTTTTTGTGCCTTCAGGGGCATCCCCAGAGTCCCTAATCAGTACTGTAGTGTTTGGCTTGGTAAGCACTAACTGGTTTGGCACCCCACACTGCTTTATTTTTTTTTGGCTGTGCTTATCCACCTAATTGTTTCATGGGCTAGATTGTAGACTTGGGCCCTTATTTATGAAGGAATAGCGACAGGTAGCGACTGGTGAGCGGCCGGTAATGACGGGCCCCGCCACGAGAACGCCGGCTCCCCACCACAATCACACATTTATCAAGCCGATCCTGCTTAGCGACTGAGATAGCGCCATATAGCCACTCATTCATCATTATTCCAGCCTCAGCCCACAGCGCCAGCGTCCGACCTTGAACAGCGACAGGTATGACCTCTCGCTACCTGGCGCTCTCCAATGCATTTCAATGGAACAATCTTTAAATATTCATAATTAATTGTTAGTAATTGTTTTTTTTTTTTTTTTTTTTTTAATTGTGAAAAATTCTGTGACCACTTCTGCAATGCTAGATAATTTTTTTAAGGTAAAAAAAAATTAAAAAAAATGTACAGAATTGATATTACAGATCTGATATTAATGTATTCATATTACCAAATTATTTAAAAAACTTGTTTTTTTTGGTTTCCAAAAATATGGTTGTTTGGGGGTTAAAAAACTACTTTTAACCCATCACCGCCATCGCTCTGGGGTTTAAACAAGCATTTCACAGCGCGAGAATTTTTTGAGCGTGATTTGTTAATGAATATGGTGGGAGCCGGTCGCTAGGGCCAGTCGCTATCATGCGCTCCCATACAGCATGGAACCTGTCAAATAGCGACTCCTCACCTAATATTCAACATTACGCCACACCGACTGAGTCGCTATCAACAACCGAACAACGGCCAAGCACAGCAACTACTAGCGGGCGCTCTGAAAATGCCGCTACAGTCGCTCAACTGTCGCTACCTGGCGCTATTAATGAATCGGCCTCCCCGTTTTAGAATGTTTACCAATATTTGCACTTGTACTACTCATACCATGTTTGTTTAGGCCCTTATTTATCAAGGGATAGCGCCAGGTAGTGTCTCACTAGCGCCAGGTAGCGCCAGCTATCGGCGGCTACCGACTACAGAACGCCAGGCTGCGAACACAATCACGCATTTATCATGCTAAATGAGGCTAGCGCCGGCGAGAGCGTCAGCTAGCGCGTGATTCATCATGTTGCAGACTTCAGCTATATAATGTCTGCTATTCAACAGACAACAACACTCCGCGGGGATTGAATTGCAGACATTATATGTACTGTTTTTTGTGACCGCACCAATACGGGCTCTTTCTCTCCAGCGCTGGGAATATTAAATGTATATTTCTTAAGGATTTTTTTTTTAATTATAGCGTAAATCCAAATATCGCCACGTTTCGATAGCTCAAATCGCTTCCTTAAAACTCCATTTACTGCGGTCCAGGCCATCTAAAATGGTGGATCCACATGTCAGGATGTGTCCCATGGGGCAGAGAATCCTGGGTAGGCATCACATGCTGCCTATAAGCAGCCAGGCTTGCCGATGATGTCACAGCCCTATATAAGCCGCAGCCATCTTGCGGAGGCTCATTTCGGCGTTGTTGGTGAAAACGGATCAGGTAGATATAGAGCGAGGGACAGATAGATAGATAGATAGATAGATAGAGCAAGAGATAGATAGATAGATAGATAGATAGATAGATAGATAGATATGAGATAGATAGATATGAGATAGATAGATAGATAGATAGATAGATAGATAGATAGATAGATATGAGATAGATAGATAGATAGATAGATAGATAGATAGATAGATAGATAGATATGAGATAGATAGATATGAGATAGATAGATATGAGATAGAAAGATAGATAGATAGATAGATAGATAGATAGATAGATAGATAGATAGATAGACAGACAGACAGACAGACAGACAGACAGACAGACAGATAGATAGATAGATAGATAGATAGATAGATAGATAGATATGAGATAGATAGATAGATAGATAGATATGAGATAGATAGATAGATAGATAGATAGATAGATAGATAGATAGATAGATAGGGGATAGATAGATAGATATGAGATAGATAGATAGATAGATAGATAGATAGATAGATAGATAGATAGATATGAGATAGATAGATAGATAGATAGATAGATAGATAGATAGACAGACAGACAGACAGACAGACAGACAGATAGATAGATAGATAGATAGATATGAGATAGATAGATATGAGATAGATAGATAGATAGATATGAGATAGATAGATAGATAGATAGATAGATAGATAGATAGATAGATATGAGATAGATAGATAGATAGATAGATAGATAGATAGATAGATAGATATGAGATAGATAGATAGATAGATAGATAGATAGATAGATAGATAGATATGAGATAGATAGATAGATATGAGATAGATAGATAGATAGATAGATAGATAGATAGATAGATAGATAGATATGAGATAGATAGATAGATAGATAGATAGATAGATAGATATGAGATAGATAGATATGAGATAGATAGATATGAGATAGATAGATAGATAGATAGATAGATAGATAGATAGATATGAGATAGATAGATATGAGATAGAAAGATAGATAGATAGATATGAGATAGAAAGATAGATAGATAGATAGATAGATAGATAGATAGAGCGAGGGACAGATAGATAGAGCGAGGGAGAGAAGGAGAGAGGCAGTGACAGACACAGAGACAGTTTACAGTGTTTGCATTAGCTTCCAAGCCTATTTAGTGTTAATAACACACCTGCCTATTTAGCTTTTCCATTTCCTGGTGTCACTCTTTATAAAGCGTGCTAGCACTTGTCTTTAAAGAGTACCTGCATCTTTAGCTTTTCCATTTGTAACAAGAACCACGTTTTAAAGTTTGCAGTAGTGATTCACTTTCACCGGGGGCATCCTGAGTGCTAGCCAAAGTACAAAGTGATGGTCAGCTCTACCTGTTTAATACTGCGGTCCCAGTTGTGATAGGGAAGCTCACCCGGCACGGCCACGAGCGCTCACCTCGTATCCAATTCAACAAAAGAAGTCAAAGCCAGCCAGCGTGCAGCGTAAAAACATCCACAATTTTATTCTCAAATAATTAAAATCCATCCATGTTTAAAGCATCAGCGAGAAAAGGAACATCAAAGTACAAGTATAGTCTCCTTGTCTACGCGTTTCGGACGTCAGTCCTTAATCATGACATCCTGAGTGCTAGCATTTGTCTTTAAAGAGTACCTGGCTACTTACCTTTTCCATTTGTAACAAAAACCACATTTTCAAATTTGCAGTAGTCACTTTCACCGGGGGCATCCGGCATGTTTTCTGTGATTTTGCAGTTCACATTGAAGAACATTGCATCCGTATATTCTTTTTTTCAATTCAAAGGGAACCCCTTTTCATTTCTATCTAGTTCTATTTATCTTTTATCTAGTAGTAAAAAGTGTACTTTAAAGTTAAAACTTGAAGTTGAAGTAAATGTTGGCCTACAGAGGAGACAATCTTTACAGATACGTTGCCATCACACAGGGTAATGCACATATCTCATTTTACTGTAAGCTACAAATGCAGCTTTCTCTAAAACTCTACTTGGTGCACTCGTGCATCGCACTATCTTGAAATCTTAAATGATTGTCAATGACAAAATAAACAATTAAGATAAATACATTACTTCTTAGCTGTAACAATGTAACACAATAGACCTCTCTGCAAGGAGCTTTTCAGAGTGACTCATCTTGTTTGTTATAGTCTCAGTAGAAGGGAGAGATAGCCCATCCCAATATATGGCTCTCTGTGTTGAGATGTTTTAAGCAAGGAAATGTATTCTACTAAATAGGAAGCAACTGAATAGCCCATCATTCTTCAGAAAGCACAAGTTGTCATTTCGAGCCAGAGAAACCTCAAAAAAGTTCAGGAGTATGTGAAATGTTTCGATATATATTATTTATTTTACATTTATATGAATTATTTAGCATTGTATTGTATATTATTTCAAAATAAATAAAATATTTTAATAAATTAAACAACGAATTATAAGCTAAAAACAGACATAATTGGACAAACAATAATTAAAGCAAAACAGAACAGGAATATCCTCAGTGACTAATTTTATTAATGGCCTTGGGGTTTGCAGTCGGTTTTGCAAGACAATAACGGGGCATACAAATCATATAAATCATGCAGCCCGATGCCTCTCGTTATTAGCTGGCAGTTGCGTTGCAAGGAAATTTGTGAGATTGATAATCTGCATTTGAGGAGTGTATACTATGGTGCTGCTTTTCTATGCTAGCCATGGTAAAGCCAGTCACTGCTAGTGACTAGAGATGGGAAAACCCCACCAAGTTCGGGTTTGGTAAGTTCGGCCAAACTCTGAATAATTGTTTGGGTTTGGAAAATGAACCCAAACCCTGTCCCCATTGAAATTATTGGGGACCTAAACTTTGGGGGGGGGGTGACTGTGGTGAGGGAAGGGAGTGCAGAATTTGCAGCAGAAGATGTGCTGCTTTAACTCACCTCTGTCTGATCATCTTCCTGTCAGAGCGGAGAAGTGGCAGTGGCCCCAGCCAGGGATCCGGAAAATGGCCACCAGCTCCCATGCCATCACTAGGCCAGTTTCAAGTGCCGCCGCTGCTCTGCAGCCCATCAAACAGCTTTTCCGTGTCTGGGTCGAACTCGGACTTCGTGGTGCGGGTTTGCCCATCTCTACTAGTGACTAAAAATTAGTATTTGCTGCTTCCTTGTTTTGTGTTGCCAACACTTAATACAAAATGGAGCCACATAAAGGGCACTACAACCTATTATTCTGAAACATACAATATATAGGGCACAGAGCAATAAACAAACAATAATCCTTAAAATAGATGGAAATTATATTCCAATATATTCCAAAGCGCTTTGATAAGGTTACATCTGGTAAGGGTTTACCCATAAGGTGGTGGGCACGAGTGCTGAATTGGTTGGTTGATGTGCATGCACCGTGGGATAATTTCCATCTATTTTAAGGATTATTGCTTAGTGCTGCGTTGATTACTTGTAATCTCTTTATTATTCTGAAAACCAATACTTTATTTTAATTACACATAAAAAGCCACCACACTCATAAAAAAAATGTGACATATATACAAAGGACAAAGTTAAAGCCACAAAAGATTTGTCTGCCCCGGACCCAATATACTGATTCAATGATTAATCTACACCTGGTATCTTTTGGCGTACCTATCACACAAATAACTTGTTGCTATATGTCCCTCTTATGAATCCACAATCCCTCTTTTTGCCCCTTATAATAAATGTATACCAGTAATTGGTTAAATCTATATATATCTTATTGCAAAAGCCCCCTGAAAGTGCAAAAAAAAGATAAAATACTAGAGATGCCTAAATTCAACTAGCTTTATATAAACCCTCCAGAAGCCGTGGGCACGCGGTGGAGCGCGCGGGGCAGCATTCCTGTCAACCTGGACCCTAATATAGATTACCTATGGGCGGTATCTATAACTTAATTTGAGATCATGCAGCCCATCAAACAGGGATTTGATTGTTTGATCCATCCCTCCTGTTGCTCAATTGCATCATCATTGCAGCTCCCTTTTCCCTCCTACGCTGGTTTGTCCTTTAACCCTTTGAGTGCCAGACTACCTACTCTGTTTTCGGACTACATTTCACGTTTTTGCGCTACACGTGTTCAACCTGGATTTTTGAAGGGATTTCCAGGGATTTTCCAGGAAAATTATGTATTGTTTTTTTTGTAGTGTTTTTTTCTAATAAAAAATGTAAGTTTGTTAATAAAATATTATTTTTTCCGGTTACAACGGTACCACATGTATGTATGTATTGGTAGACACCATTTCCTGCCCAGGAAACTCCCCCAAACTGAAACAGCAGTTTAGGAGATTTCAGATAGAATACAACTATGCAATATGATTGCATAGTTGTAAGGGGTTAACTTAAAAAAAAAAAAAAAAGACGTAGGGTCCCCCTTACCCAGCATTACCGACCCGGACCAGCTATGGGGGCTTGTAGAACAGGGCGCAGGGGCCAGCGTTGGTGGCCCCTGGCCCTGCAGGCTACTAGCTCACATAGCCACGTGGCCCGGGCCCTTCTTCCCCCTCTGGCAGTTGGGGAGGCAGGTAATGGGGGGCTGGGGGTTATGGCAAGTCACCCGCTTGCCTCAGGTGACCTGCCATACCCAGAGCCTTGTAAACTGGTATAAGGGGTCTCATGGACCCCTTACCAGTTCACAAAGGGTTAAGTAAAAAAAAAGACACAGACACAAAATTCTTTATTATTCTTTTTTCACTTATACTTACCTCCCATCAAGTGTCCCGCGCCGCTGCAGATGACAGTTGTTGGTAGTGATCGGAGCAGGGAGGGAGGGAGGCAGGGAGATCAGAGCCTCTCTACCTGCCACCCTCCCTGCTCCGATCGCTACCGACAACTGACAGAACGGAGCCCGGGTGCCGGTAACCTGAGGAGCTGGATGACGTCATCAGGTGGGCGGGGCTAGGGGCAGGGGTTAGGGGTGAGGCCAGCGAAGAGGATGGTGAGGGCCTGTTTCTGGGCCCTCACCCGAAGCGTGGAAAGCCCAGGGGGGGATCGGAGCCCCCCCTGGTGAACAGAAGACCTAAGACCTGGGGAGAGCCATTGTGCTGCGAGGTGAGTAAATGACATTTACTTTTTTTTTTTTCAGATGTCGGCGCCGGCAGGGGGGGGCTATTCCGGGCCCCCTCCTGAAAATCAGAAGCCCGGGGGCAAAAATCTACTACTTTATCCTTGTACAGAATCACTGGCACTTTCAAATGAGGGGTCAGGTAAGTCTGTATCTTTTTTCCTTTTTTTTGTGGGGCTCTAAAGTCAGCTACGTGACTCTCACGTAGCTGGCACTTAACGGTTGGAGAGGCAGCTACGTGAGAGTCACTGGCACTAGAAGGGTTAAGTCCTTTTGTTCACAAAAAACTACTATTTTTTTCCCCTCCTTCCCTCCCCATTTTTCTTTTTGTGGCATCTGCACATGAGAGGTATTTCATTGTATAATTTATATTTCTCAGCTATAAGGTTATAAAGTTTTAAGATTTGGGGGGTATTTTTAAAGCACTTTAGTTTGTGTGATTAGTATTGCTGCACATGGCACTTTTTTTTATATAAAGCTAGTTGGTCCATGAGAACCCTATACCGGTTCACAAGGCTGGGGGCTAGCAAGTCACCTGCAGCTAGCAGGTGACTTGCCATTAACCCCCGGCACCCCCAATTATCTGCCTCCCCAAAGCCCAGGGGGGGCAGAGGAGCCCATGGCCATAGGCTATGCCGGCTTGTGGCCTGCAGGGCCAGGGGCCACCAAAGCAGGCCCCTGCGCCCTGTTCCTACATGCCCTGCATAGCTGATCCCGTGCTGGTTATTTCGGGTAGGGAGGACCCCATGTAATTTTTGGGGAATTTTTAAGGGTACCGTTGCAATCGGGAGAAATGGGGCTTTCACATGCAATATGGTTTTCTTTAATTAAATATATGTTTTATTTAAAATAAAGGAGACAATTTTCTAAAAAAAAATGTTTTCCTTTTTGTTTTTTTTTACTTAATATTTTGAAAAACAGTAGAAAACATACAAACAAGACATTTCATGTTAAAGCCTAAACTCTGCTGCAAAATACATTTACATACATTTTTTTATTACAAAAAAACACTACAAATTGTAAAAAGTAGATTTTTTTAAATTGCACATATTTCACCCAAAAATATTGAGAATACACCTAAAAAATAACAAAGAAGACATTTCATGTTAAAGCCCAGACTCCCTGGAAATCCCTTCAAAAATCACATTTGAACATGCGTAGAGCAAAATAGTGCAAAATGGTCTGGCAACAAAGGGTGACAAAAACTCAAGGTAGGCTGGCATTTAAAGGGTTAAAGAAAGTAATAAATTGCATGGTGATAGCAAACATTACATATGCTGAAGCTATACTACTTGAGAACAAGGTAGCAGATGAATACATAAGTGACTCTAAATAACACATTAGATACAGTGCATGACATGAAAAAGGCAAAGGGATAACTAATACACATCTGTATAGATACTCATCAGCAACCGGAGTCACCAGCGCCACGTGCGTGTAATCAATCGCACCCATGACATTGGGCATATCGGCCCGCTCATAAAAGCCATACTTGAGCACATTCCAGCCTACCATGGTGTCAGGGAAACAAATTTGTCCACCAAGGTAGCCATGCCATCCAGAAACTTATCGAGGGTGCGACTGAGCGTAGGCTGGGACATCCCCCACGGAGAGGGCGCCCAGCCTCTGGAACGAGCTGATCGCCAAGAATTGCAGGCAGCCAACCAATTTGGTCATGCCTGCAATTGCCCCTTCTTTGTGGCGGGGGCCAACCATGGCCGCAACTCACAATACAGTTTCTCAAGAGAAGTGCGATTAAGTCGGGTGAGCTGGAATACCTCAATGTCGTGCATGCGTTCCACAGCAAGCCGCGATGCATGTCTAAGTCCGTAAGACACATACAGAGTATGGCGCGACAATGCAAGCGTTCCATCTCAGCCTATGACTCGTCAAAGCAATTCATTTCATTGTCTCGATCTCAACAAAAGGCCAAACTGACGAGCTAATAGCAGCCGACAGTGCAACTGCGAGGCTCTCGTTGTGTAGGCCGTGCAATCAGGGCTTTGAATCATGCGCAAGCCCACGCTAATGACGGCGCGTTTGCACGTACGTGCAAAAAACAAAAAGCAATTGCATGAACGAGAAGCTTTAAATGCCACAACCAAAACGCTAATATGATGGGAAAAACGGACAAAATGGTCAAAAAGCAATGGGAAAAATTTGAATTCACCGGCTTTTTCATGTGAAAGTTCAGGTAAGAGGCTGTGAATCAACCTTATTGTTCGTAAATTTGTCTTACCCTGTGTTAGTGAGGAGCTCTCAGTTTCGGAGATAATTTATTCACTTCACAAGTGTAGTATATCAAGCTGATTAGACAGCATGATCTTTGCATGGGTTTGCCTTAGGCTGGTCAAAATAAAAGACCACTGTAATATGTGCAGTTTTAACCCGCAGTACAATGCCACAGGAGCATGCGCCTCTCATGATGACTGAAAAAATGCCCACTAGAGCAGTTTCCAGTGAAATTTTTTTTATTCAATAGTTTTTATTGAAGAGATTTACATAAAACATTGTGCAAAGTGTACTTGTATACATGTTTTGTTCATAAATTAAAGCTTTAGCATAGTGCTGTCAGAGCTTTGTAAGGTTGGCACTACTACTACTACACAATTACCAATACATTGACTCATCTACAACATTCATTCTAAACCTCATCAAATCTGATTAGTTAGACCCCAATCAGAAAAACTAACCTGAACTGTAACCTATAAAGTAGATCGGGCCCACTATCTACACCGAGAAATGCTATACAAACAAGAGAGAAAGAGAAGAAAGAAAAAAAGAGAGAGACACATGAAACAAAACCTAAAGAATTAAGTAGAAAAAATTAACAAAATAAATGAAAAAAAGGGAAAAGAGGGAGGAAAGAGATATAGGAAAGTAATGAAGAAAAAGAATGGGTTCCACATCTCAATATGACAATGTAATAGCATAGCATGCTCATTAAATTGTCAAAAGATCGTGGTCAGAATTTTATGAATGAAAATGTGAATCCCGCCCAGGTTGCTATGAAGGGAAGTTCCCTTGCATGGACGCCGACATATTTTCAAAGAACATTTTCTCATTTATGTGTGGGAAAAGGCTTCCCAAGGGGAGGATATCTGGCCTCTTCCAAGACTGTGCAATGATTATTTTGGCTGCTGTTAAAATATGCTTTACAAGGCCAAATTGAATCTTCCAGCAGGTTTCAGGTTAAGAGGGGCATACTGCTCTGTTGAGGTCAGCTTCAGGCCAGTGGTCTTATTTATAATATAGTAAACTCTCATCCAAAATTGCTTAACCACCGTGCAATCCCACCAGCATATATGCATGCATATAGGGCCCTAGGAGGGGGCAAACTGTGAAACATTCTGGAGAGTGAGAAGGAAAAAATGTATGTATCCTCTCTGGGACCAAATACCACCGAAGCAACACCCTAACATTTAAAAAACATGTGAGCAAGTGATTCCAGATAGCTGTCCAGTCACTATCCGAAAGGGACAATTTAAGTTCCACATCATATTTATACAAATACATTGGGAAAAGTATGTTCTATAATCCGCTCCTAAAAGCTTTTGAGAAAATTTGGCAGTGCATCCAACCAGCCTCACAAACACAAATTGGCAAATTTAAATGGGCCTCCAATGAGTCCAAGTTTTACTTTAGGGTCACCGGCCTTTGAGATAGTGTTGGGCTAATCAGCCTTAATGTTTTTTTGCCAGTTATCCCCGAACAGCCCCCAGCCAATCATCAGTTCCTGAACCCTATTCGGCTGATACTGCCCATATAATACTATTCTGACTGCTATCTACTATTCTGAATACTATCTACTGTGTATAATCCTGAACCTCATATGTACTCATCCATCCCTGACCCCTGTACTATGTCTTCTAATCCCCTCTTTATGACCCACTCGAAATCCTTAACTCTGTCCTTGCCTGCAAATCCTGTACTGCATACCTCATGGCCCTTGGCCTGTGCTTCGACCCTGAGTAAACTTCTTCCTTGCATATTCAGACTGACTCTCCTGTGTATGAACCTTGGCTACATCTTGAACACCCATGAGTGCTTACCCACCTCTAGTCCCAGCTCAAGGGGCTACTGGGGTTAACTAACTTATTTTTTAAGAGAAAATTGTCATTGACTATAATTGTCTACCTTGGGTCTGATTCAGAGCCAGTTGAATATTTACACCCGAGAGACAATGGCATTTTCTCACCAGGCTCTCACCGACCCCATTGTTGGTACCAACAAGTCCTGGGGAAAACCCGTGTCCACTCAGGCATCTCCAGCATCCAGACCAATGGGGGCCTACTATAGGTGAAGCAGCAGTGAAGATCAGGCAATTTCCCTTGAACAGGGTTCTGCACACTGGTAATACTTACAGGAGCCAAATCATTCTTGTCCCTTAAAGAGGTCACAAAGGCCAGTGACAACCCCTTTTTCCTCTCAATTTATGAGCCATGGACAACTGGACAACCATGGACAACTGTACATCAGCAACAGAATTCATACTTTTGGGATTTTGAGATCTTCACTACTTTAAATGCATCCTATTTCTTCTCCTGCTTGGGGTTTATGTGGCCACTATATGTGGAAAGCTTCTCATCATCGTGTTGGTTGAAACAGCTCATGAGCGATTCAGATAGGCCTGGCTTTACCATGTGCAACAGCTAGAGTAAGGAAGGGGATGCCAAAATGGCCCAAGCATTCTCTGTGGTATAATTAATAAGGTAAACTTTCTAGCTACCCTGGGGGCCTGACAAGTTAGGGAAAAGGGGGCACTGGCCATAGAGGGCTGTAGACATTAGGCCCGTGGTTTTCCTTTGTGAATACTTCCTTCACATAAAAGTTTTATGTTTCTAAACACAACATTTTACTTTCTAGGAATTTACCATGGACAACTGTACATCAGCAACAGAATTTATACTTTTGGGATTTCGAGATCTTCGCTACTTTAAAGGCATCCTATTTAAAGTTAGGGAAAAGGGGGCACTGGCCATAGAGTGCTGTAGAGACTAAGCTGGTGGTTTTCCTTTGTGAATACTTCCTTCACATAAAAGTCTTATGTTTCTAAACACAACAGTTTACTTTCTAGGAATTGACCATGGACAACTGTACATCAGCAACAGAATTCATACTTTTGGGATTTCGAGATCTTCGTTTTTTTAAAGGCATCCTATTTCTTCTCCTGCTTGTGGTTTATGTGGCTACTATATGTGGAAACCTTCTCATCATCGTGTTGGTTGAAACGACCCACCAGCTTCAGTCTCCCATGTACTTCTTCCTCCTCCACCTTTCTCTTTGCGACATTTTGCTCAGCACAGATGTGAATCCAAACAGTCTACAGGTTATTCTCCTGGGCAAGCATCACATAACAAAACTATCTTGTTATATACAATTATACATCTATGGCGGTTGCATAATTACAGAATGTTGTCTTTTGACTGTGATGTCATACGATCGATATTTGGCTGTCTGTGACCCTCTGCACTACTCTTCTATTATGAAACATCATCTTCCTTGTACTTTGGTGGCTTTGTGTTGGGCAGTAAGTTTTTCTCTCTCAGCGGTCACAGAAAGTTTCACCACTCTGCTCGATTTTTGTGGCCCTAATATTATTGACCACTTTTTTTGTGATCTCACTCCTGTTTTGAAGCTGGCCAGCTCTGACACGACTCGGGTTGAAGTTACAGTCACTATTATCACCTTTATATTTTGTTTTTCTCAGTTACTCTTTGTCATTACCACATATATTTGTATCTTTAAATCTATTCTTCACATCTCTTCCACTGGTGGCCTACAGAAGATCTTCTCTACCTGTAGCTCTCATTTGGTGGTTTCAGCTACTTATTTTGGAACTCTCATTATTCTCTATATGGCACCATCAAGAGGATACTCGTTGAATATGAACAAAGCGTTATCCCTCATTAACAGCGTTTTAACACCACTGTTCAACCCTGCTATATACAGCCTGCGAAATAAAGAAATAAGAATCGCCCTAAGGGAAGCATTTGCGAAGCTCAAAACTTGTAACGATATGTGATTTGGGGTGATCCACCAGGATTGTCAAATCTCTTAGGCGTTCGTGGTTTTTACTTACCTTAAGTTTTGGTCCTTGTTCCCTGGGCATCTCCTGCGGATGCTCCTCTGTGTGCAGACGCTTTCTTAACCTCTTCTGAGGTCCCAGAATGCATGATAATAATTAGAGATGAGCGAACTTCTCAAAAATTCGATTCGGGCGATTCGCCAAATTTCTCAAAGAAATTTGGGTTCGTCCGAATCGAACTTTAACAAATCGCTCATCTCTGGTGGGAGCGGGGAGGCCGGCTGCGCTGTCAGCGGGCGGTGGAAGCCGGCTTCTGCCGCCCGCTGACAGCGCAGCCGGCCTCCCCGCTCCCACCATGGCGCCATTTTTTTTCCCATTTCACGGCTTGGTGGGAGCGGGGAGGCCGGCTGCGCTGTCAGCGGGCAGTGGAAGCCAGCTTCCGCCGCCCACTGACAGCGCAGCCGATCTCCCCGCTCCCACCATGCCGGCATTTTTTTTTTTATTTCAGGGAAAATTCGGCCAGCACGAACCACCAAAAAATCGGGTTCGTGCTGAATCGAATTTTCCCTGAAATTCGGAGCGAATTTAAGTTTGTTAGAACCGATTCGCTCATCCCTAATAATAATGATAATGTACAAGTACCACCTGTTGGGAATCCCTGATCTAAATGGATTCAGGGGATGCTGATGTCAGCATGGGATATTGTTTGTACCACCAAGTCCTGATGAGAAGGTCTAGGTGAAGCCCAAAAGGCTCTTCCCTTTTATGGACTCAGAGAAGGCCATCCAACCATGCCATGTCATAGCAAACTTCTCGTGTGTGTCATCTTGGGAGGCCATAAGGCTATCGAAACTCATTATATCATTCACTCACCGAAACCATGTAAGTACGTCTGGGGGGTCCTTACTCCTCCACATCTGGGGGATGCAGGCATTTGCTGCACTCAGCAGATGACATGTTATTGAATTGCGGTACTTTTTTAGCGGGACCTCTGTCTTGTGGAGGAGACAAAGAGCAGGGTCCTCTGGGATCTCTGAGCCTGAGACTTTTTCCGCCACCAGTCTCACCCTGTTCCAAAATTCCTTCAATCTGGGGCAGGACCAGAACACATGCAGCAAGTCCTCTCTTCCTTTTCCACATCTCCAGCACTCCACGGGAGTCTCTGGTGACCATTTGTTTAGGTCCGCTGGAACCCTGTACCATCTGGTAAGTAGCTTATATCCACATTCCTGGTACCTGGTGCAGATTGACGATTTGTGTGGTAGCGCCATCATTTTTTGGCATTGTTTGGATGTCCATGTCTCATTAAGATCCCTTTCCTATTTTTCTAGATATGATTATATTTTTTAATGGACTTCAATAAAATGTACTTTTAAGGAGTGCTCACCCTAAACTGTTTTTTGTGGCTAACAGTAGGTGCTTGGGATGCCCCAGGCCATGCACCCATCTACAATTTTTTAAATCAGAGTGAATTTACCTTTCAATGAAGGGTACAAGTTCATCTATAAGGAAATACTGTACTGAAAATAAAAAGATGCCCCCACACCGTGTTCACCAATTTATTAAATAGATAAATAATCAAATTGCCACTTGTTTCTTGATTCCGTTATTTCCACATTCCCTTCATCTTGAGTGAAACCATCTCTCATGTTGATTGCAGGCTTCTCATATCTCCCAGGTCTTCTCCCTGACCCAGTATTTGATTGTAGGGCACCTGTCTCAGTTATCCCTTCTGCTCCGGTGGCATTGTGTTCTTCAGGGGAACCCCTCCTTGAATAACTTTACCACCTTGGGGAGGTGCTTTTATTTCTTATAGGTGTGGTTTTCTAGTATTTGCCAAATGTCATAAAGATAAGCAAATATAGAAAAAAAATCAATTCAGATGCCGACACATAACCTTTGCCCTGTCAGCTCACCCGCCAGCCCTCTCCATGGTAGGAGGAGGATCTTTATACCCCTAGGAGTTAGCTGCCGGTGGAAGCCTTGATGGTCACTGGGCTCTTCTGCGCCCCCTGGCAGTCTTTCTGCCCGTTTTTACCACTTTACAAAGGCTTACAGTAAAAAACACAAACATCACAAAAAAAAAAACATTTAGCTCTTTAAATCCCAAGTTTGTAGATACTAAGGTGTTGCTTCTCCTGCCATTACCTGCCAAGCCAGTGGAATCTGTGTGCCTGGCATTTAAGAGGTTTGATGCCAAAAGAAACCCTTTACCTCTGTCCAGGTCTAGTGCCGGGGGTCACCTCCCAACCAGGTGGATATCAGATCCCGCCTGTTCTTCAATGGGAAAGAGAGCCCCTTTGCCTGCCCTGCGCGGCAGCTTCTGACAACTCGCCAGCCACCACAGGGAGGGACCTTTTATAGTGAAATTACGTAATCTCACTCAAAAAAGGCACTTGCCGGTGGCGGACAGTAAGTCAGAAGCTGGAAGGGATTGGCAGACCGGTATGCGGGGACAGAAGGGTCTGATCCTCTGCCTCCTTCACCTGGCTTCGAGCGATCACTTCTGGCTGTCAGCGACAGCACGGAGTGGGACAGTGATCGGCATTGGATCAGAGATAAGTAGAGAAGAAAAAAGCAAAGGACACTTTGAATACCTGTAACTGTGTGTTATTTTTACATTTTATCCTTTGTGAACTGCTTAAGCATCCTTGACACCCTTATACCAGTTTACAGGGCTGGAGGGGCTGGCAAGTCAGCCATCGGGTAACTTGCCACACCCCCCCCACTCCATTATCTGCATCTCCAAAGCCCAGGGGGATGCAGAAGAGCCGACGGCCCAAGAGGACTCTGTGGGCTGGTGTTTATGCCCTGGTCTACCTGCCCCCAATAGCAGGTGCCCTGGCTGGTTTTGCTGAGAAGGGGGGATCCCACACAAATCCTAAAAATGAAAAAACATGGGGAGAAAGAAGATGGTGACAAAATGTAAAAAAAAAAAAATATATATATATATATAATATATATTATATATATAAAATATATTATATATTCATAACAAAATGTCGTGAAATGTTATATATATATATATATATATATATATATATATATATATATATATATATTTTTTTTTTTTGTTTTGTTTTCACATATTCTCCCTAAAAATATTACCATTATTTTACCATAATATTACCATAGATATTCCATGTTAAAGCCCAAACTCTCCCGAAAAAAAAAAAAAACATTATTTTACTTTATGCAAAAATCACAGATAAACATACATGATGCAACATGGTGAAAAATAGTCTGTAGATTCGGATTTTCAAAAGCTGTCCTATTTCATGGCAAAGGAGGTACCATCATGTCACAGGTAGGCAGCTTACAAGCAGTCTTTAATATACATTTTGCCACAGCTTCTGTCCTTCGGGAAGAACTGTGGCTTTAAACAGGAAACGACTTGACAGGGGAGGCCATGGGCCTTTAAGATGCAAAAACTAAGGACTGCATTGTTAAACCTCCTCTCTTTACTTACTTGTGAGACCCATTACTCCACTGTAAGCAACGTGCTCTGATGTTCTTCGGTAGTTAAATCTCTCAGATCAAAGAAGATAATTTAAATCTGAGGTTTTGCCCTTTACCCAATTGGACCAGAATTCTACAGAAAAGGGGTTGACTACTCAACTAGCCTGTGATACTCCAGGCCTAAGCAGGCATTAGATAAAATAACATAAAAGGTGTCGGGATAAATAGCGTGTCAGACTCAGGACCCAACATCAGTCACATGAGCGCTGTGACTGTTATCTTGATGAAGATAATTCAAACTTAAGGTTTTGGCCTTTACTAACTTTGATCAAAGTTCTACGGCAAAGGAATATACCACTCAATAACCTGAACTTTTGTCCCCTAAAGCTGATTGGTCTTAGTCAAAGTATCACCAACTCGTCACGTGGTTGTTACACAGCCTGCACAGCCTGAGCTACCCTAAGCCTACATGGGGTCAGAATCGATGGTGTGTCATGTTTATGACCCTTTAACCCTTTCGCTGCCAGCCTACCTGCAGCTTTTGTCACCCTCTATTGCCAGACCATGTTTCACTATTTTGCGCTACACATGTTCAACTGTGATTTTTGAAAGGATTTCCAGGGATTTCCAAGGAAAATTATATATAGCTTTTTTTTCAACAGAGTCTGGGCTTCAACGTGAAATGTCTTGTTTGGCCTTTTTTTAGTGTATTCTCAATACTTTTTGGTGAAATATGTGCAAAAAAATAAAAAAATCAATTTTTTGCAATTTGTAGTGTTTTTTGTAATTAAAAATGTAAGTTTGTCAATAAAATTTTATTGTGTGCGTAACCCGGTCACAGCGGTACCACATATGTATAGGTAGACACCCTTTCCTGCCCAGGAGACTCCCCCAAACTGAAACAGAGCTTTAGGAGATTTTCAGATAAAATACAATTGTGCTATGCGCACCTTGCAGTTTTTCCAGAAAAACAACCCTTTACATTTGAAATACCCCCCACAAACTATATATTCTCTGGAAGTACACACCTCAGGCTCTCTAGGTGTACCAAGCGTTTTTTATGTGGGCTTAGTTTTCTGGAAGTAATCCCTCAATGTATTCTTTGGTTGCACAAAGTTTCCCTAAAAAAGAATAAAATGGAAGAATCAAACCACATTTTCCTAAAAAAAACTATATGCAAACAAGAAATAACAAGTAAAATCTCAAAAAGCAACATCCCCCGAACAGAACGATACCCAACATGCATAGGTACTGTCAAGGGAAGAGTTGGCAAACACCACAAAGTAAAGCGTGTGCGTAAAAGTAATTTTAATTGAAAATTTCAGCTCTGCAGACAAAATGCACACCTTGCAATTTTTCAGCTGACAGTCTGCTCGGGTGTTTGGAGGAGAGAGCCTGGGGAGGGGGAGGGGGGGGGGGCGATCACAGCCCTCTCCTCCTCCCCGCCTCTCTCCTCCAACCACCCGAGCAGACTGATTCTGAGTCTCGGGTGCTGGACTTAAAAAGCCAGCTGCTGGTGACATCACAATGATGTCACCCGCCCCCAGGGGGCGGGGCTAGCAGTCGCGATCCAGCGAGTGGGGGGAGAGGGCGATTTCTGCCCTCTTCTCACCACGGAAGAGCCTGGGGGGGGGGCGATCGGAGGCCCCCCCAGTGAAGAGGAGACCTGTCGGGAGGCAGCGTGACCGCAGGTAAGTAAATGTCATTTTTTTTTTCTTTACAGTTAGCAGCTGCTGCTGCCAAAGCGGAGGGGGGGCCCTATTCCGGGGGATCTCCTGGAGCCATCCGAGCCTCCACAGTGGATCAGATGGCACCAAATTAAAGAGGAGACCTGGCCGGATCCAGCAAGGGGGTCAGGTTAGTATTTTTATTTTTAATTTTTTTAACTAGCAGGGGGGAAAGTCAAGAACGTAACACCTACGTGCTTGACACTTAAGGCACGGACATGCGAGCACGTAGGTGTTACGTGCTTGGCGCTTAAAGGGTTAAAACAAGAAAAAAGTTGAGGCACACCCTAGTAATAGGAGACAGGTAATATATAATACATATGCTAGTGTTCGGTCCTTTTCTCTGTGTTCCACCCTCACAGGAAACAACTCTGCGACTGGAAATATGAAAGAGACGAACTACTAAGGTTTGAATGCAAAATAGTAAAGATTTTAATAGGGGAAGGTGTACGCAAAAAATGTGCTGGCATACATAACAAACCAGGATACAGTATCATAAAGCATATTCAAGTGCTATGTACATAAGTGTACATAGAATTAAACCTCAGCGTTTCGGTTTTGCAGACCTTTTTCAAGAGGGAAGATCTGGGGGACTCCCCAGACTCCCCAATTGTGTTATTTCTTACAACTACTTTGTAATGTTAACTCTATACCATTTAGCTTTGTCTGGCATATGTATGTGCCAATATACTGGCTGCTGGATCGTTCCATAGCACCATCTAGCGGTCACTTATGTACATAGTACTTAAATATGCTTTATAGAAACATGGAAGGCTGACGGCAGAAGGAGACCATATGGTCTATCTAATCTGCCCTTATGTAACTGTATGTAGAGCTTTATTATACTGTATCCTGGTTTGTTATGTATGCCGGCACTTTTGTTGTGTACACCTTCCCCTATTAAAATCCCTTTACTATTCTGCATTCAAATCTTAGTAGTTTGTCATGTTCATGACCCGCCATCAGTCACAGAATCGCTGCCATGCCCTCTTCATCCATTGCAATGGAAGAGGTGTGCCAAGGCTTGACTCACCCCCACTATTGTATTGAATGGAAAGGACATGGTGACCCACTGGGAGGTGCGCGAGCCAGACACAGAAGCCCCGGTGAATGGAAGGGAATTTGAGCAGAGTGAGATGGTGAGTTGATGATGGACGCACTAGAACCATAAGCTGAGTGGAACAAAAAGTGAGTGGCCTTTTGTTTTTTTTGTTGGGTGGTCAATCACTTCAAGAGGACCTAAACAGGTTTGTGAAGTATTTAATAAGGTTTTAAGTCATCTCATTTACGTCCATGGTTTTGGATGGTTAACTCCTCAGCGCAGCATTTTTTAAACTATCTTTGATGTCTCTGTTCCTCAAACTGTATATAAGAGGATTGGAGAATGGAGTCAACACTGTGTAGAGCATTGCCAATGTCTTACTCATCGTCTGAGACTGCCCTTCATTGGGCAGCATGTACATGGCGGTTAAAGTTCCATAAAATATGGACACAACGATCAGGTGAGAGCTGCAGGTGGAGAAGGCTTTGAGTCTTCCTGCCGATGAGGCTATCTTCAATATGGCTGAAACGATGAAGGCATAGGAAACTACTATGATAAAGAATGGAATGACGACCACGGCGATGCACACCAAGGTGGCTCTCAATTCTGCTCTGGATGTGTCGGAGCAAGAAAGTTCCAGCAGAGGAGTAAAATCGCAGAAAAAATGGTCGATGGTGTTTGGCCCACAGAAAACTAATTTGCAGATGCCGAGTATCAAAATCAACGCTGAACAGAAACCCAAGAGCCACGATACAAAAATCAATGCGATACAAAGTGTTGGATTCATGATGGAGACATAATGGAGAGGGGAACAGATGGCCAAATAGCGGTCATAAGACATGGCCAATAGAAGGAAGCACTCTGAAATTTCCGATAAACAAAAGTAAAAAAATTGTGTGATGCACCCAGATAAAGTCATGGAGGTTTCGTCATGAAGCAGCATTGCTAGCATGTTGGGGGCGATGTCTGTGGTCAGCATGATGTCAGCTATAGAGAGCTGGGTGAGGAAGAAGTACATGGGGGTGTGGAGGGTCTTGCTGTAGGCCACCAGCATGATAATCAAGGCGTTTACACAAACTGTCACCCAATATATTATCAGGAGGAGAGGAAAGAGCAGGTGATTAAATTTGCCAATGTTATGAAATCCTACAAGGACGATTGCCGTGATATTGTTCCAGTACGATGCCTGTGTGACGTGATCAAGGAAGAAAGCCAACATTTTAGAGCAGGTTTAACCCTTTAACCGCCAGCCTACCTTGAGATTTTGTCACCCTTTGTTGCCAGACCATTTTGCACTATTTTGCGCTCCACATGTTCAACTGTGATTTTTGAAGGGATTTCCCAGTATTTCCCTGGAAAATTATATATTGTTTTTTTCAGCACAGTCTGGGCTTTAACATGAAGTGTCTTGTTTGTAAGATTGTCAGTGTTTTTTAAATATTTTTGTGGAAAATATGTTAAAAAAAACCAAAAAAACATTTTTTTACAATTTGTAGTGCGTTTTCTTAATAAAACATGCAAGTTGTTTCAGGAAATCATATTGTGTGTAAAAGCCTTATTGCTCCCGATTGAAACAGTACCACATATGTATTGGTAGACATCCTTTCTTGCCCAGGAGACACGTAAAACTGAAAATAGCGACTGAGCCAATTTTGAAAGAAAACTCAACCATTTTGCTCTCCTTGCAGTTTTTCAACCAAAACACCACTTTTCAATTAAAATACCCCCCACAAACCATATGTTCCCTGAAAGTACACACCTCAAGCGTTCTCAGCCTACCAGGCTTGTTGTTGTAGCTGCAGCTTTCTGGACGCAAGCCTTCCCGAAACTCACTGGTTGTACCGGATTTCCCTAAAAAAATAGCAAAAATGCAGCATTAAGACCAAATTTTTCTATAAAAAACATGCGCTAACCAAAAAAAACGAATCAAATCTGAAATGGCAAGGTCCCCTGAACAGAACAATACCCAACATGCATAGCTACCTCCAAGGGTAAGGTTGCCAATTACCCCAAAGCAAAGCGTATGCATAACGGGCATTTCCATTGAAATTTCCTGCTCTGCAGACAAAGTGCGCACCTTGCGCATTTTCAACCAAAACACCACTTTTCAATTAAAATACCCCCCACAAACCACATGTTCCCTGAAAGTACACACCTCAAGCGTTCTAGGAGTACCAGGCTTGTTGTTGTAGCTGCAGCTTTCTGGGCGCAAGCCTTCCCGAAACTCACTGGTTGTACCGGATTTCCCTAAAAAAATAGCAAAAATGCAGCATTAAGACCAAATTTTTCTATAAAAATCATGCGCTAACCAAAAAAAACTAATCAAATCTGAAATGGCAAGGTCCCCTAACAGAACAATACCCAACATGCATAGCTACCTCCAAGGGTAGGGCTGCCAATTACCCCAAAGCAAAGCGTATGCATAACGGGCATTTCACTTGAAATTTCCTGCTCTGCAGACAAAGTGCGCACCTTGCGCTTTTTCAACCAAAACACCACTTTTCAATAAAAATACCCCCCACAAACATGTTCCCTGAAAGTACACACCTCAAGCGTTCTAGGAGTACCAGGCTTGTTGTTGTAGCTGCAGCTTTCTGGACGCAAGCCTTCCTGAAACTCACTGGTTATACTGGTTGTTGTGGAGGTTGGTCTCTGACCTTCCCCTCCAGGGCATTCCAAATCGTGATGCCCCTGGGGAAGGGCGCCGGAACCACCGAACTGGCCAGATTTACTTGTTGGTCATGGGACACGGGCGCCCATATGGGCATGCGCTCGGGAGCCCCGTGACCAAACTGAAAAAAAAAACCACACATATACACACACACTTCCTCTCCAAAATCAACATCTATTTTTTTTTAGTTTTTTTTAAATACCTTTTCTTCCGGGGTCTCTTCCTCAGCACTTCAGTCAGTCACACGTCCCTGACCCAGTAGGTGGGCGGAGTCCGGCGGCCTGCTCTCATGTCCCGCGCTGGCAATGCTCTTTAACCAATGGCTGAGGCGGGGCAGGAAGGGGGCGAGGAGGCCAATCAAGATGCCAGCTGTCAGAGCCGACCGAGATGGAGGCCAGGTGGGTGCGAGCGTGGCCGCCAGGGAGCACATGATCGCCTGGGGGTGACAGGATGGATGGCTGCATGGGAGGGTGATAGGATGGATGGATGGCTGCATTGGGGGTGACAGGATGGATGGCTGCATTGGGGGTGACAGGATGGATGGCAGCATTGGGGGTGATAGGATGGATGGCTGCATTGGGGGTGACAGGATGGATGGATGGCGGCATGGGGGTGACAGGATGGATGGATGGCGGCATGGGGGTGACAGGATGGATGGATGGCGGCATGGGGGTGACAGGATGGATGGCTGCATGGGGGTGACAGGATGGATGGATGGCTGCATGGGGGTGACAGGATGGATGGATGGCTGCATGGGGGTGACAGGATGGATGGATGGCGGCATGGGGGTGACAAGATGGATGGATGGCGGCATGAGGGTGACAGGATGGATGGATGGCGGCATGGGGGTGACAGGATGGATGGATGGCTGCATGGGAGTGACAGGATGGATGGATGGCTGCATGGGGGTGACAGGATGGATGGATGGCGGCATGGGGGTGACAGGATGGATGGATGGCGGCATGGGGGTGACCGGATGGATGGATGGCGGCATGGGGGTGACAGGATGGATGGATGGCTGCATGGGGATGACAGGATGGATGGATGGCTGCATGGGGGTGACAGGATGGATGGATGGCGGCATGGGGGTGACAGGATGGATGGATGGCGGCATGGGGGTGACAGGATGGATGGATGGCGGCATGGGGGTGACAGGATGGATGGATGGCGGCATGGGGGTGACAGGATGGATGGATGGCGGCATGGGGGTGACAGGATGGATGGATGGCTGCATGGGGGTGACAGGATGGATGGATGGCGGCATGGGGGTGACAGGATGGATGGATGGCTGCATGGGGGTGACAGGATGGATGGATGGCTGCATGGGGGTGACAGGATGGATGGATGGCGGCATGGGGGTGACAGGATGGATGGATGGCGGCATGGGGGTGACAGGATGGATGGATGGCGGCATGGGGGTGACAGGATGGATGGATGGCTGCATGGGGGTGACAGGATGGATGGATGGCGGCATGGGGGTGACAGGATGGATGGATGGCTGCATGGGGGTGACAGGATGGATGGATGGCTGCATGGGGGTGACAGGATGGATGGATGGCGGCATGGGGGTGACAGGATGGATGGATGGCGGCATGGGGGTGACAGGATGGATGGATGGCGGCATGGGGGTGACAGGATGGATGGATGGATGGCGGCATGGGGGTGACAGGATGGATGGATGGCGGCATGGGGGTGACAGGATGGATGGATGGCGGCATGGGGGTGACAGGATGGATGGATGGATGGCGGCATGGGGGTGACAGGATGGATGGATGGCTGCATGGGGGTGACAGGATGGATGGCTGCATGGGGGTGACAGGATGGATGGATGGCTGCATGGGGGTGACAGGATGGATGGCGGCATGGGGGTGACAGGATGAATGGATGGCTGCATGGGGGTGACAGGATGGATGGATGGCTGCATGGGGGTGACAGGATGAATGGATGGCTGCATGGGGGTGACAGGATGGATGGATGGCTGCATGGGGGTGACAGGATGGATGGATGGATGGATGGCAGCATTCCATAACGATCGCCTTTACCTGGCGGCGGCGGCAGACAGGAAGCCGTGGAAGGGTGATCGGGGAGCCGTCAGTCCTGCTGCTTGAAGACGTCTCGCGTAAAGCCAGATGATCAGCGGCGCGGGCGGGCGGGGGGACGGGTGGGGGGGCGGGGGGGGACGGTCGGTCGGGCGGGCGATCGGGCGGGGGGGGGGTCGGGGATCGGTATTACTTACGGTCGCCCTGACCCCCTGGGCTCCGGAGAGGTTTCTGCGCCAGCGTCATCTGATGAGGTAAGCAGGGGGCGCCGGCTGATGACAGCTGCCGTGCGCCCCCTGCTGATTGGTCAGGGGAGCGATCGGGTGACTTGGTTCACACCCAGGTCACCTCCCCCTGACCCCTGGACTCCCTGCAAGCTGCTCCACAGCAACGGGCCCGCTGATGCCCCCCCGATGGCCCGGAAGGTAAGGGAACGCTAGCTACGTAAAATTCACGTAGCTGGCGTTTAACGACAGGAGAGGCAGCTACGTGAATTTTACGTAGCTGGCGCTAGAAGGGTTAAATAATATGCACTATACCACAAAGGCTACCTCAAGCTAAACATGGACAAGACTTACTTAGGAACTACAAAGAATGTGTTCCCAGCTAGCGACCACAGTAGGACCCCTGTATGCTACTTAAATTGGTTGGTACACGGCCCAGCCCTTTGTCTCAAAGCACAATTCTGTTCGGGGCTAGGTCCCCCCCAAAATTTTCTGGGCTTAGCGCTGTAACCACACCTGTTTTGTTTTTTTAAAAAATGTATACAATTTTATGAAATACATTTAAAACAACTGCTACAGGACAGTCACATGATTTACATTCATGTGCTTAATCGCATTATCATAGTGTTAAATCTGTGTTTGTTACAAAAACTTATATGAATTAACATTCCATCATTTCTTAAGAGGGCAGATATGTCCTAACATCTCCTACCTCATACCCATACCTCCCAACTGTCCCGATTTTCCCGGGATTGTCTCGATTTTTCCACAAAATCCCGCGGTCCCGGACCGTTAGCAAATGTCCCGGGACGCCCTGCGCTGTGGCGGTGTGCCCAGGGCCGCAACGACGTCGGCGTCTTCTGTATAAACACTGGCCGGCGCGAAGATACTGATTTCTGGCTTGCGGGTGAGCGCGCAGGGGGGCGGCGCGCGGGGGGCTGGGTTGGGGATAAAAAAAACTTACGGAGGCTGGCATGCAGGGGTGAAGGCAGCCGACATTGCTGGAGGATCGGAGCTGGAGGGCGTGACAGGGGGTGTGGTCTGGGTGTGGCATGGTGTGGCCGTGGGTGTGGTCAGGGGCGTGGCTTGTCTCGCTTTCACATTTTCAGAAGTTGGGAGGTATGCTCATCCCTACATATAATATATATGTTAAGATGTACATACTAACCTACTAATGATGATAAATGTTTGTTTGTTTGTTACATACATAGGGCATTGAGGAAGCCGAATCAGGCGAAACATGATACATGTCTGCCCTCTTAAGAAATGATGGAATATTAATTCATATAAGGTTTTGTAACAAACACAGATTTAGAAACATAGAAACATAGAAGGTTGGCGGCAGAAGGAGACCATATGGTCCATCTAGTCTGCCCTTATGTGTATACTGTATGTACTCTTTATCTTAGGATAGATGTGTGCTTATCCCAGGCATGTTTAAATTGAAAAGATTTAACACTATGATAATGCGATTAAGCACATGAATGTAAATGGTGTGACTGTACTATAGCAGTTGTTTTAAATGTATTTAATAAAATTGTATACATTTTTCAAAAAAACAAAACAGGCGTGGTTACAGCCCTAAACATGGACAAGACAGAATTGGTCATTTTCCCACCCTCTCACTCCCGTCCCCTCTCTAACACGTCTATTTCTGTCAACAATTACACAATAACCGCAACTCCCCACGCTCGGTGCCTGGGAGTAATTCTGGACTCTACACTCTCTATTTTTTTCTATATATTTATATATGTATATCTAGTGGTTAGTGCCACTTATATGTAAGGCTTGGTAATCCCAGAGTGTGTGGGGACCCAATCTTTTTGTGCTCTTTTTTTTCAGCAATATTTTTATTGAAGGTATAAAAAAGATACATCAATTCGCGGCATACTGTAGGGTTTGTTGTACAAAAAATAAACATTCATCTGAATGTATACCTGTACACATCATATTGCTTTTATCTTCATACATGGATCAGAAAATGTGAGGCAGGAGGGAGGGAAAGAGAGGATGGGTTAGAAAAGGGAAGAGAAAAGGGGAAGAGACTAGAAAAGAGGTGTGAGTGTCCAAGCTCCGTCCAACTCACAGTGAGCATAATAAGAGGTTATAATGTAAGGAGGTATCGGTCCAATTTTTGTGGTTGAAAATGAGTGATCCTCCCACGTAGCCAAGAAGGGGGTGGACTCTACACTCTCATTCAAACCACATATTCATTCCCTGGCCAACTCCTGTCGACTCCAACTTAAAAACTTCTCCCGTATCCGTCCCTTCCTCTCACTTGACACCACTAAAATGTTAGTGCATGCCCTGGTCATATCCCGACTGGATTACTGCAACATCCTTCTTTGTGGCTTACCAACTAACAGACTGGCACCCCTCCAATCTATCCTGAACTCTGCTGCTCGCCTCATCCATCTCTCCTCTCGCTCCTCCAGTTCTGCGCCTCTCTGCCAATCCCTACACTGGCTGCCAGTCCCACAGCGAATCCTGTTCAAAACTCTAACTCTCGCCTACAAAGCTCTCTCCAACCAGACCCCTCTCTACATCTCATCTCTAATCCAACAATATCAACCTAGACGCAGCCTTCGTTCTGCTGCCGACCTTCTCCTGTCCTCCACCCTGGTCACCTCCTCTCACGCCCACCTCCAGGACTTATCACGTGCAACTCCAATCTTCTGGAATGCCCTCCCGTACCCAATCCGCCACTCCCCAACCCTCAAAACCTTCAAAGGTGCCCTTAAAACTCACCTATTCAGACAAGCATATAATCTGGCTTAAAGTGGACCAACACCCAGGATTTTCACTATCTTGGTTGTTGGTCCACTTCCGCGGGGCACCCCGATCGAGCTGTGTGAAACCCCCCAGAAAGCCCCAAAAACTCACCTGACCCCGCTCCCAAGTGACTCGCTCCAACAATCACCGTCGACGGACAAGCAAGGTCCATCGACGGACAAGGTGAGAGCGCCCGCCTCCATTCACAAACGGCCGGCGCGGGTGCCCGCCCTGGTAGAGGGATGCGCGAGAGGTGGCAGCGGCCCGCGCATGTGCCGTTGGAACGGGGATAAGGTAGGATTTGCGGGCGTCCTGGGGGGTTTCACACAGCGGGGCACCCCCGATCAGGGTGCCCCGCAGGCAGGGAGCTGATCGGCCCGGGAATCTTATAGATTCCCGGGCCAAACAGCTGTGGGTGTTGGTCCACTTTAAGCAATTCTCTAAAGGGCACAAAGCTCAATACTGACTGTTTGTGATCCTTTCCCCTTGTCTGCAATCCTTATCCTTTAGACCGTAAGCTCCTCAGGGGCGGAGCTCTCTTTCCTATTGTATCTTGTATTCAGAATATTCATTATTAACTCTGTAACAATGCATTTATAATAGTCTATGTACTGTATGTTCCTACCCTCACTGTAATAACTACTTTGTAGAGCGCTACGGAAGATGATAACGCTATATAAATAAACAATAATAATAATAAATACTTCATTTTGGCTCGGCTAATGCTGGCGAGCACTTTTGCGTTCGCCACCTTTTAGTGGCTAATCCCATAAGAATCATTGTTATTTAAGGAGCGATTGTTATTTTTCGAGTGTGAACGTTCGCCAGTGTGTGAAAAACAATGAATAATAATGTTTTTACATAACTTTTATATTTACAAATAAACTTTTATTCCTAAACTTTTCAAACAACCCAGACACTCCCAAGATACCCCACATATATTCTGAGGCCCCTCCAACGCCAACATATGCGATAAAAGTGGTTTGGACAATGCGCGTCCAGTGAACAGTGACAATACATAACGCTGTTAGAGGTGCTATACGCTGACCTGTCTGTAATAATACATGTGACGCTACATGGCGCTGTTAGAGGTGCTATACACTGACCTGCCTGTAATAATACATGTGACGCTACATGACGCTGTTAGAGGTGCTATACGCTGACCTGTCTGTAATAATACATGTGACACTACATGACGCTGTTAGAGGTGCTATACACTGACCTGCCTGTAATAATACATATGACGCTACATGACGCTGTTAGAGGCGCTATACACTGACCTGCCTGTAATAATACATATGACGCTACATGACGCTGTTAGAGGTGCTATACACTGACCTGCCTGTAATAATACATGTGACGCTACATGACGCTGTTAGAGGTGCTATACGCTGACCTGTCTGTAATAATACATGTGACACTACATGACGCTGTTAGAGGCGCTATACACTGACCTGCCTGTAATAATACATATGACGCTACATGACGCTGTTAGAGGTGCTATACGCTGACCTGCCTGTAATAATACATGTGACACTACATGACGCTGTTAGAGGTGCTATACGCTGAGCCGCCTGTTATAATACATGTGACGCCACATGGCGCTGTTAGAGGCGCTATACGCTGAGCCGCTTGTTACAATACATGTGACGCTACATGGAGCTGTTAGAGTCGCTCAACAGATTCGCTTTCTTAAATGTGGTTTTCCGTACAGCATCAGGCATTCAGCAGACGCTGCCTGCCGCTATGAAGCGCTACCTGGCGCTATCCCTTCTTAAATAACCCCCATAGTAAGCAACCCCCTTAATTTAACTACTATATTTAGTAACGGTATCTATCAGGTCTTTGTAACTCATCGCTTGCCTTTGATGCGATTGGTTGTCTGTGGGGGTTTAGTGCTGAACAGACGTTAATCTGTTCAATGTGATCAATGGCGACATAAGCTATAAAAGTGTGTTTTCAGCAAGATTTCATGTTTTTTGCTGAATAATTCTGCCGCAGAAGTTAGTCGGCAATTCGCCGGCATTGTCCAAACCACTTTTAAGTGTAAGTACCTGTTACTTTCGCCATCAAATTGCGCCGAAAATACAGCAAAATGCATTGCGAAAGTCTGGGTTCACTGGTGTTTGCTGCACGAGGAGGTTAATTTAAGACTAGCGCCACATATTGCCATGTGAGCGTCTATGTCGCGGCGCTTAGGGCATCCACAAGCGGGTGTCTGGCTCTGTGAGCTAGCGTAGTGTGTGGACAAGTGACGCTGTAGTATCCTGTCCAGCATTGATAAATGTGATGTCTGGAGGACGCTCTCCCTGATTCATTGCAGAGCAATTTGAGAACGCTAGGTGGTGTACCGAGGTCAAAGCACCCAAGACAACACTACATCTACATCTAACAACAGGACGCTGCAGCGAGCGATAGGTAGCGCCAGTTAAAGTGGACCAACACACAGGATTTTGACTATCCTGGGTTTTGGTCCACTTCCCGCTGCGTGAAACCCCCCAGATCGCTCTAAAAAGCTCCCTTCGCCCCGCTCCTACGCGAGCGCTTGTCCAATCAGAGTGCTCAGAGCCGCTGTGGTATGCACGGACAAGCGGCGGACAACCACAGTGGCTCTGAGCGCGCTGGAGGCCGCATCTTCCCTCTAACAGGGAGCGCGCTCGCGCCGGCCATTCACACACGGCCGCCCTGCTAGAGAGAAGCGCGACATGCGGCCGCGGCTCGCGCATGCGCCGTTGGAACGGGGATAAGCTAAGGTTTCTGGGCGTCCTGCGGGGTTTCACACAGCGGGGCATCACGATTTTGGATGCCCCACGGGGAAGGAATCTTATAGATGCCCCTGGGTCTTGGGCCACTTTAAAGGAGCACTATTGCGAAAAAATGGGCCATTAATAAATATATATATTTATATATATATATGTTGGATGGTGGGAGGAGAGGTCACTTATACACCCAGCAACAAGAAATTAGCCGCCAGGCTTGTTTTTTATTTTTATTAATGGAAGGAAGAGGAAATCGGGTGACAGATTCTGTCCCCCCTGATACACTAAACCTGTCACCTCTGAATTTTATTCCTACCAGGAGGAGAAAACCACAAGCTTGGCGGGAGTTTTATTCAGTTCGGGTATATAAGTGACCCCGCCTCTCATTATCTGACGTGTTTATATGGGTTTTTAATATTAGACATTTTCATGATACTGCTCATTTAAATAACCCCTTACTTACTTGCTTACTCGCTGCTCTGTCAGGTGTGCATTGTGCATCCGGCGAACATACTTTTGTGCAAAGCAGTGAGTGATAGGGAGGCGTAGTAAATCACCCCCTTAATTTAAATACTACATTTAGGACCTTATTTATGAAGGAATAGCGACAGGTAGCGACTGGTGAGCGGCCGGTAATGACGGGCCCCGCCACGAGAATGCCGGCTCCCCACCACAATCACACATTTATCAAGCCAATCCTGCTTAGCGACTGAGATAGCGCCAGATAGCCACTCATTCATCATTATTCCAGCCTCAGCCCACAGCGCCAGCGTCCGACCTTGAACAGCGACAGCTATGACCTCTCGCTACCTGGAGCTCTCCAATGCATTTCAATGGAACAATCTTTAAATATTAATAATTAATTGTTAATAATGTTTTTTTTTGTTTTTTGTTTTTTTTTAAATGTGATAAATTCTGTGACCACTTCTGCCATGTTAGATAATTTTTTTAAGGAAAAAAAAAAAAAAAATTGTACAGAATTGATATTACAGGTCTGATATTAATGTATTCATATTACTAAATTATTTTAAAAACTTGTTTTTTTTGGTTTCCAAAAATATGGTTGTTTGGGGGTTAAAAATCTACTTTTAACCCATCGCCGCCAGCGCTCTGGGGTTTAAACATGCATTTCACAGTGCGATAATTTTTTGAGCGTGATTTTTTGATGAATATGGTGGGAGCCGGTCGCTAGGGCCAGTCGCTATCATGCGCTCCCATACAGCGCGGGACCTGTCAAATAGCGACTCCTCACCCAATATTCAACATTACGGCAAACCGACTGAGTCGCTATCAACAACCGAACAACGGCCAAGCACAGCGACTACTAGCGGGCGCTCTGAAAATGCCGCTACAGTCGCTCAACTGTCGCTACCTGCCGCTATTAATGAATCGGCCTCCCCGTAAGATTAATTATCAACTCACTGCTTGCTTTTGATCCGAATAGTTGCCCGTGAGGTTGTCTCACACCACAGCAGACAGCACAATGGTCAGAGCAGCACAGACGGTGATCACTGGCTTTTATAAATCGTGTTTTTAGGTAAATGGAAAAATAAATGGTTAGGCTGATTCATTACTAACGCCAGGTAGCGACAGATGAGCGTCTGTATCGAGGCTTTGAGAGCGACTGCTAGTAGTTGCTGTGCTTGGCCATGGTTCCTTGTTTCTGAACGCCTCGGTTGCTGGCCGGCTTGATGAATATTATGTGTGAGTCACAGTACTACGCTGTATGGGACTGAACGGTAGCATCAGACTCACACCACATTCATCAAAAAAACAGCCTCAAACATTGGCGGCGCTCAAAATCGGGTAGTTGTAGCCCATAGCGCCAGAGGCTGTGTGATTAAAGTCTGTTTATGAACATGTATCCACCAGTAACAAAGCGAAAGCATATGGCATTACATTGTTATTACATTGAAACATGAACACTTTAATACCAGACATGTAAGGACAATTCTGCTTAAAAATATTATTAATCCAAAAAGTTTTCAAAAATGTAATTTTCTTGCTCAGAATACATGTCAAAAATTTTGAGATTTTTTTTAAGGAAAAAAAAAAATTGGGATCAAGAAAAGGAATTTAAGGATCGTCTATAGAAATGTATGGGAGAGCGCCAGAAAGTGACAGGTAAGACGTGGCGCTCTGCAATGGTGAATGCCGGCGCTGTACGCTGAGGCTGGGATAATGATGAATTGTACGCTACATGGCGTTGTTCCAGTCGCTCACCAGATTCCACTTCATAAATGTGTAATTACATGCCGTGTCTGGCGTTCACCTGACGCTACCTGATGCTTACAAGGCACTACCTGGCGCTAGAGCTTCATGAATAAGACCCATAGACTTTATATTATTGGGTAGAATTATTGACTAAGGCCCTTATTTAAGAAGGGATAGCGTCAGGTAGCGCCTGGTTAATGAGAGGTAGCGACTGGTGAGCACCGAACACGGCAGGCAATGACACATTTATCAAGCAGAATCTGTTTAGCGACTGGGATAGCGCCATGTAACGTCTGATTCATCATTTTCACAGCCTCAGCAAACAGCGCCAGCGTTCAGCCTTGCACAGCGCCAGGTATGACCTCTCGCTACCTGACGCTCTCCCATACATTTCAATGAACGATCCTTTTCGTCTCTTTAAACAGTCTTTTTTTTTTTTCAAAAAAATCACAAATAATTCTGTGACCTCTTCTGGCATTGAAAAAGCAGTTTATTCACATTTTTTTCATTTTTTATAAATTTCCTAAGAAATGACATTACAGGTCTGCCATTAAAGTGTTCATGTTACAATGTTGTTACAATGTTGTTACAATGTAATTCCATATGTTTTCGCTTTGTTACTAGTTGATAGATGCTGAAAAACAGACTTTAATCACACCGCCTCCTGCGCTCTGGGCTTCAAACAAGCATTTTTCAGCGCCAGAGATTTGTGAGGCTGTTTTTTTGCTGAATATGGTGTGAGTCGGTCGCTATGACCAGTCGCTAACATGCGCTCCAATACAGCGCTGTACTGGTCAAATAGCGACTCCTCACAATGTATTCAACATTACTGCACAGCGACTGAGTCGCTATAAAGTAGCGACTCACAGCCGAGCACTGCGACTACTAGCGGGCGCTCTGAAAATGCCGCTACAGACGCTCATCTGTCGCTACCTGCCGCTAATGATGAATCAGCCTCCCCGCAGCACATTGGGAATTTACAGTAAAATAGTAATAAAAACAAGTGATTAAACACAGAGAGAAAGAAAATACTAAAATCTCTATCGTAAGTGAAAAAAATTGTCATTTAGGGAAATATGATTAGTAGAGATGAGCGAACTTTTGAAAAATTCGATTCGACTGATTCGCCGAATTTTCCGACAAAAATCGTTTCGACCCGAATAAATTCGCGACGAATCGCTATTAAAAACAGCTATTTCTGAGCCTCCTAGAGCCTCAATAGGGTTGTAAACCATTCTGCCTTGCTGTAACACGCATAGGATGCGTGCTGGGTTAGTTAAATAATACTTTGAAGAAATATCACATGCAGATCAGAGGCATCGCTAATAGAATCGCAGAGCGGCACAATTGCAGAGAGTTGAAGTGGCATCACTATGAGGGGCAGAAGGAGCCCAAACATTGCTTTAAAGAGACACTGGAGTTGGCAGCAGCAGGAGCCCAAAAATTGGATGAATCACACCCTGGAGTTGGCAGCAGCAGCAGCAGGAGCCCAAATATACACTGGAGTTGGCTTCAGGAGCCCAAAAATTGGATGAATCACACCCTGGAGTTGGCAGGAGTTGACAGTAGCAGCAGCAGGAGCCCAAATATACACTGGAGTTGGCTTCAGGAGCCCAAAAATTGGATGAATCACACCCTGGAGTTGGCAGCAGCAGCAGCAGGAGCCCAAATATACACTGGAGTTGGCTTCAGGAGCCCAAAAATTGGATGAATCACACCCTGGAGTTGGCAGGAGTTGACAGTAGCAGCAGCAGGAGCCCAAATATACACTGGAGTTGGCTTCAGGAGCCCAAAAATTGGATGAATCACACCCTGGAGTTGGCAGAAGTTGGCAGCAGCAGCAGCAGGAGCCCAAAAATTGGATGAATCACACCCTGGAGTTGGCAGAAGTTGGCAGCAGCAGCAGCAGGAGCCCAAATATACACTGGAGTTGGCCTCAGGAGCCCAAAAATTGGATGAATCACACCCTGGAGTTGGCAGAAGTTGGCAGCAGCAGCAGCAGGAGCCCAAATATACACTGGAGTTGGCCTCAGGAGCCCAAAAATTGGATGAATCACACCCTGGAGTTGGCAGAAGTTGGCAGCAGCAGCAGCAGGAGCCCAAATATACACTGGAGTTGGCTTCAGGAGCCCAAAAATTGGATGAATCACACCCTGGAGTTGGCAGGAGTTGACAGTAGCAGCAGCAGGAGCCCAAATATACACTGGAGTTGGCTTCAGGAGCCCAAAAATTGGATGAATCACACCCTGGAGTTGGCAGGAGTTGACAGTAGCAGCAGCAGGAGCCCAAATATACACTGGAGTTGGCTTCAGGAGCCCAAAAATTGGATGAATCACACCCTGGAGTTGGCAGCAGCAGCAGCAGGAGCCCAAATATACACTGGAGTTGGCTTCAGGAGCCCAAAAATTGGATGAATCACACCCTGGAGTTGGCAGGAGTTGACAGTAGCAGCAGCAGGAGCCCAAATATACACTGGAGTTGGCTTCAGGAGCCCAAAAATTGGATGAATCACACCCTGGAGTTGGCAGCAGCAGGAGCCCAAATATACACTGGAGTTGGCCTCAGGAGCCCAAAAATTGGATGAATCACACCCTGGAGTTTGCAGAAGTTGGCAGCAGCAGCAGCAGGAGCCCAAATATACACTGGAGTTGGCTTCAGGAGCCCAAAAATTGGATGAATCACACCCTGGAGTTGGCAGAAGTTGGCAGCAGCAGCAGCAGGAGCCCAAATATACACTGGAGTTGGCTTCAGGAGCCCAAAAATTGGATGAATCACACCCTGGAGTTGGCAGGAGTTGACAGCAGCAGCAGCAGCAGGAGCCCAAATATTACTTTAAAGTGACACTGGGGTTGGCTTCAGGAGCCCAACAATTGGATGAATCACACCCTGGAGTTGGCAGAAGTTGGCAGCAGCAGCAGCAGGAGCCCAAAAAATGGCCTAAAGACATAAATATGTTTTGCACCATTTGGAAAGTGTAAAACGTGGCACCATGCTGAATCTAGTCGCATGCATCAGGCATTGGTGGGTGGAAATCCTGGCTGATCCATCCCTGATTCATTTTGACAAAGGTGAGTCTCTCCACATTTTTAGTTGACAGACGAGTTCTCCTCGCCGTAACTATGGCCCCCGCCGCACTAAACACCCGCTCAGATGGCACGCTACTTGCCGGGCAGGACAGCTTTTCCAGGGCAAACTCTGCTAGTTGCGGCCACAAATCAAGTTTGGCTGCCCAGAAGTCCAGCGGATCCTCAAGGTGTGTTGGCATGGTCATGTCAAAGTATGACATGACCTGCTGGTTGAGGTCCTGCTCCAGGTCTTCCTGCTGCTCATGAGTAGCCTCACTATGCGGGTGTAGAAAGCTACTCATTAGCGACTGAAGACTGAGGCTGCTGCTGCTGATGGAGCTGCTGCTGCTGCTCCTGCCAACCCCCCCAGCGGCCATGGCAGTGGAAGGTGAGCGCAGAGGTCCCCTCGAGTCAGACCTGCGAGAGTATGGACCATGGCGCAGATAGGCATCGGCCAACTGCCTACGTAGAATGTCTTTGTAGTAGTTGAGTTTGTCCTCCCTCTCGGTGGGTTTAAAAAATGCCCCCATTTTGTGCCGGAAGCGAGGGTCCAATAAGGTGGACAGCCAGAAGTCATCCCGCCGACAGATGGAAACAATTCTGGGGTCACTACGCAAGCATGTGAGCATGCTTCGTGCCATTTGCGCAAGTGACTCGGATGGACTACCTGTCTCCATCTCCACTGCATACTGCCACGGTGTGCCCGGGTCCTCTGTCTCGCCTTCCTCAAAAACCTCTAGCTCCTCTGGCTGCTCCTGCTCCTCCTCTCCTGTCCGCTGACTAGATAAACCAGCCATTTCGCCAAGCCTAAACTGTGTTTCGCTGGGCAACTCCTCCTCCTCCTCTTCCTCCTCCTCCTCCAGTTCAGCTCCAACGGGGTTCATGTGGCCGTAAGATGTAAACGCCATGTCTCCAGTGCCCTGACCAGCCATGGTTTCCAACATGTGGTGTAGTACATGAAGCAGTGGAATCACGTCGTTCATCCCGTAATCCTGCCGACTGACAAATAAAGTGGCTTCCTCAAAGGGCCTGAGCAAACGGCAGGTGTCACGTATGAGCTGCCACTGGTTGACATTGAAGTTACACAGGGGAGTCCCCCTATCTGCTTGGATCATCAGGAAATCCGTGATGGCTTTTCTCTGTTCATATAATCGGTCCAACATGTGAAGGGTGGAATTCCAACGGGTGGAAACATTGCAAATCAGACTATGTTGGGGGATACCATTCTGACGCTGTAGCTCAAGAAGGGTGTGTTTGGCGGTGTAGGAGTGGCTGAAGTGCATGCAAAGTTTCCTTGAAGTTGTTAGGATGTCCTGCAGATGGGGGGAACACTTCAGAAACCGCTTGACAACCAGATTGAAGACGTGAGCCATGCAGGGGGCATGGGTCAGGCTTCCTTGGCGCAGCGCAGACAAAATGTTCTTCCCATTGTCGGTAACCATGATTCCCATTTTAAGTTTTCTCGGAGTAAGCCATGTTTGGATTTCCTGATGAATACATTTAAGCAGTTCCTCCCCTGTGTGACTCCGTTCGCCAAGACAAACCATGTGAAGCACTGCGTGACACCTCCGTGCCCTGCACACATGGTAGACTGGAGGGGCACTGAGACTTGAGCCTACAGTGGAGGGTGAGGAGATGGCGGAGGATGAGGAGGCCGAGTCGCACGGTGTCACAGGCCCAATGGGCAGAGAGCGCGGAGGCCGAAGCGGCGTGACCTGTCCAAGTTGCTGCTGCAAAGGGACCACATTCACCCAGTGGGCCGTAAACGACATGTACTGCCCCTGACCGTAGTTACAGCTCCAGATGTCGGCGCTGCCATCTATTTTGCTACACACCGACAGGCTCAAGGACTGGCCCACCTTCTGTTCAACAAAAGTGTGCAGCGCTGGTACTGCCTTCTTGGCAAAGAAATGACGGCTTGGGACTCTCCACCTCGGCTCGGCACAAGCCATCAGTTCTCTGAAAGGTGCAGATTCCACCACCTGAAAAGGGAGCGACTGCAGCACCAGCAACTTGGACAGGAGCACATTCAGCTTCTGCGCCGTAGGATGAGTGGGCGCATACTGCTGTCTCTTGGACATGGCTTCGCTGATGGATTGCTGGCGGGATGCATGACTTGGAGGAGGAGGAGCAGGAGCGACAGAGGATGGGTATGACGCACAGCTGTCTTCGGCTGAGGTGCTGGAGCCTTGGCTGGCAGAAATTGGGAGCTCACTTGGTGAGGAAGCAGACTGGACCACCCCTTGGGAGCCTCGGTTCTCCCAGGTCGTTTTATGGTGACGCATCATATGTTGACGCAGGGCCGTGGTGCCAACATTTGGACCCTGGCCACGCTTCACCTTTTGCCTACATATCTTGCATGTGGCCATGTTACCCTCCTGCGGATGCCTCAGGAAAAACTGCCACACTGCCGAGTAGCTACTTTTCCCACCCCCTGGCCTCACTGATTCACTGCTGCTGTTGCCAACTCCAGGAACCCCTGCTCCACTACCTCCCGATAAGGTAGACTGCCGCACAGCAGGTGCTCTACCCCGGCCCCGGCCCCGGCCGGCTCCAGCCTTTGGAATTGTGCCCCCATGCTGACTGCTACCACCTTGCTGCCTCAGCTGCTGACTCCGGGGCAACCTGCGCCCCTCTTCTCCTGATGATGACGATGAAGCCCCTTCATCACCCGGCTCCCAAGTGCGATCGGCTTCATCGTCATCATCATCATCATCACCGAGTTGTGGCTGTACGTCACTGATGTTCGTGGATTCGTCAACAGTGTCTGGCGCAGGAGCTGGAACGCTCGCAGCACCCACGACACTGTCCACATCACTATTTGTCTGCCTAGCTAAAGAAGCCACCTCCATTTCTTGGCTGGGCAGTAGCTGCTGACTGTCCTCCTGTATCTGATCGTCCTCCTCACTAAAGAGTGGAGCTGAACCCAAAGCATAGGATACGTCGCAGGGGGAGGGAACGGCGTAGGACAGAGGCAATGGGAGGACAGGGACTGCTCTCGGGGCATGCCAACTCAGGGTTGTGTCAGAGGAACCTACCGACCCTAGACTGGGGGTCTCAGACGTAAGTTGTGATGATGTTGTTGATGAGCGCGTCAACCAATCTACCACGGCAGATGCGTTACTGGTGGAGACCCGACCGCTAGCAGATACTGGCAGATTAGGTCTCTCAGCGTGACTCCTGCTGCTACTGGCCCCCAGTCTTATGCGAGCTCTGCCTGCGGAATCTTGGCCTCTGCCACTCCTCTTTTCACTTCCAGGCACTTGTCTGCCCGACATAGTCTAACTGGCGTGGTAGTAGGTGATATTTTAAGATCCCCCGGGCAGCGGTGGGTCTATATGAAACAGAATATAATGCACACCAAAAGTGAGCAGTAACACTCAGCCTCCAACAGGCCTGCTTAGTGTAAATAAGAGAGCTGCTTAGTGTAAATAAAGAGGGGTATGCTATGTTACAGAATGGGATGCCTCAACAGAAGTGCACCTGGCAGGCAGCAGTAAGCCTATGCCCAGCAAAAGTGTCTTATAATATAAATATAATAAGAGCAAATGGTTATATGGTCTTAAACAGAGGCTGCTTTAGTCACAGAATGGGATGCCCTGGCAGGGACAAGTAGTGCTATGCCCAGCAAAAGTGTCTTTATCAGGCTAATTTCAAATATGATAAGAGCAAATGCTTATATGGTCTTAAACAGAGGCTGCTTTAGTCACAGAATGGGATGCCCCCAAAAAAGATCCAGTAGTACTATGCCCAGCAAAAGTGTCTTTATCAGGCTAATTTCAAATATGATAAGAGCAAATGCTTATATGGTCTTAAACAGAGGCTGCTTTAGTCACAGAATGGGATGCCCTGGCAGGGACAAGTAGTGCTATGCCCAGCAAAAGTGTCTTTATCAGGCTAATTTCAAATATGATAAGAGCAAATGCTTATATGGTCTTAAACAGAGGCTGCTTTAGTCACAGAATGGGATGCCCCCAAAAATGATCCAGTAGTACTATGCCCAGCAAAAGTGTCTTTATCAGGCTAATTTCAAATATGATAAGAGCAAATGCTTATATGGTCTTAAACAGAGGCTGCTTTAGTCACAGAATGGGATGCCCTGGCAGGGACAAGTAGTGCTATGCCCAGCAAAAGTGTCTTTATCAGGCTAATTTCAAATATGATAAGAGCAAATGCTTATATGGTCTTAAACAGAGGCTGCTTTAGTCACAGAATGGGATGCCCCCAAAAAAGATCCAGTAGTACTATGCCCAGCAAAAGTGTCTTTATCAGGCTAATTTCAAATATGATAAGAGCAAATGCTTATATGGTCTTAAACAGAGGCTGCTTTAGTCACAGAATGGGATGCCCTGGCAGGGACAAGTAGTGCTATGCCCAGCAAAAGTGTCTTTATCAGGCTAATTTCAAATATGATAAGAGCAAATGCTTATATGGTCTTAAACAGAGGCTGCTTTAGTCACAGAATGGGATGCCCCCAAAAAAGATCCAGTAGTACTATGCCCAGCAAAAGTGTCTTTATCAGGCTAATTTCAAATATGATAAGAGCAAATGCTTATATGGTCTTAAACAGAGGCTGCTTTAGTCACAGAATGGGATGCCCTGGCAGGGACAAGTAGTGCTATGCCCAGCAAAAGTGTCTTTATCAGGCTAATTTCAAATATGATAAGAGCAAAGGCTGCTTTAGTCACAGAATGGGATGCCTCACAGCAGACTTAAGATCAGTTCAGTATATATGCACAGTTAGTTAGTATAAGCAGCCTGAAAACGCTAACAAAGCCTGGCTGTCAGGCTGGATGAAAAAAAAAAAAAAACTGACAGCCTCCGATTTTCCATTCCTTTCCCTGTTTTCCGCTGACTTTCTGTCTGTCTCCTGTCTGTCTCCTGCCTGTCTCCAGCCTGTCCCTGTCTGTCCCTGCCTGTCTAACTGTCTAACTGTCTCTCCCTCAGCTACACAGCGTTCTGTCTCTCACGAATGCAATAGAGAAATGAGGCTGGAAAGCAAGATGGCCGGCCTTAAATACAGCTGTGACGTCACCGGGCTTGCTGGCTGCTGATAGGCTGCATGTGACTGTCCCAGCATACACTGCCCCAGCTTACATGTCTGGACATGTCCTGTCCGCCATCTTAGAATGCCTGTAATGTAAATGAATGGATGTTAAAGGAAAACTTCGAGCGATCGAATCGCGGGGAAATTCGGATTCGATCCGAATCGAATTTTTCCTGAAATTCGGATCGAATCCGGGTTCGTCCGGATCGATTCGCTCATCCCTAATGATTAGTAAAAAGAGCTTTCAAATTTAAGAAATCTCGTAAGTGAAGAATAATAATTACTTACATTTGTGATTGTCATTTAGGAAATTGGAATTAGTGTACAGAGCTTTCAAATTTAAGAAATCTCGTAAGTGAAAAAAAATTATTACTTACATTTGTGATTGTCATTTAGGAAATTGGAATTAGTATACAGAGCGTTCCAATTTAAGAAATCTCGTAATTTAAAGAAAATAATTACTTACATTTGTGATTGTCATTTAGAAAATTGGTATTAGTATACAGAGCTTTCAAATTTAAGAAATCTCGTAATTGAAAAAAAATAATTACTTACATTTGTGATTTAGGAAACCTCGTAAGTGAAGAATAATAATTATTTACATTTGTGATTGTCATTTAGGAAATTGGTATTAGTATACAGAGCTTTCAAATTTAAGAAATCTCGTAAATGAAAAAAAATTATTACTTACATTTGTGATTGTCATTTAGGAAATTGGAATTAGTATACAGAGCTTTTCAATTTAAGAAATCTCGTAATTTAAAGAAAATAATTACTTACATTTGTGATTGTCATTTAGGAAATTGGAATTAGTATACAGAGCTTTCAAATTTAAGAAATCTCGTAAGTGAAAAAAATTATTACTTACATTTGTGATTGTCATTTAGGAAATTGGTATTAGTATACAGAGCTTTCAAATTTAAGAAATCTCGTAATTGAAAAAAAATAATTACTTACATTTGTGATTTAAGAAATCTCGTAAGTGAAGAATAATAATTATTTACATTTGTGATTGTCATTTAGGAAATTGGTATTAGTATACAGAGCTTTCAAATTTAAGAAATCTCGTAAATGAAAAAAAATTATTACCGCAGGCTGGAAAGGGGAATCCCCATTCTCACTGACCAATAGCATCATAGCGCCCCCTGCTGAACACTTTAGGGCACTACAACTGGACCACTTCGTCAAATCACTGATTCGGGACCTAGATCAACATAGTAAACCTTCGGACTTTGAACAGAGATGCCTATATGACCCACTGGCGAGAGGAGCAATTTCCAAATTCTACGCATCCCTGGTCAAACCTGAAGGGACAAACTCACACTTATATATAACTAGGTGGGAAGAAGATTTAGGGAAAATAGGGGATGAGCAAACCTGGCCGAACATATGGAAATCAGCAGGGAAGGTCTCCTACAACACGCTCATTCAGGAGAACTCATTCAAGGTCCTGTTTAGATGGTACCTCACCCCTGCCAGAATACACAAGTTTGATGCAAATACCTCTCCCATGTGCTATAGGGGATGTCAAGAGGAAGGGACTATGCATCACATATGGTGGAGTTGCCCTCATGCCTACAAGATGTGGAGCGATGTATACAATCTCCTGTCTACGCTCTTTACAGGCACTTTCTCCCCTAGCACATGGGAAGCCCTCCTCTCTTATAAGACAAATAATTTTAAATTTCTCCAATGGAAATTAGCTTTACATGTTTTCTCAGCAGCAAGACTAATAATAGCTAGGAATTGGAAGAGTGGACACTTACCCTGGCAGATGGTGATTACTAAAATTTCTGATATTATGCTAATGGAAAAACTAACGGCAATAGCCCATGATGACTATGATCGCTTTAGTGAAATATGGTCCCCATGGATAAACTATATTGGAGTGAGTAGAAAAGTTGGGGACGTCTAGGATCCATGATATAGGCGGGAATCGTTGGTTGGGTCCTCCCCCCCCCTCCCCCACTCCCTATTATCCTCCCCCCCTCTTTCTTCTTAACATAACACCCCTTGATCACTCCCTTCTCTTTCCCTTTCCCTCTGTTCTGTGTCAGTGGGTTCTCTTCACCCTCACCCCCTTTTTTTTTTGTTCTTACTGTTCGGCTCTTATGTAATGGCATATATATAGGTAGAGGCTATGCCTCGTCACTGACAAAATGATAATAACTGCTTCTTACAATAACCACTTGTCACATTATGCTTAATTGTAACTTTTTACATTTTGCACTCTTTTTCTTCTTGGACTATGTAATGTGAACTTTCTATAAATGCTGGTTTTGTTATTTTATCTGTACATGCTGTTGCTGAAGAAGTCCACAGAATGTCTTTACCAAAAATTTTGTATTGTCTACTGCCGCTTTTCTATAAACAATAAAAATTATTGTAAAAGAAAAAAAATTATTACTTACATTTGTGATTGTCATTTAGGAAATTGGAATTAGTATACAGAGCTTTTAAATTTAAGAAATCTCGTAAGTGAAAAAAAATGATTACTTACATTTGTGATTGTCATTTAGGAAATTGGAATTAGTATACAGAGCTTTCCAATTTAAGAAATCTCGTAATTGAAAGAAAATAATTACTTACATTTGTGATTGTCATTTAGAAAATTGGTATTAGTATACAGAGCTTTCAAATTTAAGAAATCTCGTAATTGAAAAAAAATAATTACTTACATTTGTGATTTAAGAAATCTCGTAAGTGAAGAATAATAATTATTTACATTTGTGATTGTCATTTAGGAAATTGGAATTAGTATACAGAGCTTTCAAATTTAAGAAATCTCGTAAGTGAAAAAAATTATTTCTTACATTTGTGATTGTCATTTAGGAAATTGGAATTAGTATACAGAGCTTTCAAATTTAAGAAATCTTGTAAGTGAAAAAAAATTATTACTTACATTTGTGATTGTCATTTAGGAAATTGGTATTAGTATGCAGAGCATTCCAATGTAAGAAATCTCGTAATTTAAAGAAAATAATTACTTACATTTGTGATCGTCATTTGGAAAATTGGAATTAGTATACAGAGCTTTCAAATTTAAGAAATCTCGTAAGTGAAAAAAATTATTACTTACATTTGTGATTGTCATTTAGGAAATTGGAATTAGTATGCAGAGCTTTCAAATTTAAGAAATCTCGTAATTTAAAGAAAATAATTACTTACATTTGTGATCGTCATTTGGAAAATTGGAATTAGTATACAGAGCATTCCAATGTAAGAAATCTCGAAATTTAAAGAAAATAATTACTTACATTTGTGATTGTCATTTAGGGAAATATGATTAGTAAAAAGAGCTTTCAAATTTAAGAAATCTCGTAAGTGAAGAATAATAATTACTTACATTTGTGATTGTCATTTAGGAAATTTGTATTAGTATACAGAGCTTTCCAATTTAAGAATAAATAAGAAAATGCATTCATGTAACATGCGGAGCTTCTGTGTCAGTTGAATGTGATGAAAGGCCACCCCCGATAATACAAATGAGAGCTCCTTTTATACACGACGGAATCTCATTCTTGGCAGAGTTCATGAATTAGTGGAGAATAAATCCCTTTGCAATTATAAACTAGAAGAGTAAGAAAGAAAGTTAACTTTATCAAAAGAAAACTAAACTCTACAGTAAAAACTAGAAATTAGTGTTGAAGTGCACCAACACCCATTATGAACAAGATAGGTGTTGGTACAAGCAGGGGGGGGGGGTTCATCCCAATTACTGATGCCTCAATGCCAAAGTGGTGCCTCTCTGTTAAAGTGGTGTGTCCATAGAACGGGTAGTGCTTTTTTGGGGCCCCCTCACACACTGCATCTTGTGATATAAAAATGACCAAAGCCCCTTTTTTATTATACTGCAGAGGGGCAGTGCAACCCCGAAAGTCACCTGAGTTATCAGTAATGCAAGAAAAGGTGTTATACCTTATAATAGGGTTTAATTTCAGGATGGACACTTTTTACTAATCTACCTACCTCATACTCCAGCTGTCATTATTAAAAACAATTATTAAACCCTATATGTACCCCATGTTTGTAAAAGGCACTCACAATGCAAAGCTGTAAGGGGTCTTTTCAGTGGGAGTGGCAGTGGCAGGACTACCAGCCCAAGGGGGAGAAGCAGTGCCAGAAAGAGGACACTGGTGGTGCTGTCAGCAGCTGTAGTGGCAACAGGGTGGAGCTCCCTTTATCATCCCGAGATCATGTGTTGACCAACCACCCAGCAGTCTTGAACTGGTTGATACAGACCTCCGACTCTACAGTAGACAAAAGCCAATCAAGCAGCCAGGTCTCGGGTGGTTCCTCAGACATCACCATTTCATAGCAAGGACAGCCACATTTCTCTGGGCCTTCTTCTGTCCTGAATTTGCCTCTCTCCTTTGCTGCAACATCCGCCCAATAACTGTTGGCAGGCTTTGCCTCCTACTCTATTGCTGTTCAGTGATGAAGAAGTCACGATGAGATCATCAGTCATAATGAGATGACCACTTGACCTCAAATCACTCCTCGCGAGAGGGGTACATTCAGGTGCAGCCAGGGGGACATTTTTGCCAGGCAGTTGATAGAGTCAGCTGCAGCTTCTGCTAATGCTGCTGCTACTACTACCAACAACAGCACCTCCATTGCCAGCCTGCCAATGGCAGAAGACCAAAACCAATGGCAACTTTCTAATATGTAACTAAGCTCTTCAGGATCTCCCCCTATCCGAATAGCAGAAGTATTTGCTTTGTTCTTTGAAGAGGAACATTGGGTTAAAACCTCCCCCAAACCTCACCGATCCACTGCACCCCCTCCAGTTTTACCTTTGGCTAGATTCTATTCACCTCCCTATGGGATCCATCTTCTAAGTTCCTCGTTTTCCGACGACCTTCTGATGGGTGGCGTCATCTTGCATCTCATCAGACATGCGCACGGCCCCCGATCTTGTGCCTGTGCAGTTCCCATGGCTGGGATGTCATTGTAGCAGGCAGTGGTGACATTCAAAATGGGGGGGGGGATCGGCCCCTTTTTATTTTATAAAATACAAAACTGATAATATCCATGCTAGCTTTAATCAATTCACCCCACCATACCTCACCCCTGACTGCTAGCCTATGCGGTTTCCCCATGCTGTTTATTCAAAGACTGTTCTCCATCATATCCAAGGCCCATCTCAATACTTGCCCCCTTGATCCTATTCCATCCCACCTATTCTCACAACTGTCCTCATCACCTGACCCTCACTTTCCTCTTCAACCTTTTCCTCTAAATAGGCATCTTCCTCTCATGCTTTAAACATGCAGTCATAACCCCAATACTCAAATAACCCTCCCTAGACCCATCTGCCCTCACCAGTTATTGCCCCATATCAGTGTTCATCTTCACATAAATAGAAGTAGGTAAGTACTGGAAACAGTTCCGGTGCTTCAGAAACAGGTAAGTACTGGAAACAGTTTGGGTGCTCAGGAGAAATCAAGCGAAGTCGGACGGTCACACCAGGAGGTCAGAGAGCTGCGCGGTACAAACGGAAGTGGAGAAGCCGCTCCCGCCCTCCTCCTCCGGCATGCATTGACTAAGGCTTCAGTTGCTAGGCAATTAGCTCAAACACCGAGCGGAAGTCGAGGGGCGGTAGACACCACCCCCGCCCTCCTCTTCTGACGTGCACTGGTAGCGATTGAGTTGCTAAGCTACCACCTCACGCTTAGCTTTAGTACAAGGCGAAAGCAGAGCGAAAGGAGCCTGCTCCCGCCCTCCACCTATAACGTCACTACGACGCTCTGGTTACCTAGGTGACCCATTCATGCTTGCACTGGCCACGGGGTCCTTTCTTCAAGGCTGTAAAGAGCGGCCACCCGTCCAGAGGCGTGGATCCATCTCTCATCCTTACCCCGTGACACCTAGTGCCCGCGCGTTGGATCATTAACCCCTGACGCTCACTATAGACTACGGAGCTATGTAAAGGCTGCCTTTCTCTATCCGCTGCAGCCAACGGCATGAATGTACACACGAAAGCATGTATGCCTACAAATAACAGGGCAGCGCTGCCCCTCCTACTACTGACTAAGTATGGCTTATGTGACAAGAATAAAGGGATCCTACCATTATACAAATAGGACATTGAAGATTGGCTATGACACCACCCCCAACATTTGCCTTATACCTCAAACTGTTACCAAGTGGAAAAGACCACTATACAAGGTATAAAAATTGGTAGACACCTATATCCATAAAGTCATTCCATCACAAATAATTTTTCTATATACATATAGTTATTCTATGCAAATATATTAAAATAGAAAATAAGATTATTACAAAATTTATTAAAATGGATTAAAAAGAGGATGAAAAAAAGGGGAAGAGAAAGGAATCTATTCAGCAACTAGAGGGGGGGCTAGGAATTCTCAATGAAACAGTTTAAATCAAACTCTATATTTAGGCCATTTGGACTCAAGGTGTTAAAATCAAATATCCATTTCCCTTCTCGCTGCGATAATTGCCTAACAATATTAGAACCCCTCCAGTGGCGTGCCACTCTATCAATGCCCATGAAAAAAAGTGAGCTGGGGTTACTAGCATGTACCAGCTTGTAATGGGCAGAGACGCTATGGGCCTCATATCCACATCTAATGTTGTAGATGTGCTCCCACATAAATCAAATTGCAAGGGCATCTCAACAAATACACAACATTAGTGGATTTACATGTTATTAGTTGAGAGATTTTGATCTCCTTCCCTGTGTGAGGATCAGTGACAGTTTTAAATGTCTTAGCAATTGAGGTCGTTGTCTTACAACCACAGCACACCCCACACCTATAGAAGCCTTCTAACTTGTTAGAGACTATAGGGATTGGTTTCGGTGGGTCCACAAAACTTTTTGTCAATTTTTGCCTTAGATTAGGTGCTTTCCGGAACATACAGACAGGTTTGTCCGGGACCATAGCCCCCATTATTGGGTCTTCCTTGATTATATGCCAGTGGGCTTCCAACACTCTTCTAATTTGCCGATGTTGTGTGTTGAACCCAGTAATGAAGGCATATTGGCTTTTATCCCCAGCATTGGACTCATTACTTACCCTATTCTTATTTAGAATTTCTTCCCGTTTCATAGATCTTACTTGCAAGTACTGTGATTCTATCTCTTCTCCTTTATAGCCTTTGTCTATAAAACGGTTTTTCAAGGAGGTGCTTCATATAGCAATGCTAGGTGCCAGGGAGCCATTACACTGGCAGGGAGACACTACATCACCGATCAAGGAGGCTGCTCTGAGCACAGCAACACAAAAGTGCAGGGCTGTCAGTGCAGGGGTCCGTAAATCTGATGCTGAGGTCAGCATTTGGACCCCGGTCCGCCAGTTGAGTATCGCTGATCTAGAGGAAATAGAAGTGGTAACAAGGTTTTTTTTGGTGAACCTGTGGAAGCATTAATGGTCACACAGTGAGCCGGGGAACGGAAGTGCGCATGCTGACGCAGCACCACACCCACCTTGCACTGGAGAAAACTCTTTGCTCTGTCTAGGGAGATTTTGGAGAACAATGTGAAGTTAACTTTGTCCCTCCTTTCAGTTCTGGGGAGGATCATAAACAAGGAAAAGTAAAGTCTGTCTTCTCCTTCTTGCACTTACCTAGCGTATCAGATCGACAGTTTACAGAAGAGAACCATTCTTCCACTTACTAAGATCGAGAAGATTGTCTTCTTATCCTCCTACATTCAATAACATCACAGAATTCAAACCAAACATAGACAGTAAGGGCCATTTCTAGGGAAGGGCAAGCAGAGTGATCGACTTGGGTGCCACAGTTTCTGTAGTGTATCGCCATTAGATATATTAGGTGATTGGAAGTATATTTTTGAAACAACTGCAATTAAAGTTTGAAAACATCTTTGAAAATTGATTGAATACTTACATCACCACTGGGTATACAATGACATGATCTGTCTGGGATATGATCAACCAGAGAAATCACAGTTCAATAAGACATAGAATCCCAGGAATCCACATCAAGCACAGTGTCCCATTAACCTCGCATTGAGCTTATGAAGGAGACTGGAAGCCTCTCCAGTTTTTATAGCCTTCTCTGTATCACTGACCAGTCATGGCCTCTTTCTTGTCAGTGATGGCGGCAAAGGGTTAAAATCAGTCAGATTTCTCTACTACCAGTGTGGGAATCATCACAACAGGACAGAAACGTCAAAAAAGCATACAGCATAACCTTCTGTATATTTAAGCAAAGCTCAGCCAATTCATTGTTTTTTATCACTCGGCAAAGCAAACTCATGTAACATGTCAACTTCAGGCCCTGATCAGCCATTTTGTATCCTTCAATATTTTCACCAGATTCAGATAGTTCAGGACCAATGTTAGTGGTGTCGGACATAGGTCAGTCCACTCATCGCCCAGCATGCGACAACAGCAGTTTCATAGGATAGATGAGAGGGGAAAGAGTTTTGTTCTGTCCAGCACTGATAACAAATTTGTCTAAAAACTGCCCTGTAGATTTGTAGAGCAGTGATTAGGTCGATTCAGCACCAGGTGAGTAAACTGGAGAGAAAATTGCCATTCACTTTCATTGCCTACTTTGGGAAAGGATTCAGCAACCAGCTGTGTCAATAAGTCGTACCGTGTTAGACATCGATGTAAGCAGGAAATCCAAGGTTAAGGTAATACAATTTATTGGCTAACGCAAAAAGATTAAAAATGCAAGCTTTCGAAGCAGTTCAAGCTTCTTCAATCAACAATAATTCAGCATACACATAATGAACTAGAAACTCTCTGGGTTTAATATGCAGACTAAGGAGGGAGCTGTGGTCAGAATTGGTGTGATATATAGGCCCTCTGGACAATCTGAGGATCTCGATAACCTGTTAATAGATGAAATCAGTGGAATGGCAGAGAAGGGGGACATTGTAATTACAGGTGACTTCAACATGCCTGATGTGGACTGGAATATCCCAAGTGCATTGACATGCAAGAGCAGGACTATATTAGAGGCACTTAATGAAGTGTCTCTAAAACAACTTGTGACATTGCCAACTAGAGGAGATAACATTCTGGACTTAGTTCTGACCAATGGGGATCTGGTGTCCGAGGTCAGGGTTGAAGAAAATCTGGGTTCCAGTGACCATCCATGCTTATGGTTCACAATAAAAACAGACATTGTGCAATCACACACCAGAACCAAAGTGCTAGACTTTAGGAAGACAAACTTCATGGAAATAGTGGAGTATGTAGAAAGAAAATTAGATGAGTGGAACAAAGCAGCAGAAGTGAGAGCCCAGTGGTCACTATTAAAAATGGCCATCTTAAAGGCAACTAAGCAATATGTGAAACAAACTAGCAAGATTAAAAGGAAGAAGAAACCATTATGGTTTACTAGGGAAGTCAGCACTATCATAAAAGAGAAGAAGTCTGCCTATAAGAAGTATAAAGTAAGTGGAAGTGTAGCTGACAGAGAGGCGTATAAAATTAAACAGAGGGAAGCAAAAATGATTATAAGGACTGCTAAAGGGCAAAAGGAGGAAGAAATGGCCAAATCTATGAAGAGGGGAGTTACATTGTAATAAATGGGCATGGGGCCCCACTCTTTAGGGAGGGAGGGGTGGGCATTTTTCTAATAATTTTTAATGGTTAAAACCCTTAAATATGTTTAAAAAATGGTGTGGGGTCCCCCTTCCCAGCACAACCAGCCTGGGCACCAGCTATGGAGGGTTTGTAGTCCAGGGTGTGAAGGCCAGCCTTGGTGGCCCATGAACCTGAACGCTACAAGCCCACATAGCCTTTATGGGGCGTGAGCACTTGTGCCCCCCAGGGGCTTTGGGGAGGCAGGTAATGGGGCCCAGGGTTAATGGCAAGTCACCCACTTGCCGCAGGTGACTTGCCGGTAAGACTTTTGAAATGGTATAGGGTTCTCCTGGATGCTTTACCAGTTGACAAAGGGTTGAATGTAAAAACACCACATGCAGCTACCGGCCAGTGATTAGCAGAAGCCGGGTTCGGGAGGCAGGGGATAAAAGACCCTTACCCCCTGCATGCGGCTGCTATGATCACCTGCCACTTCTGAGACCTCTGCTGATGCCCTGGAAGCAGAAGGAGTGGGATGACGTTATCCTACTCCTCTTTTGCAAGCCTCCCTGATAGTCAGCCAGCGGAGCTAGCAGAAGCAGTGGGTACTGGAACGGGCTCTCTTATTCCCATTGAAGACTTCATGGAGGGTAACAGGCCCTCCGGGGAAAGAAGAGACCCACACCTCTGGATCAAGGCCCCGGGTGAGTTGCTTTTTTTTTCTTGCCTCTAGCAGGGGGAACTCCAGGCATGTATAATGTATGTGCCTTCAGTTTAACGGTAGGAGAGGCAGCCACGTAAATTTTCGAAGGGTTAATACAGCCTTACAGCTTCCCACAGACCATGAAAGCCTGTCATTTTAAAAACATGGTGTTAAGCTTTCTCTTACAAATGTCTACAGAAGAAGTAGACAGTGAGTCAACTCAGGATGGGGGGAAAGGAAGGGATACAAGACCCAACATGATGTAACATCATGGGAGGGGGATGAAAAAAATGAAGAAAAGCAGCCACATTAGGCCATCCTTTTCGGTCAGCACAGGTAGGAAGCACCACCTCAAGCCCACCATCTGTCTCCTGCCATTCATAAATAGCTTCCAAAAAGGGGCCATGCTAAGCATTTGTGCTTAGTAATTAAAACAAGACAGGAAAGCCAAGAACCTTATCAGTCTCCCTCTCTGTTAACGTCACACAAACAGGCTCTGCTGCTGCTTGTCAGAGGAAGATGACTTTTTTAGGGGGGCTGTAATAGGGCTCAGATTTGAAATACAACATCACCCTCCCCAATATTGCCTTCCACTGTATTTTGTAAGTATATGGCCTACTCCCTCTGGCTCCATCCCTGTAACAATCAGCTGGCTAAACAATTTGTCAAGCTCAGTGTGGTTAAAGTTGTGTGAGGCTGTGTACAGATTAGACAGAAATGCTCTAAATGTATCTACAATTTTGTTTGGGTCGACAGTATTACAATTTTGCCATTCGCCTCTATGAGGCCGATTCATTATTAGCGGCAGGTAGCGACAGTTGAGCGACTGTAGCCGCATTTTCAGAGCGCCCGCTAGCGCTAGCACAGCGCTTGGCCGTTGTTCGGTAGTTGATAGCGATTCAGTCGGTTTGCTGTAATGTTGAATATTGGGTGAGGAGTCGCTATTTGACAGGTTCCGCGCTGTATGGGAGCGCATGATATCGACTGGCCCTAGCGACCGGCTCCCACCATATTCATTAACAAATCACGCTCAAAAAATTCTTGCGCTGTAAAATGCATGTTTAAACCCCAGAGCGCTGAGGCGATGGGTTAAAAGTAGTTTTTTAACCCCCAAACAACCATATTTTTGGAAACCAAAAAAAAACAAGTTTTTTAAATAATTTAGTAATATGAATACTTTAATATCAGACCTGTAATATCAATTCTGTTTTTTTTAATTATTTTTTGGCATATATTAATGGCAGAAGTGGTCACAGAATTTTTCACACTAAAAAAAAAAAAAAAAATTAATTATGAATATTTAAAGATTGTTCCATTGAAATGCATTGGAGAGCGCCAGGTAGCGAGAGGTCATACCTGTCGCTGTTCAAGGTCGGACGCTGGCGCTGTGGGCTGAGGCTGGAATAATGATGAATGAGTCGCTATCTGGCGCTATCTCAGTCGCTAAGCAGGATTGGCTTGATAAATGTGTGATTGTGGTGGGGAGCCGGCGTTCTCGTGGCGGGGCCCGTCATTACCGGTCGCTCACCAATCGCTACCTGTCTCTATTCCTTCATAAATAAGGGCCTATGTGTTGGGGATCAAAGTCTTTTAGCCAGCATATTATATGCCTTTTTACTTTTAGTACAAAACCTGTGTCTGGGCCAGCATTGTTACTTTTGCGCTTTATCGTTCAGTAATAAGTTCAACTTACAAGGTCTCTACATTTCTTTTCTGTCTGTTTTTCAGCCATGCAATGTTTATTGAAATTGGAGTGATAGGTCCTTCTTTTTGGCTTCTCTTTTGCTCTTCTTGGATGCCGATAATTAGATGAGGTTTCCCGGCATCACCACCTTGGGGGCCTCCCAGAGTGTGGCTAGGGATTTTTTTCAGCAATTCACTTTTTAAGCTATATTAATCATAAAATTGTCGGGCTTGTGAGTAAGCAACGGGAATAACTAAAGGGGATTAGATCCCTTTCTCCATTTTTTAGACTTGGAGAGATAGTGGTTGAAATAGGACCTTAGTTGCAGTTTCCAGTAGTTAGTGTAGAGTAGGACAGCATTACTGTTGAGTTAATTTAGTGCAAAAGGTGATTAGTCAGAAAATATTGGGAAAGAGCTGGAACAAAAGGGTGATTCAGAAACAGTTGCATATGTCCCATGTGGCTTAACATGTGCAACATGCGAGGCTGTGACAAGGCAGTAATAAGGGAGTGGCGGCAGGGTGGTTTACTTTATGAACCTACCACTCATACCAGCCCTAGTTGTTGTATTGCACTCCCGCCATAATGGGAGCACAATATGCAAAATAATTTTGTGGGTTTTTTTTTTTTCTTTTCTTCCTTTTTTATCTTCTTGTTCATTCATTGGGTGGGTCGTTTCTCTAGTGGGCTGGAAGGAACCCCTCAACCTTTATATTTACTTTATGAACAGCCAGAGGATACTTTTACGAGCAGCCCCTTCTAAGGCATCATCGGCGGAGGTGCAGAGAAAGCTGGGTGAGAGTCACTGGCAAATTCAAAGATGTTAAACTTGCTTTTTTAAATGTGTTCACTTGTAATCCTTTTTTAATGAGGTTTTTTATTAAAACGGTATCACGCTAGATATTCCTATATCGGTTTTATTACATGTTATTACCCATTTTGAGATACATTAAAAACAATCTGCAAACCCTACTGAGCGGAAAGGATCCCATATCTAAAGGGAGCACGCTTTAGAGGCCGGGAAAGGCTTAAACTGAGGCGCATGAATCTATTGCCATTTGGTAAGAATAAAACAGCACAGGTGATGGGCACAAGGTTGATGTTCTTCACTAACATAAGCATCTTTAATCACGGCAATTAGTGCATGCACTTCGAGATAACAAGAAAATTACATTGGATTTTTCAGATGGACTACGTCTGAATCTATGAGCCACTTGAAAATTATATTTGGACTTAAATTAAATTATCATTTATTGTTATAAAATCTGAACACTGGGGCTGTAGTGCCTATAAATGTTTAGTCCACACTATTTTTGATCTGTGTTTCCCTATTATCAGTAATAAGGGAGTAACTTGGTTGGATCAGAGAATATTTAAGCAAAGAAAAAGGAGTCAGATTGTTCTTGCCCTTTTTATAATCGTAATCGAGGTCCCAAAGAAGACGATGTATGCAATATAATGAAATTGCACATATCTTATCAAGGGTTTGTGGTGCACAATTTGAAATTTAAATCCTGAAAAATCACAACTAATGCAATTTGTTAAGTTCGAGATATTATAAAAGTGGAGTCAATTCATATATTTTAATTCTCCTTTGTATAACAAACATAACAATAATTCTAGTTTGATATCATACAGAAATACTGTGGTGACTACAACAAAATGGCGGCACGCAAATCTTCCCCCAATCCCCACGCCAAAATGGCGGGATTAACTCCGCCCACACAGCTATGCATCATACAGAATGTGCAAACTGTGATACCGCAATAAAATTCACCCTATAATGGTGACAGCAACTCCCGTCACCTCAGCCTAAATAGATCCACCCCAAAATGGCGGCCACAACTCCCGCAATCCCGAGGCATCCACGCCAAAATGGCGCCGAATATGCCCCCACCATCTACGCCAAAATGGCGTTGAATATGACCCCACCAAAATGGCAGATCCATCCTCGCTAACTGGGCAGATGACTGCTCGGGGCGGAAGTTAGCGGAACACGCACTTCCGGTTCACCTAGCCTGAACCAATCAGCAGGCGGCCCAACAACCCGCCCACCCGAGCAGTCAATTACGCAGGCGCCCCTTTTCATATTAAAGGATGCCATGGAGCTGACAGGTCCACACCAGCGCATACCTACATGCAGACACATGCGGAAGCGCTGACCCGAGAAACGCAGAGAGAAACCCGTGACAACCTGCCCAGCCACCCTTTCATCCGGACACCAGCCCCAGGATTTTTCCAAGAGGCACCGGATAGCCCAACAGCGGAACTGCCTCATACCAGGTACCTTTAATTCAGACCTACTAAGCCATGAGTAATATCGATTTATATACACTAAACGGGCACTGTCCCTCCCCACAGATGGGAAGACATCCCTAGGAGTACATATACAGTGAGTAATGTTTCTTTTTTCTAAGATAACTGCAAACTGTACCCAAAGTGATAAGATACTCACCTATCCCACATATACCTCCATCAGAATTATTTGCACTGAGGAAGCTCCTTCGAGTGAAACGCGTTTGCAACTGGGAACTTGCTACAAACAAGGGACTATTCCCAACTTGCTACAAATGGAGGCATCAACCCCCAACTACTCACTCACTCACTGGAGGCACCAATTACAGAAACTTTAAGGAAGGTAGGGCACACTTGTGCCCACCACCTGCCCAGCCCTCTGGGCCCAAAAAAATCTGGACTATATACGTTTACTCATTTACTTGCTTTATCTATATGATCACTGTAAATATAATTTCACTCACCAGATGAGATACTAAGAAACAATATTTTGTTTTATATATATTTTTTTGATGTTTTTTCCACTTTTAGATGACTTATTTGTATAGAATAAAAGGAATAACCTTAAAAATCCTCTTGACCATTACTAGGATATAAATAGGCGCATCCTTGGTTACCTCCTACCCTGGAGGGACCAAACCCAAACTCTCTAGTTTGATATCACACAAACTACCAGGCAAATATTGTTTGCTACACAAAATGTATTTTCTTAATATACAATAATAATATATAGTACTTGTTAACAATCCTGCGTAACCCTTACGGATCTCACCAAGGTACCTAATTGCTTAATCTCCCCACTGGTTCTGCACTGTGTATTCCTCTGATGTGTATATAAACAGCAGAAATGCTTTATAATATTTATACATGAAGCTCGTATTTTGTAGAGACACCCTTGCATCCCACAAAGCTTCTAATAAATTATTTATACTGTATGCCGCATTTTGGAATCCTCAACCTATCCAATCTACATGTTTTATATTGTACCGTTGCTTGGACTTATATATGAGCATATATGGAGCAGAAATGGATTAAGAAGAGGAGCTATAATAATGCTTACTTAAACTGGGATTTTAAGATGAATCATCTGGAGAGATTATTGTTACGATATTGTATGTGGCATAAAGTGGATGCCACTCCAGCAAAGTTTGTTCAAGCTAGGTTTCCTCCATTTTAACATAAAAACGTATTTTGAATGACGCAAACACATATGAGGATGGTCAGGTGCACACTTTGATCAAAAAGATTTTATGTTAAAATGGAGAATCTTGAATGGGGGTAACACATGTGTCTATCACATTCAATGCTAATGTTTTCCTCAGCAACATAAAAGCTTGGGAGAATTGGCAAGGCCACACAAGTTTATATGAAGGTCTACAGACACATATTGATTTGTTTCTTTATTCCATAGCTTTCATGTCACGCTCCAGTAATGATACAGGAAGCCAGCTTTCGTAGAAACAACCCAACCTGTGTGTGGAAGTCTATACCAGTCCCCAAAGCCTATCAACATTTATAAAAATTTCCAGGAATTTAAATCCAAGAACAACATCCTATGTCCATGTGATCCCTGAATACCAGAATATATTAATTAGAGTATATATTATACCATTCGAATGACTAGCGCATGTTGAGTTACTATAATGTATACGCTATGGCCTAGATGATTATACAATGTTGCGAACAAGTTGTTGTCTTTTAATTGGGTTAAAATTTGAATCCAAATATCACTGTCACAACCGTCACACACACATGCAATGTTAAAAAAATCATATTCAGTTTTTCTCTATCTTCAGGGTGCAAGATTGTATGGGCAGACTCAGTATGCTTAGATATGCCTATATGTATGTGCAGATATTTTAGACTCAGGGGCTTACGTGCAGTAGGCTTACTTAGACTCGGGTACATTCAGTGGGCTTGGGTAGGCTCCATAGGATCAGGTGGTCTCATATAAGCTCAGTAGTCTTGGGTAAATTCTGGTAGGCTCTGTAGGCTCTGGTGGTCTCAAGTAAGCCCAATAGGCTTGGGTGAACTTAGGTAGCCTTGGGCAGGTGCATCAGCCTTGGGTGGGCTCTGGTGCACTCTTTAATCTCAGGTAGGCTTAGGTACATTCAGGTGGGATATATGTAGGTTTGGGTAGGCTCTGGTAGGTTCACTTGATCTCATGAAAGCTCATTACGCTCAGGTAGGCTTAAGCAAATAGATTAAGGTAGATGTATAAGGCTTGGGTAGGCTCTGAGAGGTTCAGTAGTCTCTGTTGGTCTCATGTAAGTAGATGCACCAGGCTTGGGTTGACACTGTAATCTCAGGTAGGCTTAGATAAGTTCAGGTTGACAACTTTTTGGGGGGATTATATAACTACATAACCACCCACAGAGAATTTCACTGATCCTTCCCTGTTCCTCCCTTCATATGCTTAAGGGGAACATGTTGTTGGTATCATATTCTATGGAGGGATCATGGATGGGCACCATAATTACTACTAATTCCCAGGATTAGGCCTTCCTGATTCTTTTTTGCGCTCTCAACATGACCACAACACTTTGTATATACAAATTATCAACAATTTATTTATATAATCACTCTAATAAAACCTCCTTTGGTGGCGTATCATTTCATTGTCGTATCAATGTGAATTCATTTTTGTCACAAGTACATTATTTACACATTAATGGCTCATAGTTACATAAGATATATCAGGTTGATGTATTAGGATTGTGCAGGCTCTGTTAGGCTCAGTAGGCTCATGCAAGCGCATTGATTTTTGGGTAGGCTTGAGTAGACCCAGATAGATACACCAGGCTTGGGTGGGCACTGTATTCTTAGGTAGGCTTAGATAGGATCAGGTGGAAATATTAGGCTTGGATAGGCTCTGATAGGCCGAGTAGGATCTGGTGATCTCATGTAAGCATGAGGAGGCTTGAGTAGACTCTGGTAGATGCAACAGGCTTGGGTGGGCTCTTATTTGCTCTGTAGGCCCAATAATATTAGGTAGGGTTACATAGGTTCAGGTAGATGCAGTAGGCTTGAACAGGCTCTGCTATGAATTTTTTGTATCAGTATTTCTGTTCACCATAGATCATGGAGGAGATAAATATGACATTGATAAGAACAGTGCGACTCTTAGGATTTCAGGTGCCCAAAAATATAACATTTTTGGTGTTTACTGTTTTCCTTATAATTTATTGTGTGACAATATGTGGGAACCTTCTAATTATTGCAATGGTGGCCTACAGCAGGAGCCTCCACTCTCCCATGTACTTCTTCCTCTCCCAGCTCTCTGTACTGGATATCTTACTAGCAACGGATATTCTCCCTAATTTGCTCTGTACAGTTTTGGTGGAAGACGTCATAATATTACTGTCCGCTTGCATCGCTCAGTTTTACTTCTTTTGTGTTTTGGAGACCACGGAGTGTCTGCTCCTAACAGTGATGAGCTACGACAGATATCTAGCAATCTGTCATCCGTTACATTACACTTTGAAAATGAGCTTCAACTTTTGCTGGACCACGGTGGTGACCGCTTGGGCGTTATGTGCTGTTATAATGCTTATTTACGTAGTTACCATCAGTAAGTTGGAATTTTGTAATTCCAATATTATTGACCACTTTTTCTGTGATATAGATCCTATCATAAAGCTCTCCTGCTCTGATACCTTCGTTGTCCATCTAGAAATGACATTGTTGGGAGCCATATTTATTTTTCCAGCATTTTGCATCATCGTCGTATCCTATACGTACATTATCGTCACCATATTTGAAATGTCATCAATTGCAGGGAGGCAGAAAGCTTTCACAACATGCAGCTCCCACCTGACCATTGTTTGTATGTATTACGCTGCTGTATTTTGTGTTTATTTGGTGCCTAAAGAACAGTCATGGGCCATTACTAAATTCCTGTCATTGCTGTACACTGTCATCACCCCACTGATGAATCCAATTATATACAGCCTGAGGAACGTGGAACTGAAACAAGTTGTGAGAACTCTTGTCAGCCATACAGGATACCCCTCACTTATATGTAAATTGCATACATGGCGCAATTCACATTAGGTTAAAAAAACAGCCAAAACAAGACTGACATAGTAAATATAGAACCAAACAGTAACTCAAACAAGGTGTTCTCCAATCTTCTATACCAGTGATACTCAAATGGTGGACCTGGGTCTGACTGTGGACCTCAGTGCCAGATTTCCGGACTCCTGCCCTGACAGCCCTGCATTCAGTTGCTTCTCTGTTGCCGTGCTCAGAGCTGCCCCCTTGATCGGCAATGTAGTGCTTAGTGTTCCTGCCGGTGTCATAGCTCCCTGGCACCTAACCTTTCAATATAAAGTACTGCACGGGCAAGGTACAAGTAGCCTTTTATTAGATTATTCTGGGGAATCTATAGCCCCTCCCCCAGTGTGCTGATTTATAACTATCCACCCCTGCGACATCCCTCTGCCCGGACCTTCACCTCTCACCGGATGCCATTAAATGGACCTTTAATGTACCCCTGTTCTATACTGTATCTAACCACCTAACCACTGGTGGATGAATATATCAACATAGATGCAACCTTTGCTCTTCCTCAAGCCTTCTTCTGTCCTCCACCCTGGTCACCTCATGCCTCTCTCATCTCTAGGATTTCTCGCGTGCCTCTCCTCTACTCTAGAATGCATTCCCCCATTCAATTCAACAATCCCCAACACTGAAAACTTGCTGAATCCTTATCTCACAGCTAATTGTGATATTTGGCTGATCTCAACCTTGTGCTGCTGCGATGTAAAAAAAAAACGGTATATGGTCCCGATAAGGCATAGAATCTCTTTTTACCCTTCTGACCATCAAGAAATGATGCATGGACAAATATAAAAACTGTCACTACATTATATAGCCAGACAAACTGTACAGCCAAGTACTGCTTGAAAATATGGAGGCAACTTATTGCGCTGAATATGAGGCTGAAGGCTTTTTACTTTGTGCTGCAGAATCTCTCTCTCTCCTGCTGCGCAATGTATCAATAGAGGTGAGTCATGCTCTTACATTGCAAAACCCAGGCAGCTCTCTACTGTGTAACACATTGTAATAGAAAGGCTTACTGCTGTAAAACACAATGTAACAAATATGTTCTCTGCTGTGTAACACATTGCAACAGAGAGGCTCCCTGCTGTGTAATGTATTGTAACAGAGAGGCTCCCTGCTGTGTAACACATTGTAACAGAAAGGCTCCCTTCTGTGTAACACATTGTAACAGAGAGGCTTACTTCTGTGTAATGCATTGCAACAGAAAGGCTTCCTGCTGTATAACACATTGTAACAGAACGGCTCCCTGCTGTGTAACACATTGCAACAGAAAGGCTCCCTGCTGTGTAACACATTGTAACAGAGAGACCCCCTTCTGTGTAACACGTTGTAACTGACAGACTCTCTGCTGTAAAATAAGTTGTAATAGAGGGGATCCCTTCTGTGTAACACATTAGGCTCCCTGCTGTGTAACACATTGTAACAGAGATTGTAAGGGACTTACCTCTGCCAGGGGGCCCTCGGGAACCGTCTGCTGGGCTACGCGGCACTCGGCGCGGCGCTCCTGCTGCTGAGTGTGGCCGTCACTCCTGGATGAGGGGGAGTGCAGCGCGTCACTCTGGCAGCCTCCCTCGTCCCTCTCTAGCGCGTGCAGTTGGGCGCCCCGCAGTCTGTAAATTTCGTCATTAGGAGGCGCTGCACTGCAAGTGGCAGGCAGCGCAGAGTCCTCTACACCCGATGGGAATCAGGGGATGATCAGCCTTGCTGCCAAGACTGACCAGCCCCTGGATAGTTTGTCCAATCACTCAGTGTTGCAAGTTGCACCAATCAGCACATACACTCCCCCCAGGATGGCCATTGCTCAATTCCCCAATAAATATGGAGTCAGCCCAGTACTCAGTGCCCGTGATAGTCTCTTGTGATTAGGGTGTGATTTGACAAGTGATAATCTGTTTCTGACCCGGCTTGGTTGACCATCCCCGTCCGCTGCCTGAACCGACCTCTGCCTTGTCTGACCTCGAACCTGCCTGCTCCTTTGGATACCCCATGATCTCTGACCTCCCGACTTGACCCCTCAGCTACCCCTGACTATGCACCTGTCTCATCCCTGTACTCTGAAGCACCATCCGGACTGTCTTCCTGTGTATGACCTCGGCTTTGGGATATCCTCGCGGTTCATCGACCTTCTCCGTAAGCAGGCATCATTTGCGCCTATTAAGACCTGGGGGCAACTGTGTCCAGCAAGGCATTTCCAGCGTCCCAGCAAACGGGGCCTTGACTATAGGCCGAAGCAGTGGTGGAGATTGGGGGTTGTCTGTTTACAGAAGGCTGGTGTCCCGCTGGGCATCACACTATCACGGGCCCAACAAATGGACCAAATTTTGAAACAGGTGCAGGCCTTGACTGCGCCGTGGAGCACCTGGCGCTTCGAGTGGGGACTCAGGACTTCCCCCTTCTGCATGGGGATCCCCAATCCTGGGCTTTTAGCCTCTCCCCTCAGGATTATGCTCGCCAATCTGTCAAGGAATTCTTCAAGGCCATGGAGATCCTGTATGATGACCCGGACCGAGGGGCTACTGCTGATGCCAAGCTACGTTCTATAAGACAGGGGTGAAGACCGGCAGAAGAATATTGCTCTGAATTCCAACGCTGGGCAGTGGGTTCTCACTGGAATGACCCAGCATTGTGTGGGCAGTTCAGGCTAGGTCTGTCAGAGGTCATAAAGGATGTCCTGGTAAATCATCCAGTACCTAACACCTTGGATGAAAACATGCAACTGGCTATCCGCATCGACCGATGCATACGAGAAAGACGCCTGGAAAAAGGGGCCAAGTCTGAAGTCAGTATGAAGCCTGAGGCCTTAGTCCCCTCTTCTTCTGAAGAACCTATGCAGCTTGGGGCCACCAAGCATTCTGAAGTTGAGAGGTGGAGGTGTCTGTCGCAAGGTTTATGCCTTTATTGCGGAGAAGTTGGTCACCTGGTCCGGTCCTGCCCTCAGAAACAGACATCGGGAAACTTCAGAGCCTAGGTGAGATCAAGGAAACCCACCTAGGCTGCAAGGTATTTCCTCTTTGTTGCACACAAATTACATTGTCTGTCGAGATCAGTTATGATTTTGAGTCTAGATCAGTAGACGCTCTTCTGGATTGTTGGGGCTGCCGGGAATTTTATTGATTGGGGCCTGGCTTAAGCGTTAAAGATTCTGCTGCAATCTTTAGCCAATCCAATTAGAGTCAAAGCCATTGATAATACTCCCCTTGTCGGGGGCCTGATTCAGTACCGAACTCCACCAGTGTTTGTAAGAGTGGGGGCGGGACATACTAAGCTAATGATCTTTCTTCTCCTTAAGATGCCTCTTATCCCTTTGGTTTTGGGACTCCCCTGGCTGTCTAAACACAATCCCAAAATTGACTGGGTCTCTGGGCAGGTTATCAAGTGGGGGCCACAATGTTTCCAGTCTTGTCTTGAGCTTCCTGTACGTGCCACTCGCTTGACTGCTGAGGGAGTCCCTACCCCTATGCAGATTTTGCAGACGTGTTTTCTGAAAAAGCCGCTGATGAACTCCCTCCTAATAGGCCTTTTGACCGCCCTATTGATCTTCTCCTCAGAACTATGCCGCCTCGGGAAACGATTTATAATTTAACCCGAGCTGAGAATAAGGCCATAAAAGAATACATTGCTGAGAATCTGCAGAAGGGTTTTATTTGGGCGTCTACCTCACCAGTGGGTGCTGGATTTTTCTTTGTGGAAAAGAAAGATGGCGGCTTGCACCCCTGTATTGACTATAGGGGCCTGAATAAAATTACAGTTAAAAATAAATATCCCCTTCCCTTTATAGAAGGACTCTTTAACCAGGTCATTGGGGCCCAGGTTTTTTCTAAGCTTGACCTGAGGGGGGCTTACAATTTAATCAGGATCCGGCAGGGGGGACGAGTGGAAGACTGCCTTCAACACCCAGGACGGGCACTACGAAGATCTTGTTATGCCATTCAGCCTATGTAATGCCCCGGCAGTCTTCCAGGACTTAATTAATTTATTTTAATAATAAATTAAGTTTTTAGAGAATACTTGGGGCGTTTTGTTGTCATCTACTTAGATGACATCCTAATATTGTCCCAGTTCTTAGCCGAGCATAGGGAACATGTACTGATGGTTCTTCAGAAATTGAGAGAATGCGTTTTTGAGGTTTCTGAGGTTCCGTTCCTGGGATACATTGGTGATACTGGGTTAACAATGGATCAGGCCAAAGTATCTGCAGTTCTTCAGTGGGAACAACCCAAAGATTTGAAGGGTTTACAGAAGTTTCTGGGGTTTGCTAATTTTTATAGGCACTTTATAAAAAAACTTCCACCTTGGTAGCCCCACTCACCGACCTCACTAAGAAGGGGGTGTTTACCCCTACTTGGTCGGGCTGATCCATCCAGGCCTTTGAGAACCTTAAGTCTGCCTTTAGTTCAGCACCTGTGTTGGCCCACCCTGATATGCAACGAGCCTTCATAGTCGAAGTAGATGCATCCAAGCTCGTGGTAGTTCTCTCACAGTACAGTGGGTCCCCTGAATGGCTACATCTCTATGCCTTTTTCTCGAGAAAATTTTATTCCGCTGAGTGAAACTATGATATTGGCAATCGAGAACTTCTGGCCGTGAAATTAGCCTTTCAAGAATGGAGACATTGGTTAGAGGGGGCCCAGTTCCCAATTACGGTATTCACAGATCACAAGAATTTAGAATACATCGAATCAGCTAAAAGGTTTACCCCCGTCAGGCTCGATGGTCTCTTTATTTCTCCTGATTTAATTTCACTATAACATACAAACCAGGAACAAAGAATGTTAAAGCTGACACTCTCTCCAGAAGTTTCACAGTTGATAAAGTCCCGGTAGAGGAGATTCTTCCCATACTCCCAAGACATAAGGTCATAGCCATCATCCAACCTGATCTATCGAGTGAGCTAAACCAGTTTCAATCAGATTCTCCTCCGGGCAAACCCGATCACCTCCTCTTTGTACCCCTGTCCCACCTTCCGGCAGTACTTCAGCAGTCTCATGATTCCAAGACGGTGGGTCATCCAGGGGTTAACAAGACTTTGGCCCTTCTAGCCCGTCATGTCTGGTGGCCATCTTACAGGAAAGATACCCAGGCCTTTATTCAGGCCTGTAAGATTTGTGCCCGTAGCAAAACCCCCAGGTCAGCTCCTGCCAGACCTCTTGTACCCCTGTCCACTCCTTCACAGCCTTGAACGCACTTGGCAATGGTTTTTATTAATTATTTACCACAGTCCCCGGGATATACCGTTATCTGGGTTGTGGTAGATAGATTTAGCAAAATGGTGCATTTTGTCCCCCTAAAAAAGCAAAGCACAGCCCAAGAATTAGCTCAATATTTCTTAGATCACATTTTCTGACTTTACGGAATTCCAGAAGATGTGGTCTTAAATAGGGGGGTACAATTTGTGTCACGCTTCTGGAGGGTATTCTACACCCAGCTAGGCTTCACTGTTTCTTTGTCTTCAGCTTTTCACCCCCAGTCCAATGGGCAGACGGAAAGGACCAACCAGTCATTAGAACAATATCTCTATTGTTTCACTTCCAATATTCAGTCAGAGTGGTCCCAGTTCCTTCCCTTTGCTGTGTTTGCCTTCAGTAATGCAGTTAACTCCTCCACGGGGGGTATCACCCTTCAGGTGTGTATTTGGGAGGGATCTTAAATTCTCAGCACTTTTAGGCTCATCCTCTGGTTTGCCTTCTCTAGACGATTGCTTGTCCCAGCGGCCAGATATATGGGCCAAGATTCAGCGGCATTTGGTCCAGGCATCAGGTCAGCAGAAGATCTTTGCGGATCGTCATTGATCCAATAATCCAGACTATAAAGTGGGGAATTTGGTCTGGCTCTCTACCAAAAATTTAGCACTACGCCAACTCTCTGTAAAATTGGGACCACAATATATCGGCCCTTATCCCATTAAAATTAACAAAGTCACTTACACACTCAAACTTCCATCATACTTGAGGTATTGTAATTCTTTTTATGTTTCTCCTCCTTCTCCTATCCTATGTTTATCCTCCTTCTCCTATCCTAGTTGATGGTGAGCAGGAGTTTGAAGTCGCACAAATTCTGGATTCCCGTTTCCTCCGGAATTCCTTGCAACATTTAGTCGACTGGAAGGGGTATGGGCCAGAAGAGAGGAGTTGGGTTCCAGTTAGAGATGTGCATGCGGACCATTTAATTAGAAGATTTCATAAAGAAAATCCTCTTAAACCCAGGGTGGAGGGTCCTGGGCCAATGTAATGTAAGGGACTTACCTCTGCCAGAGGGCCAGCGGCGAGTGTCTGCTGGGCTACGCAGTGCACAGCACCACGCTTCTGCTGCTGAGCATGGCCGCCACTCCTGGATAACGGGGAGCGTGGCGCGTCACTCTGGCAGCCTCCCCTACCCCTCTCTAGCATGTGCAGGCGCGCGCCCGCAGTCTGTAAATTTCATCACTAGGAGGCACTGCGCTGCAAGTGGCAGGCAGCGCAGAGTCCTCCACGCCTGATGGGAATCAGGGGCTGATCAGTCTTGCTGCCAAGACTGACCAGCCTCAGAATAGTTTGTTGCACCAATCAGCACATATACTCCCCCCCCCAGGGTGGCCATTGCTAAATTCCCCAATAAATATGGAGTCAGCCCCGTACTCAGTGCCGTGATAGTCTCTTGTGATTAGGGTGTGATTTGACTAGTGATTATCTGTTTCCGACCCGGCTTGATCGACCATCCCCGTCCGCTGCCTGAACCGACCTCTGCTTTGTCTGACCTCGAGCCTGCCTGCTCCTTTGGACACCCTGTAATCTCTGACCTCCCGACTTTACCCTTCAGCTACCCTTGACTATACACCTGTCTCATCCCTGTACTCTGAAGCACCATCCGGACTGTCTTCTTGTGTATGACCCCGGCTTTGGGATACCCTCGCGGTTCATTGACCTTCACCATAAGCAGGCATCCTTTGCGCCTATTAAGCCATGGGGGCAACCATGTTCGGTGAGGCATTTCTAGTGTCCCGGCAAATGGGAGCTTGACTATACGCCGAAGCGGCGGTGGAGATTGGGGGTTGTCTGCTTACAGAAGGCTTGTGTCCCGCTGGGATGTTCTCTGCTGCATAACACATTGTAACAGAGACAGTCAGTGGTTGAAAAAAATAGTGATTGATAAAATTTTAACAAGCGCACCCCCTGTTGTGACTTATTAAGGCAACTATTAATATGTAAAAAGCTTCCAGCTAATGTAGCTGGAAGCTGTGTAACACATTGCAACAGAAAGGCTCCCTGCTGTGTAACACATTGCAACAGAAAGGCTTCCTGCTGTGTAACACATTCTAACAGAGAGGCTCCCTTCTGTGTAACACATTATAGTAGACAGGCTCTCTGCTGTAAAATACGTTGTAACAGAGGGGATCCCTTCTGTGTAACACATTAGACTCCCTGCTGCGTAACACATTGTAACAGAGATGTTCTCTGCTGCATAACACATTGTAACAGAGAGGCACTAGTTGAAAAAAAATAGTGGTTGATAAAATTATAACAAGCGCACCCCGTGTTGTGACTTATTAAGGCAACTATTGATATGTAAAAAGCTTCCAGCTGATGTAGCTGGAAACTATGTAACACATTGCAACAGAAAGGCTGCCTGCTGTGTAACACATTGTAACAGAGAGGTTCCCTTCTGTGTAACACATTGCAACAGAAAGGCTCCCTGCTGTGTAACATATAGTAACAGAGATGTTCTCTGCTGTATAACACATTGTAATCGACAGGCTCTCTGCTGTAAAATACGTTGTAACAGAGGGGATCACTTCTGTGTAACACATTAGACTCCCTGCTGCGTAACACATTGTAACAGAGATGTTCTCTGCTGGGTAACACATTGTAACAGAGAGGCACTAGTTGAAAAAAAATAGTGGTTGATAAAATTATAACAAGCGCACCCCGTGTTGTGACTTATTAAGGCAACTATTGATATGTAAAAAGCTTCCAGCTGATGTAGCTGGAAACTATGTAACACATTGCAACAGAAAGGCTCCCTGCTGTGTAACACATTGTAACAGAGAGGTTCCCTTCTGTGTAACACATTGCAACAGAAAGGCTCCCTGCTGTGTAACATATAGTAACAGAGATGTTCTCTGCTGTGTAACACATTGTAATCGACAGGCTCTCTGCTGTTAAATACGTTGTAACAGAGGGGATCACTTTTGTGTAACACATTAGGCTCCCTGCTGTGTAACACATTGTAACAGAGAGACAGTGGTTGATAAAATTATAACAAGTGCAAACCCTGTTGTGAATTTTATTGAGCTTATTATTAATATGTAAAAAGCTTCCAGCTAATGTGTAAGTGATTTTTACATCACAGAGCTTACAGTGAGGAATAATAATGTAGGACATTTGGACCATGTAATGATTTTTTATTGTTATTGTTTTGTTCATTATGTTTCTTCTTGCTAAAACGTATTCCTTGTATGTGCTTTGTACATCTTTAGAAAAATATACTATACTTCTGAATAACTGAAAAAGATGCACCAATTCAGTTATGTGTGATAGTTGCAACCCCTCCCCCATGGTTATAGCACTGGGCCCCTTATCTTCAAGTTTAGGGTTTGTCCAGGATTATCTGTCCAGTCAGATAATATAAAAAACCATACTCACCCTTTGACCCAGTCTATCCATCCTACTCTAGCAGTATAAAACTTAATGGGTCCTCAGATCGAGTTCCATAGCATGCAGGTCCACTCTCCATTGATCAGTGAACTCCAGAACCAATGATCTCGCCCCCTGCGTCAGTCACAATGTCTTACCCACTTGTTCACTGAAATGAATAGGGGAGGCTCCATTCACAAACTCACCTCCTCCCTTGCTAAACTATGGCGCGGGTGTAACCTGCTACTCTCTGCTCTGCAGTTGGGCAAAGGAAACAGATGCTTTGCCCTTCTAGCTCTCTTGCCAGTGCCCCCCACTTTAGGGAGGGGCTCTTTATACCCTGAGAAGTGAGCTGCCAGGGGAAGTCTCCCCACTCCCGTGACACACTTGTGATGCAGATTTTTTTTTACCTTTAACCCTGTATAATTTTTTAAGGGATCCTCAAGACCCCTATAACAGTGCAAGCTCAAAAAGATGGTGGACAGGCTGTTTGTGCCAAAAAGGGGGGACTCTCTAGCAAAACCAAGCTGTCCACCAGCTATTTGTGGAAGCTATTGGGGGAAGCCCACCTCCATGACACGCTTGGGATGCAGATATTTTTTTAACTTTTAACCCTGTATTATTTTGTAAGAGATCCTCAAGACCCCTATAATAGTACCAGCTCAAAATGCTGGTGGACATGCTGGTTTTGCCAAAGAGGGGGGACTTTTTGCCAAAACCAGGCTGATCACCATATATTAGGGGAAGCTATTGGGAGAACCCCTGTGACACACTTGTGATGCAGTTATTTTTTTTCTACCTTTAACCTTGGATTATTTTTTAAGGGATCCTCAAGAGCCCTATAACAGTACAAGCTCAAAAAGCTGGTGGACCAGCCTGTCCACCAGCTTTTGGATCTTGTAATGTTATAGCACTCTCAAGGATACTGTAAAAAATAAAAAATACAGGGTTAAAGGTAAAAAAATATCTGCCTCACAAGTGTGTTGGGGGGGGGGGGACCTTTGGCAAAACCAGGCTATCCCCCAGCTATTTGGGCTTGTATTGTTAGAGGGGGTCTTGAGGATCCCTTACCAGTTTACAAAGGGTTACATTGAGAAAAAAACAACATATACCAGAAAAAGTAATTTAAAAAAAGTAAATGTTTGCATAAATATTTCCTCCTCCCCCTCTAAAATCCATTTTTTACAGTCCTAGTGCTTCCAAAAGCTAAAGAAAGTCATGCGTTGTCTCTGTCATGAATCCTTTGTTCCCTTGTGCTTCTGCCAGGGTAGACAAATACCACTCGGTCTGCCTGAAACAGGAAATCAGGTTCTGAGGTCCCATGGACAAGTGACAATGTAGCTTTCCTATATGTCAAAGAATCTGCCTGGCCTTTTCTCTCCTTCAGTCTGGACTGTGGTTCATTCCATGCGGATTAAGTGTCACATTTTGTCCTTTTAACATATTCAATGAGGGGGTTCCTGGACAATCCATTGCTGTAAAATACGCTTTTTACCAACTTGCAATAGCATAGAGGCCAGTTTTTTCCCACTCTTAGAAACTCTTTGTATTTCGGATTGCCATAGGCCTCAGGCATGGAGAGGAGTTATTAAAGAACTATTACAGTTACTAAAGAAATATTAAAGAAGAACTTCAAACTGAATGCCACCACCCATATTCTATCGTCTCCATATTTCAAATTTCTTCAAGAAAATATCCTCGTTGGACAAATTCAAAATATATTTGTCGACAAATTCAGTACCTCACCTGTAAAAACATCCAATCACATTTGCACGTGAAAAAAACGTATAAAACTGTTTTTTATTTCCTCTTGTATTTTCTACTGTGTCCTAGGTCGGTTGAAATTTAAGCCTGAAATCATAGCCAAAGTATGTCTTGCTTCAGCAAATGCGTTATTCATATTTCTGTTTCACATTTCTGTTATTCATATAAATCTGTTTCATCCCAAACCTGGGAGAACATGTAGACGTTCGCAGAAGTTGGTTTTTGCAGGTCGCGAACAACAGAACCTGATATTACGAAAGGAGGGCCTGAGACAGGGGATTTTCGTTTAGGATTTTTATGAATTTCTGCTTTCCATTTATTTCATTCTTTTGTCTGTACAGTTCTGTTGTTTGAACTTTAATAAGACAGTTTGAATGAAAAAAAAAAAAAAAAGAGAAACATAACAAAACTTTTGTTTTAGCTTAATACTAGTACGGGTTGTGGTGATTGCAGGGGTCACACTGTAGATTGTAACACTCGTTTGGATTTCATTGCTATGCTATTTTAAGGTTTTATTTAGTAAACGCTACGTTTTATCTACCAGCTGGATATACTTCTTTTTCTACTATTCGACTCAAAATGTGCCTTTAGCATACAAAAAAGTTCCACTGCAGAAACATAATCAAATAAAACTTGAGTATTCCCTTTATTTGTATTCTCATACTCCCTTAACTAATTAAAATCTACATTTCGAAACTTAGAATCTTTGGTAAACTCCCAGAGAAGAGCCATTTTTTACAGAGAAGAGCGTGTTTGCAACTCTCCAGACAATATAAGAAAGTATAAATATTTTCAGATTTGTTTTGTAATTTACAGCAAGACTCAAGTCTCTATTGCCGAGAGGATGCTGAAGTGTATATTGTGATCTAGATTACTGAATATACAATTTTATATTGTACTTATATTGTATTCTTATTATATTCAGAATTATATTGTAATACACACGCATATTGAATTGATGTGTCCGACTGACCTACTGAGATCATTTTTCGTCAAAACGATTTTCACTCACTCCACAAAGGACTTTATTGCTTATGTTTGTTTTAAGAGGATGCTGACCAACTTATATAGTGGACTGCAATATTTGAAATCCATTAACGTCCTTTACTTTCAGTGGGTAAAACATTAAGCTCTGTTACTTTCATAAACGTGGTAGGGATTTGTTTTTTAATCATTTCCTAATTAATTAATTGGTCTGGATAAGTAATCAGAATAGATCTCTGCAGCAACGGAACACGTTGTCCTAATACTCCACCATTGGGAAACAGACAGATGCTCCTTTACTATGTACAGTTGTTTTGTCTGCCTGCTGTGTCCCCCAGAAATACTTTGAGATGGTGGAATACAGGGATCACAAGTTCTAACACAAAATTCACTGCAGATCTCATGGCCCCAGGTGAGTGGCTAACAATGCAGGACGATTAAAGAGGAACATGGGGGGAGGTTGAAACCTCCCCCAAACCTCACCAATCTGCTTCCCTCCCCTTCGGTTTTACCTTTGGGCACTATTTACTCACCTCGCTGGGGGATCCATCTTCTGGGTCCCTAGGATTCTGGGCGACCTTCCGACAGGCGGTGCCATCTTGCATCCCGTTAGGCACTGCGTGCGGCCCCCAATGTTGCGCCTGCGCAGTTCCCATGAATGGGATGCAATGGAGCCACCAGAAATCCTGCGTGGCTTTGCTGAGCGGAGCAGGATTTTGAATAGCGTGGCTAAAGCACCCACCAGACTTCAACTTAGAAGATTGAGCTCCCTGTTGATCCTCAATGGCACACGTGAATGTGTCAGGTATAGGTCCCACAACATGTCCACTCCTTTAATTGCAAAACCTGCATAACACCACCTCAGCACAGCCCCCTTCTATTGCAATAAAAGGAGTTGGCATGCTTCGGTGCACCCTCCTGTACCAGGCCAGAGTGACAGGGTGCTTAATCTCCATTCTTGGTGAGTTGTAGTCCAGCGGGTCCCGGCGGTCGAGTTGTGTCCAATCTCTTTAACAGTTAAAATACCAGCTTGGGAGCATTTTCCTTTAAAAGGACAGGCCTGGCAAAGGGACAAGTTAGCCGACTGATCACTCATAGTGTCATGTCTGTCATTCAACTATGCCCTTATAAACCCTGGAACCTAGAGTATGATTTTCTAATGTTTATATGTATGGGTTGGTCCATATTTCAGAGGTCAATATACACTTTCTACCCAGTCATTGCTGGAGGCCATGTCTTTTATCCAACCTTGTTTTAAATGTCCTAATAATCTCTCCTTTGCGTTTGCTCTCTCTCACGCATACAAAACTCTACATCGGTAAATACAGGATTTTTTTTTTCATTGAGAACAATGTCAGTAAGTTTGTATGTGTCAATAAGAAATCACTTAAATGTTCTGGTCTCAGAATGTGAAGGTCCTTGCGAAGAGTAATTTATTGCTTCGAAAGCTTTAGAAGCCGCACACCTAATCGTGGTTATCACGTGAGACATGCACACATGTCCCTTGAGTGTGCTCTTACTGGATAGCAATGTTAAGACAGAAATCAGAAGCAGCAATGGGGATGAAGACTCCACGGGTCAGTAATCTCAAACAATCGATAGCCAGGAGTTCACCAATAGATGGAATCCAAAGCAATACATGTGTCAACTCCACACAGATTTAACCATGAATAAAGGGGGGTGGGAGCAGCTCAATCACTATTATTTATACAAAATTATTATTATTATTCAGGGCCTGGGAACTAATTTACCGCCCAGTTTAACCCTCTCATCAACTAAATATCAAGCAACAAACATGTCTAGCTATGTGGAAAGACAGAGATTTGGTTGCACATATCTGCAGATACATGTGGAAGCCACACTGCCCCGGCAAGGCACTCTGTGTTTAGTGTGGTCCCTACTCTTAATTCTGAGTCCCCAACATTGGGACATGCAATGCAGACAAATATTTGAGAGCTACTCACCTGGGAAGCTGCCAGACTCCCTTTAGAACACTTCACAGGGAGAAATCCATATTGACTGAATTCCTCCCTGCTTGTGCTCATGGCAATTCAAATGAATAAAGGGGGGTGGGAGCAGCTCCATCACTATTATTTATACAAAATTATTATTATTATTCAGGGCCTGGGAACTAATTTACCGCCCAGTTTAACCCTCTCATCAACTAAATATCAAGCAACAAACATGTCTAGCTATGTGGAAAGACAGAGATTTGGTTGCATATATCTGCAGATACATGTGGAAGCCACACTGCCCCGGCAAGGCACTCTGTGTTTAGTGTGGTCCCTACTCTTAATTCTGAGTCCCCTGAGTTTCTTTAGTAAATTTAACCTTGCTCTCATCCACAGCAAGGGCGGCCTTTCCCAGCACATTGAGGCCTAGCCAATCAGGCCTTGCACCCTGCATTGCTGCTTCTGATTGCTGTCTTAACGTTGCTATCTGATAAGAGCACACTCAAGAGACAAGGGACACGTGTGCATTGTGCATGCCTCAAAAAGGAGCACCACACAATGTATGAAAATTTTTTTTAAACTTAAAGCTTTATCCAAGAAGAAACACACAATTCTAGACAAGACAATACAGTAAAAAGCTGAACCTTCCCCATATCAAATAAATTTCATCCATAAGTACAATAATCAATACAAAAGATTCATAAATGCAAATTTTCATGGAACGGAGGACCCATGATTTAAATGGTAAGGGGTCTTTTTTTTGTGCCGGCACCAAAAAGGCTAATTAAACAGTGTTACCTGCCTGGTGCAATTGAAGGAGGGAGAAATAAAGAAAACTACCCCAATAAAGTGACTAGTGCTAAATCCAAAATTTAATAATAAATAAGACTCAATGGCCTTGATTCACAGTTGAAAAAAACTCACATGGTAGTAAAAAATACAATTCATGAGAAAAAAGCCTGAGAATTTCACTGTTAGTGAATCACCAGATAGGAAAACAATGAATGGCAATGGCACGTTTTACTACAGATAAAAAGGGGTAAAAAGTTCAATAATTTTTTCATAAGTAAAGTTAAGTTAAATATAATTGACTTTAATTGTCTTCCTTTCTGGTGATTCACTAACAGTGAGGCTTTTTTCTCATGAATTGAATTTTTTACTACCATGAGAATTTTTTTCAACTCTTAGGCCCTTATTTAAGAAGGGATAGCGTCAGGTAGCGCCTGGTTAATGAGAGGTAGCGACAGATAGCGACTGGTGAACGCCGGACACGGCACACAATTACACATTTATCAAGCAGAATCTGTTTAGCGACTGGGATAGCGCCATGTAACGTCTGATTCATCATTTTCACAGCCTCAGCGAACAGCGCCGGCGTTCAGCCTTGCACAGCGCCAGGTATGACCTCTCGCTACGTGTTGCTCTCCCATACATTTCAATGGACGATCCTTTTCTTCTCTTTAAACTGGGTTTTTATTTTTATTTTTTTAAATCACATATAATTCTTTGACCTCTTCTGGCATTGAAAAAGCTGTTTTTTCATAATTTTTTTCATTTTTTAAATATTTCCTCAAAAATGACATTACAGGTCTGCCATTAAAGTGTTCATGTTACAATGTTGTTACAATGTAATTCCATATTTTTTCGCTTTGTTACTAGTTGATAGATGCTGAAAAACAGACTTTAATCACACAGCCTCCTGCGCTCTGGGCTTCAAACAAGTATTTTTCAGCGCCAGAGATTTGTGAGGCTGTTTTTTTTGCTGAATATGGTGTGAGTCGGTCGCTATGAGCAGTCGCTAACATGCGCTCCCATACAGCGCTGTACTGGTCAAATAGAGACTCATCACAGTGTATTTAACATTACTGCACAGCGACTGAGTCGCTATAAAGTAGCGACCCACGGCCGAGCACTGCGACTACTAGCGGGCGCTCTGTAAATGCCGCTACAGACGCTCATCTGTCGCTACCTGGCGTTAATGATGAATCAGCCTCTTAGTGAATTAAGGCCAATATACGAAGGTACTCAATATACGAAAATCACATGTGAGTAAGAAATATACACATGATTATGAATCCACGACAATAAAAGATAAAAAATACATGTACTAATTTCTGTGATTAAGGACACAAAAGTGCTAAGTGCATATAAACCAAGGGAAGATGATATACAACATTTAATGTTACCACATTAATTTGTAAAGCAGCACAACCGTTTCATAAAGAGAGGGGAAAGGAGCAGCAGGGAACACCTGCGCACGCGGTACGGGTAGCTTGTCTTGTATAGAATGATTGTGTGTTTCTTCTTGGTGTTAGTCTTTGGCCCTTATTTAACAAGGGATAGCGCCAGGTAGCGAATGGTGAGCGAACGGTAATGACGGTCACCGCCACGAGAACGCCGGCTCCCCTCCGCAATCACACATTTATCAAGCCGATCCTGCTTAGCGACTGAGATAGCGCCATATAGCGAATCATTCATCATTATTCCAGCCTCACCCCACAGCGCCAGTGAGCGACCTTAAACCGCGACAGGTATGACCTCTCGCTACCTGGCGCTCTCCAATGCATTTCAATGGAGCAATCTTTAAATATTCATAATTAAATGCTATTAATTTTTTTTTTTTTTTTTTTTTTTTTTTTTAAATGTCAAAAATTCTGTGACCACTTCTGCAATGTTAGATATTTTTTTTAAGGTAAAAAAAAAAAAAAAAAAAAAAAAAATTGTGCAGAATTGATATTACAGGTCTGATATTAATGTATTCATATTACTAAATGTTTGTAAAAACATGTTTTTTTTTCTAAAAATATGGTTGTTTGGGGGTTAAAAAACTACTTTTAACCCATCGCCGCCAACGCTCTGGGGTTTAAACAAGCATTTCACAGCGCGAGAATTTTTTGAGCGTGATTTGTTAATGAATATGCTGGGAGCCGTTCGCTATGGCCATTCGCTGTCATGCGCTCCCATACAGCGCGGAACCAGTCAAACAGCGACTCCTAACCCCGTATTCAACATTACCGCACACCGACTGAGTCGCTGTCAACAGCCGAACAACGGCCAAGCACAGCGAATACTAGCGGGCGCTGTGAAAATAACGCTACTGGCGCTCATCTGTCGCTACCTGGCGCTATTAATGAATTGGCCTCCCTGAATAAAGCTTTTCGTTTTATAAATCTTTTTGATACATTGTGTGGTGCTCCTTTTTTAGGTAGGTGTGGCTTTTTGTCCACATTCCCTTTTGTGGTTGTACTTTTGATTCTATAAGTGAGCACACTAGACAAATTAGGTGGTGCACCCTCACTCTTGGTAAATCATTGTGCATGCCTCACGTGATAACCAGGATTAGATGTGAAGCTTGTTCCGAAGCTTGACATTTAGCTTCGTGTTGCGCATGCGCCATGGGTCATTTGTAAGAGTGATTATTTGGAGTGATTTGGAAACGTACCTCTGCTCGGTGCTTTTTATCTGGACATTTTGATTGTTGAACTTTTTTGGGGGGGAATAAGAGGTTCTGCCCGTTAAGAAGTTCCTATATGTTTTTTTTTAGTATTTAAACAAGAGAAAATGGCCCCACCAACTGCCTATAATATAGTGTGCAACACTTGAATATACAAATATATGCTAACAACCAACAATAGGGCCCCCACAAAGCCCAGGCATATTCAAGAAACTGTTGCACCACTATGTAGGTATAAATGGAAATTCTTTATTAATTCATACATGAAACAGGACTATTTAAAAATCCATTAAAAAAAACATACAGACAAAAGACGACATTAGAGGGCTCTGCTAGCTGCTAATACTTATCGTATTACTGAAATCCTGTGAGTCCCTGGTAATTAATGCCTCCACTCCTCCTATTTCAATGTGCATATGTGCAAAATATAAAGATAGGTAATTATACTATGCTCCTTATAATAATATCCAGTGATAAAATACTAAAGTGCTAACTCTAATCAAGACATAATAAAGTGCTAATTATGAATGTACAATGGTAATGAGGACACCACGGGGCAACAAAAGTATCATTGGTCACAAAGCATACAAGGTCTTACATGTCCATGAAACAGCTGACCACCCCCCAGCCAATCCCACGGCCATCTAGTGTCGTCTTTTGTCTGTATGTTTTTTTAATGGATTTTAAATAGTCCTGTTTTGTGTATGAATTCATAAAGAATTACCATTTATACCTACATATTGGTACAACAATTTCTTGAATATGTTTGGGCTTTGGGGGGGGCCTATTGTTGGTTGTTAGCATATTTTTCTTAGTATTACTGAAACTTTTAAAATCTAATCTTAAGCGCGGTATTGTATATGTTTTTACATTATTTGTAGACCTGTACGCAAAACAGTGCAATTGTGTTAAAGCGGTACAAAAGCTGTGCCAGAAAACCCTGGGGTCTAAAAGCCCCCAAAAAATTATATCAGACCATATTGCTCTAAACCACCCCTTACCACCCCCCCACACCTTAGTATTTTAGTATTTGCAATGCCGCAAACTTGTCAGGGGCTTGTTTAAAAAAAAAACTGCATAGCCACGGCAAGCCAGCAGATCTGATATCGCCAATTGCCTGATCTTTTATCCATCTTTTATTATCTTTTTTTACTAAAATAGGAAGCTTCTCAAAAATAGTTTCTAAACTTCACCAGAGAGTCCTATTTTAGCAAATCTGAGCTTTTCTACTTTGAAAATTAAGTGCAATTAGGAAAATTATTCCTATTTAATTTGCTAATTGACCGCTTTGTGATAGAAAGGAAAATGCAAAGCAACGTAACGTATATATTTCTTACTGGATTCCCGGGTGTTCGAAATTTTAAATTTTTGGTCTTCTTAGTCATGCTTGTTATCTACTGCCTGATCATTTCTGGGAATGCTCTTGTCATGGTTCTAATATATTTAAGCAAGAACCTTCACTCCCCCATGTACTTCTTCATCTCGCAAGTGTCTTTGTTTGACATATTATTGGCCACAGATGTCATCCCCAACACATTCCCCCTGATTCTGAAGGAAGGCGGTGACATGTCCCTCAGCAGTTGCATGGCTCAGTTTTTTTTCTTCACCACCTTAGAAGGTGCAGAGTGTCTTCTCCTGGCCGTCATGTCCTATGACCGGTACTTGGCCATTTGTAACCCCTTTCACTACAGCAGAATAGTCAACTCTGTGTTCTGCATTCGATCAATGTTTTGTAGTTGTCTGACCAGTGTTTTCATGACGGCCATGATTGACATTTCCATAAACAATGTCAGTTTCTGTGGGGACAATATAATCGACCATTTCTTCTGTGATCTGACAACTCATTTAGAGCTTGCTTGCTCGGATATTTCAATGATTTGGAACCAGATTGTCTTCATTTGTGCTTCTTTTCTCATTTGCCCCTTGACATTTATTGTCGCTTCCTATATCTATATTGTCTCGACTATCTTAAGAATCCCATCCATTACTGGCAGGAAGAAAGCGTTCTCCACCTGCAGTTCTCATCTCATGGTGGTGTGTATGTTTTATGGGTCACTGATGTCTATTTATATGGTCCCTAAGAGAGGACACCTGGGCATTCAAAACAAGATAATGCCCCTGTTTTATACCATGATGACTCCAGTACTTAATCCCATCATTTATAGTTTTAGGAACAAAGAGTTTAAGGTTTCATTCAGAAAAATCACTTCTTTGAACACCTGCTGGAAAAAAAGTTAGACATTTTTTGGCTTAGCAAATAGGTAGCGGTTTGGAAGCAAAAGTGTGCAATTCATAAGATCGACATGTGACACACTATTATCATAGAGTAGATGATGTATTATCACTGTTTCTTTTGTAATCAGCTGCGATACATTGTGCTAGGCCTGGAATCAGGGAACAAACCTGTAGAGGACTGGGAAATGTGAACTGGGTCCTGAAAACCCGTCATGGATAGTGCCTGATACAGCATAGCAGGGGAAAAATAGACACCATTTATCACTTTTCCATACACATTACCACTATATATATATATATATATATATATATATATATATATATATATACATTAGAGATGAGCAAGCTCCTTAAAAAGTCGAATCGGACGATTCGTCTAATTTCCCCAAGAAATTTGCTTTCATCCAAACCAAAAATGTATTGAATTGCTGCTAAAAGATAAAAAAAAAAAAGCTCACCTGCATCCTTATTCCAGCGCCGGTGATGTCCTCATCATTCGATGGGCCTCAGGGTCTTCGGTGGGACAGGAGCACATATCTCTTCACCTATAATTAGCACCTTCCTACAGCAGGGAACCAAGGATTGGATGGAGGATTTGAGTCCTTTGTTTGGCTGCAGAGCAGCATGGGGCAACCACACTGAGGATCGTAAGGGAGGAGGTCAGTATTGGTCATTTCCACACATTAGCTCCCCCGTCACTAACCTATTTCACCTATTTTCATTTTAAAAATAAAATGAAAAAAATAAATGGTCCAAAGCAAAATCTCACGGTTAGTACATACTGGTTTTTAGTTTCATGGTTTGGGGATTTTCATTCACTCTTCCTTGCAAAAGGTTTCTAGTGCTAAGAAATTCCTGCCTGTTCTTGCCCGCACTGCTCTTTTGAGGTCTATCCACTGACTTACAATGATGATCATATCAGGGGACTTTAAGGGCCATGGTAAAACCTTCAGCTTGCTCTTTTTGAGGAAGTCTGTTGTGTATTTCAAGGTGTGTTTAGGATCACCATCCATATGTATAAGCCGTTGTCTTTCCAAGTTCGGCTCTTTGGTGTTATGTTTGGTGTCACAATTTGCTGGAATTTTACTAAATGTATTCACTCTACCTGAGAAATGTTACCAGTACCTTTGCTTGCAACACAACCTTGATTCCTTAGTTTGTCCCCCATGTTTTGTCCCCCATTAAATTTGGAACTATTTTTTATTCATACATACCTTTGCTCAATGTGGCCAAAAAGTCCTATTTAACCTCATCCGTCAAAATGTGTATATGTCTCAGTGTGGCCAAAAAGTCCCATTTTAACCTCACCTGTCCCCAGGACCCGCTTCTAAAATGCATCAGGGCTTGTTCAGATTTTCTTTGGAAAACTTGTGATGCAGAGGTTTGTGTTAGGGATGCAGGAAAGGTTTTCTTCTGATTGCTCTCCCATGAAAGCCATATTTGTGCAGCTATCACTAACACTAGAACAATATACCACAACTTCTGAACCTGCTAAATCTGCCTGAAGGTTTTCTGCAGTCAAGTGGGAAATTCTGAGGTTCTGAATTTCCTGCAATACTTTGAGCAACTGCCTCGGAAATGTTTTGGGGTCATCCAGACCTTCACAGTTTCTATTAACTGCTATTTATTAATTACATTTCAAACTAAAGAAAGGAAGCAACCTTCCTTTTACTACTTTGTGGGCATCAACCATTTCCATTTACATAGTTTTAAGCAGCTGCTAAGAAGAATCCATGGCAGCTGTGTTTTGGGACAAGGTTAAAGGAGTCTGGAGATTTTTAAAGCTTTGACATTTGCAGCACCTGGTCTTTTCTAACCATGATTATGAACAAGCCTTCACTCTAACCTCAGTCACAATTATCTGAACTTACAAATCTCCTTGGGGTCCGATGCTTTTGTAAAGTCCTCTTTTCTGTTTGTGCACTCTAAAATTACACCAAACCAAACAATAAAATACACTGATATTGCTAAAATGTGGTTTTCTGTAGGTCACTTTAAACTGAATGCAGTTCATTTGTTTGGAGATCAAAATGTTTGCATGCCAAGTGTATGTATGTACATATGCAACATTGATCAGAGTGAGCTCCCCATTGAATCAGCATGAGTCAATTGTAAGATTTTTACATCATAATATCAGGTCCATTGCTGTTATACAATGTATCACAACAGGGTACTTTTCTTGTAATAATGTAAAGCAGCCATAATCATTGCTGTTTACAACGTTACCCACAGCAGAGAGCTGGCTGGCACTAAATAATGTAAGAGCATGACCTTATTAGACACATTGCACAAAATTGAGGGAAAGTGGCAGCTTCAAAAAATCCCAGCCGGAGATTCGTGACTGTGACTGGACTTTCCCAGATTATAGCTCTGTGTACAGTACTTTGCAGCAAATCAGCAGCTGCTACATCAAGTCTGTAGGCTGCTTCCCCCATCTTACATTTGGGAATGCTTTTGCATCATGCTGGGATCGGACCATGTTCGACTACTTTACCCACAAAGACCATGGACACCATTGATAACCTGCCATGTGTTGGGTCACCCTAGGCGAGCACACACCTCATCATTGTCACTGTCAACCTACACTTATTTGGTTGGACTTGCTAGCACCAGAAGAGCTAGCACATAGCAATAGCCTGAATTAGCTAGGAATCTCTAGATAGGATATAGCATAGGCAGGAGCTAAGGGAGAAGGACTTGCTGAAGGGATACACTTGCATCCATGTTTAATATTTGGTGGTAAAGGGTTCTTTAGGAATGTCTGTGAGATTTGTTCTTTTCTGTAGTAAAATTATTTTTTTTACATTTTTTTTTACATACAGGTTAAAAGAAAATCTAACGCCAGGTTGTCCTGTCCACTGACCTGTAACTAAGGTCAGCGGCTGCTTTTTAACCGCTCGACTTGGGGGCACTATTTGAAAATTACAAGAGGTTCTACTGATATTTTCCACTTGCTTAGATCCAGGAGCACCAGTTGGTTCAAATATGAATGATGTACATATACGGTGGGGGTGCGCAAGCATAAACAACTTATGGGCAAAGATCCTTTCATTATATGATGAGGCTTATGGCACTTCTACCCCAAACACCACCGAAATAACTCTGCTGTCCATGCTCTCGGGTAGTAAACAAGCGTGTAAAGAAATTTTACGACATTTTCTAACCGCAGGGAGAATGGTGATCCCTAGGCATTGGAGGAGAGTGGAGACTCCCTCCCTGATGGAATGGTATGAGGAATTGAGTAACATTATGAGGACGAAGTAGCTGATGCAGACCAGATGGGGAAACAGGATGCCTTTAGATGGGCATGGGCAGCTTGGATGGTGTTCCAGAGTTCAGACCAGGGGGCGGGGAGGATGTTGGGGAAGTTGTAGGCCCAGTAGGAGGCCATCTGCCCCCTTCTGCCCCACATGCTTGAACAGAGGAAAGGTAGGCTGCTGTGGGGAGGAGGGGTGCTCACCGGGGGAAGAAATTTGTTTAAACATATTTATTTTTTCCTCTTCCCCCATCCTTTTTCTCCTTTTCTTTTTCCTCGGATCATAGTGTTTTGGTGTGTATAATGTCTCATCTTATGTCATCCCCCCCTTTAATTTGTGTGTTTGGGCCTAGCGGATGCTTGGGAAGCGGATTGATCAAGAGTACGGATAAGTGGCTATACAAAAGGGTGAGAAATAATGGTGCGAGCAGTTGTGGGCAAGTTCTGTATTAATGGTCATAAGGCTGTGAAACTTACCAATGATCATTGTATCTTTTCCACTGGGGCACTGTTTGTCGTGTTTGCTTGTTACTATGTTATATTTGAAAATTTCAATAAAATAAGATTAAACACAAATATGAATAATGAGTGGCAAGAGAAAATCTCATGGTACATAAATCAGCTCAGCCATAGTTCAGCTCAGCTCATTTGGGTTGTAGTCTGTGTTCTGTCAGGATGCTACAACAGGAACAGGTCCTAGCCAAACTGCTTTTACTTCAACTAAATCTTTCTTACCACCAAAGTTAGTAAAACCTGTGCAAAAGGATGGAAATCTGGGTGGTGGTGACCACCTCTGTAAACCTGTCTACAAAAAGACAAGATCTGGGGTGGCATCTAAACATGACGGGATTCCTTTGTGAAATGTTGAGGCCAAGGACACTTTTTATAAATGGGAGGAAAGCTTGTGAAGCTAGCAACCTCTACAAACCTGTCTGCAAAGGTACATGACCTTGGACAGTGGCTCAAGATGGCCAGATCTTGTTCTTGCAGTTTGGGCTGCTTGCCTACACCTGCAGCCATTTTTAAAAGGGCCTGAGAGTTGAGGTCCAGGCGACAGAATTCCTGTATGGTGTTAACTGTCACCAGGGGTTCTTTCTGAAATCAACACATGTGAAAAAGAAAAAAAGAGGTTCGGTACTTCCACCTAGGTGTATCCCAGCCTAAAATTGTTCATGCTGGTTCTGTGTCCCAGTACAGCTATTGGCTTAGCACCCAGAGTGTCTCACAGACACTACCACGCTTTATGATTATAATTAAAATGCATTATTTATTATTATTGTAAGATTCCTGGGTTCAGCTGATGCCCGACTGGTGGCTGGCATTATTTATCATACCGTCTGCAGTTCCATCAGCCACCAGCAGGTGTCAGCAGAGCCATGGATGCTCTCTCTCTCCCTCTCTACTGCACCTGGTGTGAGGCCTATTTAAGTGGTTCCACCCTTCACCTGGTGCAGCAGGATTTTGTGTGCTTTGTTTGGAATCTGTTTGTGGCTGTTCATGCTGGTGCTCTGTAGTCTGAGTCTGTACCTGAACTTGAACCTGAACCTGTACCCCCTGTGTGTGAAGTGTGTGGAGAAGTCCTGGATGGAGTATATTTTTCCCCTACAGTGCTTTATAGAGCACGATCCATGGCAGGATTTCAGAACCCTGGTCACATTCCCCACTCCTAGGTTTCTTCTGATCTCAGGTCTTGCACACCTGGTCAGATTGATTTCAGGAAGGAGCCTGAATAAAAGGCTCCCACTGACCAGTCAGTGGTCTTTGACCAGCCTGATGGAGGGAGCTCAGGCTGAACTGTATGTTGTGTGAATAACAATACTGGACTATTAAGCCGGAGGACTTGGCTTCTGCGCCCCACTCTTGAACCGTTGGGGGTGAGAAGCAGCGGGCTGCTTTGCCCTGCAATCTGGATTGGACTTTCCTTTGACCCACAGCTTGCTGGAATCTCCAGCCCTGGATTTACCTTTATTTGGTGATGTAACCATTTGTTTTGATTTTCTGCATTGACGCTGCAACCTATGAATGGAGAAGTATTATTTTATTTGAATACGTTCATTTTTCTGAAATAAACCTGCTTTGCCGAGAGAGAACTGTTGTCTGTGTCACTACCGTTCGCCCCCCAATATCCCACACCCCGTGGAGACAAGAGGCAAGAAGGTCTCTCCCTGGCTTCCCTGAGGCCCTTGCAGCAGGCCCCATGTCTGCTTCTGGAGACTGCTGGCCCTGTCCTGGGCCCTTGGGTAAATGTGCAAGCACCTTAGGGTTTCTGTTGTTTTGCTAATTAGTTATTATGACAGTTAGCCTTGTTTCTTGTCCATTTGTTTTTGTATATGAATCAAAGATATTTTTGTTTCCTTTGCCTTTATTAATAAAACCCTTGTTAGAGCATTTCCTTTGTTGCTGTGTCTCTGCTCCCCTGGTGGAGAGTTCATAGTGGAGAATTCTGGGGCCTGACAATTATCATTAAAAAACATTGGTCAGAAATTGGCTTTTCTGATTCACACATACTATAGCCTTCCATGTGGAGGCACGTACACTCCAAAAAAACACAATCTATTATGATACACAATAGATTTCTACAGCTGTATAAACGCGTTTCGCATTGTTACATTTTTTCAACACACTTGTGTCAATCTGCAAGTAGATAGAGAAAGAAATGTATGTAGCCACTAGTACACATATAGCAATGATGTTCAAATGCACATAAGTACATATAAGCATTCTTTACCCACAGATATTTCTATATGTACATAAATGTATGTACATAAAGTAGCAGTGGCCTGTCCTCATAGAGAGCAAGTCTTTTTCTTTTGTATCTAGAAGATCAAAATAATGAAGCCGTAATGTATATGATAAAATACCTTGCATGCTTCAATATGATAATATGAAAAGCCTCAGGGCATCTTACCCAGCTATTCAATGTGGCTCCCCCCACCGCTCAAAGTAAGTGAAGGCATTCTGTGATTGCATGGAGGCCCAGGAAAATGCAACCGGTTCCTCCCTGATGGCACTGTACCTGAAAGCTTGGACAGTGCCATAATACAAAAGTAAATGGCGGCAAAGCCATGGAGAAGCCTCCCGGAAGTCAGGTGCACAATGTGCTCCTGGCTGGAGCACATCGAGTGGAAACCGCACCGCCATGATGTCACTACATCTCGGAGGTCTGTGTGCATTCCCCGGAAGGTGATCTTGCATCTATGCGCTCCATAATGGAAATGCACCAGAGCCATGGACTAGCTATGTTGTGGCATCAGTGGCATCCTCATGCATCTGAACAGTCTATGTCCTTCTTCATCTGCGGAGGGAGGTTCCGGTTCTAGAGGTGAGTGGGCAAAAGCTGCTAGGCTCCACCCTACCCCAGAGAGAAGGGGAACTCTATTCTTACATATACTAACCGTCACGCTCGGGGTAACTCCAGCCCTCTTAATAAGCTCACAACCCCCAATCTCCACAGCCAGCTTCACCTGTAGGAGCCCCCGCTTGCCGGGACGCAAGATACGCCTACCCGGGATCGGTTGCCCCCAGGACTTAATGGCTCAAAGGATGTAAGCTTATATGTGGGAGGACCGGAGAACCAAAAGCAAGAGCGTGAGTGACGGAAGTCCAGAGACAGGCAATAGGTCGATAACGGGAAGGCAGAGATCGTAGCGGCACCAGGGGTCAGGCAAGACGTAGTCGGGGTTCAGGCAGAGGTCAGCAACTGGGGATCAGGATCTAGAAGCGTCAGTTCAGGCAAAGGTCGGCAACAAGGATTCAGGATCGAGAGGCGTCAATTCAGGCAGAGGTCGACAACAAGGATTCAGGATTGAGAATGGTCATACAATCAAATCGGCAACAGGCTAGACTTCACAGGAGTAGGTAACACAGGGTTCTGAGCGCTATCACAGGCAATTCACAACTGAGAGGGAATTGCCTTTATAGGAACAGGTCTGAGGGAAGCAGTGTACTGATTGGAGCACATAGGATTCCAAGGGTAATTGGCTGCAGAGCAGAAGAGGGCGAAGCCCTCAATCCCCTAGGATTAATTAACCCTTTAATTGATCCTCCGGCGGGTGCGCGCAGCACAGCGCCGCCGGAGGGCATAACAGACACGCGCGCGAGCACGTCTCCTGGAGGAGGAAGCGGGGGGCGTGGCTGAGCTGGGCGTCGCTCGAGCCGACGCTGCTCGAGCCGACGCTGCTCGGCGCGGCCGCTGCACAGTGACAGCTGCAGCTGGCCGCCTGGAGACGTCGCTGAAACGGGGATCAGGTAAGCGGTTCCTGACACTACCCCCCCCCTTCACGAGGGGCCTCCGGACCCTCACCCGGTTTCCCTGGATTGTCACGATGGAACCTTCTTACAAGAGCCTTGGCATGAACATTCCTCGCTGCCACCCAGCATCTTTCCTCCGGACCATAGCCAACCCAATCCACCAAATACTGTAAAGAATTACGCACTTTACGTGAATCCAAGATCTTATTCACTTCATACTCGGGCTCATTATTAAGACGAATTGGTGCAGGACCAGCAAGAGGAGCATTCTTCGCCGGTTTTAACAGTGAAACGTGAAAGGAATTAGGTATTTTCATAGTTGGCGGGAGTTGAACTTTAAAAGACACATTATTCAACTTCTTGACGATTGGAAAAGGACCAATAAATTTTGGACCTAATTTGCTAGATGGCTGACGGAGCGCAATATTTTTAGTGGAGACCCAAACTAGATCGCCTACTCGAAGAGTAGGTTCCTGTGATCTGCGGCGGTCGGCAAATTTCTTATACCTCAAACCAGTGGTCTTAAGAATCTCCTGAACGTGTGTCCAGATATTCTTCCGTTCTTGAAGCCACTCCTCCAACGCCGGCAGATTGGAAGGTGACCCTGAAAGGGAAGAAGCTCTAGGATTTTTCCCTAAGTTACAATAAAAAGGAGATACCTTGGTACTCTCACTAGGCGCGTTATTGTAAGCAAACTCGGCGAAATCAATAAATTCCGCCCATTGTTCTTGGGCATCAGAAACATAACACCTTAAGTATTGTTCCAAAGTTTGATTAGTTCTTTCCGTCTGCCCATTAGTCTGGGGATGGTAGGCAGAAGAAAGAGAGATCTGTATTCCCAACCGCGAACAGAAGTGTTTCCAAAAACGGGAAGTAAATTGAACACCCCGATCAGAGACTATATTGGACGGAATACCATGAATACGAAAAATATGCGAAGTAAACAGCCGCGAAAGCTCAGGTGCAGAAGGAAGTTTGGCCAAATGAACGAAATGTGCCATCTTACTGAAACGATCTACGACCACCCAAATGACAGTATTACCATGTGAGAGAGGCAAATCTACAATAAAATCCATAGAAATATGGGTCCATGGCTCAGCAGGAATTTCAAGAGGAACCAAACTGCCACTAGGAGCCTTGTGAACTCCTTTACTTCGAGCACAAATAGCACAAGCGTCGATAAAGGCAGTGATATCGCGTCTCATGGTAGGCCACCATACATGACGACGGGCAAGCATAAACGTCTTACGGTTACCCAAATGACCAGCAGTTTTGGCATCGTGAAATTCGTGAATTACATCCGAACGCAGGTGCGGCGGAACAAACTGGCACCCCAAGGGTACATCACTAGGAGATTCATCTTGAAACGGCGCCAAGGTATTGGAGAGATCAGGAAGTAACGCCCCCACCACACAACCTGTGGGTAAAATTGGTTCACCAGAATCACCCCGATCCTTACATTCACCGAACATGCGAGATAGAGCATCAGCTTTAGTATTTTTTACACCCGGCTTGAAAGTAATAATAAAATTGAAGCGCGAGAAGAATAATGCCCAACGTGCCTGACGAGAGTTCAGCCTCTTGGCAGAACCTATGTATTCGAGATTTTTATGATCGGTATACACAGTTATAGGATGTAATGAACCCTCCAACCAGTGTCGCCATTCATCAAATGCCAGTTTAATAGCTAATAGTTCCCTATTGCCAACATCATAATTTTGTTCCGCGGTACTGAATTTACGCGAAAAATAAGCGCATGGATGGAGACGCTCAGGGTTACCAGAATATTGTGACAAAACTGCACCCACTCCCAGCTCAGAAGCATCCACTTCAATAATAAAAGCTTTATGAATATCTGGATGCACTAAGACAGGTGCTGAAGTAAAGGCCCGTTTCAAGGTTAGAAAGGCCTCACAGGCAGAGGGGGACCAGTTAGCAGTAAAAGCCCCCTTGCGGGTAAGGTTGGTAAGGGGTGCAACAACATGGGAAAAGCCTTTTATGAAACGCCGATAAAAATTTGCAAAACCTAGAAAACGTTGCAATTCCTTTAAAGTTTTGGGTTGGACCCAATCCTGAACTGCTGAAACCTTCCCCGCGTCCATCTCCAAACCCTGGTTGGTAATAACATACCCTAGGAAGGGAACTGTAGTGACTTCAAACACACACTTAGACAGTTTAGCAAATAAGTTGTTCTCTCTTAATTTTTGTAGCACCAACTTAACATGGTGTCTGTGCTCCGGTAAAGAATTAGAAAAAATGAGAATATCATCCAAGTAGATGACTACAAATCTACCGAGATATTCCCTGAATATATCATTAACAAAATCTTGGAAAACGGCTGGCGCATTACATTTGGGAATGCTTTTGCATCATGCTGGGATCGGACCATGTTCGACTACTTTACCCACAAAGACCATGGACACCATTGATAACCTGCCATGTGTTGGGTCACCCTAGGCGAGCACACACCTCATCATTGTCACTGTCAACCTACACTTATTTGGTTGGACTTGCTAGCACCAGAAGAGCTAGCACATAGCAATAGCCTGAATTAGCTAGGAATCTCTAGATAGGATATAGCATAGGCAGGAGCTAAGGGAGAAGGACTTGCTGAAGGGATACACTTGCATCCATGTTTAATATTTGGTGGTAAAGGGTTCTTTAGGAATGTCTGTGAGATTTGTTCTTTTCTGTAGTAAAATTATTTTTTTTACATTTTTTTTTACATACAGGTTAAAAGAAAATCTAACGCCAGGTTGTCCTGTCCACTGACCTGTAACTAAGGTCAGCGGCTGCTTTTTAACCGCTCGACTTGGGGGCACTATTTGAAAATTACAAGAGGTTCTACTGATATTTTCCACTTGCTTAGATCCAGGAGCACCAGTTGGTTCAAATATGAATGATGTACATATACGGTGGGGGTGCGCAAGCATAAACAACTTATGGGCAAAGATCCTTTCATTATATGATGAGGCTTATGGCACTTCTACCCCAAACACCACCGAAATAACTCTGCTGTCCATGCTCTCGGGTAGTAAACAAGCGTGTAAAGAAATTTTACGACATTTTCTAACCGCAGGGAGAATGGTGATCCCTAGGCATTGGAGGAGAGTGGAGACTCCCTCCCTGATGGAATGGTATGAGGAATTGAGTAACATTATGAGGACGAAGTAGCTGATGCAGACCAGATGGGGAAACAGGATGCCTTTAGATGGGCATGGGCAGCTTGGATGGTGTTCCAGAGTTCAGACCAGGGGGCGGGGAGGATGTTGGGGAAGTTGTAGGCCCAGTAGGAGGCCATCTGCCCCCTTCTGCCCCACATGCTTGAACAGAGGAAAGGTAGGCTGCTGTGGGGAGGAGGGGTGCTCACCGGGGGAAGAAATTTGTTTAAACATATTTATTTTTTCCTCTTCCCCCATCCTTTTTCTCCTTTTCTTTTTCCTCGGATCATAGTGTTTTGGTGTGTATAATGTCTCATCTTATGTCATCCCCCCCTTTAATTTGTGTGTTTGGGCCTAGCGGATGCTTGGGAAGCGGATTGATCAAGAGTACGGATAAGTGGCTATACAAAAGGGTGAGAAATAATGGTGCGAGCAGTTGTGGGCAAGTTCTGTATTAATGGTCATAAGGCTGTGAAACTTACCAATGATCATTGTATCTTTTCCACTGGGGCACTGTTTGTCGTGTTTGCTTGTTACTATGTTATATTTGAAAATTTCAATAAAATAAGATTAAACACAAATATGAATAATGAGTGGCAAGAGAAAATCTCATGGTACATAAATCAGCTCAGCCATAGTTCAGCTCAGCTCATTTGGGTTGTAGTCTGTGTTCTGTCAGGATGCTACAACAGGAACAGGTCCTAGCCAAACTGCTTTTACTTCAACTAAATCTTTCTTACCACCAAAGTTAGTAAAACCTGTGCAAAAGGATGGAAATCTGGGTGGTGGTGACCACCTCTGTAAACCTGTCTACAAAAAGACAAGATCTGGGGTGGCATCTAAACATGACGGGATTCCTTTGTGAAATGTTGAGGCCAAGGACACTTTTTATAAATGGGAGGAAAGCTTGTGAAGCTAGCAACCTCTACAAACCCGTCTGCAAAGGTACATGACCTTGGACAGTGGCTCAAGATGGCCAGATCTTGTTCTTGCAGTTTGGGCTGCTTGCCTACACCTGCAGCCATTTTTAAAAGGGCCTGAGAGTTGAGGTCCAGGCGACAGAATTCCTGTATGGTGTTAACTGTCACCAGGGGTTCTTTCTGAAATCAACACATGTGAAAAAGAAAAAAGAGGTTTGGTACTTCCACCTAGGTGTATCCCAGCCTAAAATTGTTCATGCTGGTTCTGTGTCCCAGTACAGCTATTGGCTTAGCATCCAGAGTGTCTCATAGACACTACCACGCTTTATGATTATAATTAAAATGCATTATTTATTATTATTGTAAGATTCCTGGGTTCAGCTGATGCCCGACTGGTGGCTGGCATTATTTATCATACCGTCTGCAGTTCCATCAGCCACCAGCAGGTGTCAGCAGAGCCATGGATGCTCTCTCTCTCCCTCTCTACTGCACCTGGTGTGAGGCCTATTTAAGTGGTTCCACCCTTCACCTGGTGCAGCAGGATTTTGTGTGCTTTGTTTGGAATCTGTTTGTGGCTGTTCATGCTGGTGCTCTGTAGTCTGAGTCTGTACCTGAACTTGAACCTGAACCTGTACCCCCTGTGTGTAAAGTGTGTGGAGAAGTCCTGGATGGAGTATATTTTTCCCCTACAGTGCTTTATAGAGCACGATCCATGGCAGGATTTCAGAACCCTGGTCACATTCCCCACTCCTAGGTTTCTTCTGATCTCAGGTCTTGCACACCTGGTCAGATTGATTTCAGGAAGGAGCCTGAATAAAAGGCTCCCACTGACCAGCCAGTGGTCTTTTGACCAGCCTGATGGAGGGAGCTCAGGCTGAACTGTATGTTGTGTGAATAACAATACTGGACTATTAAGCCGGAGGACTTGGCTTCTGCACCCCACTCTTGGACCGTTGGGGGTGAGAAGTGGCGGGCTGCTTTGCCCTGCAATCTGGATTGGACTTTCCTTTGACCCACAGCTTGCTGGAATCTCCAGCCCTGGATTTACCTTTATTTGGTGATGTAACCATTTGTTTTAATTTTCTGCATTGACGCTGCAACCTATGAATGGAGAAGTATTATTTCATTTGAATACTTTCATTTTTCTGAAGTAAACCTGCTTTGCCGAGAGAGAACTGTTGTCTGTGTCACTACCGTTCGCCCCCCAATATCCCACACCCCGTGGAGACTAGAGGCAAGAAGGTCTCTCCCTGGCTTCCCTGAGGCCCTTGCAGCAGGCCCCGTGTCTGCTTCTGGAGACTGCTGGCCCTGTCCTGGGCCCTTGGGTAAATGTGCAAGCACCTTAGGGTTTCTGTTGTTTTGCTAATTAGTTATTATGACAGTTAGCCTTGTTTCTTGTCCATTTGTTTTTGTATATGAATCAAAGATATTTTTGTTTCCTTTGCCTTTATTAATAAAACCCTTGTTAGAGCATTTCCTTTGTTGCTGTGTCTCTGCTCCCCTGGTGGAGAGTTCATAGTGGAGAATTCTGGGGCCTGACAATTATCATTAAAAAACATTGCTCAGAAATGAGCTTTTCTGATTCACACATACTATAGCCTTCCATGTGGAGGCACGTACACTCCATAAAAACACAATCTATTATGATACACAATAGATTTCTACAGCTGTATAGACGCGTTTCGCATTGTTACATTTTTTTCAACACACTTGTGTCAATCTGCAAGTAGATAGAGAAAGAAATGTATGTGGCCACTAGTACGCATATAGCAATGGTGTTCAAATGCACATAAGTACATATAAGCATTCTTTACCCACAGGTATTTCTATATGTACATAAATGTATGTACATAAAGTAGCAGTGGCCTGTCCTCATAGAGAGCAAGTCTTTTTCTTTTGTATCTAGAAGATCAAAATAATGAAGCCGTAATGTATATGATAAAATACCTTGTATGCTTCAATATGATAATATGAAAAGCCTCAGGGCATCTTACCCAGCTATTCAATGTGGCTCCCCCAACCACTCAAAGTAAGTGAAGGCATTCTGTGATTGCATGGAGGCCCAGGAAAATGCAACCGGTTCCTCCCTGATGGCACTGTACCTGAAAGCTTGGACAGTGCCGTAATACAAAAGTAAATGGCGGCAAAGCCATGGAGAAGCCTCCCGGAAGTCAGGTGCACAATGTGCTCCTGGCTGGAGCACATCGAGTGGAAACCGCACCGCCATGATGTCACTACATCTCGGAGGTCTGTGTGCATTCCCCGGAAGGTGATCTTGCATCTATGCGCTCCATAATGGAAATGCACCAGAGCCATGGACTAGCTATGTTGTGGCATCAGTGGCATCCTCATGCATCTGAACAGTCTATGTCCTTCTTCATCTGCGGAGGGAGGTTCCGGTTCTAGAGGTGAGTGGGCAAAAGCTGCTAGGCTCCACCCTACCCCAGAGAGAAGGGGAACTCTATTCTTACATATACTAACATTGTCAACAATTAGCGCTAGACAGTCACAGAGGTAGACGGAAGGCTGCACCTTCTAAGTTAAGCAGAGAGGGAACCTGTATGGAACCTACTTAGGAATTAACATTTTACTTATTGCCCATATTTACAAATTTTTATACAGAAAAAATGAACTCAGCTCAGTTATCTCAACACTACTGTTCTTGATCTTTAAAGACTCACTAACAACTGGTAAAGTGCCAAGAGATTGATGCTAGGCAAATGTAGTGGCCGTTTTTAAAAAGGGCTCTAAGTCTTCTCTGGGCAATTACAGACCAGTAAGTTTAACATCCATTGTGGGAACATTGCTTGAGGGGCTATTAAGGGACTACATACACGAATATGTAACTATCCATAATATTATAAGTGACAACCAGCACGGTTATATTAAGGACAGAAGCTGCCAGACTAACCTGATTGGCTTCTATGAGGAGGTGAGTAGAAGCCTGGACAGAGGGGCGGCTGTAGATCTGCGGTCTCTGGATGGTGCAGTGTGACACTGTCCTCCATAGACGCTTATTGGGGGAAATTGAGATATTCGGAAATAGAAAATACAGTTTGTAACTGGATTGAAAACTGTCTAAAGGATCGTGTGCAGAGAGTTGTGGTTTATGATGCCTACTCTGAATGGTTACCGGTTGTAAGCGGTGTACCCCAGGGTTCAGTGCTGGGCCCACTATTATTCAACTTGTTTATAAACGAAATAGAAGACGGAATTAAAAGCACTGTCTCTATTATTGCAGATGACACAAAGATATGTAGCACAGTGCAGTCTATGGAAGATGTTCACAAGCTTCAGGCTGACTTGGACACTCAGAGTGTCTGGGCTCCACTTGGCTAATGAAGTTTAATGTGGAGAAATGTAAAGTCATGCACTTGGGGTCTAATAACCTGAGGCCACATATGTCCTCGGGGGAGTAAAACTGGGAGAAACACTTGTTGAGAAGGATCTTGGGGGTACTGGTAGATCACAGACTAAATAACAGCATGCAATGCCAAGCAGCTGCTTCCAAGGCCACCAAGATACTATCATGCATTAAAAGAGGCCTGGAATCACGGGATAGGGATGTAATTTTGCCTCTTTACAAGGCACTGGTGTGCCCTCACCTGGAATATGCCTTCCGGTTCTGGGCCCCGGTTCATAGAAAGGACGCTCTGACTATGGAAAGGGTGCAGAGGAGCCACCAAACTAATAAAGGGAATGAAAGATCTTAGTTATGAGGAAAGATTACGAGAATTAGTTCTGTTAATCTTGAGAGAAGGCGACTGGGGGGGGGGGGGCATGATTAACTTGTATAAATATATAAATGGCCCATACAAAAATATGGAAAAACACTATTTTAGGTAAAATCTAAAGACAAGGGGGCACTGCCTTCGATTGGAAAAAAAAGGAAATTTAATTTCTAGAGGTGACAATAATTTTTTACCATAAGAACTATAAATCTGTGGAATAGCTTCCCACAGAAGCTTGTCACAGCATCAACTGCTGACAGCTTCAAAAAAGAATTAGATGCTTATCTAGAAGAAAATAACATTAACAGTTAATATTAGCTATTATCAGTAAAATAAGTAAAAAATAAAAAAAAAATAACTTCCTCTACCCCAACACCCTTGGTTGAACTTGATGGACATATGTATTTTTTCTTTTACAAAGATTTTATTGAGATTTTCATAGGATATACATAAGAATCAGACATTGACATATGCACTGGTGATGGTAGATGTACAGGCTTCAGAAAAAATAGACATTAACACAGATACAGATGGCGGTCAAAGGAAATATAATAACTTCCAATTTTAGTCAAATGAACAACAGGAATCTAATTAAAGACCATCTCCTGTGACATAACAGCGAGTGCTTGGACTACATAGTGAACTGTTATATAAATTTTGTTAAACTGTACCCGAATGACATGTGCGACACACGTTTTCTTCACCGGTGCCAGGTGTAAACAGACATGTTAATACACTAGTGCATACTTACTAGAATTAAATGAAGACGAAAGAGGAGATAACGAAGAAAAGAGAAAAAGACAGAAAAAGTTGAGAAGAAGAGGGGGGGAGAAGGGGGAAGAGGGGGAAGGGAGGAGGATGGGGGCCAAGTTGGGGGGTCAGGCCTAGTATAAAAAATGGTTCTTCTACCTCCTCAAACTGGGTGGACCGGATCTGTTTGGTGGTGACAAACATCTATATATTCTAGCCAGGGATCCCAGACTTTAAGGTAACCTTCATATGTGTCATTCTTGATTGCTGTGATTTTCTCATTACATAAAGTGTCTGAGATTCTGTTCAGTATTTCTTGCCAGGGGATCCTATGGGACTTCCAATTTCTGGCTATGGTGAGGCGTACTGTGTGCTGGATCAATTTCCATTGGTTTTTAGAATATTTACCTGATTTGTGGGAGAGCAAGGCTTCCCTGGGACTTTTAGTTATTGGAAGGTGAGTGATGTCAGAAAGAAGTTTGTATGTCCTGTTCCAAGTGGCCTTGGCTATTGGACAGTCCCACCAGATGTGGGCCATTGTTCCCGAGGAAGGGCAGCCTCTAAAACAAAGTGGAGAGACTGTTGGAGAAAACGTATGGATACGGCCTGGGGTGAGATACCATCTAAAGAGTGTCTTGTAGGCATTCTCCAGGACAACAGTGTTGCAGGATATCTTCTTTATATTGTCCCACAATCTCCTCCAGTCCTCCTCATCCATGTCAAGCCCCAACTCTCTTTCCCATTGAGACATGTATTTATGCCTAACAGGAGATGGCGGAGACACCAAAGTATCATAGAGGCTCGATATCAAACCACCACAGAAGTGATCTCTAATGCACCGGATTTCAAAATCAGTACTTTGATATGGAGGAGGGGATCGTTTCAGCGCGCTATTTATAAAGTGTTGGATTTGTAGAAATCTAAAGGTTTCAGATGGGGGTAAATTTTCCCCTGAGTTGATATCCTGACGTGACTTCATACCATTCGGGGTGCAAAAGCTATCTACTGTAGTGTAACCCTTCCGTATCCACCATCTAAAGCTAGTCGGGTGAGTAATACCTGGAGGGAATAGGCGGTTACCAAGCAGCGGAGAGGCCGGCAACGAGGAGGATGTAAAATTGGATCTCACCCTATCCCAGACTGAAAGAGAAAACGTTAGAATAGGAGGTAAAGATTTGGGTCTTAAGGCTTTCGGGGTCCATAGTAGCGATGCTGGGGAGATAGGTGAACATTTTAAAATATCATTAGTTACCCAAAGAGGTTTGTCTTTTGTCGCATGGAGAAGAACCAGGGGTGCCACCTGAGCTGCTAGGTAATATTTTTTAATCGAGGGGAACGCAAGCCCCCCCTTCTCTCTTTTGCAGATCAAGGTGGCTTTATTGATTCTGGGCCTAGCCCTGTTCCACGCGAAATGCATACATTTTTGTTGGAGAGAATCCAGAGTTTTTTGGGGAACTTGGACTGGGAGTACCCTGAATAGGTATAGGATTTTGGGCAGAATCGTCATCTTGAGAGCGGCAATGCGACCCAACCAAGACAGCTTTAAAAAGTGCCAGGAGTGAAGCAAGGAATCTAGTGTTTTGATGGTTCCCGGATAGTTTGCCTTAAAAGTGTCATCAATGTCGGCCGTCAGGTTGATCCCTAAATAGGGTAGTCGATGTGTCCAAATCCATGAAAAGTTTTGAGAGAGGGTTTGCTTTGTGGTATTAGATAGTGATATGTCTAGTGCCATAGATTTGGAAGCATTCAGCCTGAGTCCAGAAAATTGACTAAAAATAGACAGGTCCTGAAGTGCATTTGGGACAGATATGTGAGGAGAGGATAATATGAGCAACATGTCGTCTGCAAAAAGTGAAATTTTTTGCTCTGTAGGGCCAATTGAAATACCTTTAATTGCAGAGTTCTGCCGAAGTTTTTGGGCTAAGGGTTCCAATGCAAGTATGAATAGAATGGGGGAAAGGGGATATCCTTGTCTGGTACCCCTCTGGATTGTAAAGGTAGAGGAGGAAAAGCCAGCATATTTTACATAAGCCGTGGGGTGGGAGTAGAGAGCCCCTATCCAGGAGAGGAAGCCAGCGCCAAATCCTCTCCTCTCAAGGGAGAAACGGAGATAGTGCCATGACAAGGAGTCAAATGCCTTTTCCACATCCAGGGAGAGAAGCATCGACTCAATGTTGCTACTTCTCGCCTCCTGAATTAGTTGCATGACCCTCCTCACTCCGTCTCCCACCTGCCTGTTGGGCACAAATCCTACTTGGTCCTTGTGGATTATCTCACTCAAAAATTCATTGATTCTATTAGCAAGGATTTTGGTGAGGATTTTGAGGTCTATATTTAATAAGGAGATGGGTCTGAAATTATTCCATTTTCGGTGGTCTTTCCCAGGTTTTGGGATCATAACTATGGATGCCCTAAGCTTTTCCGGATCAAAGGGGTTCCCATTTTTGACATAGTTAAAAACTGCAGCTAATCTAGGGGCTATTATAGAGTCAAGTTTTTTGTAGAAAAGGGCGGTGAATCCATCAGGACCTGGCCTCTTGCTATTTTTCAAGGTTTTGATGGCTTTTAAAACTTCGTCAGTTGTGATGTCCTCATCGACAAAAGACCTTTGATCCTCAGAGATATGGGGGATAGTTATGTTATCAAAAAAGGCCTGGGCCTGATGGAGATCCAGAGGTAAGGGGGCTTTGTACAGATCGGCTAGACCGGCTGAGAATTCACCCACAACAGCCAGAGGGTTGCTGGTTTCAGTACCTTCCCTGGTTTGTAGCTTAACAGGGGCTTTATACTGGTCCTGGCATTTTAATTGGGAGGCAAGAAGCGTCCCAGGTTTATTTGCTGAAGTATAATAAAGCTGTTTAGAGCGCCTGTAGCGGCCTTCTGCTTGCTCAGTTTGTAAAAGATTCAGTTTTGCTCTAGAGGTTTCCATCCGCCGAAGATGTTTAGGAGTGGGCTTGGCTTTAAAAACCTGAACATCCTCTAGATATTGTTTGTGAAGTTTTACCGCTAGAGCCGTCCTCTCTTTTTTTTTCCTGGAGGATAGGGCTATGTAATGACCCCTCATTACTGCCTTGAATGCACCCCATATCATAGTTGGAGGGGAATCTGGGGTCACATTTGTTTTAAAAAAGTCCATGGCACGTGCACGGGATTCTTCCACCAGGGAGCTCGATGAGAGTAAAGAGTCATTAAGCGACCAGGAGGTAGGTTTAGGACTTGAAATCAGTGATTTACATGAAATTGCTACCAGGTCATGGTCGGACCAGGGTATTGGGTGAATTTTGGAAACACCAACCTGAGGGAGGAAGGAGGCATGGACAAAAATGTGGTCTATTCTTGTAAAAAGTCTGTGAGGAGCTGAGTAATGGGTGAAGTCCTTCTTGTGGGAATGCTGATCCCGCCAAGAGTCTACTAAGTTGGATTTATTAATGATATCTTGAAATTGTTTGCCCTCTTGTTTGGTTTGAGTATTGGGGGGAAGGGATCTATCTAAATCTGGCTGTAGAGTTAGGTTGGAATCCCCACATAGAAAGATGGTACCCTTCCCATGGGTATATACCATGGAGCACATCTGAGATATGAAGGGTAGCTGTTTGGTATTGGGAGCGTAATAGTTAAGAAAGGTTACCTCGGAGTCCTGAAGAATCCCCTGAAGTAGAATGAATCTGCCGCCGGGATCTGAGATTTGTTTATTGCACGTGAAAGGGACCCCCTTACGAAAGGCGATGAGGACACCTCTTTGTTTGCTTTGTCCTACTGCTTGGAAGAAGAGGGGACATTTATAATTAAGAAGCTTGGGTGTAGAGGATGCTGTGTAATGGGTCTCCTGGAGACAAACCACATCAGCATGGATGGAATTAAAGTATTTAAAGGCTCTAGACCGCTTATTGGGCGAATTTAGACCCTGGACATTAAGTGACACTACATTGAAAGACATTTTTTAAAAGGTGGGATAGCTACTCCCGGGTATGCGCTTGGCTTATTGACCTGGATCCCCATTGGGGGTGGGAAGGGAGAGACGAGGGGTGAGGGAAGAGGGGGCAGAGAGGAGATCAGAAAAAGAGAGAGGAAAAGGAAAGAGGGAATAGGAAAAGAAAGACAAAAACATATAAGATAAACATATAATGTAAAACAATTTCTGAACACGCACATTTGTGCGAAATAATGTCCCAAAGGCACGGACTAAATATAAGTCAGAACCTGAGGGAGTCGGGGGTGCGTCAGGGTGAGTCGGGAGGCTAATCTGACCCGAATATATAAAAATATAATATTGCAACAACAAGGAAATATGTAGCAGAAAAGTGCAAAAAAAACAGCTGTCAGTGTATCGATGCTTATTGCACCCATGGAGGCAGGTGAGGCCCGTCATCCCGGAGCTCAGGAGGGATATGCCCCCCTCCAAGCAGTGGTGCGGAGCCCACGTGGTGTCCAAAGAAGCAAAAGCTCAGTACCTATATAAAACCATCAGAAAATAATTGTGACACGACCAATATGGTCAACCTGTGAGAGCTGGAGCCCAGGAGGCTCACCAGGAAGGTGGACAACCAGCCTACCAAGGGCCCAGTTTTAGTACTAACTATAACCCTTGGGCTTGCTAAAGAAAACGGTTAGCAGGGAAAGAGAGAAAAAAAATGCAACGTGAGTGAATAAGGCGGTGCTCAATAGTGGACAATTAAACATCAACAGGCATGGTTGTCAGCTCGAGGTAGGCAGGTAGCCCAAGAACATTCAATGGCCGTGGGCTGCCCCGTGAGCAGGAAAGTGGAGAAATACCTCTTTGGGGTTGCCAGGACATCCCAATTGCTCGATGGAATAACCAGGGGGAGCTCAGGGCCAGAATTCTACCATACTTACAAGAAGGTCTCTTGCAGTAGCATGTTTCAGGTATTTAGTATTAACTATAGCACTTGAGCCGTTGAAGAAAAATGGTTAGCAGAGAAAAAAATAATGCTCCCTGAGTGATTAAGGCGGTGCTCCATAGTGAACAATTAAACATCGACAGGCACAGATGCCAACTCAAGGAAAGCAGGCAGCCTAATATCATTCAGTGGCCATGGGCTGCCTCGGGAGCATGGAGGTGCAGGAAACCCCCTGGGATCAACAGGAGGTCCCAACCGCCCGATGGAATGATCAGGGGGAGCCCAGGGCCGGAATTCTGCCATACTTACAAGAGGGTCTCTTACAGTAGCATGTTTCAGGTTTTTAATATTACCTATGACACTTGAGCTGTTAAAGAAAATGGTTAGCAGAGAAAAAATAATGCAACCTGGATGATTGAGGCAGTGCTCAATAGTGATCAATTAAACATCAACAGGCACGGATGCCAACTCGGGGAGAGCAGGTAGCCTAAGATTGTTCAGTGGCCGTGGGCTGCCCCGGGAGCAGAGAAGTGGAGAAAACTCCTTGGGATTAACAGGACATCCCAACTGCCTGATGAAATAACCGGGGAGAGCTCAGGGCCAAAATTCTACCATACTAACAAAAGGGACTCTTACAGTAGCATGTTTCAGTCCTTGGAGACCGGCTGGAAAGTTTGGGACAGAAGACGTTTTATTGCCTGATTAATTCTCGGGTGAGGCTCAACTCTTGGGGATGGGGTGGCCTGAGGGATGGATCTACGGGGCAGTCCCGGGGTTCTTGGAGTGGTGGGGAGAGACGAAGTAGCGGGATCCGGATCTGGTATGCTGATGTCGAGGGCTATGAGCTTGGCTAAGAGTTACGGAGGCGAGGAGGCTTGGATCTGCTTGGATTGGTAAGTAAATGAAAGTTTAAAGGGGAACCCCCAGCGGTAACGGATCCCCTGGGCTTGCAGGATTTGAAGTAAAGGTCTGAAGGCCCGCCTTTTCAAGATGGTAATCTGCGACAGGTCAGCAAATATTTGGTAGTTGTGTTTCTGGAAATAGAGGGGTGCTTTCTCCCTGGAGGCTTTTAACACCGCCTCCTTTGTTAAGTAATGATGAAATTTGACAATGATATCCCGCGGGGGGCCTTCTGTAGGTTTTTTAGTGAGGGCCCTGTGCGCTCTATCCAGCTCAAGCCTCTCCACTGGTATTTCTGGAACCAGCTACTGGAGAAGTGCGGTGATGGTGCCTGTGACATCCTCCATAGTTTCAGGAAGCCCCCGGAAACGCAGGTTGGACCTGCGGTTACGATTCTCAAGCTCCTCATTTTGATTTTTAAGTGAGGTAATTTCATCCTGCAGTTGGCTGATAAGGGAGTGGTGACTATCCAGGATTAATGTGGAATCATCCATGTGGGATTCAAGGGCATTAGCACGGCCTCCAATATCCCTGATTTCTTTTAAGAGTGTCTCTGTGTGCCTTGCTGACACTGCTGTGACCTCTTCTCTGATTACAGCTCTGAGCTGCGTGAGCAGCGTCTGATTCTCTAAGGAGAGCCGGGCTGGGGCTTTCTGTGCTGGAATGTGTGGTGAGGAGGGGAGTTGTGGCCAGCTATCACTGGAATCTTGTGAGAGTTCATCTCCACTCACCCTCACGTTGTCTTCCCTGTCCGTGCCAGCTCTGGAACAAGCTGCATCCTCTGGAGCTGCTGTCTCCTCTGCTAGCAGCCGTGCTGCGGCTGCCATCTTGGATCCTGGGGCTGCCGACTTTCGTCCCTCTTTGGAAGCTCTCCTTCTGGCTGGAGTGGAAGCCATCTCACCCAGGTAAGTCCTGGGACCTTCCGCTGATGCTCTGGGTGGTTTTTGCAGGAAAAAAAGTTGTTGACTGAGCTCAGGGCCTCCCGACTGCACAGAGCTCGCTCAGCATGTGTCCATACTGCTCGGTCACGTGCACACACCCCCCATATGTCTTTTTTCGACCGTATTAACTATATATAATTTTGCATCTTTTCCAGAACTTTGAATGGTTAATTTCCTTTGGCGTAAACTGCTTTTATTAAGGCATTCTTGATGTCTTTGTTCCTCAAACTGTAGATGAGTGGATTTAAAAAGGGGGTGAGCACAGTATACAACATAGACAGCACCTTATTAATCTCCCCTTCCTTCCCTGCACTTGGAAACATGTACATGACAGCCAGAGTCCCAAAAAAAAGGGACACGACCAACAGGTGGGAGCTGCAGGTAGAGAAGGATTTCAGTCTTCCTGAAAATGAAGAAATCCTTATTATAGCTGCCACAATTTTCGTATACGAAGCTACTATCACGAGGAATGGAATGGCCACCAGAGGGACGCCCAATAAGGTATCTTCCAGTTTGACCATGAAAGTGTCAGAGCAAGAAAGGCTCACAATAGGTTCAAAATCACAGAAGAAATGGTCAATAGTATTAGGCCCGCAGAACTGCAGTTGACATATTCCGAGAGTTATCATCAAAACAAGGCAGCAGCTCAACAGCCAGGATAGTAAAGCAAATTTAATACAAAGCACATGGCTCATAATGGAGGAATAATGCAATGGAGAACAAATGGCCAGATAGCGGTCGTAGGACATCACCATCAGAAGAAGACATTCAGAGGTTTCCGAAAAACCGAAAAAAAAAAACTGAGTGACGCAGTCAGAAAAAGATATGGTGCTTTCCTCATGTAGAATCATATTCAACATGTTGGGGGCGATATCTGTGGTCAGCACAATGTCGGCAACAGAGAGCTGCATGAGGAAGAAGTACATTGGGGTGTGGAGAGTCTTGCTGGTGGACACCAGTGAGATGATTAGGAGGTTTCCACATAGTGTCATGAGGTATATTATCAGGAGCATGATGAAGAAGGGCAGCTGAAATCCTGCAATATTGAATCCCAGCAACACAATTCTACTGACATTCCTCCTATATAATTCTTGTGAGCCATAATTGGGGAAATCCAGCTTAAAAATTGAATGTAAACTTCACGCTCTGTAATATGACATCCTTGGATTAAAGATTCTACCTTGTACAACGTAGAGGAACAACACCCAAACTATTGACTTTCCTCTCTCCCCAATTGAAATGCCCCATTGTGTGTATTCTCCTGGATCCCCCATAAATTTGGATTTTCCCCATTCCCACCGCATATGCATGGCTCAACCAGCCAATCAGCAGCTCTCGTTCCATTCAGATTTCCTTTGCTGGTCTGATGTTAGATGCAGTGGAGATAAAATGTGGGCTTGGCGAAGAGGTGAATGTATCAGGTGATCTAAAAGGGTTTGACAAAGCCAGGCATCCCAATGAGAAAAGTCACATAAAGAGGTGGACCAACCCCCCCCCCCCCCCCATGAGTCTTATGGTTAAGAAGCAAATCCAAGTTTTTTGGAAACCTCCAGCCAGCTCTCCATTCCTCTTTTCTAAGGCACTTACAGCCTTTAAAATAATAAAACAACTTCCCCCCTTCCCTTACTGCACGGTTCAAACCCCTTCCTGCTCCAAAGGTTAAGAGCGTATTCTATAAAGTTTAAGATTCTAATATATGTAGAATTTTGGTTGCTTGGTTCGACTTCGGGTGTCGGCGTGGGACCCTCCAGGCTAGGAACGCGGTCTTCTGAAGTATACGTACAGCAACGGCTCCATACATCGGACGAAGCACTGTATTATATACAAACTACTGTAATAAGCTTCTCCACGTTGGAGAATATTGCCCGTTCTGTAATTTTGAAATGATCTTTTCAATAAAAAATCTATTGAAGTAAAAAATAATAAAACAACTGAGGCCCTTATTCATGAAGGGATAGCGTCAGGTAGCGCCTTGTAAATGACAGGTAGCGTCAGGTTAACGCCGGACACGGCACGCAATTACACATTTATCAAGCAGAATCTGTTGAGCGACTGGGATAGCGCCATGTAGCGTCCGATTCCTCATTATCCCAGCCTCAGCGCACAGCGCCAGGTATGACCTCTCGCTACCTGTCGCTCTCCCATACATTTCAATGGACGATCCTTTTCTTCTCTTTAAAGAGGGTTTTTTTTTTTTTTTTTTTAAATCTCAAATAATGTTGTGACCTCTCCTGGCCTAGAAAAAGCCATTTTTTTCAAATATTTTTCATGTTTTATATATTTCTTCAGAAATGACATTACAGGTCTGGCATTAATGTGTTCATGCTACAATGTTGTTACAATGTAATTCCATATGTTTTCGCTTTGTTACTGGTGGATAGATGCTGAAAAACAGACTTTAAACACACAGCCTCCTGCGCTCTGGGCTTCAGAGAAGCATTTTTCAGCGCCGGAGTTTTGTGAGGTTGTTTTTTTAACAAATATGTTGTGAGTCGGTCGCGCTGACCAGTCGCTAACATGCCCTCCCATACAGCGCTGTACTGGTCAAATAGCGACTCCTCACAATGTATTCATCATTACTGCACAGCGACTGAGTCACTATAAAGTAGCGACCCACGGCCGAGCACAGCGACTACTAGCGGGCACTCTGAAAATGCCTGCTACAGACGCTCATCTGTCGCTACCTGGCGTTAGTGATGAATCAGCCTGCCCTTAACCTATTATCATCAAAATCCTCCCCTGATGCTGTATTCATAGACTTGAGTGATAGGCCAGCACAGTCACAGTTCTGCATGGGATTGGGTAACTGATCTGTCACTCAAGGTGCCTCCTCCTGCCCCAGTTAGCTTTTTTTATGTTATTGGCCAAATTTAGCTTGGCACAGGTGGGGGGGGGGGGGGGGGGGGGTTGGAGGGTGAATGTTACAAAATACTCGGACTATTGTACAATTGTCAAAATATGGACTTACTTGATCACTAAAAGCTTCCCCTAATTCCTTAGCTTTTGACCTCAGTGACACTGTCACTTATGGGAGCACTAGGAGTGTCCTCACTCAAGGGAGCCGGCGGGCCATCTTTTTGAAGTCCTAACTGTGGCCAGTTTAGAACGCAGCTTCGTCCCTGCTGGAAGAGGAGGATTGGGGCTCAGATAGGTTACAGCAGTGCTTCTGGTGCTGCAACTTAAAAGAGCAGTATCGCAAAATTTGCATTAAAAAAGATAAATAATTAAATAGCCACACAATAGCTTCTAACATGTGTATAAATAATCTGGCGATAGAAAAAGGAAAAAATATCTGCCTTTCTTTTAAATTGTATAATGACAATGGCTCAGTCCATTTGCTGAATAGGGGGATCTGCTGGGTTGTATTTAGTGAGCTGCTTCATTTAGCCCACTGGTCTCCTAGCAACACTTTACCTCAGAGGCTGACACTGTAATCAGTGGTAATAGCTGTGTGTGTGTGAGGTGAGACCAGGTGACTCAAATGTGTAAAATCTATACAAAATAAACTAAACTGACTGAAAATGACTGAAATTCTTCTTTGAATAACTGTGCAGGAAAATCTAAAGGTATTAAAGTGGAACAAAACCCTGAGTGGCCGACCCTGAAGTCTATAAGACCCGGCCATTGACCTTCCCCCTTGGGCATTCTAAATCAGGATGCCCACTGTGTGAAACGACCCCTGGATAACCACAGATCCCCCCATTTTTCTGGCGCGCTCACGCAGATAGTCATTTAGACAGGCCGGGCGGCCAGGAAGGTCACTGCTCAGGCTCCCCATCTGTGTGCAAACAGAGCTGATTGGATGAGAGCCCGCGCATGCGCTGTGGGACAGGGAAAGGTAAGTTTTCACAGGCGAACTTGGGGATTTCACATATCAGGGCATCCCAAGTCGGGATGCCCCTAGGGGCACAAAACAAAACTCCAGATAGTGAAAATCCTGGGTTGGGCTTTGCTCAAAACACACAAAGCTGAAAGAAAGATCATATGGAAAAAAGAGAGAAAATGGTAAACTGAAAGATTCTGCAGCAGAGCCAACATGAAGGGAAAACGGTCAAAATCAGCTAAATGACTTCTAGAGCTTTTCTCTCTGTTTTAGATATATAAGTTCTGGCCAGGCAATGTTGCAATGTTGTTATCTTATGCTGGACGGCTGCCAGCACTGAACAGCTGATACTTTGATACTATGGCCCTTATTCATCAAGCAATAGCGCCAGGTAGTGTCTCACTCGCACCAGGTAGCGCCAGCTATCGGCGGCTACCGACTCCAGGACGCCAGGCTGCGAACACAATCACGCATTTATCACGCAAAATGAGGCTAGCGCCGGCGAGAGCGTCACCTAGCGCGGGATTCATCATGTTGCAGACTTCAGCGAACAGCGCCGCTGCTAATCCCATCACAGCGCCAGGTATGACCTCTCGCTACCTGACGCTACCTGGCGCTCTCCAATACATTTCAATGGCAGACACTGCAATGTTTTTTTTTAGTGGTTTTTGTGTTCTTGTCTTTGGCCAAAATTTAAACACGGGTTGTTTAGGATATGTTTGGTTAATCTGTCTTGTTTTTAAAGATTTTTGTATGAAAGATGTTATTTTTACACTGTAATGTTGTGAGTGAAATATAAAATGCATCTCCTCCCACAAAACACATTAGCCTCAAATTAGCTTGCTTTCACAACACACATGCCTTGTAAAGCTACTTTTTAGTCACTCATGTTTGGCGCTCACATTCGCTCATTGAAATTGTCAGCGCCCAAGCTATTCGGCAGCCCTGTCCTTGTTGAATCTGTGGTGGTCAGAGTTTCTGCAGTCGCTGTTGTGATTTGCTATATGGCGGCGCTAGCGTCGCTGTGCTGCGCTGTGCAGCGCTGTGCTGTTCATACATGTGCCTTTCTGCCATTTTCCATGAATTCACTTGCAGCGACCCCAGTCGTTGTTAATGAATACACTGTAGTTCTGAGCGTGCATGTCCACATTCTGCTGGTTTTGTTCAGGCGTACAAGCTCATAACAACCCGTTATGCATTCTTCTGTGTGCAACATTATCATGTAGTTGGATAGTTTTATGGTGTTATTATTTTATTAAGGAATCAGATTGTTATTTGTAAGCAACCAGCTCTGTTTTTGTTCTGACCTATGCATTACAGGATATTGATCGCCCAGCTAAATCAAGCTAATAATTAATGGCGTCTTTGGCAATAGCTTGTCTTAATGCGTAAATATCCTATTTCCGCCACTTAGCTTGCACGTAGCGGACATTAGCTGGTCCCTAATGCGCGGAGAGTGATTTTTTTTCCGCTTTCGTCATATCCAGTTCCGGGTTGCTCCTTTGCGTTTCCCAGCTAAATCTAGCTAATAATTAATGGCGTCTTGCCCAATAGCTTGTTGTAATGCGTAAAAATCCTATTTCGCCACTTAGCTTGCACGTAGGGGATATTAGCTTCTTCCTAGTGCGCAGAGCGTTTTTTTTTTCCCTGTCGCTTTGGTCATATCCGGTTCCGGTTTCCTCCTTTGCGTTTCCAGGCGACGTATCCTGCACCTCCCCAGCTCCTCCTCTGACTCTGGCCCCCCCCACCCCTCCCCCACCTCACCCACCTACCTCACCTCCCCCACCTAACCCCCCTCCACCCCTCCCCCCCTGGGCCACAGAAACAAAAAAGGAAGAGGGTGGATAGCCGCGTAAACGGCCAGGTGGTCAAAGTGAGTATATTTCCCTGGGATGATATGTTTCATCTGTTCTCAGTATAAATGTTTAGGCCATTGGTCTGATGTCATGTATTGATAATCTTTTTTTTTTCATTTGTCATAGGATTTCTGCATCCACCAATACGATTATGCCCGTGGGGGCAAGAAGCGGATAGCCCTGGAGGTGAAGGCCACAGTGTCCCGGCGCTTCAACACCAGCCTGACTGTGCGTTCGATCATGCAGAAGTGGTCCGACTTCAAGCGCCAGGACCCTGAAGGCGTGTACCGCCTATATGATGCGTACGCTTCAGGTAAGTGGAATTTTAGGCTATGTTTAATTATTTAGGGAAATAATATTGTAAGCTGTGTCCCCTTTTGGGAGTAATTTAAATTTTTTTCATTCACCCCCTCCACACAGATAAGCGTCCTCCCCTGGGGAAACGTGGGAAGGGACTCGGGGGAGTCATCGGGGGAGGGTCCCTCTCACGGGTCATATTTAGAGGACCCAGGGGAGGAAGGGGATGACGCCCCAGAGGAGTGTGCTGCTGGGGGGCGGTCAGGCTCGAGCCTCAGCTCCTCACACTCTGAATCTGAGGAGTCTCAACAGACAAGGGGCCACTCTCAAGTGGGGAGTCCAAGTGGGGTGGAAGTAATGTACTCTCCCACACTCCCTGAAGGAGCAGGGAGTGAGAGGGAGGAGGGTGGCCCTTTGCCTGGGGGATCTTTGGATCAGAGTGTGAGGAGCCGAGGCTCCACGCCTCCTCCTCAGAGCCCTCCCTGGGCTTCAAGTGACAGTTCATCCCCTGGTGAGTGCAGATTTAGTCAGTGTTAGTCTGTGACAGGTTACATATGGCCATTTGTACTTAGCCCTTGCCATTCCTCTCTAATTTGCAGCGCATCATATAGGCGGCACCTCCAGGAGATATTGGCAACGCCTTCTCCACGGGCATAGTCATGGTAAGTGTTTTTTGTTATCCCTCACATTCACTATGTTCTGACATTCCTTAAAGTGGACCCACACCCATTGTTGATTGGGCTTGGAATCTATAAGCTTCCCTGCCCAATCACCTCCCTCACCCAGGCCCCCCCCCCAAAAGCCCACAAACTCCTTTCCTCATTGGGGGTGGCAGAAGCCACCGCCGCAGCCTCCTGCGTGCCCCTCTAGATGTATGTGCACCTGCGCTCTCCGTTTCAGAATGGGCTGCGCGTGTGCACACACTTGAGGAGTGACTCGCAGAAGGCAGCGGCGGCGGATGGTCTCTTGCTCAAATTGTTGTGCCCTGCCAAAGTGGACCAAAACACAGGATAGTATAAATCCTGGGTCTAGGCCCACTTTGAATATACACATGTTTCCTGCTTCATAGTACAAGCTGGTTTGTTAATGTACATTAACATCACAAACCCCACTACAGTGCAATCCAACTGGCAACCACCCCTATGTTTCATCCCACACCATGATGGGGGCTAGCAAATGTGTTATTTTGGATAGTTGTTTCGGCTAACACATGTTGCCCACTAGTAAGATTCTACAATAAAATGCAAATTACAGTTGCAACAACAGTTAAGGTGAAACAATGCAGCTAGGCCCCTCAAAATCAGTTCCCAAAAGTGTAACCAGCAAACTTACCCTTGCTTGAGCCTCTGTAGCTTGGCCACATGGCACTTGAGAAGAGGTCCCAGGTTGGGGTTCTGGTCCCGCCTCCTGCAAAAACAACGTATACATAACATGTGACATGTTGGTTCATGGACTACCCACCAACATGTCAATGTGGTTATTGTTCCTCTAAATCAGCCATGTTACCTCCGTGTCGTCAGGCCCAAGTAGGTCCGGGGTCTGGCTGCCAGAGAGGGGCAAATCCACATCTGAGAGATCGGGCAAGTTGGCATATGCTAAACAGGAAAGTCAGGTTAGTAGGTCAGTGGACCAAAATCAAATGTAAGATGGATAGACTATCGAGGCCATACCTCCACAAAGTGGAAGATTACACACTAGCCAAAAGGGATCTGGTCAACTCAGATTGCTAACATGTATGTAAGAGGAAGATGAGCCAATAATTGGGTTAAAAAGCAAAAGACACATTGCTCAAATTACACATACCCGCACTCTCCCAGATGTCTGGAGTTGGGCCCTCACTCGAGCTTTGCCCTTGAAAATACATGTTTAAACACAAGTTGGCCTACTGAATTTGACTAAAACTTGTTCAAAAATCCCTAATAGATAATCAAGCCAAACAAACTTACCCTCATCTCTGGCAGCCTCAACGTGAAGGGCCCTTTCCGGACAGCCACTTCCGAGATTCAGGCCAACTAAAATACACAATTAATGTCTCTAAATATTCCGAACCCTACTCGGGTGAATGTTTGTCTTTCAATATACACAACAAATGCATTGCAATTACTCAAAAAACTATACTAATGACCCTGGTGATGGCAAATCCACTCCAAATAGGCATCTTCAAGTTGACATAGCAAACATGTAGATTATTAGACTAACCAAATAGAACCAGTGTAACATAAACAGCATAAAGGATACATTTTTTGAGCCAATACACACCAACAGGGTCCTGTTGACCTGCTACATCGGAAGTGGGGTCCAAAGATGAACCAGTCACTTGGCCTACAAAGAAAAAAGAGGAATGAAAGACATGCACTTGTGTTAAAGCGGATAAAGCAAGGTTGACACATGCACTTACCAGCATCCAAAGAGTAGCTTGGCTCCTGAGGAGATGCTGGTGCCAATGGCGGTGCAGCTAGGCAAAAGCAAAGAAAACATTTAGCCATTGGTAATGTGCGGCACTAAATAAACCATGCATTTAGGTGTGTGTGAGCAGCTCAATCACTAATATT